>JAKZAP010000005.1:27011486-27611486 GCA_023053575.1 Branchinecta lynchi | reverse complement strand
AAAGAAAATTAGCATGTTTTTTTTATGATATCTATTGGGTTTTTTAATCGATATGTCTCCATCATAAAAGAATTCGACTCAAATTTTGACATCCGACAAATATATTTGGCAAAGTTGAAGAAGGTAGTTATGATGTGAGAGAAATTACTCGATATGAAAAAAGGAAGTAAAGGAGAGAAAATTTCATTTAGTTGGCGTTTTACGATTGACATTCTTGGGGGTTTGAAAGACGTTAGAAGCTAGAACTTGTATGGTAGCTATAGCAAAATGTTTCCGAAAGAAAGGCAAATGAAAAGCCGAAGATGTGATTAACAGACGAAATTGCATTAAAGGAATAACCTCAAGTGATGCATTACAATACAATTAGTTTTACAAAAAATTTCGACTGCAGCGCATTTTGTAGTATTCTCTGTAGTGTCGGTGTTTCATTTAGTTGGCGTTTCAGGATTGACGTTCTTTGGGGCTTGAAACACGTTAAAAGCTAGAACTTGTATGGCAGGTATAGAAAAAAAAATTCGGAGAAAAGGCAGATTTAAAAAATTTCGCCTGCGGCGCTTACTTTAACTTGCACTGGGTACATTCGTTGGAAGCTTCGCTTTTTAGTGAAAGCTGAAATGAAAAGCCGAATATGTGAACCTTAATTTACGAAACTACATTAAAGGAATATGTCAACTGATGTATTACTGTTGGTTTTACACTGGGTCTAGTCTATGCTGGTAGGATGTGGCGCGTTTTGTCGGCACACGTTTAGTCCGTCGGCACAAACTGGACGCCCCCCCCCCAAAGGTAAAAGATTAGTGACACCCCTGCTCATGACAGGGACCTTGATGTCATTATTGACAAGTTGACAACAACAGGAAATTCGATGTGCATGCAAAGTACTCTGCATTTACTGCTAACAAGGCCCTTGGAACCAACTACAGGACGTTCACAACTCATGGCCCCTTTATTATATCTATGCTACACAAATCCATGGTCAGCACATGGCTTGAGTTTGGTATGGTTGTTGTCAGTCCACCTAGTCCGTTATTGAATGTGTGCAGAAGTGAGCCTTAAAAATGGTCCAAGGCTTGAAGGATCTGTCTTAAAATTAGTGATTGCAGAGGAGATAATCTAGCTATCTAGCCAGTCTCCCAGAGTCTTCGCACGCATGGACACAGTAGAAGAATCGAACAAACCCATACTTTGACAAGAACTGGACATTAGTTCTTCTCTACCAGAGCAATACCCCTGTGAAATTCCCTCTCCAAAAAAATAGTAAACTGCAAAACAATTCAATCCTACAACAAATCTGTTGATGATGAGTAGGCTGACACCAAGTGAAAGCTGAACTATGGAGGAAGTTCTACAGGATAAATCTTTATTTTGCTCCAACTTGAAATTTAAGGTAATTGCACAGTTTATTGTTTCAAAAACAACCACAAATATTATTTATTAGGGATGCCACACTGAGTAACATCATCAGTAGTGCACATTTGCGGATTATAGACAACTGCTGAAAAACACCTCCTGTCTAAAGTAGCAACAGATGTTTCCGCTAACTTGTAAGCTAGGCCTAGACCATTGCGTTCTGGACCGAACTGCTTATTTAAAATGGCAAAAACTCAAATTTTTTTTTTTTAAATTACAAGAAATTCAAGCTAAAAAAAACGCAACCGAACTTCCCTTTGCTTGAATACAGAAATTCTGAAACAATTTGTTGGTGCCAAGCCATACTTGTTATAAGAATCTAGCAATGGAAACCACAAATCATAAGTTGCATTTTTGCAGATACCATGGCATCTGTTATGACAGTTACGGATTGCAATGGTCATTTTTGCAGTTACCGTGTATCTGATATTCTGACACTACGGTTGCTCTGCAAAAATGACAGTTGATGAAACTGCACTTTTCAAAGTCATCCCAAAAGAAGAACTGAAATCCAGTCACATTGCTGAGTGCCAAACTTCTTTCCCACCAATTTGGCAAAATCCTAGGCTCTATTGTTGGTGATCATGAAAGTGAGATACCACATATACCACCCCAGCTGACTGCGAATCATATTTGACGGTGCAAAAGGGATAAGTCAGCTACATTTTATTAGAGCTATATTTTGGCCCTTTTTAGCAAGGGTACTCTTTAGGCTCAAACTGGAAAATGAACTTGTGGAAAAACAATTAAAGGACCCCTCTTGCTTATTCTGCCTTTTATGGTATACCTAGCTCCCTTGTGGAATTATAAGCTTCTAAAATCCTCACCTTTCTCCATTGTTTCGTTTTCTGCCTACAAATTTTAGCGCTTTTTCGGCCTTGTAGAGTTTTGCCCATCAAATGAAGCAAAATTTTGTCTGAGTCTTTAATGCCCACTCACAACTCTTTCAAACATAAGGATATGAGAATATTCTGTTTTTTCTTCTATTATTTACTTAGTTTTCTATCGTTTTAACCATGACGTGTTCAGTTTTCAAACGTTTTGCTCCCACCCACCGCGTCGGACAGCAGGAAGGCTGGTTAGTGTCCACAAGCGCTAGCAAGAAAATCGCTAATTTCGGATGGAAAGTAATGGTATTTCTGAAAAACTTTTTTCCTGATCCCTTGCATAGGCCAAAGATCATTTCTAGTAAGAGTTGTGCTTTAAAGATTCTTCCTTAAATTTCTGATTTTGTGAACTTCTCTGAAAATTAGTTGGAGTTGAAACTGGTGCTGTGACTTCATTCTCGACAAGGCTGCTGTTTTTGCTGTTCGATTGGGTGACAGAAAGAGTAGAGATTCTTCTGCATTTTCAGCCTGAAGAGGACCCTTGCCCAGAAGGGCCGAAATATAGCTCTAATAAAATGTCTTATCCCTTTTGCACCATCAAATATGATATACCACAATCAGTTACCATTGTCGGACCACTGTATCTGAATATCAGATACCACAATAACTGCAAAAATGCCTCTTGACCCGTCCAGGGTACAATCTGCAAAAATGCAACTATAGATTGCTCGTTTAAGGCGAAAACTGACTGCATTCACACCCAAAAAGACTATAGATTGCTGTCATATTTCTCACCATCTTCATTAATTCCAAGAATACAGTTTCATTTTTCTTGATCCTCAGCATTTCCAAAGTTTGAATGATCGCGCCAACTGCCAAGATTCACTGTTGCTGCTGAGTTGGTTTGTTCACTTGCTTGCTGCTAGCTTCAAGTGTGAAATGTAAACAACAGCAACACAACCCTAGATCAAAATATCCAAATTTCAAATAATGTGGAAGGGAATTTTGGGCTTCCTCTTGCTTGTTACTTGTGGTAAGTAAGAATCAGGAAATTGGACTGCGTTCTTTGTCCGGTGACTGCTCACCAGTGCTTCTTGTAATGCAATTTTGCATTCACTGGTGACTGCTCCTCTATCTTATATTCTTATAAACGGTTTTCGGACTAACCAGTGTCTGGTAATTATAGTGAAACATGTATGGGTTGTAAGAAAAGATGCCCTTATGGACCCATTTATGTGTCCCAACTCGATTCTGCAACTGTGAAAGTTGGAGGGGGCACACAGAATATTGTGGCAGCTCTAGTGATGAAACGAGTAGAGTGACTTGGATGAAACTTAAGTTACAAAGCTCAAATACTCGAGATGATCTAACTTTTGGCACCAGTACAATGTTTCCTTGGCTGGGGGGTGGGGTGGAGCATTTAGTTAAAGTTTTTTAGTGAAATCTTTTGGCAGCCCGAGTGATGAAATCTGTGGAGTGCCTGGGATGAAGCATTCTCTATGACACTCGGGATGTGTGGAGCAGAGGCATTACTAGCCAAAATGTTTGGGGGGGGGGGGGAATGAGGCATTTACCGACTGGCTGGTAATTTTTACTGACTTTTTGTGCAGAAAAAATTACTGTTTTCAGCACCAAAAATGATGTTTTTGAATAAAATCACCTGATTTTCAGAAAAAACAACTATTTTGACAAAAAATCAACCAATTTTCAGAAAAAAACAACTGTTTTCACGGAAAAAATCAACCGTTTTGAAAAAAAACGCTGCGCCGACTCTGTTATTTTTTACCGACTGGCCGACAGCATTACAGGTGGGCATCCCCCCTCCCCCCACACAGTTGTTATGCCCCTGGTGTGGAGCTCATATGCACATATAACCCATTTTATGGTCCTGATCTGATCAGATTGGTGGGGTGAGAGTTGGAGGGGGATTGGAAACAGTGAAAGTTGACAGGCAGTATTAGAAGATATCCTAGCCTAGATAATCTGTCTGAAGTGGATTTGGCCAATGTAGGGTGTAGGCGGGGTCAGGAATAGCCCCAAAAATTGTCGAGTATGCCTAGCTAGGGATCAAATGATTGAGTGACTGGGATGAAAATTGTAATGTTCTTTTTAGTTAATGTTGTCGAAAACACGATATTTTTGGTTACTCATGATTCCAGTTTTTATTTTATTTTTACTGAAAGTTTTTGAGTGGAATTCAAGTAAACGCTAAAGTAACGATTTGTCAGTATGAAACAGTGACCATGTCCAGAATTAAGCCTAGCGTACTATGGAAAGACTGTGAAAGAGAAAAATGAGAAAGATTCTATAGGGAACACAGTAGGCTACATGGTGCCAAAAATTTGGCAACATACATACGTATTTCAGGGAAATAAAAAACAAAGAAAAAATGTGTCTTACTACTACTCTCCCCTACCAACTCTCCCCTAATGCTTAGACTGCCACTTTCCGTAAATCTTTGCACAAGGTTTTACCAGGTTCTTGCTGAACAAAGGTCTATTTCACAGATAGACATTTACATAGGCATATGTAATTTCAGATGATGTCTCCAAGAAAAGGACATAACAATTTATTTCTTACCCACAAATTCCAGATGGAAAACAAGTGGAGTAAAATAAAGAAAAAGTAAGGAAGAAAATACTAAAATAACTATACATACAAAAACACTAGCACAGAAACAGAGGTGTAAGGGGGTGGTGTGGTGAAAACCGAGAGTAGGTTGAACCCGACAGGTTTTTTCATTTTCATTTTTTTTTCAATTCAGAATTACACATTCACAGGCGCCCAATGTATAGGTGGCTCAGAGTGACGCCTCAGAGGAGACAACATTTGTGGACCATGTTTATATTCCCGTCCAGTATAGTAACACTCCTAAAAAGAATTAATGCACTGCCAATTGGGTAACTGCAGATCGTCCATTAGATGATTTCAGCTAGGGCAGCATAGCCACTCAATGATTCCTTTTTAAATTCTGACCGTTCAACTACTGGATTGTGATTCTCCTGCCTTTTAGCTTTGGTTTGGGATCAGAATTACTGCCCCCCAACAAAAATTTGTGTTGGTAAATTAGCAGTGTTGACCGACGAACACTCTACTTATTCCTGAACAGAGTTAGGCTAATAAATTAGGGAATTTCTTGTCGGGAAATCGGCAGTGGTTGTCGTTGAGGAGCCGGTTCGATTTCTTGTTCTGGTACCAACAAGAGCTGTGTTGGCAAGAGCTGTAAAACAGGAAACTTCTGGTCCGGAATCGGCAGTTTTCCCTGTTTCGTCGGTTGTCACTTAGTTCCGACGAGTGACACACGTTTGAGTGGTCCTGCTGCTCTCCCGACTATCGGAAAAGCTTTATTGGTAAGACACAATGCTCGTTCCGTTTCTGGTACCAAAGAAAGCTTCGTCGGAAAAGCCGATGATCTGAAAACTATGTCGCCAAATCGAGATCCCTCAAACAAACTAGAAAACCGCATTTGCGGTTTTTTTCTTGATCAGCTAGTTATCCCTCTAAGATGATGGAATATAAATTCAGATATTTCGGTTGCACTTCCGCAGTAGCGTATATTACGAATTAATTCTTTGAAAAAGGGTTTTTAATTGGAAAAACGTGTGCGAAATACGGGCAAGGGGCAACAGGGGTGATCTTCATCCGAAATTCTCGGAAAAGGAGTTTTTTTTACGGGAAAAACGTATGCGGAAATACAAATTGAGAAGCTAAATCGAAATTATTTAGTGTGGTTCAGTAATTGTGTTGCGAGAGCAACACTTTGGTTTTGTCCTCGTTTTTTTTTTTTTTTTTTTAGCACTCGGATTCCATTTAATTCCTGGTAACTGGTAAGGGTCTACCCTGTGCGGTTTTTACGGAAAGTGTGGACCTTATGCCGGATTGATGAATATGATATTACATTTTGGAAAGCTCCGTATAACTCTTGACTGGGGCCAAAAAGGATGGTCTTTGCTTGTCCTCGAGCCAGAGCCAACGGTGTGCGAAGTGAAGTGGAGTTATATAGCCCCTGTCAGAGTGGACTATCTGAAGTTGTGCAGCCAACCTTTCTTTCATTTCATCAAATCATGTTTTTGCTTTCGAGTGGAAAGCTCTGTTCTAGCACGCAAGCAGGCAGGCTCCAGTTTCAAATTGAAGATGGACTTAAATCTATAAGTGTTAAATGTATGCGGCAGTTACACGGCCCCACACCCAACATATCTTCTTTGAGTGATAAATAGAAAAATCTAGAGAGAAAAAAAATTGGCTTTTTCCCACAGGTCCGAAAGTGCTGCCATCTATTTTTTCTATCCATTTCTGTTCGCGATTTCAGCTGATTTTGTCATTCGTTTTTTTGCACTTGGGTTTGCAGCAGAGAAATGGTATCAGATGTGCTAACTTTTAAAGTTCTCTCATTGCCAAAGAAACTGGAGCTTATCCTTCCTTCCTTTCTAAAGGCGTATTCTCGCCGTTCCCCGAGGACTCCTCGGGGAATCGAAGGGAAAGGCAAGAATAGAGGGAGTCACTCCATGCGGACTCCGCGCACAGAAACAGAGAGAATATGGGGAATGCTTCGAAATTGGATTTTGTTCAAAAAAAAAATATGTAGTTGATGAAATTAGTCTGGATCCACTTTATTTTTTATTTTGTTTATTCTGAATGTTTTTAATTAATTTTACATTGCACCAACACCAGCAAAAATTGATTCCCCTGCAAATCTGAAAGGGAATCCTTTTCGATGATGGTGATGGTAATCGGAGCGATCCCCGTCGGTGAGGACTCACGAGAATACGGGGTGTGAGTCCCCCGGACAAACAAAAATGCGGGGACTCCTAAAGTGGAGTCCTTGGGGAACGGCGAGAATACGCCTTAAGTGGTGAGTTGGCCTGCGCCAAAAAAGTCAACTTTTGAACTAAGACAGGTAGATTTTTTTTCGACGGCAATCAATAGCCGTTGATAAGCTGATCAAAGTTTATGTAATCCATTTTCTGGTACAAAAATTCCTTCATGAGATACATCAGTTTGAAAATTTCAAGGGGTTGACAACTTCAGTAGTAAGGTGCGTACTAAAACCAAAAATAGGTGATACCAGTTGTGAGACATGTAGGGGACTTGTAAGCAACAGTGAACTGTTAGCTCATAATCATCTTCGGCAATGAGGGGTTTGCAGCTTTTGCTAGTTGGTGTACCTGTTATTCGTTTCCAGTGTATGCGATGGTAAGAAGAATTTGGTTCATAGTGGGGACTTGTAAGTAATAATTGGCTGTTATGCTACAATCATCTTCAGCGATGAGGGGTTTGCAACTGTTGCTAGCTGGTGTACCCATCATTTGTTTATGGTGAACTGGATGTGTATCATGGGAGAGGGAATTGTAAGTAGGGATCGGTTCACAAGGGGCTAGAAATTTTTGCAAATGGGTGCACATTGTATTCGATTTCTGTAAATCTGACGGTAAGAAAGTTTTTGTCGATGGTCTATCGCTGTAACCTAGGATTAACAGTTTACACAACGGATACAAACGAAAATGTAAAACAATGAGGTAGTTTCATAATAATTAATAGTATCATCTATTGTATTTTAATCCTGAAAAGTTACGGATAGTTTTATAATACCAACTAGATTATATAAGATAGTGTTCCAAGTTTTCATCCATCACGATGTCTACGATTGAAAAGGATACAGGTCGACCGACTGCAAAGTCAATTTAGTCCCTTCTTCCCATATTCTTTTGTTGTTGTTAGGACAATCAATAGCTCTTCATGAGGTGATCAAAGTATATGTCATCCATTTTTCGGTAAAAAAATTCCTTCAAGAGATACACCAGTTGAAAGTTTCACGGTGTTGACAACTTCTGTAGTAAGGTACACACTGAAACCCAAAATAGGCGATACCAGTTTAGTCCTCTTTTGTTGTTGTTTTTACAACGCTGAAGATGCATAGTGTCATAATTCACAACAGCCATTGATCATGGGATAACTGATTGTGTTCTTCTTAGAAAATAACGTTTTATAAGCTTCGATAAGTTGACAACTTCAGCATTTAACTTACAGCAAAGAAACAAGAAAGTGTTGCTCTCGCAACACTTTAGTCGGCGAAGCCGGAGAAAGGTTGCCGCAACACTTCACGTTGCCCAGGCAACGTAGGTCTAGTTGATCTTAGAAACAGTCTTTGAGTCGAAGTGTGCATGATTACAAGATTAAAAGGTGTTTTTTGCACCTAGAGGTATTTGTAGTGTTAAAAACGGTCAAAATATGCAAAAAGCGCCGACAAATATTCGGCCTTCCGGCCGATAAGGGGGTGGCCTTCGGCCGCATATTTTCACTGAGCTGTCGCCCCTCCCGAAAATGATCGTAATATACGCTACTGCACTTCCGGCAAACCGTCCTCAGCGGAAAAAATAAATAAATAAATCATAAGATCCAACACAATACCAACAGAAACAATGCGGAACCAACAAAACATACAACAACAAAACCAGAAGAACAGTGCGGATTGATCGACATACAAATTCAAATAAAATAACGAGTATTAAAATGTGTGTGTTAAAAGTTTTAATGTACAAATCTCTGATTATTTCACAGAAGCTTTCACCTAGCACTTACATACTCCTTGTTTCCCATCACTGTACAAATACTTTTACAGAACTCTCTCGTGTTGGATCTTATGATTTAGTTTTGTTTTTTTCGCTGAGGACGGTATGCCGGAAGTGCAACCAAAATATCGGAATTTATATTTATCCCTCGCACATCATCTTAGAGGGATAACTAGCAGAAAAAAAACGTAAATCACGGTTTTCTATTTCGCTCGTAATGAATGGTCAGCTTGGCTTCAAACCTTATATTCGAGATCCCTCGTTTTATGGTGGCTTTCCGATGCGGTCAACGGAAAAAATCTTGTCGATAATCCTTAAGCACCGACGTATCCTATTTTTTCGTTCTGTCTCTAGTAGCCTGCCGACAAAAGCCTTGCTGGAAAATTAAGCCGATTGCTGGAACAAGCCTTGCCGGCAAATCGATATTCTAATTTCGTTTGTTTTCCATTTTTCGATGCAGTGACCGTGAATAGACTTGTCGGTAAAGGGGGAACTCTCTTTTTCGTTCTGCTTCCTACTGGAACCAATTGCAAAAGAATAACACTTGGCTGTAAGTCTAGTAAAACCATGAAACTGCTTGTGGGTGCGAAGAATTTGATATGGTGACCACAAAAGTCTCGTTGGTAAACCAATAAACTTGTTTTGTGGGAAAGGCACTGACAAACACCTTTTCGTTCTGTTCCATCTCTTGTCGGCAAATGGACCCCACTCGCAAACCTGTATTCCTTTTTTTGTTCTTGGGTCATTTGTCTATTGGCAGCCCCAAACTGCACATTCTGATTGATCTGGTTGCAGATCGTATGATCGAAAAAAAAAGCCTGGTCGGCATTTTCGGCACAATTTCGTTTGTTGGTCCACTTTAATAAGTGACTTGTGACTTCACATTCACATCAGGGGTACCCCCCGCGCGCCAACTCCGTCCACCAAGGTTGGATCCGCCCCGGTTCCGACTATTATTCCAGTCGCTCAATGCGTTTGGTCCCATGGTGGCAAATTTCCGAGGCCCCCGCTCCAAACCCCCTCCGTGGTCAGAAGATATTCGGACACAGAAATAGCCAGACTATGGCTTCTGCTCCTACCACCTATCAAGTACCGCTCGAACTGGAGCACTCCAGAAAATACCTCCACACCCCTGACCCTACAGATGTCGGATCCGGTTCGATTCTCAAACTACTTATCTAGAGCCCATGAACTGTGTACCTTCCAAGTTTCGTCCCAATCCCTCCATCCGTTTGGTCCCTGTGCGCATAAAAAAAAAAATGTCTGGGACCTCCCTACAACTCCCTCACCGTTGTTGGATGCGGATAAATGGCGCCAATTTTCTCATGAGCCAGAGCACTTTCTACGGCCCATTTTACCGACTACGGCCCCTTCGGCCAAGTGCCATATAGCGATCGCAGTTTCTGTCCGTCCGTCGGTCTGTCCAGGTTTTGCTAGTTCGGGCACTTCCACATAAGCTAGGACGATAAAACTTGGCAGGCGTATCAGGGACCCCAAATGATTAAGTTGGAAATAGTCACTTCCCCCATCCGAGCACCGTGGGGGGAGTGGAGGGAGGGGGAATCCCGAATCTTGAGGTATATATAACTTTTGCACGGGTGACCGGATCTCGATGAAACTTGATATTTGGAAAGACCTCATGCCTCAGACGACCCACTTAAAATCCGGACCGGATCCGGTGACTTTTGGGGGGAGCTGGAGGGGGCAACCGGAAATATTGGAAAACGCCATGAGTGGAGGGATCGAGATTAAACTTGGTGGGAAGACACCTAGCAAACACTAGATATATCATTGACATAACCGAGCCGTGCCTACTCGTAACAAGTGCCATATGAGCTCGTAGCTCTTGATTATGTTTCATATCAATTTTTCTATCGGTTGGTTTTGTGGCTTCTCACAAAATATGCGTTGGTTTTGTGGCTTTTCACAAAATATGCTTACCCCCCCCCCCCCCCCTCAAACTATCTTCACCGATGTTGGATGTGGTTTGGGTATATAAGTAGCATGTTTCATCTGCTTCTCTGCCATCAAGTTTCAGTCAAATAGTATTGCCCGTTCGCGACTCACGTTATGTCACAAGATCCCGGATACCTCTCCCCCCCCCCATCCACTCCACTCCCCACGGGTGATCAGAGAAGGAAGTGTTCTAGTAGGTCGGGTAATTTTAGGGCAGAAAATGGGCGGTCCACCAGAGTGACAAGGGAAGAAAAAATCATAAAGTAGCGCAATGTCTATCACGACCTGGTTTGCTAGACATTGGCTGCATACTGTGTTCTTGGTTCCATGTCGTAAAATCTGATGGAGAGGGAAGTGAATGACAACTATAATAATAATAATTGATCTGTGACCCATCATACACTCACAGAGAGAAAGACGGAGAACGAGGAAAGAGGAAAAACTAATATACAGGAAGACATAACACCATACAAAAAGTACACGAAACTAGTTTCTAACAAATTAACCTAATAATGAAAAAAAAAGTAACAACGACAAAAAACAACAACTGTTAAACCATCTGAGGGGACGCTTTAGCGTGGATGGCTGTGGTCCCGTTGACCTTCCGTCAAGCTCGACGGACATTTTCGAGTGGATGCCGTCGATCTTTTTGTAATTTTGGCGTGTACGGATGAACAGGTGAACGGGCCATCCAGCTCGATGGACGCCTCCCGTTCAAGACCGCTCCGAGGGCAGCATTGAACTGAACGTGGTATTTTATGGACCTTCCCACTCACATGCTCCCATCCAGCTGAATGGGCATTTTCACGGGGTCTGAACCCATCTTCCTCAGCCGTTCAACGCCCGATGTTTTTTTTCATTTTCGCGTGGACGGGATCACCCATTCAGCTCGACAGCCGTCCATGCGAAAACGTCCCCTTAGTTTCACAAGGTATTATTACGACGGTTCTATGATAACACGAGGGATGTGCGCCGTTGACGTGAAGCGTTAACGACGCGTTTTGTCGGTAACTTGTCAAGTCCTGTCGGTAAAATTGGGCTTGCCTCCTCCACACACACACGGAAATGGGCTAGGTTTGCCACTGTTTCTAAGTATTTGAATAGTTTTAAATACTGTACCTAATTTGTATTGCGGAATACCAAGAGATGCCATTTTGATATTATCAACTAATTGTTTTTCACTAATGAACAATCGACATATCTTGTGCATAACACTTTAGAAAACCATCATGAATTCATGGAATTTAAATAAATTATATGTTTGGCCTTCGGACAAAGAGTAGGGCAACTGGACTATAATAATAACAATAATATAATTGCAATAAGATAGTCCGTATGGTTTTCAAGTTCTAAAAAAAGCAGATTTCATAGTTTATCAGCTGCTGCTTCCTAATCCTTGGACCCCAGAGGCGAGGCGTCGCTGGCCAAAAAGTGGAGGGGGGGGGGGGTATTTAACAACCGACTGGTAATTTTTACCCACTGTTTCTTTTTGCAGAAATAACGACTGTTTCCAAGAAAAAAAATCACAATTCTGATCGACAAAAACGACTGTTTCTAAGAAAGAAATCTACTATTTTGATGAAAAATCGACTGTGTCTACGAAAAATCAACTGTTTTTAGAAAAACCGCATTCGGCGCTTCGCGCCAACTTGTTATTTTTTAATGACTGGCCGGTAAGATTGGGGAGAGCGACTCCCCTCTCCCCTCCCCCCATGCATGACGCCGCTGCTTTTACCAATAATTTATTTGAAGGAAAGTTCAGTTACTTTTCTTCTGTCTCTTCCAGTTTCAAATCTCGTTGAGCATCCAGAGTGAGGGAAACATGTCAGACTCTGGTAGGCAGAGGCGTTACTAGCCAAAAATGTTTTTTTCTTGGGGGGGACAGGGCATTTACCGACTGGCTGAGAATTTTTACCGACTGTTTTGGCAGAAAACAACTGTTTTCAAGAGAAAACGACAGTTTTGAAAAAAATCGACCTTTTTTTGGAAAAACCGACTGTTTCAACAAAAAATAGACTGATTTTCAGGAAACTGACTGTTTTCATGAAAAATCAACTGTTTTGACGAAAAATCGAGGCGCTTCCCGCCGTCTCTGTTATTTGTTACCGACTTTTACCCCCCCCCCCCCCAGTCGTGACGCCCCTGTTGGTAGGGTACTGCATTAAACAAAGCCCTTTAAAAAACGTAATCAATTAGAGTAGGGTAGGTGGAAGTCTAGAAAAGAAACTAAGGCCGTCAGACCCCTGAAACTTACCTCTCTGTAGGCTCCACTTTCTTGAGTTAGGGATAGCATAGCTCCAGACACAAGTTTCTGCATTAAGTTAAAACTACGAATACTCAGGGATACTCCATCAACGCAGTGTTGCCAGATCATGACCCAAGAAATACGCCGCTTTCTTTGAAAAATACGCCAAATTTCTTTTAAACCCAGAATTGCAAGGATCTCCAAAAACTTACAAGGATTGTCAATAGAACCCAACCAATATTAATACGCCAGCAAACAAATCAGCCAGTCGCCCGTAAAATCAGCCAGTTTGGCGTAAAATCAGCCAGTTTGGCGTAACAGCGCATCAACGTCCCTGTTTTTCTTTTCTTTTTGGCAACATAGCCTGAGATTATTGAGAGAGTAGAGTTTTCTCTCGGTTTTCCTTTATTGCCTTGTTTACTTACTCGTGCTTATTTTATAATTGTTTGAATCCCTAGTTCTTACATACGTTTAATGTGACGTCATTCGTCGAAATGCATAATTCGTTGTAACTCTTGTTTATGTTATAGTGATTTGAATTTCAGTTCTAATATAAGTGTAATTGTAAATGATCACTTACAGTGATTCGAATTGTATGTAAGTTTATTATTTATGACCAAATTATGACAAAGATGTTGATGTTGTTATGTTTATGACGAAAAATCCAATGTTCGGCTTGCCGTGAAGGATTTTAAAATAAATTGAAATTGAAATTGAAATATAACCAAAGTCTTTTTTTAGGCAAGGGCCAGAGATTCCCAACCATATCGTATATATCCCAAGAGAAAATCCAGGACATAGGTGGTGTTGTGGAACTAGAATGTTCAGTTCAATATGTACGGGGACTTCCCTGTCTTGTGGGTAAAAGTGGACCCTGTTGACCCAGCAAGATCGACATCAATCTCTACAGGATCAACATTGATTGTCAAAGACTCGAGATTCTCTCTTCGTTATGACCAAGCCAGTTCAACATACACTCTTCAGGTAGGCCTACAACGATTGTGTAATGGTTTCAGTTGTATCACTGTGTAGACCAAGTGTCCTTATATCACAATTTGATTGGTCACACGATGGACCACTTCAGTTCTGTAACTTTCTTCTTAGTTCTTGCAGACTTCGTTTTTTTCTAATCAGTGGTGGACAACCTTTGTTCAAGTCCCTGGGACTCGAGATGTTTCTTCAGAAAGGAATACTTTTAACTGTATCTTCTGAAAAAAGAATAGGATATTGCCTAAAATCTAGCACTCCTGAACAAATTGTGGGAAGATCTTTTTTTCCTTGGAATCTGTCTGGCCCAGTTTGCCACGAATGAGCATTTGTTTGAGTGTGGACCTTGATGCTTGAATATGTTCACTGTAAGCAGAGGCGTTACTAGCCAAAATTTGTTGGGGGGGGGGGGAGGCATTTATCGGCTGGCTGGTTATTCCTACCGACTGTTTCTACAGAAAAAAACGACTGTTTTTAAGAAAAATCGACTGTTTTGAAGAAAAATCGACTGATTTTCAGGAAAAAAACGACTGTTTTTAAGGAAAGATCTACTATTTTTACGAAAAAACCGACTGTTTTGACAAAATCGGCTGTTTCCAGAAAAAAATCGACTGTTTTTAGCGGATAATCCCGGCGCTTCGCGCCAATTTTTGCTATTTTTTTTTACAGACTGGCCGACAACTTTGGGGGGGGGGGGGGGGCAGACGTGACGCCCCTGATCATAAGGTCTCTAAAGCATGGCTGATTTCAGGTAAAAGACATCCAGGAGAATGATGCTGGGAGGTACCAGTGCCAGGTTATCTTGACCATTGCAGAAAAGATCTCTGCTGATGTTATGGTATCTGTTAGAATTCCACCGATAATTTTTGACAACTCTACAAGGTCTGTTGTTGTTAGTGAAGGCGATGCCGTGAAACTTGAATGCTATGCTGGGGGATTTCCTGCCCCGAAAGTCTCTTGGAGGAGAGAAAATAATGCCTTGCTACCAACTGGTGGTTCCATCTACAGGTGAGTCTGAAGATGATATTATTATCTAATAACTTTTCTCGAATAGGTATGCAATGCATATCTTCCTATGTCCCACAGGAAGTTATTTTATGACAATTACTTTAGTGATGGTAGGTACGACCTCGTATCATCCTCCAGACAGGCTGAAGCTGTAACAGCCTCCGCAGATGTTCATCGACCACTTGTCCTCAAATACTGAATTCATCGAGTACCTTTTCCTCAAAATACTGAGCTGATACTGAGATACTGAGCTGACCTCCAAAAATAAATTTAAAAAATACTTTCAGTAAAAAAAAACACTTACTTACAAAATTTTAGGAAAATTAAATAACAAATAAATGAATGTTGAAAAATGACAGAACATTTTACTCCATCAGACAACCAGTATATGCCCTAGGTCATAGCTTGTCACAGTCAGATTACCACTCAAAATACAGCTGTGTCAACTGAACTGCTGAAACAACATCCTACTATCCCTTGCTTTCCCGAACGCTAGTTATTAAGCATTGAAAAAATTACAGAAGATCTTACTCTTATAGACAACCAGCCTATTCTGTAGGTCATACCTTAACACAATCAGATTTCCACTGAAAATACAGCTTGTCAACTGAAACAACATCCTGCTATCCCTTTCTTTCCAAAGGGATAGCAATCCCCTTGTCTTTGTTCTGCATTATCAACACATGGGGTTTGTTATTAGTTGCGTTTTTGCTAATACCAAGGTATCTGTTACCACGGTATAAAGTCGTTTTTGCAGTTATCGTGGTATCTGATACCACGGTCAAAAGGCGTTTTTGCAGTTATCGTGGTATCTGGGGCAGTTATCGTGGTAACAGATATCCAAATACTACGGTCCGACCGTGGTAACTGGTCGTGGTATCTGAAAAGTCATCTCATTTTCATCAAATTTTGTCAGATTGGTGAGAAAGAAGTTTAACACTTAGTGATGTAACTGGGTATCTGTTTTTCTTTTGGGATGACTCTGAAAAGTGCAATTTCGGTAATAGTCAATCTTCTGGGTCAACGTCGGGGAAGGAAATAAACCTGCGATTTTATTGCAATTTTGTTGCAGGTTTGGGTTTCCTTCCCCGACGTTGACCCAGAAGATTGACAGCCTGACCAGGACCCTTGCCAAGAAGGGCCGAAATATCGCTGATGCATGACATGAATGATTTATTTGCACATTAAAGCCATCCGGCCATCATGCAACAAAACGAAACAAAAAGTGAACAATCTTACATGCGCATATACACACTAACACACTCTTAATATGTTTAATTTACACTGAATACTTTATTAGCACTAAAAACACAATTTCCTCATCAGAAGAAATCTTTCGGTCTTTTAAAGCCAACCTGAGGAACTTCCCAATAATTCTTATTTCTTTAAAATCTGAGAATGAAAAATCATAGCTGAAGTATATCCGTTGTAAACATTGTTTCAATATATGTTTCAAAGTCAGCTTGGGCTCAAAGAAAATTTATTTACAAAAATAGTGGTGGATCGTCATACATGGTCAACATAGTCACAGGGGGTGAAATGGACCGGTGCACATCCGAGGACAGAAATATTTTGCCAAATTCACTAGGAGCTCGTGTCTCCTATCAGAGAGGGTTTGCACTTTGCAGACGCACTGTCTTTAGGCTTTCTTCGTAGGGACTCGTATATTTCTGTCCAAGAATGATACAGCTCTATCTGTAGAGACATTGTTAAAGGACCGCTCGCACTATTTACTCTTCAACTACCAGTCATTTACAAATAACTGAATATTTTAGGACTAGGTTCTGCTTTCAACAAATTATCGATGGTGTTAGCTGTTTTAAGCCTTTTTCGACACCCTTTGACTCGGAGCGAAAACGAGGGAAAATTTACATCACCGGTCTTGCTGATGGAAATATTTATCGCAGGCAAACGTCGACAGCCTGACAGGCATCGACGGTAGTGAAACACGGCAAGTGAGAACTTCAACGAGGTTTTGTTAGAGGGGTTAGAATGTACCGTACGAAATTCGCGCCTCGGGCTCAGAAATGGTTGGAGTGATTATATTCAATTCAATATAATCTAAAAAAAAACAGATAACGGACAAGCGCCGATGGGTTGTTTTTACGTCAAAACATAACGTCATAACAGAACAAACTACAAGCATATACAACAATTTTGAGACATTTACACCGACGACTTATGATAAATATGGTCAATAACATGCTACACTACGATTCATAAAATACAAATTAACGTTCAAAAGCGCTCCGAGTTATATAAACGAACAAACGAGGGACGAAACTCCGAGCATACCTGGTTCGTAAAGCTTACCACAGGCTCTAAACGGGGCACAGGGTCGGCAGCTTGACGAGGAAGACGAATTCGGGAGGGGAGAAAATACGGAAGTAGGCGGCATCAGTATTATAGGTTAGATATGTTCTTTAACTTGTGTGTTTCCATTTTAGAGGCAACATCTTGTCCATCTCTTCTGTGAAGAAAGAAGACCGAGGTACTTACTACTGCATTGCTGAGAACAGTGTTGGAAAAGGGAAAAGACGGAATATAGCTGTTGAAATCGAGTTTGCTCCCTTCATAGCTGTTCCCAAGCCACGTCTTGGACAGGCTCCCAATTTCGATAGTGGATTTGGGAATGTCACGTTGAAGCCTATCCACCGCCTGCCATTACGTGGTACAAAGATGAACAGCAGTTGTCGAACAATCAGCACTATGCGTGAGTATAGTTGTTATCATTCCCACAAGATCGGCGAGTACTACAAACCAACAATGAGAATTACCAAAGAATTACGCATTTACAGTACAGACAAATTTCAGACGATTAACAATCTATTTTACCCCAAAGGAATTCACCTTGAAATACTTATGATAATAATAAAAATAATAGATAGGTAGAGGGACCAAGCTGGTACTTGACTTTTCTTTTCTTGTCCTTTTTACTCTGCGTCTTTTCTTGATATTTAGTAGACAAACGGTGGTAAACACTTTCGAGAACAAAGGTTAAGCGAAAACGTTGCTACGCCATTTCGTAGTTTATTTGCGTTGCGAAATTCAAGTAACATAGTTCAACAACTCTGAGACTTGGAGCGTGTTCCACCCTACTTACCGTAGTTACTACGCGTGTCGTCACGAATTCTGGCTTTTTGCCGTCAAGTCTGGACGATTTTTCTATTTTCCAGCAGGATCTCACGCGAGGGCGAATCCGACCAATCACGTTACAGAGATGCGTAGTAACTACACTTACTACGCTCTCGAGCATGGTAAGCAAATAGTAACTATTAGTTACTATTCCGACAAGGTTGGAACGGTCAGCGTAGTAGTGAGGGTGGAACGGAAATAGTAACTAATGGTAACTATTGTTAGAAGGGTGGAACACGCTCTTGGTTTGTAAAAGCTCATAAATCTTGGTATAGTTGCCAATTTTTCACCGCAACTATAACCATATCAGGTCGGCCTATTGAGTAGCACAAACCACAACCCCTTTACAAGCATGCTTGGACTAAGCGGTTCTATTATCGAATCCCCCGGCCACTCTCTATGATTCAGCTTAATAACTTATGCCAGATTACAAGAGCGTGGTTTAACATAGGAGACGCCCACAACCGGGGTACGACCAATTACCCTGACCCCGACATTTTCAAAGATATATGAAAGTTTTCTTGCCGATTGGTTGAAGGCAGAAATCCTGTAGCTGATCGACCTTAGACAGTTCTTGAACCTGAAGGAAACGTCTACCTCTCATTACCTTGTGAGTTTACTTGATTTAATTTATAAAAACCTTGAAAACCCTCATGCATGGTTAAATCTTCTATTAATTGATCTCCAGAAAGCTTTTGATCTTATTGATCATAATATTCTTGTTGAGAGTTGCTTTCAGAGTTTAAAGTTAGTCCTTTTTTTGGATAAAAATGTTAGTTTCTTTTTTGACAAATCGATGACAAATTGTCAAATATAATAATGTTTTTTCTGAACCACTCCCTATTTTTTGTGGTATTCCCCCAAGGTACTTCACTAGGTCCGATTTTATTCTTAATTATGATAAATAATCTTATTTCTGAGTACCCTGACCGATGGAAATATGTTGACGACCTCTCAGCTCTTGAGGTTTGCCGGCGAAATATCAAGAGCTCAGCAATAACCATTCTGGATGACATTACTCAGGAAGCTGCTCTGTCGCAAATGAAAGTCAACTCCACGAAATCTTCAATTATTACAATTAGCTTTTTATGGCACTTGAGCTTACTCAAGTGCCATATAGCGATTGTTATTTCTGTCCGTCAGTCGGTCTGTCGGTCTGTCGGTCCGGTTTTGCTAGTTCGGGCACTTCCAGATAAGCTAGGACAATGAAACTTGGCAAGCATATCAGGAACTGGACCAGATTAAATTAGAAATTGTCGCTTCCTCGATCCGACCATCTGGAGGGGAGTGGAGGGAGGGGGGAATCCGGAAAAAATAGGAAAAATGAGATATTTTTAGCTTACGAACGGGTGATCGGATCTTAATGAAAGTTAATACATGGAAGGACTTCGTGTCTCAGACCCTCCATTTTAAATCCAGACCGGATCCGGTGACACTGGGGGGAGTTAGAGGGGGAAACCGGAAATCTTGGAAAACACTTAGAGTGGAGGGATCCGAATGAAACTTTGTGGAAAGTACAAGCAAAAGTCCTAGATACGTGACTGATATAACCGGAACGGATCCGCTCACTTTGGGGGAGTTGGGGGGGGGGGAGAGAAGTCCGAATTTGTAGTGATCCCGCGAGTTCCGTGCTTCCTGATGTGCTGGGACGATGGAAATTGACAGGCATGTCTGGGACCCGACCAGCTTAAATAGTTCCCCGATTCGACCATCTGGGGGGGGGGGAGTGGAGGGAGGGTAAAGCCAAAATTTGAGGTATTTTTACCTTGCGAACGGGTGATCGGATCTTGATGAAAATTGATATTTAGGATGACCTCGTGTCTCAGACACCTCACTTTAAATCCGGGCCGGATCCGATGACACTGGGGGGAGTTGGAGGAGGGAACCGGAAATTTTGAGAAACGCTTGAAGTGGAGGGATCGGGATGAAACTTGGTGGGAAAAACAACCACAGGTCCTAGAAACGTCTTTGACATAACCGGACCGGATCAGGGCACTGTGGGGGAGTTGGGGTGGGGAACCGGAAATTTTGAGAAACGCTTAAAGTGGAGGGATCGGGATGAAACTTGGTGGGAAAAACAAGCACAGGTCCTAGACACGTCATTGACATAACCGGACCGGATCAGGGCACTGTGGGGGAGTTGGGATGGGGGTCCGGATTTCTAGCGATCCCGCGAGTTCGGCATACTTCCTGGTGTCCTAGGGCGATGAAACTTGGCAGGTATGTCAAGGGATCCGAACAGATTGACTTGAGAACAGCCGTTTCCCCGACCCGACCATCGTGGGGGGAGTCGGTGGATGGGGAGTCCGGAATCTAGTGGCGTGCATAACTTTTGAACGGGTGATCGGATCTTGATGAAAATTGATATTTAGGATGAACTTGTGTCTCAGACACCTCACTTTAAATCCGGGCTGGATCCGATGACACTGGGGGGAGTTGGAGGAGGTAACCGGAAATTTTGAGAAACGCTTAAAGTGGAGGGATCGGGATGAAACTTGGTGGGAAAAACAAGCACAGGTCCTAGACACGTCATTGACATAACCGGACCGGATCCGATGACACTGGGAGGAGCTGGAGGAGGGAACCGGAAATTTTGAGAAACGCTTAAAGTGGAGGGATCGGGATGAAACTTGGTGGGAAAAACAAGCACAGGTCCTCGACACGTCATTGACATAACCGGACCGGATCAGGGCACTGTGGGGGAGTTGGGGTGGGGATCCGGATTTCTAGCGATCCCGCGAGTTCGGCATACTTCCTGATGTCCTAGGGCGATGAAACTTGGCAGGTATGTCAGGGATCCGAACAGATTGACTTGAGAACAGCCGTTTCCCCGACCCGACCATCGTGGGGGGAGTGGGTGGATGGGGAGTCCGGAATCTAGTGGCGTGCATAACTTTTGAACGGGTGATCGGATTTGAATGAAACTTGTCTGGTGAGCTATCGCCTCGGACGTTCAGTGTCACGTCCGAGTCGGGTCCGATACCTGTGGGGATGGGGGGGGTGGGGTGGAAAACTCAAGAAACTCTAAAAGTAGAGGGATTGGGACGAAACTTAATGGATGGAACAAGCATTAGGCCTAGATGAAATTGACGGAGCCAGATGGTTTCGGGGCTCTGTGGGGGGAGTTGGAGGGGGTTTCCTGGAATTCCGGTAGTCGTGAGTTAGAATAGTTCCAGATGTAAAACGACAACGAAACTTTGCAGGCATATTAGCGACCCGAATTATCTTGACTTAAAAACCTGACACAACATACCCCCGGAAACTTCCGTTCCTAGATCCGAGCATTTTTGGGGGAGCAAGAGAAGAGAAATATGGACTTCTATAAATTGCGAACGAGTGGTCTGATTCGAGTGAAACTTCATGGGTGATACGAATCGATGGCCTCGACATGTAAAACATGCGTTCGAACCATATGCGACCACGATTAGGGGAATTGGGGGTGGGGGGACTTTTGACATGCACAAAAACCAAACGGATGGACCGAATGAGATGCAATTCGACAGTGCCGAGTTTATGCGGCCTAGATTTGTTATTTGGCGTCTGGGCCGGATTCGGCCAAGGTAGGGGGGGGGGGGGGTACTGGAAACTTGCAGATAGGCTGTGCTCCAATTTCAGTCAAACTTGATGAGGGAATTAAGAGATTGGGCCCGAACCGGCTCCGACAACGTTGGTGGGAAGGGGGGGGGGGTACCGGAACTTTCCAAAAATGCTCAGATTCGAGTGAAACTTGGTAGATGGTATAAACGAAGATGCTTTAGGTGGTCGATTTTTTTTTTATTCCGAACCAGATTCGGCCACGGTAGGTGGAAATAGAGTGAGTACCGGAAATCGTGTAGCACGTCTAGGGATCAAACAAATGGATTTATTGGGATGAAAGTTTGAACAGTCATGTGCATTTGCAATCGAGACGATGCCGGAACTGCTCAGAAATGAGTGAAACTAAATATCCTATTTCTATTTCCGAACCGCCTTTTTGGATGGCGGGTGTATTTTGTGACGTTTTCATCTACTTTCTTGTACAGCCTACTCGTACAAGTGCCATATGAGCTCGTAGCTCTTGTTAAATCCACCCCAGCCTTTCTTGACTCTATTCCCCCAGAAACCTCCGTTAAAAAAATTAAACTACTCGGGATGCCCACATCAAAAATATTTTAAAACAAGCCTCTCCATGTATTGCCGTTTCGAAACTACTTACAAAATTTTCTTGCCCTTCTAAAGAGCTCCTCCAAATTTAAATTAGTTTTATCAGACCTATGCTTGAATATGCTTGTCCTGTTTGGCAATTTTGGCTCTCTTCAGAACACACATACTGTATCGAGAACATTCAAAAAGGGCCCTCATGATTATTAACGGGAGGATACAGTGCCTTACAGTTACCTACTACAAAGGTTCAAGCTGGCTACCCTGGAAGAGAGACGAACCCGCCTTAGCATCGATTTCAGTATTAAAACCCTATCTGTTCCCCGATTACGTAATATTCTCCCACCCCAGCGAGAGAAATCCCCAAACTAGCCCCTGTGGCCCCTCTTCTTGAAAGATGTAGAAGGAGTTTTCCAGCATTTGTTGAGTTGTACAATAACCGATAGGTTAGTCCTTTTTAGTGTTTTTTTTTCTTCCTTCGTTACAAAGTGTTATGCATTCCTCATTTTGTATGACAAAAAGGTCAAATTCGGCGGTAACGCTGTGACAGCTGCTTTTGAAAAATACAATTTTATTCCTAATAAACGACCCCCTCAACCTAGCCTAACACATTGTCTCTGGTACGAAGAACAAATAATCAGATAGAACCTCTGTCTTTGGTCCCATGCAGCGAATATGGATACCCCGACAAGACTGAGCGGGGCTAGAGGTATTTGCTCTGGCTTCGAGTTGATGTTGGTACCCGTGTATTCTACTTCCATCTTGGCCGTTGCTCTTCGCAGAGCAAGAAGTGCAGGAGGTGCGCTGACTCGCTCCAAGCGCGTCAAGAAAACCAATCGGCTCTGTCTTTGAAAGTTTTCCTCTACGTGGCTTCACAGCGATATAGCTATTTGTAGAGGTAATGAAACGTGATGTGGAGTGAAGCTCCCTAACCTCCGCTCGTTTGCATCGGGCAGGGTACGGGGAAATATTCGACTCCGCATGGTCATATTACAGAGATGGGGAGGCGGAGGTTCTATCTGATTATTTGCTCTTGCTGATAGGTGTTCGGGAAACCTTCCCATTCATTATGTTTCGGTTGTCCTCTTGCAGAGGACTCCATACGAGAAGCCGTTTAAGTAAAGGAAAACCGCACAGGTGTAAGCCGAGACACGGGCGAGTATTCACTGGTGGAAACGTGGAATGGCATTATCATTGAGCGTAAAAAGAGAAGCCGTGTCCAAATAAAAATCCCAGCACTAGCTTTCACCGAAAAGAAATTCCGAACAAATTACTCCTCGAAACCGGACATTTATAGTTGACAAAAGTTCCATTTGTTTTACCGTCTGCGTAGCCAAAACCCTGCCAAAAAAGGCCGAAACCTCACGTTCACTGCCATCAAACATGTGTTTTATTTATTTCAAAAGAGACCCGTTGACTTGTAACGAAAACAAGGAAACAATTTACATAATCTTTTTTCTGATGGAAAAACTTCTCGCAGACAACCGTCGACAGCGTGATACACATCCAAGGTAGCAATACACGGCATGTCAGAAAATCAGCGTGGTTTTGTTAGAGGGGTTAGAAAGTACCGTACGAAATTTGGGTCGTCGGGCTTAGAAATACATGGAGTGATTACCGAAGAAGGTTGCATTAGTATTGTAGGTAAGGCAGGTTCTTTAAGGTGTGACCAGCTACGTTGCACTGTCGTCGTTTACATTACCGATATTATGCACAGATTTGACCATAGTGTATGTAGTGTGGCTCCACCAAGTATCGTGTGTGCTGACATTTTTGCGTTTTCGACTCATGAAATGGGGCCAAAAATCGATGGACGGCCTAGGGTCCATCAAAAGTAAAAGACTGTACTGCGGTCGCACAAAAGCAACTAAATGTAAAACTAAAAATAAAAAAAGGGTTTTGGTATCGGAGAAGGAAATGAAAAACATCGTAAGAAATGCCACTGCAAAAGGGATTCCCTATGACGGAAGGGCATCCTTTGACGCAGGGAGTGCGAAGAGGTCGAACAAATTTTGTGTTGTTTTTGTCTCCAGGATAAAACCCCCTTTTTGGTTTGGTTGCAAAAAAATAAAGAGGGATAGTATTTTTGTAAATATTAAGTTTTCAAACAATGAAAATTTTAAGGAAAGGAGATATTAAGGAAGGAAAACAAAGAAAAGGTTTTAAATATGTGTTGAAATGGTAAAATGAGAAATAAGGGTTAAAAGGGGGAATAAGAAAGAATATTAAAAAAAAAAAAATAAGACCAAAAATGTAATTTTAATACACTAAGCCTCTCCTAAAAAAAGCACACAGGTCACAATGAAGTTGGGGATGATAATGTGGCTTAAATGGTAAGAGCCTTGTAAGCAGAGGGTCCTGGGTTTAAATCCGGCTGAGGAGCATTTCACTTTCAGTTCACTACTTCTGATATGTTTCCATCTCAAGGGCGTTTTCCGCATTATAATTATACATTTGGTTTTCACCATGTGACCGCACCTTGTGGGTCCTTGTCAGGCCCGTATCCAGGAATTTATTTGGGGGGGGGGGGGGCTTGCGTGCTAGTCGGACAAAAAAGTACAAAAAACACGGATCAGAGGGAAAAGCCTATAAAAATGATTATTTTTTGTATGTTTCGGGGGGGGGGCGGGGGTCAGTCCCCTAATTCCCCCCCCCCCCCTGGATACGGCATTGGTCCTGGTGTGTCTACGTGGCTCCGACAATGGAGTCCTAGACTTCTAAATTAAATTTGACAAAACTGTTTCTGGTTTATTGGTCACAATACAAGTCCCTTGTGTAAAGTGCCATCTACGTATTGTTATTAATGTAATTAGTCTATTCCTTGAGAAAGGAAGATTTAATTTTTATTTATTCAAGCATCTCACAGTTTGCAACTGCTGATGAATTCACGGACACGACCCTCCGAGTCCTGACCATTGAAAAACGGCAGTACGGTCAGTACCAATGTCGTGCGGCAAATAAGCTTGGAACCGCTGAGGCGAGCGTAGAGCTTTTCGGTGAGTTTTGGCAGTTTTAATGAAAAAGAACAACATTTTTGACGGAGCAAAACGGATAAGTCGGCTACATTTTATTAGAGCAATATTTCGGCCCTTCTTGGCAAGGGTCCTCTTCAGGCTCAAGCCCCTCAAGCTGGAAAATGAACTTGTGGAAAAACAATTAAAGATTCTTCCTTAAATATTTGATTTTGTGAACTTCTTCTCTGAAAATTGGTTGGAGTTAAAGCTGGTCTTGTGATTCTGTTCTGGAAACGACTGCTGTTTTTGCTGTTCGAATGGGTCGTCGAAAGTGCATTTTGGTTTTGGAGTCCCCTGTCTCTTCTTCTTCTTTCCAGCTAAGATGGATACTTGTCGGCGCCATGTGTGGGCTATTTGAAGTTCCGTACTTTGGTGATCAATATTTCTTCAGCCCAAGCTGACTGCGAATCATATTTGACGGAGCAAAACGGATGAATTTGTGGAAAAACAATTAAAGTTTCTTCCTTAAATATTTGATTTTGTGAACTACTTCTCTGAAAATGCAGAAGAATCTCTACCCTTTCGACGACCCATTCGAACAGCAAAACAGCAGCCGTTTCCAGAACGAAATCACAACACCAGCGTTAACTCCAACCAATTTTCAGAGAAGAAGTTCACAAAATCAGATATTTAAGGAAGAATCTTTAATTGTTTTTCCACAAGTTCATTTTCCAGCTTGAGGCTGAAGAGGACCCTTTCCAAGAAGGGCCGAAATATTGCTCTAATAAAATGTAGCTGACTTATCCGTTTTGCTTCGTCAAATATGAGTCGCAGTCAGCTTGGGCTGGAGGAATATTGAGGAACAACATTGTAATCGTAATGGCATATGTCCGAATTATCGTAATGGTCTGTGTCAGATCTTCAACGAGATTGCGCCCCTGTGCTGGTCTGTTAAGTACGACTCGTCTGTTTCATAAAAAAAGATCGTAAGATTCTGCAGACTTTTTAACGGATTAGAATTATGAATTTTAAACTGACATGTTCTGTAAATATGTTTGTTATCGGACTGTGTTTTAAAATTGTAACATATATGTGATTATTTATGACTATGTCGACCATGTATGACGGTCCACCACTATTTTTGTTAAAAGATATCATGGAAATAAACGAATTTGAATTGATCTTTTTTTTTCAAATATTGCAGTTTTCTCCTCCGTCTCTTTAGATGGCATCGACGAATCCGACGAGTCATTGCTCGTTTTGGTCTTATAAATGCGCCTTCTCGCATTCGTACTTCAAGTAATGAGCTGTGTAAAAAGACGACTAATCTTTAAAAAAAAGAAAAATCAGATATTTAAGGAAGAATATTTAATTGTTTTTCACAAGTTTGTTTTCCAGCTTGAGCCTCAAGAGGACACTTTCCAAGAAGGGTCGAAATATAGCTCTAATAAAATGTAGCTGACTTATCCGTTTTACACCGTCAAATATAATTCGCAGCCAGCTTGGGCTGAAGGAATATCTACGACATCGAATCTTATGTGTCTACGACGCTCTGCGGCATTTTCCACACTGATATCGGCATTAGCTCACGTTAATTTTTATAGTTTGGTATTATCGCGTTTCTCCTTTTATTTGAATTATGTTACTCCGTACTTTTGTGTTTTTACACTTTAATGGACAATAAAGTTAGATCGATTCATCATGGACAATGAAATGTAACAAAGTGAAATATTAAATGTCAAACAATTCAATGCTTATCGTTGTAAAACTATGTAAAAATATAGCAAGAATTTTTCAAAAATGACTCACATAGGTGTGTATGAAGCTGGTAATCTTTTGTCCAGATTCGTCTTTACATCTTGTATGAAGTTACAATTTTATTTCGAATTCGGCAAAATACTGCCATGTTGCTAGATGCAAGGCAGTGGAGATAGATTTCAGTGTTCCTGATCCTATATCTTGTTATAAAAATGATTCGGATTTAGCCCATAACCCAAAATCTTAACAGTTGTTTATAGCCACTGTCATCACACCAGATTCACCAACATAGTTAACAACGGTTGTTATTAATTTGGGTTTGGAAGACAGGCGAATATTAGTATAATTCGTTGTAGTTTTTACATTTTGTTTTGTTTTAGAAACTGTTATCCCCATCTGTCCCCCTGCATGTGAACTGACGAATTATTCGAGCGAAGCGAGCTGTAAAGGCATGAGTTTCCTGATTGGTCTAGTGATGCTTGTCCTTGGTTTCTTCCGAAGATAGTGCATGAGTAAGTGTTATTTTAGTTTTTCTTTACTTCGTAGTTCGTACTGACTTAAACCGAAACTCGCATTCGAAAAAACGCAACTTAATAGCATTACCAAATTAGTAGACTGGCTAAAGTAGCAATTAGCATACTGGGTAGAAGCAAGAACGAATAATCAGATAGAACCTCCGGCTCCCTATCTCTGTAATATGAGCATGCGGAGTCGAATACGTCCCCGTAACCTGTCCGATGCAAACGAGCGGAGGTTAACAGCTACGTAGCACATGACGTTTCGTTACCTCCACAAATAGCTATATCGCTGTGAAGCCGCGAAGAAGAAACTTTCAAAGTCAAAGCCGATTGGTTCTCTGGACGTGCTCCAGCACTTATTGCCCCGCGATGAGCAATGGCGAAGACGAAAGTAGACGGGTATCAACTCAAAGCTAGAGCAAGTACGTCTAGCTTGGCTTAGTTTTGATGGGGTATCCGTAGTCGCTGCATGGGACCAAAGACCGAGGTTCTGTCTGATTATTTGTTCTTGGTAGAAGAGATGAGTGAATCTGATCTTGAAAAGGTTCGGATCCAGATCTAGGGCTTGTTAGTAGGTATGAATCCTGATCTTCCATTTCGTGCTGAGGATTCGGATCCGGCCTTAACAAGATCCAGTTATATGTATAGGTTATAGTTTATTAATCAAGGTTGGCACAAAAGTAATGATGCCTACGGCAAATGAAACTTCCAATTGAATGAATGAAATTTATTACCAATTTTTAAGACAAAAGTAACAAATGGAGTATGAAAAAAAGGAAGAAAAAAGACAAGAACATAACCCATAGATTTTGATACTCTTATTTACACATAAATATTCTTTGAGCCCCAGCTGACTTTGAAACATTTATTCAAAACAGGCTGTCAATCCTCTGGTTCAACTTCGGGGGTGGAAACAAACCTGTAACCTGTTGAACCAGAGGATTGACAGCCTGACGAGGACCCTTGCCAAGAAGGGCCGAAATATCGCTGATGAAGAACCATAGCCGACGTATCCGTTATAAACATTGTCTGAATAAATTGTTTACACATGGGGCAGCATAGCCTATATAAAGTGAAGCCAGCATCAAGCGAACGAATAAAACGTGCAATTCGCTCAGATATTGCAATAAATGGATCGGTGACATTATACTTTGCCGACATCTAGAATTACGGGCTCACGGACGAAGTCCTAGAAGATATTTACGATACCTATAAAATGTGGAATGAATGCATTTTTTTTCTTTCATAGTCGGCAGTGACCAGAATGACGACAGCGCTAGTATGTGCGGCATAGCCAATGCGGAATATAGCCGGGCCAGTATTTGTCTATTTTAACGACGCTTAGAAGTAATGAGTATCCCGTATGCTTTTCTAGCCTTTTCCGCAAAAAAACGATACAAGACAGGAACGCTTTGGCAATTGGCAATTGTCTTGTCAATTAACCATCTTACTTTAGAATAGCTAAGAGCTTGTTCTGTAGTCTGGATCGGACGGAAGCTGGAAGGATGAAGTTTTGAAATTCGAGCGGATTCGTGATTTGGAAGGTTTGGGATCCGGATCCGGCCTGACAAGGATTCGGATCCGCCCATCTGGCAGTCATGGCTATTTGTCCAGAACCCGGTAGTTGTATTTCCCTCACACCAGGCGTTGTTCAACTAAAGGCTAACTAGAGCCACTCGTAATTGAAAGGAAGTGCACACTGTACAATACCTTGACAAAATAAAGACCATCACAAGAAATAACTAATAAAGCTGTAGATAAAACAAAAATAATCGCTTTCATTTGTGTAAACAAAACGGTATTTTCCTCATAGTGCGAACACACGATCAGGGTCAGGATCTCCCGGATTGGAATTCCTGCCCGGATTTTCTGCACCATCATCACTTCCATATGGAAAAGTTGAAATTTTTTCAACTTTTCCATATGGAAGTGATGATAGTGCAGAAAATCCTGACAGGAATTCCAGTCCGGGAACTCCCGTTCCTGATTGTATCTTCGCACTGTCAGACTCATAAATATTCCTTGAGCCCAAGCTGACTTTGAAACAGGGTCAACTTCGGGGAAGGAAATAAACCTGCAACTGATGACAAAATTGACAGCGTGACGAGGACCCTTGCCAAGAAGGGCCAAAATATCGCTGCCAGAGCATCGTAACCGAAAAATCCCTTTTATGCATTATTTGAATATATTCCTCAGGCTCGGTCAGTAAAGCCTGAAATACGTAATCTGTTACACGGTAGGCTCAATGTAACGATGTCTAGTATCAGTTGCAAAACTGACCAGCGGACCATTATCTGCCAGAACAACGATTGATGTTTACAATCAGCCTTATACCAGTCCAGTTCTCCGAGCGTGTACATATATTATGTTTGTCTCTCCCTCGCCCGATGATTAGCATACATTACACAGAGAGCAATAAGTTAATGAACAGTAAAGCTTTCACTGTTAAAATTGAAGGATAATTCAAAACTCTTATAGTCGGGAAGGTTTGCTCGAATTTTTCTGCTTTAGGAATACAATTAAACAAAAATCCTAGCTTTAGGTAAATGTTGATGATAGTGATGATCGTTGGTGGATCAAAAGAAAATAAACCGCGTGGTGGCTCAGAACTGGAATGTGGAGAATTTTGCTATTCAAAATGTGTCTAAAAATTGGTAAAATGGCTAAACTTTTTGTCCAAAATTTGTCCTGATTAGATTCGGAAAAAGCCTAGTATGTAACATTACTCTAAGAATCAACTAGGGTAGAAGTAGATTTTTTTTATTAACCGTACAAAAACAAAAGCTTAATGTTTAAAAGCACAGAAAACTTGACTACGCAACTTTCGGCCATCAAACCGACCTGGGGGGCTTAGATAAAGATGCAGGGACTTATTGTGACGACAGGACCCCCCTTCTTTGTTATCTCGAACCCCCTCCTTAGTTTTCTCAAAGCTAGCTGACAGGCCCTTGACCCTTTGCACTTTAATTATGCACTTATGCACTGTAAAAGTTCCCACAAGGTCGGTTCGCCTTTGGCCGTGTTTCGGCCATAGTATCGGGGTAGTAGTTAAGAGGTCGTGCGTTCGATTCCTACTCCCGGCACACAAACCTTTTGCTTTTTGGGATCCCCAAAACGTAAGTGGAGGGATACCTATGACATCGCAAAAGTTGTCCGTCTGTCTGTCCGTTCTGTCCGTCCGTCTGTAAGCACGATAACTCTCGAAGGGAATGAGATATTTGATGAAACTTGGTGTGAGGATTCGTTGGGTCGTCGGACCAGTCGAGTTCGTAGATGTAGCCCTACATTTAGGGGTGGGGGTTCAAATTAAGGGGCAAACAAATATTTTTAAACAGCTAATGTGATAGTCGATTATGAGGTAAGAAGACATGCTGGACACGATGGTGAAAACCATTTTGTCATCGGACAAGTAGTTCGCCCGGAATCCGGCCCAAACCGGAAAGTTTGTTAAAATTAAAAGTTTTATTTGGAGTTGATTAGGTGTTCGATTTAGGGCAAGAAGACATGCTGAACTCTTACGTCAAAATTGTTTTCTGCCCGGACATGTAGTTCGCCCGGAATCCGGCCAAAACTGGAAAATTGTTAGAAGTTAAAGTTTTATTTCTAGGTGATTAGACAAGCGATTTAGGGGTAAGAAGAGATGCCGAATTCGTGTGTGACAATCATGTTTTACCCGGACATATAGTTCGACCAGAATCCGGCTGGAGTCGGAAAATTTTTTATAAGTTAAATTTTTATTTGAAGTTGATTAGATGTTCATTATTGGGGAAAGAAGATACCCTGAGTTCGTTTTTGAGCTTTCTTTTTTCGCCGGACAAGTAGTTCTGGAGTTCGGCCGAAAACCAGGAAATTGGCAGAAGTGGCAGGAAGTTTTCGTCAAAACAGATATGACTTATAGGGGTAAACACACATGCTGAATCCATATCTGAACTTGGTTTTCTCAGATGATTAGCTATTTGGCCTGAATCTGTTTCTGAATTTTAATTGTAAAAATATTCAAGGAGGCTGGCGATGACTTGATCTGGCTAAGACAAGACCCAGTTGTCTGGATCAGATATTGCATTTTTGGGATCCCATCGAAACCTTTGGTCTTGTTTTTCTACAAACTCAAAAGTCGAATTCTCGGACACTGCCTGGAAACTACAATGGTCGTAACGAGAATTTTTCTTACTCTCAGTATCGACTCAGGGTACATTCTTGATATGTCAGCTAGCTCCCCGAGTCAAGTTTGAGTCAAGTTTTCTGTTCCTTTAACTGAAAAGGGCGAGATAAGGCAATCTAGTTACCCATCACTAATTCACTTAAAGAGGCTTGAAGACCCAACGAAAATGCGTTACTTCTTTGCTCCGCTATTCACGAATAATCAATTTTCATATAGTGGAATTTTCTGTCAGATTTGTGGTACCTCTATGTGCGAATTTATTATTGCGTCTCTGTCTCTGTGCGCAAAATATACATACAACATCGTTTTTTTATTTATATGTTTATTTGTATACATTGTATACACAAAATAAGATACATAAAACACTAAACACAACAATGTACATAAACATGACTACATTATTTTCATATAGTTTAAAAACAGACTTAAAAATTTTTACACAGTGACAAGCACATTAAACGGTTTCAGGACTTAAGAAGACCAAAGGTTTCGATGTGAGCTAAAAAATCCAATATTTGAACTAGACAATTGGGTTTTGTCTTCGCCAGGTCCAGTCTTCGCCAGACTCCTTGGACATTTTTAGTATCAATTTCAGAAACAGGTTAAGGCCAAATAGCTAATCATCTGTGAAAACCAAATTCAGACATGCATTCAGCATGTGTGTTTACCCCTATAAGTCATATCGGTTTTGACGAAAACTTCCTGCCTTACTTCTGCCAATTTTCCGGTTTCGACTGAATTCCGGAACTACTTGTCCGGTGAAAAAAGAAAGCTAAGAAACGAATTTAGCGTATCTTCTTTCCTCAATATCGAACATATAAACAACTTCAAATAAAATTTAACTTATAACAAATTTTCCGGTTCCATCCGGATTCCCGGCGAATTATATGTCCGACAAAAAAGGATTGTCATATACGGATTCGTCATCACTTCTTACCCCTAAATCGGATTTCTAATCAACTACAAATAAAACTTTTACTTTTAACAAGTTTTCCGGTTTTGACCGGATTCCGGACGAACTACTTGTCCGGGTAGAAAATGATGTCCACAGAAGTGTTCAGCAAGTCTTCTTACCCCTAAATCGAACATCTAATCAACATAAAATAAAAATTTTACTTTTAACTAACTTTCCGGTTTTTGCAGGATTCCGGACGAACTATTTGTCCAGCGAGAAAATGGCTTTCATAATCGTATTCAGCATGACTTCTTACCCCATAATCGACTGTCACATTAGCTGTTCCGAAACATTTTGTTTGCCCCTTAATTTGAACCCCCTCCCCCACCCTTAAATGTAGGGCTACAAAGCCCATCTACGACCTTGACCTGTCCGATGACCCAAAGAATCCTCACACCAAGTTTCATCAAAATATCTCATTCCCTTCGAGAGTTATCGTGCTTACAGACGGACGGACGGACAGACGGACAACTTTTGCGATGTCCTAGGTATCCCTCCACTTACCTTTTGGGATCTCATAAACTGGCAAATAATTTCGTTGGCTGACAGGGCAGGATGTTTGTGGAGGGTAAACAGATATGAATGCTAACGAAGGAGTGTATTGATTCGGACAGATTTAGGAAGATACATCAGAAATGTACAGTGCTTAAAGAAACAGCTTCTCAGATTTGTATCTTTCTTTTCTTCCTTACGATATGGTTAATTCCTAAACAATTGTGAACAATTGTTTGTTGCTTTACGAAAACGATTTACAAAAAGATGTGTTCACGCAGTGAGCTATCTTCCGCGAGCTGATACTGACCATTGAAAAGTCGCGTTTGTATTGAGATCCAAATTTTTCGCGTCATAGTAGAATTTGGGTTGTGAAGACAGCCGTAGATATTGTGAACGTCATACTAGAGTAAATGGTGAAAAATCAAAAATCCTTAACACAGTCCAAATAATGCAGTATATTCAGTTAAATGATAAAAAAAAAAAAACTTGCTTTTGTGTGGAGTTCGTAAGGTTCGTCGTACGAATTTTGAAGTTTCGGGGGAGAGAACGGACAGCAACTAGAGACGATGAGTTTTTGAATATTGAGTGAATATTGACTCTTCTTCAGCAAGTCTTTCTAGTTTGTTCTATCTTTGTTTGATTGAAGTTTCGTTATTGTAAATACCTCAGCAACAAGTACTTTGGTATATTCAAATAATGCATAAAACGGATACGTCAGCTACGATGCTGTGGCAGCGATAGTTCGGCCGTTCTTGGCAAGGGTCCTCGTCACTCTGTCAATCTTCGTGGTCAACGGCGGTAAAGGAACAAACCCGCAATAAATAACTGAAACTTGTTATCCTCGTTTCTCTTTTTCCTATCCCTTTTATGCTTTATTTGAATATGTGTTTCAGAGTCAGCTTGGGCTCAAGGAATATTTGCTTTGGTATAGTTGTACATTACGTTGCCGAAGCCACGTGGGTCATGAGAGACAGTCAGTCAATAGTTGCGTTTTTGCAGATGCCATGGTATCTGTTACCACGGTAACTGAATCTGCAATTAGTCGTTTTTGCAGTTACCGTGGTGTCTGATACACGGTGCTCTGCAAAAACGACTACTGCCGAAATTGCACTTTTCGAAGTCACCCCGAAAGAAAAACTGATATCCAGTTACATCACTAAGTGCTAAACTTCTTTCTCACCAATCTGACAAAATTTGATGAAAGTCGAATGACTTTTCAGATACCGCGACCAGTTACCACGGTCGGACCGTAGTACCTGAATATCTGATGCCAGGATACTGTCCAGATACAACGATAACTGCAAAAACAGCTTTAGACCGTCGTATCAGATACCATGGTATCTGCAAAAGCGCAACTAATGTTCCCGTCTTTTCTTGTTTTTAAAGTTTTTTTTCTTTCAGAAAATCACGTGCCAAATCTCAGGTATCCCGGCGTGTTTGTTGTTTCGGGAACTTCCCATGCCAACTTCCCTGCCTTATTGCTTCTGCTGGGATCTGCGTGTAGTGCAATTTACCAATTAATCCGTCCATTTGTGTACATAGACTCTAGCAATTGCAGATGAGTCTTGTTCTGATTTGTAGATTGTGTCTTCTTGTTCTTCTGAAAGTTAGGAGCGACTGGTATCTGAACCCAAGATGCGATACCGATATTTTAGTATTGGTACCGTCCGGTACAGGCTGAACTGGTACTTTCAAACTATTGTCGTCGCGTCGTTTTAACTATCTGATCGTCTTCCTCGTGTCTCTTACATTCCTGGACTTTTTTTTTAAATCCGTAACGAGATATTTTAGTAAGTTTTCATTATTGTGCCTTTAACTTTATAAATTAGCGCCCAAGTCCATGACCACATTCAGTCACATCTGTACGTAATTTGGTTCATAAATTGGTTATTTCCCACTATTTACGTTTCATCCTGGTCACACTTTGAACAAAGAAATTCGAGATGTATTACCACCATCAGCACTCATGGGAAAACAGAAGTCTGTGACTGTGGTCTTTGATTTGACAAAAGATACGTTCAAAACGCGGAGATGGATTTTAATTTACGTTGTCAGCGTCTTTTCTTCGCATTTTCGACTAAAAAACGGCCTTGTGACTACGAGTATGTTCCACCCTTCTTCAATAGTAACTATTAGTTACCATTTCCAACCTCGTAAAAAGTTACTACGATGACCGTTCCAACCGTCTCGAAATAGTAACTATTTGCTTACCATGTTAGGGAGCGTAGTAATCGTGGTAACTATGAATCTCTGTAATGCGATTAGTCGGATTACCCCGTGACATGATATTTTGTCGAAATAGAAACATGCGTTCCAGCCTTGACACCAAGGAGCCAAAATTCGTGACGTCATGCCTAGTAACTATGGTAAGTAGGGTGGAACACGCTCTACGTGACAACAGATGTGAGTATAGTGAGGCCCGGGCATTAGGACGATTCTGGCGGTCCGGAAAGCTCTGCTAGTTTGTGCGCCATGTATTCTTGCGACTGCGGTAATTTGACAAGCCAGCGACAAGTTGAAAAGGCGCAACGATTTTCCTTTTGTTCTGGCTCTCGGCGGATTGTCGCTTTTCTTTTTGGAAAGCGAATCCGTGAAATCTCCAGAGTCGCCCTCTTATTCGTTTCGACGGAAAGCTCTTGGCGGCAGTAGCCAGAGTTGCGTTTGCAGACAACAATGAATTTAACACCAATGTGCAAATACCCATTTTCATCCCACCGTGTTTACTTTTGAGTATAACGTCTAAACACGTAACGTAACTCGCTATTCGGGAGAGTTGCGTGTTCTGGATTATCGGTGTTAAACCCACGCATAACACGGAGGCTTAAAACGCTTTTAAACATAAAGACAGTATCAGTGTTTGACTCTGGCAATTGAAACGCTTTTTGCTAAACTCAGGGAAAACACAAGTGTCTGAAAACGCAACTCAGGTATTGGTCGTGCAGTCGTGGAAGTCTGCGCGCTACAGCTTAATGTTTTATCTATAATGGTATGTGCTGTTAAATCAGGTGTCGTTAGTTGTCTTTAGAAATCCAACAATATACCTGTTTCTGGTTGGAAAGAATGAAAACAAAAATGTGGCTTTTTTTTTTGACTTTGAGACTCAGAAATGCACAAATCACTTCTTTGTATTTTCTTAGCACAGACGTTTCCAGATTCAACACATGATTTATGCGACAGACACACTAATTATTAAAAGTGCTTTAGACCGTGTTCCACCCTTCTAACAATAGTAACTATTGGTTACTATTTCTGTTCCAACCTCACGTATAGTTACGACGCTGATCGTACCAGCCTTATCGAAATAGTAACTTTGTAGTTACTATTTGCTTACCGTGCTCGGGATCGTAGTAAGCGTGGTAGCTACGGATCTCTGTAACGTGATTGTCTGGATTACCCCGTGGAGTGATAATTTACCGAAAATTTAAAAATGCGTCCCAGCCTTGACGGCAAGAACCAAAATTCGTGACTTCATGCGTTGTAACTATGGTAAGTAGGGTGGAACGCGCTCTTAAGGATCTTGGTTTATGAGAGTTAGAAGCAAAAATTGAAAGTTAAGAAAATATAGTTTACACTGCCTGACGGCATCCGACTATGAAGTTACGAGCGTATCTATACAACCCCGTTATTGCTATGCAGTGCCATCCAAGGGTAAATCAGATCTTATCGGGAAGACCTTTTTTTTACCACCCTGATTTGTTCTTCGAGATGGTGTAATGAATGGCCAGCAGAGGCGTGACTAGCCAAAATGTTTGTGGGGGAGACGAGGCATTTACCGACTGGCGGGTAATTTTTACCGACTGTCTTTGCAGAAAAATGACTGGTTTCAGCAACAAAAAATGACAGTTTTGAAAAAAATCGACTGATTTTCAGAAAAAAAACGCGCCCTCCTTTGTTCCGTAGGAACAAAACTATCAGAATAAAGAAGTTTATTTGGTTGGCACGTCTGTTGCCAGCCATGGGCTGCTAGCTTTTAGTTGCAGCGTAGCTTTTTTGTTTACTGCAGTATTTCTGTTCCGTTTTGTTTTGTCTTTTCAGTTTTCAGAATTGCATATTCCATTGCAGCAGGCACTTATAGGCTAAGACTTCTAAGTTGATTTTAGTTTATGACCACGTATCATCGTAATTAGTTGTGTTGCGATTTTCATTATTGCATCAATCAGTGCAGCAGTAACAGACCCATACAACTTTTAAGTTTTTTCTAGTGAATAACCATGGTATTGGACACATTAGTATAACTTTTAAGATGATTTTAATATTGGTTACCGCGGAATTATCCAAATTACTTTCATTATTGCATGGATCAGTGCAGCAGTTACAGACCTGTATAAGTTTTTGAACTGATCTTAATTTATGACAACGGTGTTATACAAATTACTTATTTGATCTGTTACCGACCCTGAAGGCAGCAAAACATTTTTTTTCTTCTGAGGAATCTTGCCATAATCTCATTGCTAACCTGAAGCAGGTATCAGCTTTCATTTGTAAACAGTTTAATTAGGCGTAACAGCTTTGTGCTTTGTCGAACTCTTCAGAATGCTAACAAAAACATTCCAGCTGCAATTATGTTTTCTAACCCTAAGTAGTACATCCTCTCTCTGTGTTCTGCAGTGTCCGGTAAATCTGGGCGTGGCTTCATACCTGTCCAATCTCTCGTTGACAAGTCAAACAACTTGCGAAAAGTTGGCATGAATTTGCCTGACGCAATGTGTTTTGTGGTAATGATGTTTGCTTGTTTGAGATATGTAGTGTGAACATGCGATAATTCCAGTGTCCGCTGCTGTATTAGAACAAGGTTTAAATATAGCTTACAGAAAAATCATTGTTACCAAGAATTAATTTCTATTGTCATGTCATTTATACAACTTCACGTCCTAGGGTATGCTTATTGCTTACTTTCTTGTTGAATCATTCTAGTATCAGGCATGATCTTTACAAATTGATGTCTAATAAAAAGATGTGTTTACAAACAGTGTGTTCAGTTCATAAGTGTGTGTTGCCCGACGATGTTCGGTGCGTCAGTAATTAAGAATCGTCTCGAAGGATTAATGAATGAGTCGAGACGATCGTTATCATTACCAGACAATCCTGGGATTTTGTTTGTTTGCAAGTGAAAGGAACATTTTGTGTTGCGTCAGATTCCTGGAAGTGGGTGTCGCAACGCCACCATGTTCCAAGCCTCATCGTCTGTTTTCCGCCACCCAGGAAATCTTGCATCATCAAGAGGATTGGTTGGGTCAGACGAAAGGGTCGTTTGGTAGGTCCACCGCCACCGCATGTTTTCCACCAACTCATTAGTGCAGGTAGCTGGTTCACGTAATTCCAGATCTAAATTCTTAAATGCGAAGAGGGGTTTACCGCCACCAACGCTAACTCTACGTTAATCCTAGCTAATACGGAGACTGAGCTTAATGTTTCAGATAATTATTTATTTTAAGACCAACTAAAGAAACTGTACAACTTCAACAATTAAGGCCCCCAAACGATTCAAATTTCAAAAGGTATGAGAAATCGCAGGACCCTACCGTCTAATCCTCTCCCAGGGACGTAAGATTTCTTCGGTGGCGGTAAACACCCTTTTCACATTTAACAGGAGCTGACAGTTCATATGGCACTTGTAAGATCAGTTAGCATGTTTGTCAGATACGGTTTGCAGTTGTCAAGGCTAAATCTCTTTCCAATACTCATTTTAACAGATAACGGGCTTGATCTATTAAATCTGAAATGGTTATTCCACTCACTGACAACCGTTCCTCCCACAACGATGATCGGATCGGGTGAGGGACCATTTTTAAGCCAATCTGATAGAGTCCCTGACATGCCTGCCAAGTTTCATGGTCATAGTAAATTCGGAAGTACATCCAACTCCTGATCACCGGAATTGTGGAAACCCGTCTCCGAAACCCCCAATTGTGACATGATCCGGTCCTGTTTTTTCAATATTTTCGCTACGGCTTCTGCTTGTTCTTTTCTCCCAAATCCCATCCCGATCTCTCGACTCTAAGCTTTTCATGCGATTTCCGTCACCTCCCCCCCCCCTCCCCCCAGTTATCAGATTCGTTCCAGACTTGAAATTGATCATCTGAGACACTTGTTCTTGTGTCAAGTTTCATTCACGTCCGATCACCCTTTCTAAGGTTATGCATGTCACTAGATCCTGGATTCCCCATCCCTCCACTCCCCCAAGATCACCGTATCAGGGAAGGAACTACTTTCAAGTAGACCTGGGAGAGTAGCTAATATGTCTGCCAAGTTTCATGGTCCTGGTACCCTAGCTCCTGATCACCGGAAATCCAGGAAACCCCCTCCGATCTCCACTGCGACACGATCCGGTCCTGTTTTGTCAATAAAGTATCTAGGGTTAATGCTCGTTCTTCCCTTCAAGTTCCATCTCGATCCCTCGACACCAAGCGTTTCACAAGATTTCTGCCCTTCTACCCCCCACTCCCAGTTTTCGGATTCGGGCCAGGTTTTAAATTGAAAATCTGTGATACATGTTCTTCACACTTGTCAAGTTCCACGTATGTCCGATTACCCGTTCCGAAGTTATGCATATTTCTAGTTTCATGATTCCCCATCCGTGCATTCCCCCCGTGATGGCTGGATGGGAAAAGTGATTATTTTCAAGTTAATCTGGTCGGTTCCCTCATATGCCTTCCAGGTTGTATTGTCCTAGCTTAAGTGGAAGTATTTCACGAGATTTCCGGTGCCCCCCTCCCCCCCCCCCCCCCCCCCCCCCCGAGGTTGGTCCAGATTTGAAACTGAATATCCGAACACTTATTCTTGGCATAAGTTTCATGCATGTCTGATTACCCTTTCCAAAGTTATACTTATTAGTAGTTTCCAGATTTCCCATCCCTCCACTCCCCCCACTATGGCCGGATCTGGAAAGTGATTATTTCCAAGTAAATTTGGTTTTGGACTCCCAATCTGGAACAGTGTCAAAATATATTAGGACAGAAGTAGCTTACTTTCTTGGGAAAAGCAGAACACAATCAGATAAAAGCTTAGTTTAGCATTTCCTTTGACCAAAATCCTTGAGCTGATCTGTAATCGTTCCTGCTTCGGCTCTAAAGACAAGCTTGAATAGCGCAGTCCGCCAGCGTCTCGGGCTTCCATGAGAGAGGACGTTGGTTCGATGCCACATCTGGAAAGTTTTGCTTTGCCACCATTGTTCCTACACTGTAAAAAAAAAATCTTGCAGTATTTGCTACTGGGATTAATCTTATCTTTATTGAGATAAGATTACCCCTAATTCGGATAAATCTTATCTGAATAAAGATAAGATTAATCCCAGTAGTAAATACTGCATCCTTATTCGGAGAAACTTTTTACAGTGTAGTTTCCGGACTCCCGGATCCGGGGAAAGTCAGATCGGGGAAGTGACTATTTATAAGTTAATCTGGTCGGGTCCCTGATATGACTGCCATGTTTCATCGTCCTAGCTTATGTGGAAGTGCCCGAACTAGCAAAATCCGGACCGACCGACGGACGGACAGACATTGCGATTGCTATATGGCACTTGACCGAAGGGCAAGTGCCATACAAATCTGAATCTGGAACTACCTACACAGGCTACCTGATTTAAAAGATGGCGGAAAACCGCGGTGGCGTTGGAACACTGCTACCAGATTCCTGGTGTTGTCTGTGTCATCGGCCTATTTGATGCAGCGGACCGAATTATGTGAGACAACCATAATGATGCAGAACGGCGGTTTGCGTAAACCCGCTGCGAAGAAGAGCAATGCTCGATGTCCGAAAGCGGTAGCAAGATCGCATGATTTTATGAAAATGATTCCACTGAGTGGCCGGTTCTCTAAGAGCGTGCTCCACCCTTCTAACAATAGTAGTCTAACTATTAGTTACTATTTTCGTTCCAACCTCGTCTGACCATTCTAACGTTCTCTAAATAGTTTAATTTAATTTAATTTCAAAATAAATGCGGCACAGCATTTCATGCGCGAGCAAATTAATTAGCACTTGTCATTAACCTGCAAGTAAAGCATATACACAATTGTCATAGAATAAATACAGTAATTCAACTAAGGTTGTTACGCTACAAGTTAAACTGAGGCACAGAATTATTACGGTACCTTTCAGTTTTACCGAGGGGTTGATCACTCCCAAAAACGATGTACACCAAGTGGCGCGTGACGCGGTGCCGGTGACGCGTTTTTTTTTTTTTTTTCAAATTAAAATATTGCGATAAACCATGATTTCTGAGGTACATGAAAACAAATTTCATCAGATATTGGCCAAGATGAAGCAAGTCTACAACGTTCAATGAGCTTGGGTTGAATACAAGAGCTAGACGCTCATATGGTACTTGCAAGGCTGGGTCAGAGGATGAAATTTAGGAATTTGCAAACTCTTGGGTTCTTGTGTTTATTTATAAGCAATACCCTTGAAATAAGAATGATGATGCGCGCTTGGAAATCAAGAGAATGATCTGGTAAAAAGTATTTTATTTTTGCACTTTAAGGGCACTAGAAATATTTTTAATATTTTGCTCAGACTATTTTTTGGACTTTAAGGAATTCATTTGTAAGCAATACCCTTGAAGCAGAAATTATCATGGCCCTTGGGCATCATGAATATTTATCGTTTGGTCAAAAGCATTTTTTTTTTTCACTTTTTCGTTAAGATCTGCACTTTAAAGGACCTGTCTTACCTATAACACTAACGCAACCTACTTCCGGAATCACTACATATATTTCTTAACCCGGAGACCCACAATTTGTTCGGTACATTCTAACCCCTCTAACAAAACCTCGCTGATTCTCTCACTTGCCGTGTTTTGCTACCTTCGATGTTTATCACGCTGTCGACGGTTGTCTGCGAGAACTTTTTCCGTCAGGAAAACCGGTTCTGTAAATTGTTTCCCTGTTTTCGCTACAAGTCAACGGGTCTCGGAAAAGGATTTAAACAGCCAGAACCGATGGTTATTTGTTGAAAGCACAACATAGTTAAAGTATTCAAATACTTTAAAATACGGTAAGTTGAAGAGGGAATAGTGCGAGGGGTCCTTTAAGGGAGCTGGAAATTCATTTTGAAGCAAGATCCTTGTTTCACAAATGATCATGGGCTCATGGGGATCATGAAATATATGTTTTTCTCAAAAGTATTTTCTGTACTTTGTGGTTAAGATGAGTAGGCTACTTTGAGGAAGGGTTTTGGCTCTATAAAAGGAGAATTTATAAACCAATCTTGTCAATCCTTAATTACCTACTTTGGCTAATTGGTACATATATTTAACCACGGCAAGTGCATGAAAACGGCAAAGTTCGAAGTCAACGAACGTTCAAATAAGCATACCTCTATTGTACTCCCAGAGGGTCTGATGGGGAAACTAACTTTTTCAAGTTAAATAAAAAAGTTTGGTCGCCACTGAATTACCTGCACCAGAAGTAAAATATGCTGCAGCTGACTCTATAGTGTTGGGCGATATTCGATACCGACAACAATATGTCGATATATCGGACAAAATATCGATATCGAAACGTAAATATCGTATCAAATATTTGTTTATTCGTAATTATTGTAAATAATCCAACCTAACCTACACTTATATATCCGAAATTGGAGCAATATGTTTTCCGTAATTCATCTCTTATTTATTCGGAGTTTGAGATGATCCAAGATATGATATATCGTATATCGATAGACCGATATATCGGACAAAATTTCGATATCGAAACGTAAATATCGACATCGAAAACGATATTTGTTCATTCGGAATTCACTTCTTATTTATTCGGAGTTTAAGATGATCGAAGATATGATATATCGTATATCGATAGACCGATATATCGGACAAAATATCGATATCGAAACGTAAATATCGATATCGAAAACAATACTTGTTCAGTGGTAATTATTATAAATCCAACCTAACCTATACTCATATATCCGAAATCGGAGCAATATGTTTTCCGTAATTCATTTCTTATGTATTCGGAGTTTGAGATGATCCAAGATGCTATTTAACACAAATTTTGTTCTTAGATTGTTCTTAGCGAAACATGGTAAACAAATATCTAAATCAGTTTCGAATATCGAAAGTGAAAATATCGATATATCGATTATTGAATATCAAAAGCGAAAATATCGATTATCGAATATCAAAAGTGAAAATATCGATACATCGAAAAATCCAAATATCGCCCAACAATAGCACAGAAACATTGTTGGCTACTTGGCGCTTATGGTTCACAGCATCGTCCTCATATCTAGTTCTTCTTCTTCTTCGGCAGCATGTTTTCGATAATTCTTTCGTTCAAGTACCTTCGTTACTGGGCGCCAAATGGCGAACAGTAATCTGCAGAAAATTTGTCGGTGGCCGGCGGTATCGTGCCAGTGCCGTGCCGAGGTGTACACCGGTGGTGCAGAGAGAGCAACCCCTCGAGTTTTACAAGCGACAGGTGTGAGTTTTGGTACTTTCATAGCTGCTTGTCTTGGAGGTCTGTTTCTTTCCGGTTTTAAGGGTGGAGGAAGGATGTTTCGGTAGAAAGGGTGGGATAACGAATTTGTTCCGAAACGTTGGCACAGCTGTTCTCTACGGACAGAAAGTGGTTCCAGCTTACACTCCTTTAGGAGATACGAGTACGGTATTTTATGGTCACCAGTTATAATTTGAACAGCACGTTTTTGGATTCTTTCTAATACTAATTAATACTACCCCCCCCCCCCCCCGAATGTTGTCGGCCGGTCGGTAAAAAACAGTCGAGTCGGCGCGAAGCGCCGCGCTTTTTCGTAAAAAAAGTCTATTTTTTCTTGGAAACAGTCGGTTTCTCGTAAAAATAGTCGATTTTTTCTTGAAAATAGTAGGTTTTCGTAAAACCAACCGATTTTTCGTCAACACAGTCGTTTCTTCTCAATAATAGTCGTTTTTATCTGGAAAACAGTCGGTAAACTGACCAGCCAGTCGGTAACTATCTGCCCCCCCCCCTCCCCCCAAAACATGTTGGCTGTATAGTAACGCCTTTGGGTGGAACACGCAAGGTGAACCGGCTAAAACTTGAGTATTTTCGTATTTAGTCAGTAACTCTCGATGAAGACAGGGAATTCCCCGCAGTCTTCGAAGTTGCGTACATCCGAGATAATTACTTTATTGGCCGCGTGTATAATTTGATTTCGGACCAAGAATATGCGCAATTTGAGACCAGTTTTACCTAATAATGGTGAAATCGGTGAAGGCAGACGTGATTGTGCACACGTTCGCCAATAACAGATAATATCACATTCCCGTAGGGCAATGGCCTCTGGCCAGAAAGAGGGCGAGGGTGAATCAGGGGTCCGCAGCTCAGCACGAGCCGTTGTACGCTGTCAGTTGGTTGGAAGGGAATCGTTCGCGCTCTGGAGGTATTGTGTTCTTGTCCGTCTTTTGGATGCGGTTGGGGAAGAGTACAGTGGAGCTCAAAAGTGAACGGGATCACAGGACAAACAAAAAGTGACTGATCTGCGGGAAAGCTGAGATATGATTTTCTTAGAGATTGCTTAAATTCCATCAGAATGTATGTCCTCCCATTTTCCTAGATACAAAACGAATGTGTCGTCCTTGTCGAGGGTTGCCCCCTCACGGCACCTGCTGTACACCCTTTCCCGGCACCGGCAGGCACCGACCGAATCTGGTACCGGCAATAAATTAGGCAGTTCGCCTTTCAAACGCTTATAAAAATGCTTATTTTGATGTTTTTAACACTTGGCAACCGCTGCTGGCCCTGACCGGGCACCGGGCACTTGCTGTACACTGCTATAAAACTAACGGTCTATTGAGCATAGGCCACAAAAAAAAAAAAAAAAAAAAAAAATTGAGCATGAGAAGGATAAAATTAAAGAAAAATAATAATAAATAACATCAATACAAAAGTTGTGTTTTTGCAGATACCACGTTAACTGGATCTGCAATTATTTGTTGTTGCAGTAACCGTGCTATCTGAAATACGGTTGCTCTGCAAAAACGACAATTGCCGAAATTTCACTTTTCGAAGTCATCCCAAAAGAAAGGGTTGTCGACAAAACGTCCCCATTCGAAACGTCTCCGACAAAACGTCCCCGTGAAAAAACGTCCCCTTGATAAAACGTTCCCGTGGCGAAACGTCCCCGATCAAAACGTCCCGGCTATACAGTTTTTTTTTTCATCGCTGAGGGATAGCTAGGCCTATGAGACTATTGATTGCGTCATCAGTTCAGACCAAAAAGGTTTTTGGAATATAAACTTTTGAAAACCACGATTGGTTGACTACTTCAGTATTTAACCGATACTCAAGAAACCGACCAAAGTGTTGCTCCGGCTATAGCCATTTCTTAAAGGACCCTCGCACTATTTATTCTTCAACTTACAGTATTTTAAAATAATTGAAATTTACATATTTGGTTTTTTTATGGAAAAACTTCTCGCAGAGAACCGTCGACAGCGTGATACACATCGCAGTATCAAAATATGGCAAGTGAGAAAATCAGCGTGACAATGTTAGAGGGGTTAAAATGTACCGTGCGAGATTGGTGTCTCCGGGCTTAGAGATATGTGGAGTAATTATGGATGTAGATTGCATTCATATTATAGGTACGACAGGTCATTTAAGGAAAGCGCAAAGATTTAGCGTTTCATCTTTTACATAATTGTTTTTTATTTTGTGTGTTAGTTTATGCTGCGATATAACTCATTGATCTTGCTTCTGTTCAATATTTAATTTGGTGATATTTATTATTAAAAATTCTATGGAAAGGATAAAAACCGTTACGTCTCTCTACCTAACTAATCGTTCCATCGCTTCCGTTCCCTCGCTTCCCATGTCATTTTTAACCAGCATAACGGCACTACACCTATTTTTGCATTTTCCTTGTTTGACTCTTTGAGCCACAGCGGGGTTTCCCTTCCTCTGAGGAGCATATTGGTGCTCCTCAGATTGTGCATGTTGCTTCAAACGACCTAGAACTGATCAGTTACGACTCAACTGCAAGTTGTAAGGCATATTACACGACATATTTTAACTGAAAACAATAAATTTATGAAGCAACCGGTCCTATGTCCAATCTTTCCTGCTTACGAGGAATGTTCTCACATCTGTAATGCACACTCAGAAGTTTTGTTTACCTCGATCATGCACCTGAAGATCGAGGCGGACTTAAAAATATGTGCCTGGGACGTTTTGTCACGGGGACGTTTTGACACGGGGACGTTTTGACACGGGGACGTTTTGTCATGGGGACGTTTTGTCACGGGGACGTTTCGCAAGGGTACGCTTTGTCATGGGGACGTTTCGTCGGTAAGCCAAAAGAAAAACTGATATTCAGTCACATTACTAAGGGCCAAACTTCTTTCCCATCAATTTGACAAAACTGATGAAAGTGAGATGAATTTTTCAGATGCTACGATCAGTTACCACGGTCGGACTGTGGTATCTGAATATCAGATACCGCGACAACTGCAAAAAAAACGCCTTTTGACCGTGGATAACAGGTACCATGATAACTACAAAAACGACTTTAGACCGTGGTATAACATACTATGGTATCTACAAAAATGCAACTAAAGTCTGTTTAGTTTAGTTCATTCAATAGAATAATTGTGTTGTCCACTTTGGACCCTCCGCAGACGCGCTCCAAAGTGCACGAGAACTTCGATGAATGGCGTCGTTTTTAGGCACGTAGGCCTTTTACAACCTTTTACGTTTCTTCCTGATAAACAATCTTTCCCCTTTCTTTCGGTTAACTTTGGCTCGAATCCAATGTATTCGTTGATTCTGTGCCATTGTTAATTTGACATGGGCGAGACTCCGCCAGCCAATCACGATGCTGTGACGTCATAAGCTCTTGGTCGATACTTGCAGTATCGCGTAGCGGAACATTAAAGCCATTTTGCTGTGAGAATTGGCAGATAGTTGTTGTATTTACAAATATTGACACGTTGAAAACATGGCTTTTATGGTGCCGGTTATGAAAAATGACTACGACCTGTACAGAATGTCGGGAAATAATCAGAAAACCAAACGAAGTGATTCTCGTACAAGTTCTGGACCAAGGAGCAGGAAGATTAGTGAAACGAGGTCAGAGTGTCAATCGCTGGCCACAAGCCCTCAAGACAGGTTGTTCAATAAAAATTATGCATCTGGTAACCTGAATCGCCGTGGAATGAGGTCCATGCCATCTTCTCAGAGACCTTCAAGGCTACCATCGGTCAGAGCATCCCAGGTTAGTTTAATATTTCTAGTACAGTAGGCACGCTTATTTTCACAAATGATCCCATCACCGCTCAATTCCCAGCTTAGTTTCACTTCAAGATTATGTGGGCTTAGTGTTCCAGTTACGTCTTCAGAGGCAAATACAAAATAGGCTACGGACGTTGCAGTGTTCTATGATAATTATTGGTTTTGTTCTCTGTTTGTAAGTCTTTCACACTGGGCTAAGCTACCCAAACCTTGCACTGCATTTGAGAAGACGTGTAGAAAATCCACGCAATGCAGGTATGGGATTCAGTTCTGCTCTATTTGAGCTCAGAAAACCGGTTATTTTATTACAAATGAAACAGTATAGTATTAAATGTTCGTTCGCACGAAAATCCTGATGGTGTGGCAAGCGAAAGGCAAGAGTACTCCAACGAAAATGCTACAGCACTAAAGAAAACTCCTGTGTGTGTATCAAGATAAATAGTCAGATGATTATTTATTCTTAGTGTGTATCCAGTATTGGCGAATACCACTGGCCTAGTCCCAGATAAGTCATTATTATTGTCTCATCGGAACTAGCCATTTCACTTTCATGAGGATGGAGCTCACGAGTCGCGATACGGAAGAGGGGTTGTCCACTCCACGGCCCTTGGTGTATATATTAAAATGGAAAGCAACCTCGGGTGTGGATGGATTAGCGTGCCAAACGCAACGCAGAGTCTTTTGCTTCGATGTGAAAACTCCGTAAAGGATAACACTAACGCAACCTACTTCCATAATCGCTCCATATATTTCTAAACGCGGAGACCCCAATTTGTACGGTATAATACATTGCAACCCCTCTAACAAAACCACGCTCATTTTCACACTTTTGCTACCCTAGATGTGTATCACGCTGTCGATGGTTGTCTGCGAGAAGTTTTTCCATCAGGAAACCGGTTATGTAAATTGTATCCCTGGTTTTGCTACAAGTCAACGGGTCTCGGAAAAGGATTTAAACAGCCAAAACCGATGGTCATTTGTTGAAAGCACAGCATAGTTAAAGTATTCAAATACTTTAACATACTGTAAGTTGAAGAGTGAATATTGCGAGGGGTCCTTTAAGGGAGCTGGAAATTTATTTTGAAGCAAGATCCTTGTTTCACAAATGATCATGGGCTCATGGGGATCATAGAAATATATGTTTTCTCAAAAGTATTTTCTGTACTACTTTAGTAATTCGTAAATAGTGTGAGGGGTCCTTTAACGGTATGAAACATTCATCTTAGCAGATATCCGGTCAAACTGACGCTATATCAGATGAGCTAATTCTTCAGTTTAAGTAGAATTTTCACCGCGTTTTAGAGATGCTGGGGCATATGAAGGTTGACATCGTCATTTTTAGCAAGCTATGCTTAATCTTATATTATGATTGTTAATGTATGCAACGGTTTTAACTGTTGCATAATAACCTGTGAGGTATTGACCGTCCCAGTTTTGGCATGTAACGATCGACACCTACCTATCACTCATCTGATAAAGTGTGTGACAGGCGAATCTGGCCCCTACCATATTTTGCAACATAATCTGTATAGGGCCAATCCCGGTAAGTGAAAGGTCACACCTGAGAGATTATTAAAGTCTCTAAGGACGTGTCTTTTCAGTCATGTTGACTAGTCGAGACTGAACACTCACCACTAACCTTAGGCGCCATTGGGTGGAGGTAGGCATTGTCCCCGAGATTTTGGAGGGACAGAAAATCTTCCATCTAGATAGCCTACTACTTTTCCTACTTGATAGGTTTCAAAATGCAAAGTAATATATTTTTTTTTTCCTGGAAGAGTTTTCAGTCCCGATGACGGGGATGATGGCTTGGAAAAGGCACAAAATACGGCATTGGTGAATCATTTCAATTCCCACGACCAGCGTGACGTAGGCTGCAGTTGGTTAACTGCTCGCTTACATAACCGGCTTTTCGGGTTTGCTATAGCTATTAAAAAGTGGGGAACGCGTACCGTTCTGTCTATATGAGCGCAACTTATGGAAATTCTTCATGTTAAGCTAGCTTTTCTTTTCTGACATTCAACCGGAATCGTTTCCGCCGTTAGTCAGCTTTCAGCAGACGATTATTTTTCCCTGGCGAGTTTTCTGCACTTTCATCATACATTTGGAAATGTCTCAAGTTTCCCGTATGGTATTGATGGTGGGGTAGAAAATCTCTGCCTGAGTTTCAGTCCGCAGCATCAGAGGCGTTACCAGCCAAAATGTTTGGGGGCGGGCAAGGTATCTACCGACTGTCTGGTCATTTTTAACGACTGTTTTGCAGGAAAAAACGACGAAAAATGGACTTACTTTCAGAAACAAGACCAAAGATTTCGATGGGATCCCAAAACTTAATATCTGATCTCGACAATTGGGTCTTGTCTTCGCCAGACTCCTTGAACATTTTTACTATGAAATTTAGAACCTTACCCCTAAATCGGACATCTAATCAACTACAACTACTTTCATATGGATTTTTTTTTATTTATTAATTAGTGTTGAAATGAAATTAAGTTATTGTTTAAGCTAAGTTGAAGCAGTTTGTTGTAACCGCCCAGTGCCAGTGCAGTTGTGTCTTCTCATGGGCGGTTAGCCGGTTACCTATCATGATGGGTTGTTATGTAATTTAGCCATAAAATAATCTAATCTAATCTAACCATCTAAAAATACTTTTAAAAATTTTTCCGGTTTTGGACGGATTCCGGGCGAACTAATTGTCCGGTAGAAATGATTTTCAATACTTCTTACCCCTAAATCGAACATCTAATCAAACTCAAATAAAACTTTTACTTTCAACAGACTTTCCAGTTTTAGCCGGATTCCGGGCGAACTACTTGTCCGGCGGGAAATGGTTTAAAAGTTATTGAGAAATTGGTGCTCCGACGTTACGGTTAGACGCCGCGCCGCCAAATTTGTTGTGTTCTTCACCGTTTAGTCGGAGTTTCACTAGCTTTAGCACCACAAATCCGGTCTTTCTAAAAATATTTCAGCTTCATGAACTTGTACATCAAGGAAATTCTAATATTTACAAAACTTGTATATCAACGTTTAAAAGTTGTATGCAATTGTGCCTAAAATTGAGTATTTGTGTACATAGGACTGTTTTACTGCATTATGTTATTACTATCAAACCTCCTCTACGCGGCACGCTAATAAAAATGTTCCATTTTTAGGTATCTCTTCCATGCTCTCCGTCAAAGTTGATCCAAGATGACCTCCAAGAGAAACCCTTGGCCCCCTCGCCGAAGTCTCCGTCCGAAAACTCGATGACCAAGTTCCACGTTCGACTTATGGAACGCCTGAGACGGTCGCTACGCATTTCAGTTTCGACCGATGATGATGAATCTGACAAGCCCGACTCCCCTACAGGAAATTCTCCTAAATGATCTTATCGAAATACCTGGTATTTTCTGCGATATTCATAATGCGAGATTGGCTATTTCAAAATGCTGTCAGTGTATTTAACAGACGTGTACCTCCCAGTTTGAATTTTGGCGGGAGTGCGCGGTCCGATCCTATCAAAAAGAAAAGATGACGAGCGAACTGGAATTGTCAGTAGTTTGACAGTTTAGGAATACGAAGGAAACTCGAACGATTCCAACCTTGTTTTCTAAACGGTGTTTTCGTATTTCAACCACACTATCCGATACAGCAGCCTACAGTGGTTCGCAGCAGAGAAAAATAACACTAAGGAGTAGCGCCAAGACTTTAAAAAAGTAACACACTCAAATAGCAGCGACACTAGCACCAATAGCGATAGAGAACTACCCTACTGAAAGTCAAATCAGTCGTGCACCAGCACTGGCTCCAATAACTTCATATTCTGAACACAGCAAATAAAAAGATGCAACCTCCCGTGTTACCACAGTGTGTGCAGACCGCATCTTACCTTTACCAGAAATCTCATAAGTCTTGGCGCTCCTCCCTAGTGTTGTTTTGCTCTGGTTCGCAGCTATCATCCTTCCAAAAAGACACAAATTTGGGATCTTTGCAAAATGTCGTTTAACAGCTAGTTAGTGGTGAGAAGTTTCCCATCCAGTTTTCTGTTCGTATTCATCATTATTGTCAACCGGGGTGTTTGAAGGTTTCGTTTAAGCGTAAATTTCCGGATTTGATAGTGAGGACAGAGGATCATTTTTTTCCGGCCGAATCTTCTGGTTTGGAATTGACATCCTTACAGACGGTTTGATTAGAAGTAGCCAACTTTGCATTTGTAAGGATTGTATTTCAATCGTTCTCCTTTTACTGCTTGTGCAGTGTCGAAATATGTATGATATACAAAAATGCGTTATGCATTCGTTTTTACTTGAAAATGTGCTGTAAGCATATTCTTTTATCGTTGCGTATGTGTGATTAATGTGCCTGATCGGTTTTTGATAAATTGAGTTTTAATTAACCTTCTTTCGCAATAAAGTTTCGAAACTCAGAATTTACCATGCGGTGGCCTTATACTCCACGGCCCTTGTAAAAACGTTGTACGCGTCAAAATACATGAAAAAGCACAGAAGAAAACAGCTGTTTAACATGCCATCCTCGGTGTCATCTCCAATCAGTGGATGGCAGTGTTGAGTATTGAATTAAGTAAGCAACTCCTTCAGCCCTAAACTTAACTATTAGGCTATCCGTGTGGCGGGAGGTAAACTCCTCAGAACTTGACCGAAGTAGAACTCGAAGAAGAGGTCGGTCGAAAAATACGCTTCGTCGTACCTACCGCCAGCGTTGCCACTTGTCGCAGAATCCTTCAATTTGTCACAGAAAACAGCACCTGTGCTAAAAACGTTGGAGAAGTCTGCCATTTCAAAGCGTTTTTGCCAGTTTTAGGTCAATTCTATTTGGTAAAACTATTTTTTGGTGTTGGTTTTGGGGGTCTGAGTTAGAAAGGATTAATTAGGTTGTGATGAAGGGTAGAGAGGGATTTGTGGGTGCCCCAGTTTAAACCCCGACCGTGAACGGTGAGTCCGGCACAATTTACGATTTTGACTGTTTCCAGTCAGACTGCAGGTTTGTTTCCTTCCCCGAAGTCGAACAAGAGGACTGACAGCCTGACGAGGACCCTTGCCAAGAAGGGTCGAAATATCGCTGATGGAGAATCGTAGCTGACGTATTCGTTGAAAACATTGTTGGAATAAATGTTACAAAGTCAGCTTGGGCTCAAAAAATATTTATCTCTGGTTCGCCACAGAAAAAGCTTTCGTTACAACTGAAAAAAAAAAGATCGAATTTTGGAGGCGTCAGAATGTCGCAAATTTATGCTGCCAAATGTCACAGGCTCTGTCAGAGGAAGTCCAAACCCCAGTGAGATTTATAAGTTGCGTTTCTGATCGAAGTTTGAAGTTAACTTCAAATTCAAAGGTCGCTATATAAATACCGTTTTTGGTCGCCGGTCACAGTTTCTTTGTCCTCTAAACTCTGACCGTCGAACCTCGTGAGCTAGCAAGTTCGAAGTTTGCTTAATCGTCGAAGAAACGTCGACCGGGCAAGGATTCAAGGATCACCAGAGTCGTGAAAACACTATTCGATCAAACGGTGAAGTTCGACGCCGTTCGAAAGCGGAAATTAAGCAACCGGCTAAGCGAACGGCGAACAAAACTTCCATCAGAAACGCAACTATAATAATAATAACAATTTTATTTTTCACCCGTCAAAACACACATGGCATAGACGGGGTATGAATAAAGAAAGAAAAGAAGAAGAAAACACTGTAACAAGAGGAACCCAAACACAACATAAGAGACTACGACAGCAGTCCAAGACATCGGCTTCAAGCACGGCTCCTCTCGGGTAGCTCCATGATCTTCGCAACCACACCGAGCGCAGCGTTTTGGCGCTAAACAGGAATCCGCAATATGGCCCAGTGTTGCCACTTATGCCGCATTTCGCGGCATAATGCACTGTATAATGCCGCGATTCTGAGCGAAATGCCGCATACACTTTTGATTACGCCGTATACCGCAATTATGCCGCGAAATGGCTTTTTATACCTCTTTCGTTCCCATACTTAGTTTGTCCAACCGAAGTTGCTTGTGTTTGGTCTGGCAAGAAAAATAGGAATTTCAAAGCCGCGTTGATTCACGGAAGTCGACTATGGACCTTAATTATTGACCCTAGTCGGAAGCTTGTCCCATGGGAGACCCTTTTTCTCGACACTGGGTTGAGATCGCAGGCTTGAGACTCTCTTTCTAAGCTCTTCTGACGACATCTGTCACCCCATATAGTTCAATTAGCATCCGTTGTTATTGAGAAAAATTACCAAGCTTGGCAAATCGTCTCAATATGCAGAAATAGTGAGCACATACTTTCAGGAAAAACGCGGCAACGTCAGCATGATATTGAGATGCTCCAGTTATTTTCGTTTGACGTCGCACCATCTGCCACTAGATAATCTATGAAGTACTTTGAGACCATGGTGAATGGAATATGCGATTCTGGGATCCTAAAACGTAAGTGACGGGATACCTATGACTGTTTAAAGTTGTCCGTCTGTCTGTTAGCACGATAACTCTCGAAGGGATTGAAATTTTTTTTTTCAAACTTGGTGTGGGGATCCTTCGGGTCAAAGTACAGGTCAAGTTCGTAGATGAGCCCCGTAGTTGTATATTCAGGGGTGGGGGAGATGTTTCAAATTAAGGGGCGAAAAATAAAATAGTATTTAAAAGCTAATGAGATAGTCGATTTAGGGGTAAGGAGACTTGCTGAATACGAATATGAACATAATTTTCTCGCCGGACAATTAGTTAGTGAGGGATCCAAGACTTCATAATGACGTTTTAAAACCCAAAGACATAGTCGATACAGGCTGAGGAGACATGCTGCAGCTTTTTAAAATACTAAAGATAAACAAAAAGTGTATGCGTTCAGTTTAGTTATCTCGAAAGACCCAATCGGCATTTACTGGGTCGAAAGGCAAAATACTCCCGACAACTGTCGGGTGAACAATTTAATAAAATACGTCGACCAATTTTCGAAAAAAGCAGGTGGCTATACCAGTCCCTAACCTTCCCTTTATCCATACAGGTGAAATTTCTGCGCATCGGTGATAATACTCTTTGTTTAATCTATGGACGGTGGAGGGATAGTGACTTCGGTCGCGTGTAAGTAAAATGCGCAATGTTTCTTGGTTCTATTGAGACTATTCATACCTATAGTGTACATATTCTACGGCTTAGTTCGTGGCAGTCTTTCGTGTCGGGGGGTTGAGATTTGAGATATGTTGTTCATAAGTTCGTAGATGGGTCATAGGAGGGGGTTTATGTCTTACAAGCTAATGAGATGGTCGTTTAAGAAGTAAAGAAGGCTGAAACCATATCTGAACTTCGTTTTCTTGCCGGGCAAATGATTCAGCCGGAATTCGGCCGAAACTGGAAATTTGGTTGAACCTCAAAGTTGTTTCTGAAGTCGATTATATACTCGGTATCGGGGTAAGGAGACATGCTGATCGAATTTTGAACTTTATTTACTTGACCGATAAGCTGGCAAATTTGACAAAACCCCAGAAATTTGGATCAAAAGGTTCGGCTCTCTCTCTTTTGCTCTGCATGCAGTTAGCCGAGAATACTGCGAAAACACGAGGAACGTAGTACAAAAAAATGTCTAAAAGACCTTTCTGAAGTCGATTAGAGATGAGATGTTGGGAGTAAACATGCCTGCCTTGCCAAAACTTGGTTTTCTTTTTTGATTAGCTGTTTGGCCGTAAGTTGTCAAAAAATTCCAAAACGGTAACAATTTTTATTTGTACGTATTCAAGCGGTTGGTTATGGGTAAGTAAAAAAATGTTAAACGGGTCTGGCGAAGACTCGGAATTCTACAAGATTCGATTGTCTGGATCAAGAAGTCCACTAAATATTAAATTTCTGGGATCCCATCAAAACCTGTGGTCTTGTCGTTTACGGAATAAGTTGCCGAGGTTGCTGTTGGCGACGTTTCAACCCTACACCAGAGTCCTCAGGGCCGTATCAATAGATTTATTCAAACAATGTTTACACGGATACGTCAGCTCTGATTTTTCATCAGCGATATTTCGGCCCTTCTTGGCAAGGGTCCTCGTCAGGCTGTCAATCTTCTTGTTCAACTTCGGGGAAGGAAACAAACCTGTAACCAACTGTTTTAACTGTTTGTTTCCTTCCCCGAAGTTGAACAAGAAGATTGACAGCCTGACGAGGACCCTTGCCAAGAAGGGCCGAAATATCGCTGATGAAAAATCAGAGCTGACGTATCCGTGTAAACATTGTTTGAATAAATGTTTCAAAGTCAGCTTGGGCTCAAAGAATATGTATCAATAGAGCTATTGAAGAGGGGGGCGGGGGGGGGAGCCCCCTAGATTTGGACGGGCAGAACATCTTCCATTTTGGTTCAGTTATGAGCGTGTTCCACCCTTCTAACAATAGTAACTATTAGTTACTTTTTCCGCTCCAACCTCACGAAAAGTTACTACGCTGACGGTTCCAACCTTCCCGAATAGTAACTACTTGCTTACTATGCTCGGGAGCGTGGTATCTACGGACTCGGCAACATGATTGGCTGGATTACCCAGTGGAGTGATATTTGAGCGAAAATAGATAAATGCGCTGCAGCCTTGACGTCAAGTCGTGACATCATGCGTAGTAACTACGGTAAGTAGGATGGAACACGGTCATTGTATCCCCCACATAGATTTCGAAATGCGGATGAATGACGTCAACGTTATAGCAATGACTTTAAAGGACTCCTCCTGCTTTTCACTGTGTTCATATCCCTAGTGACGACGTACTAATATCTGAAACTTGCATCTTTACAAAAGTTACGCATTTTACTGAAATTTTTAACTTTTCAGCGCTGACCGAGATTTTGCTAGACGATAACTATTCCCAGGCGATAACTTTTGCTCTTAGACGTCAGCTAAAATCCGGCGTCGGAGTAAATAATAATATTATACATGTCGCGCATTTGTTTTAATGTTTTTGCGAGAAAAAAAGTATTTTTGTGCGAAGGTCGACAAGCGCTAACATACCTAATATCACGAGGCAGTATGAGTATTTAAAAAAAAAAAAATTGGGACCATTTTATCGTGAAAAAGCCACTTCTAGTGGGAACTGTGCAAGGCATATTCGAAAACAACTTAAAGCACAACTGTTACTAGAAATGGTCTTTTACCCATGAAAGGGATCAGAAAAAAGTTTTCCAAAACTGCTATTACTTTCCACCGGAAATTAGCTATTTTCTTGTTAGTGCTTGTCGATACTATCCAGCCTTCCTGCTCTCCGACGCGGCAGGTGGTAGCAAAACGTTTGAAAACTGAACGCGCCGTGGTTAAAAAGTTGGAAAACTAAGTAAAAAAAAGAAGTAGAAAACAGAAGGTTCTCATATTCTTAAGTTTGAAAGAGTTGTCAGTGGACATTGAAGACTCCGGCAAACTTTGCTTTGTGTGACGGGCAAAACTCGGTATGGCCGAAAAAGCGCTAAAATTCGTATGCACAAAACGAAACAATGGAGAAAGGTGGGGATTTTAGAAGGTTATAATTCCACAAGGGAGCTAGCTATATTATAAAAGGCAGAATAAGCAAGAGGGGTCCTTTGTGATATCCTACCATTCAATCGTGAAAAGCCATTTCTAGTAAGAACTGATAAGGCATATTTGAAAACTTCTTAAAAAATAATTACACTTTGGGTCTGAGTAACAAACCTGGGATGGAGGCAGGCCCGTATCCATGAATTTATTTTGGAGGGTGGGGGGCGGGTTGCCTGCGGGTCGGACAAAAAAGTACAAAAAAGACATAGATCAGAGGGAAAAGTCTATACAAATGACTATCTATGTGCGTTTTTCGGGGGGGGGGGGGGGGTCAACCCCCTAACCCCCCGTGATTGACTCATCGGCGCTTCTGCGCATATACAATCCAAATAGTTTATATGGTTATAGTTTATCGTTACTGCTGACAGATCACAATAAAAAATTCTGCAGTCAATTCCGAATTTTTGTCACAAAAAAAAATCATCTTGGCAAATTTTTAGTTGCATTTTTGTTTTGCAGATCTGTTACCACGTTAACTGTATCTGCAATATACCACTTCATGAAATTCGTCCCAGATTAGTTCGTTTTGGCCGCTATATGCACTAACATGAAGGAAATAATGACACGTTACTTCTTGGTGTACCTGCGTTTATCCAAGTTTGTTTGACTATTTTCAATTCCTCTTAGGCCAAGCCATGTTTAAAACTGTTGAAAATTTCTCTGCTTCTATTTGTGCTCTGTCCAACTCTGTGCGAATTGTCATCAAGTTCAGTTCACGCTTCCGACTTCACTGCTGGGTGCAGGTTGACTTTTCCACCGGACCAATGCGTGACTCGGAATGAGGCAAAAACCTAATCGCTTATTCACCCCTCAGATAACTTATACCAAGATCTCACGTGTGATTGCTATTAGTTGCGTTTTCGATCCGAATTCTACGTTCCGAATTCTCGCTTCTGAATTCTCGATTCTCATACAAATTACCGTTTTTGCTCCTCTGACTTTTCCATTCTCGCTTTTGACAAAAACACTAATTTTGTGGCTCGTCCGCAACCCGGTATACGTGTATATGTATATTGAATACCCGAACTCTGTTGACCAATCAGGGAGGTGAACGGAGAGAGGAGAATCGACAATTCACCATCGGAGCAAATTCTCGATTCTGCAGGCTTTCCCCTTTCTCGATTCTGACAAAAACGTAAGAAAAGGAGAATTCACTTCATCTAAATAGTCCAAAACGCGAAATAGGATAATTCGAAGGAGAATCGCGAGGAGAATTCGGATCAAAAACGCAACTATTGTTTTGTTTTATTGTTTTTGGCGGCAATTCGACATTGGATCTTATGAGGGGCGTATTAGTCGTTTTTGCAGTTGCGGTGGTATCTGATACTACGGTTGCTCTGCAAAAACGGCAATTACCGAATTTGCTCTTTTAGAAGTCATAAAAAAAAGTGACATAAATTCTTTCCTACCAAGTTGACAAAAAACTACTCTTGCATTAGTGATGAAAGTGCGATGAATTCTTCAGATACCAATATCAGGTACCACGATACCTTGCCAGATACCACGGTAACCGAAAAACACCTTTTGACCACGGTATGTGCAAAAACGCAACTATTAGCATTAGCTTTATTGTGACTTGGATTATTGAGAACTACTTCAGGCCAAGGTGACGGCGCCAAACGGAGGAAATTTATTCTAGCCATATTTCGGCCCTTCTTGGCAAGGGTCCTCTTCAGGTTCACGCTCGATATATGAACCTGCGATCGTCTTTTTAAGTGAAAACTGTTGCCTATTCGCGCGACCGGAGTGGCGTTTTATTTGAAGTTCGTACTACAGCGGATAATTCGTTGTCGTTTTATTCGCCAGCGGGCCGTACGCTGGGAAGGCGCAACGTTGCCCCAAGTCGTTTTATTTGCCAGCCGGCTGCCCGCTGAGTGCCAGCGGAACCGAGTTGCGCTTTATTTGAAGTTCATAGTACAGCGGGAGCGGATGGCGAACAGTAACTAGCCGTTTTATTCCTGACAGACGACGTCAGAATGTACGCTGAACTGTTCCCTGCCTCACCCAGCGTACAAACTAGCGGATCCGCCACTCAGCTTGGCGACCCGCTGGCAAATAAAACGACTTCGGGGACCCTGCGCCTTCCCAGCTTACGGCCCGCTGGCGAATAAAACGACAACGAACAGTTCGCTGTACTATGAACTTCAAATAAAACGCAAATCGGATGACAATATAGAAGTCGGTCACCGGATTTTGCTGGTTACCACTGGTTATTTCTTTCTGATTCTTATGCATCTGTCTGGTTTTTTGGTTTTCCGGGAAGGAATTCCAGACCGGGACCACCCGACCTGACGGTGTGTTCAAGGCATTTGTGTATGATCTCCGGAACGAGAACAATGGAAATGCTAGTGGAGCAGAATGGATTATTAGCATAAGTACGACGTGTCCTTTAATCTTTTCCCTCAAAATTTGATCGAGACTTCCGGAAACACTTTTCCTCGACAGCTCGGCAACCTCCCGGAGAATCGCGAGATCGAACGACAAACAATTATGTTTGCTGCTCTCCTCCTTATCTCTTTTTAGTAGTTGCGTTTTCGATCCGAATCGTCCTCGCAATTCTCTTTTTCTTGCGTTTTTGTCAGAATCGAGAACGGGGAAAGTCTGGCGATCCAATGGTGAATTCACGATTCTCCTCTCTCCGTTCTCCTCCCTGATTGGTCAACAGAGTGCGGGTGCGCAATATGCAAAAACACATATTATACCGGGTTTCTGAGGAGCTGCCAAATTAGTGTTTTTTTGAAAAGCGAGAATGAAGAAGCCAGAGGAGCAAAAACCGTAATTTGTATGACAATCGAGAATTCAGAATCGATAATTCAGAACGGAGAAATCGGATCAAAAACGCAAGTAATAACTCTCAACCCCACCCTATCCAGCCAAAATTATGCAGGGGTTCTTCTTCAACATAACAATCTTACAAAACTGCGCACTAAAACAAAGGAAACCTTGCCAAAGGGAAGGAGCTGAGATCTGCACGAAGCGTACACAGGGTTTGCCAATTCGAGAATCGTCGAGATAATTAAAACATGTTTATAATACAATTCATTGTCTTACAGCATAGCAAAGCAAGAAAAATTCCACTTAAATAAGATAAAATACGAAATAAATATACTGAATCGACACGTAGAACCACTAATAATAAACAATTTTCGCGGTTGGAAAGAAAATCAGCGACAATGGGAGTCTGAACGCCCATTCACAACGGGTTTTAACTAATACTCGGTGCCAGCCAGTTCCGAGAATTAGCTGGGTTTCTGCCGTTCGCAAACGGTACTGGTGCCAGTTTCGGGTACCACCAAGTCTCGCATCCAAGTTGAAATCAGTTCAACTTTTCAGGGTACTAGCCAATCACATTACTTAGGGGAATTCTCAGGTATATTCCGATTGGCTAACGCTGAACCACGTAGACCGTAGGTCACCCAGCTAATTCTCGGTCTCAGAGCGATTTCCGGAACTGGCTGGTATCGAGTATTAGCTAAAAACCCGTTGTGGATGGGCCTTAACGGTTTGCTCTCGACACAACCAGGGACCCATAAATTTCCTGTAATGACTCGCCATTCAGGGGGCTTGTCAATAACAGATTTCTGATGCGCTCTTGACCGAGCGTCAGATAGTTCGAGAAATACCCACAGGGACAAAATACCCGACTATCCAGGTAGAGAAAAATTTTCGCAGCTTTTGTGCTGAACTAGGAATATTTCTCTGTAATGGAAGAGTATCCTGGATCTTTTGTCCTAGCTTAGGTACCTGGTAGCATTCTGAATAGTCCTAACTTGTGCCAACAAATTTTGTCTATCTGAGCAAGAACACCGATTCGACCCAAGCGGAATTTTTGGAAACTAAGTGAGGCTCGGGCAACATAGCAACATAAAGCATAGGAAATGACAAGCCCCTGAATGGCGAGTCATTACAGGACATTTATGGGTCCCTGACGCAACAAAGAGGCAAAATTGTATTAGCGCAACTGTTAGAATGGCTCCTGCAGTCTATTACAGGAGGTAAGAAACTTGCACGGGTGTAGAAACAGAAATTCACTATCGGCTAAATAACCGTCCAGTTTGAACCGGTTCTAACTACTACCGTGACTATCTAGAGCATGTTTACAAATTGCAGAAGTTCGCATGCTGTCCATAAAGGGAGAGATGATTAAAACAAGTGTTAAAGCCAGAAACAAATTTTGGAAAAGATGCTACGTGGTTTTTTGATTTAAAATTGAAAAGGGAAGTTACAGTAAAAAAATGGAAAAGATGCCACGCGGTTTAAAAAAAACAAACAAACAAGAAACAGAAAAGTTAGAGATACGAGTCATGCCGAAATTTCGACTTCACTAAAGCAAGAAATTATAATAATACTCGGTGGAAGAAAGTCCGTCTCTCCCTTCTCGTATTTCATCGATGCACCGCTGGTTTCGACCGGGAAATGGTGTACAACAGGTGCCGGGGAGTGGGTAGCCCCTCGAAAATTCCCAACCAAAACGAGCTGTATCACTGTCCCGGAGACTTCTACATTTCTCACGTTCCTGCAGACTTAATTTCATGTGCCCCATGGCGCTATGCAAAAGAGATGGTATACTAGAGGTGTGTTCTCGCCGTTCCCCGAGGACTCCTCGGGGAATCGAAGGGAACGGCGAGAATAGAGGGAGTCACTCCATGCGGACTCCGCGTCCAGAAACAGCGAGAACACCGGGAATGCTGCCAAAATGGATTTTGTTCGAAAAAAATACGCAGTTGACGAAATTAGTCTGGATCCACTATATTTTGGTTTTGTTTACTCTGATTGTTTTTAATCAATTTCACATTGCACCAAAACCATCAAAAATTGCTTCCCCTCCGAATCTGAAAAGGAGTCCTTTTTGATGATGGTGATGATAATCGAAGCATTCCCCATCCGTACTCGCGAGAATACGGGGAGTGAGTCCCCGGGACAAACAAAACCGCGGGGACTCCTCAAGTGGATTCCTCGTGGAACGGCGAGAATACGCCATAGGTACTCCAGTTCATCGCTTCCGAGCAGACTCCTCCACAATGTCTCAGTTTCAGTGCTTGTCGACAGATAGAGTGTGTTCCACCCTACTTACTGTAGTTACTACGCATGACGTCATGAATTTTGGCTTCTTGACGTCAAGGCTGGAATGCATCTTTCTATTTTCGTCAAAATTTCGTGCGAGTTGATCGGGCCAGTTACGTTACAGAGATTCGCAAATTACACATTACGCTCCCGAGCATGGTAAGCAAATAGTTACTATTTCGAGAAGGTTGGAACGGTCAGCCTAGTAAATTTTACAAGGTTAGAACGAAAATAGTAACTTATAGCTACTATTTATCTTTAACTTTCTGGTTTTATTTTTTTATTTTTCGTAATTTACAATAGTTTGGTTGGGAGTAAAATTTCAATTTATGGTTGAGGTTTGTAGGACAGACAAAAATACAAATAAGATGTCTTAGGGGGGAAGAATAGTAAATACAATACGGGCTTATTTTCAAAAGTTAAGTGACGTAAATAGTAAAAAATGGGTAAAAATGGACTAAATTAACGTCACTGAGGGAAGGAGGAGTAGCCACAAAAAGTACGAAAGAAGATTTTTTTTTTGTTTTTTCTTTTTTTTTACGTAATATAAAAGTAAGTTAAATTATGGCTACGGGTTAAAAAAAATAAAAAAAATAGTTACTATTGTTAGAAGGGTGGAACGCTCATAGTAACACAAGTTGCTTTCTAGAAAATACGCAATATTCTTCTCAAGCAATAGAGGTTTCGCACTGTCTTTGCCTCTATGGAGTACACAGTAAAAGCTGCGCTGCACTGCTGCTCATTATCTTATGGATCCACAATTTACTATCTCTCTGGCACAGGTGTTGCTAATGACAGAATGAAGAAACTAGTCCGCTTGGAGCGCCGAATGAATAAGGCGAATTGGGTACAAGCACCCGCTCAGTATTTACGGAACTGGATCGCGGATTCTGTTCGATGCCGGGACAAGAGAGGTTCTTATCATTATCCATTTTTGCCCAAATGGAGAAAAGATTCACTGATGCAGGTCATCCCTGGTTTTTTACTCAGATTATACTTATGCTCTAATTATCCTTTTTCCCATAAATTTAAAGTATTTTTCATTATTTTGCATTTTGCCTTTCAAAGCTATTTAGTGGCAAACAAGATGGAAGATTCTTTGCCCCTTCAAAACTTGGGGTGGACATGGCCTCCACGCCTCCGAAATGGGGCCTCTCATTTGTTCAGTATCGGCATTGTGGCTCGAAAAGAGCGTTTCCGCGGCCTTTTGTGCGGGCCGCGAGTGTGTTTCCATGATCGACAAGATTTTCGTGGCTCAAATTCGACAAACAACTGACGAGGTGATTGTCGATTTTATGGCTCGGTTTTCGCGGGAAATACAAATCTAGCAGCAAAATAACGTCAAAACCATGAAATTGAAAACTTTCTCGACTCTGTAGACATAAGACTGTAGATCCTTGTTGCAGGGAATGGTAAGGACGAACGCTGTTCTATTTCTTGACATTTTTACACGGTTTTTATTTTTTATACATTCAGACATTTGAAATTACCGCCCAAAATATAAAAACAAAATGGCGTCTTATAACAAGGTCAGAGACGGCACCATGAATTAGGTCAGTGCTAGTGGTCTAACTTAAGCATTTAAGCACTCTAATTCCGCACCGGACCTCGTGATCCTGGATGTAAACAAAAGTTTCCGAGTTCCAGTGAGCGGAAAGATACAAGGAATTTGTCACGTATCCAGTGACCAGGACAAGTGGCCAGTGCCAATAAATATATCTTAACGGACTTCAAAGAGGGGTCTACGAAAAAGTCCCCGGCGTCAGGGAAGCCTATGAGATTTCTGGAATTTAAAGATTACACAAGCTTTCTACACTGTAAAAACTTTCTCCGAGTAAGCATTGTACCGTGTTCGTCAAAACTGTGCTAACTGAATTTTTTTTTAAAACTGAGTTAACTATAGGATTGGATAGAACATAGCTATTCGGTATTCTGTTAAACTGTGCTGAGTGTTAGATGACGACATGAGCACTATCTAGCAGGTGGATTAGTTCTAACTTTCTGAGTTTCCCACTTTTTTCATGCTTTCTTCATTCTTCATACAAAACTGGGCCCAAAAATTATGAAAATGCAGTTAGCACAGTTTTGAAGAACACGGTACGATTAAAGTTAACTGCAGTATTCGCTATCCGGATTAATGTTATCTCTACTGAGATATGATTGACATATATCATGTCTAGCTCATAGACATCGTGTGTCAAAGCAAATAAACTTCCCTTTCCCACCTCCTCCTTTCCCTTATCTGGGTACCGCAGTGTAACAGATAATTCTACTACTGGCGACGATGCAGTTTCGCTTGTATCATCAATTCCAGTAAAAAATAGATTTGAGCCCCTCACTTGCAGTGATATCATGATTCCTACGGTTGGGAGCCGGAATTCCTTGGCACCTCCGCCTGTTTGCCAGATTGTTTTGGAAAACAGCTTCTCATCCATCCCTCGTACTCAGCTTCCTGGTAAATCTAAATCCCATCCGCGTCCTCCTACTTCCGCGTCAAATCGTTCGCCAGATGAAAAGGGTTGTCCTGGGAGTCCCACCCGGGGGCATACAAATAATAATCAACGGTATCACTTCCCTCGCCTCTTATTAAGTAATGCAGAAAGCCTTAACTTTGATAAACTTATTGAACTTGAACTTACTGCAAAAAATTTAGCTTCAGATTTAATTTGCATTACTGAGGTTCAATCCCAGAACACCGAAACTTTGAAGATGGCTAATTTCCATGAGTTTGTTAAACTTCGACCACATGACCATAAGCTTGGTAAAAAGGGTGGAGGAGTTTTAATTTTTTGCCGTAATAATTTGTCACCTAGCGAAGTAAAAGTTCCCGGAATTAATGAATATGATGAAATGATTTGGATAAAAGTTAAACCAAAAATTTTACCTCGCCCCTTCAGTAACATTATTGTGGGTTGCTTTTATTATTCACCGGGCCAAAAATCAGAGCAGCGAAAAGATTTCTTGGACAAACTTCATGCATCTCTTGATTACCTCCAGTCAAAACATCCTAACGCTGGGATCCTGCTTGCTGGGGACGGGAATGAGCTAAACCTCAGTAACCTTTGTCGGGGAGCAAATTTAAAACAAATCGTTAATATTCCAACGACAAAAGGTGGCACTTCACTTGACATAATATGCACAAACATGCATGAATTTTATCAAAAACCCAATTCCCTCCCCCCGCTTGGCGGAAGCTACCATTTCACGTTATCACTAAACCCAATACAAGGCCTGATTCCTAAGTACAAGTTTGATGAATTTAAATACCGTCCAATTACCGATGGTGGCCTGCTTAAGTTTGGGGCATGGCTGTCAGAGGAGCTATGGGATGATGTCCTTGCTGCTGATGATTCTAATAAGAAGGCCGAAATTTTTCAAGAAAAGCTTCTTAATAATTATGTCCTTCACTTCCCAGAAGTCAAAAAGAAAAGATGTTCTAATGATAAGCCGTACGTGAACGATGCACTGAAAAATTTAATCCGCCAAAAACTAAGGCTATTCCGTCAAGGAAAAATTGAAGAAGCTAACCGATTAAGAAAATGTATAAAAAAGCAGATCCGAAAAGCTTCATCCGAGTACTACCGTAACAAAGTAAGCGAACTTTTCAAATCCCGACCAAAGCAGTGGTATAACACAGTCAGGAAAATTAGCGGTAAAACGGTCAAAATTGTTGATTTCAACCTTGATGAACCGCCAGAAACCACAGCTAATTCGCTAAATAAACACCTTTCGGCTATTGTGCAAACTCTTCCTCCTCTCCCAAGTAATACTTCTTTTCCCCCATTACCAGATCACGTTATCCCAGCAATACTACCTGGGGATGTTGAAGCAAAAATCCGTAAACTAAAGAGAACTTCAATATGCCCCCTTGATATTCCGATTGATTTGGTCCAAGCATTTCCCGATAAACTATCAAAACCTTTGTCAGATATTTTCAACACGATAACCAAAAGCGGTTTATTCCCTGATTGCTGGAAAAAAGGGTACGTTACTCCCATACAGAAGAAAGGGGCTAAACTGGATTTTAGTGGAGTCCGTCCTATTACTCTTACACCGATATTTTCCAAAATGTATGAGAGTTTTGTAGCAGATTGGCTCAAAGAAACGATCCATGATTTAATAGATGAAAACCAGTTCGGAAACATGAAAGGTTTATCGACGACACATTATCTGGTTAGCCTTCTCGACACTGTATATAAACTACTTGATGAGCCTGATACATGGCTGAATCTTATTTTAGTTGACCTCCAAAAAGCGTTTGATCTTGTTAGTCACAATGTTTTAATTGAAAAATTATTAAATGAATTTAAAGTACCACCTTTTCTAGTTAATATCATTGCATCTTTTCTGTCAAATAGAAGTCAAGTTGTAAGGTATAAAAACATTTATTCAGATGCACTTCCTATTTCTTGCGGTGTTCCACAGGGAACGCTCTTAGGTCCTCTGTTATTTTTGGTAATGATTAACAATCTTGCTAACGAATCAGCCGATCGCTGGAAGTTTGTGGACGATATGACATTACTTGAAAGGTGCAGAAGGAACATAAAAAGTACCGCAATGGAAATACTTGACGATATCGCTGCCGAAGCAGCCGAGTCGAAAATGAAAGTTAATTCACAGAAATCAAATATCATGACCATAAGTTTTCTTAAATCAAAGCCATCGTTCACTACTCCAGTACCAAATGAAATATTTACAACAAAGACCAAACTTTTGGGGATCACACTGACGAATGATCTGAAGTGGGAGGCTCACATTTGTTCCATTATTAAACAAGCCAGTGCGTCTCTGTCTCTCCTTAAACTGTTTTCCAAATTTTCGTGCCCTAAGTCACATGTTCTCCGCCTTTACGTTACTTTCATCCGTCCGCTACTTGAGTATGCTTGTCCGGTTTGGCACTTTGGCCTGACAGTAGATCAGTCTGATAGGCTTGAAACTATTCAGAAGAGAGCTTTGAGAATCATCTACCGCCAGGGCAAAGTGCCTTATATCCTCCTCCTCAAAGAATTCCGCCTCCCTACTTTAGCAGCCCGACGTCTTACTCTTTGTACTGGTTTCGGGAACAGTCTGCGTTCCCACTCATGTTTTGAGCACCTGTTTCCTACCCCATATTGCCCACCAAAACCTCGACTACCTCGAGCTGTAGCACAAAAAGTTCCGGTTCTTAACCCTGTTTGTACAAGAACCGATCGCTACAGAAAGAGCTTTGTACCATCTTTTGTTGAAGTTTTAAACAATTGATTAACTGTTTCCCTTTAATGTTTTAATTGTCTAGGGTTTTTATTCTGTTTGATCATTTTTTGACTATTGCTTTATTATGTACAACCGCCTTATTAAATGTTTTGTAATTATGATGTACCTGACGAAAACGACAAGTTCGGCAATCCAATGCTGTGAAAGTCTCGTTTTACAATAAAGTATCAGTATCAGTATCAGTATCAGTTCTACGGACTGACGCGCACTCAACCCCCCCCCCCAAAAAAAAAAAAAAAAAAAAAATCGTTTACCAGGATTGAACAAACATGCTAGAAAATTATAAAAAATAGTTATCAAAATCAACTCTCAAAAAACCTTGATCTAAAGTTGTCGGAATTTTTCACTTTCTTATCGCAAGCTTAGCTATTGTAGCTAAGGCGTGAAGCCAAGAAGGGACGAAATTCAGCCGACAAAGCCATTACCATAGTCGGACGGAAGAGAAATCATTAAAATTACAAGCGCTACGAATCGCCACCGAACCTCGAACAAAATAATTTTATGTCAGTTTGACAACTTGGGTCAATCTGATTTGATTGGTTCAAAACCTCTGGAAACCAAACTGAACCACCCCAGGATCACAGACAGTAAAAGTGGGAAAGACCCGAAACTCCCGTAAGCCCCATGACTCACAACAATCAGCGCCGTTTAGCGGATGTTCTTTCGTTAAAATCGCTCTGTTGACAATTTCTTCCATCGCTTTCCGCAGAATCATCATCAAAGCACGTTTTGTTTATGATGAGCATTCTCTCTCTCTCCAGATTTCCTCTTTAATTGGAATCAAAAACAAGTAGGAAAAGAATAAATCGCTTTTTTATGGAAAAAAAATGTTGAATTCACGATTTCCAATCAGTTAATGTTGATAGACATTGCCTACTCACGCCCTCTTGATTTGATTATATTAATCATCTACCGCTGGAAACTGGACAAAGTCCAAACGCTAGGCAGCGTTCCAATCGATTTTAGAGACCCGATTTTAGCGAAGCCACCGGTCTTTCCCACTGTCTTTGCCCCAGGATCGTCCCAGCTCATACTAGCTCGAACCCATTTTGAAATTAGCGTTCCGGGGCTAACAAGATTAGTCAGCTTGGATTAAATTACTTGATATTTCAGATTCATACTTTCAGATAGTGCCTGAAAGAGACCCTAATAAAAGAGGCCGAAAAATCAAAACGAAACATGAGTTGACTATCGTGCCGAACCTGACTGAAAGGAAATCACGGAAGTGACAATCCCTCAGAATTCATAATTTTAAGCCAATTTGAAGGCCGATCAGGCTCCCGCTCCCCCAGTGTTGCCACCCGAATATAATACAGTTATTGGAACTATGGATGCTAAACCAATGCTTGACTAATCTTATTGGGCTGCGTCTGGTTCGGTTGGTTCAAACCCTCCGGAAGACAAAAGTGAGGGCCGTCGCAAATCCCTCCGGCATGTTTTATAACTAGTAAACTGAACGAAAAAATGCTCCTCTGCCGGGGTTTGAACCCAGGACCCTCTGCTTATAAGGCAGGCGTTCTTACCATTTGAGCTACCGAGGGGCTTGTGAACAGAGTTCGCAAACCACTACAATAGTCTGGTAGAAGCCGGCCATACGAAACAGTGATCTCGCCCGAAGACAAATTCATATAACCAGTTCACATCCCCATGCCACGGAAATTAGAAATAATACGTAGATGACACTTTTTTTTTGTTTTTACACAAGGGACTTGTACCGTGACCAGTAAACCAGAAATAATTTTTTTCGAATATAATTTTGAAGTCCTATTCCGACAATGGAATCCTATTCCATTGTCGGAGCCACCTAAACATACTAGGACCAAAGCGGGGTCTCATGTTGAAAAACAAATATATAATTTGTAATGGGTAAGACGCCATCGAGATGGAAAAAAAGGTGCCATCTATGTATTATTACCTCCGGCATGTATCAGCACCAACCGAGACAGAAAGAAACGGTATATTTCTGGTGGTTCTAAACGGGTTTTTCACCCCAGTCTTTTGAGCTACTTGCAATTGCAAGTTAATATTTGTAACTATGGCCTGAAGAGCACCCTTGTAAAGAAGATCTCACTATCTTTTTAGCTCCACCATCCATGATTCGCAGTCTGATTGGCTGAAGGAATACTTGAGCGGTATACATGCACAAAACTGGGTTTTCTACATCTAAAGCTATCTTAGAGCTTGGTCACACTGGGCTCAAAAAGCCGCCTATTCGACAAACAACTGAAAATCCCTATTTAGGGGACGTGAGATTTGACGGACTTTGTGGCAACTTGGGGATAATGAGCAGACTGCAATTAGGGGTCAATTAGGGTTCCTGTAACATAATTATACCTACTGTTTTGCTCTAATTCATCTCCTGAATTTAAAAGGACAACATTCAGAATTAGTTGTATGTTGTTCTTTTTCTTTTTTCTACTTTTGCAACCCCAAAAGCCAGGAAATGAGTCAAGTGCGACCAAGCTCTTACGGAATATCATTCCTGCCACACAATACGCTATTTGCATGCAGCAAAACCTGTCACAAAATACACTGTTCAGAACCTAATTTGGCATTCATAAATACTGTCAACCGACTAAAAAAAAAATTTGCGCGAGTAAGTTTTACTGATTAGTCACTTCAGCTGTTTTTTCTGTCTCTGCTGCCTGTTCGTCCCTAGGAACAATGCCAATGATTTCGGCATATTCAGTGTTTGGGTTCTGAGGATCTTTCAATACTGTTGGTCGGGTGACCTCTCGAAGGTCAAGCTCAGCGTAGATGACGCTGTCACGTTTCTCTGCAACCTGCGAAAATAATAAATCACAATTACAGAGGTTGCGGTCCACCGAGTTCACGCAGCGTTTACAAGTACAGGAAAACTTGAACAGAACACGGTCTTGGTGACAAGATTATGTTCACACGCAGAGAGAAAAAAAAAAATTCTTCAAACGAGAAAACCTGACAAAAAATTTACCAGCCAACAAAAAAATGTTTTGATGGCGTTTATTACACCAGTACTGATGACTGCTGCTGTCAAAGGCTAGCTAGAATTCGTTTTTTAGTCTTTTTACCAGCACCGCTGACGAGATTCCTTTCCAGTAGATCGGAATTCCTTTCATCATGAAAGGAATTCTCCTCCCGCTAGACTTTTGTTCTAGTCGTCTTCACGACTGGAATCCGACTGGAATTCCTTTCTACTCGACAGGATTTCTTGTCCGTGTAAAATCTATATAGGTTGTGTTATTATATTCGTTCCACCGTCCGGCGTGATAAGAAAAATTAGGTCCTCCCTTCTATCATTCCATCCCCAAGTATACGATCTTTATAATACACTTATTTATTTATTCTGTCAACACTATACACTTTACAACGAATAAACACTAAAAAGGAGTCACATAAGCGCTGCAACTAAACTGAGTACCACCAAGAACGAATAATAAGATAGAACCTCTGTCTTTGGTACCACGCAGAGACTATGAACACCCCGGCAAAACTGACCGTACCTAGAGGTATTTACTGTAGCTTTTTACCCGTCTTCTCTACTTCCGTCTTCGCCGTTGCTCATCGCAGAGAAAGAAATTGTAGGAGACGTGCTCCTCGCGCTGATCCACTCTTGAGCGCGTCCAGAGAACCAATCAGCTTTGTCTTCTACTTTTCCTCAAGACGGCTTCACAGCGATATAACTATTTGCAGAGGTAACGATCCGTGATGTGGTTCCGCTCATTCGCAGCGGAAAAGGTACGGGGAAACGCTCGACTCCACATAGTCATAGTACAGAGATAGGGACACGGAGGTTCTATCTGATTATTTATTCTTGGTACCACCAAGATGGTGCTTAAACGAGAGCAAATTTGGTTGGGAAACAGTCTCATCAGGTAAACCGTTCCTTGCCTTGCATGCACGGTAACAAAATGAACGTTTGTCAAATTTTCCTGATTATTTTTAGTGGGTAAAGCCTCAAAGTGGGTGATTAGTGGGTGATGCTGACGGGTTGACTGATATAACTGAACTCAAAAGAACGTTTTTTTTCTGGGGGGTTGACTGATATAACTGAACTCAAAAGAATATTTTTTGTCTTCCAAATTATCCTATGATGGTTGGGAACATCAAAATTAATGATAACGGTAGCGTTCCAAACGCAGGGATGCGCAGTTCCAACAGACAACACTTGGGATGTAATCTGTTGTGATTGATAAGCGTTGCCGAGCCGAAACTTGCCGAAAGTCTTTGCTAGCTTTTCCGATATCATGACGATAAATAAAAAAGTCAGAGGATGCTTTTTTCGTCGGATCTTGGGTCTTTGAGGCAATGCTTCTTATGCGTAACACTTCTGCGCATCCCTGTGTTATCTATCATGAAACTTTATGACAGTGTATCAGTTACGATCGTCAGGATTCAATTAATGTTTCCGTTCCGCCGTCCGGCACTATAATATTAGCTCCTCCCTCTTATCATTTGCGTTTTCAAGAGTTAAGCCGCTTACATATTGACGCGTCGTTGCTATGCGCTGCGTATGCGTTTATCTTGTGCTGCGTACAGGTTGCGTAGCGTATCTTTCACACCAGAGCGACAAACTTTCACGCTGGGTGTGTATTTACGTTTTCCTTTCTCGGTTTCTTATGTTGAATTCTCGTTTCTTTCATCATTACTAGAGGCGTGTTCTCACCGTTCCCCGAGGACTCCTCGGGAAACCGAAGGGAACGGCGAGAATAGAGGGAGTCACTCCACGCGGACTCCGCGAACGGAAAACAACGAGAACATGGGGAATGCTTCCAAAGTGGATTTTGTTCTAAAAATAAACATGCAAATGACAAAATTAGTCTGGATCCACTTTGTTTTGGTTTTGTTTATTCTGATAGTTTTTTATTAATTTTATATTACACCAACACCAGCAAAAATTCAGTTCCCTCTGGATCTGAACGGGACTCCATTTTGATGATGGTAATGATAATGGGTGCATTCCCCGTCCGTGGGGACTCGCGAGAATACGGGAGTGACTCCTCGGGACAAACAAAAACGCGGGGACTCCTCAAGTCGAGTCCTCGGGGAACGGCGAGAATATGCCTTAAGTTTTTCTGCATCATTAGTAGTTTTTTGTCTTCAAAACTTCTATTTTTCCATGAAAAATCTCATGTCGATGCAACGTAAGAACAGAACTTGGTTCTCTTCTTGCGTTGCGTTTTATCGGTTTCCGATATTCCAAATATCGGTTTCCGATAATCGAAATAACGAATCAAATATGAAAATATCGAATATCGATATTCCTGAATATCGCCCAACATTAGTAACTACTACCAACATTAGTAACTACTTCTTTGGAGCACAACCAGAGATCCACCTAGCAAAACGCCATGTCCCATTGCAGTACGCCATCTGTTTTTATCGCTACCAGCGCCAGCTGCTATCGTCGAACGAACAAAGAGGAAGAAAATCCTAGACCACGGAGTTATCTAAGATGATCAGATTTATTTTGTTAGCTAAAAAGGACGACCGCTAGATGCCCCTCTGGGTTGGCACGCTTGGTTTATTTTAGCAAATCGACGTATTTACCTTTTCGTAGAATGTTTTTTTTTCCATTTTCTCCAGGATTTTATTCTAAACCTTATCGCGATGATTAAGCATAGACAGAAAACCCCAGATACCGTAAATGCGCTAGCTAGCACGTGATTGATTATATATTCAAACATGTTTACAACGGATATACGTCAGCTACGATCTTCATCAGCGATATGTCGGCCCTTCTTGACAAGGGTCCTCGTCAGGCTGTCAATCTTCTGGTTCAACCTCAGGGAAGGAAACAAACCTGTAATCTAACGTGATTGATTTCATTTACGGCAGATATTTATCGCATTTTGCTTGAAAGAATTTACATACCACGTCAGAAATGTCAAATGTTAAAGACAATTTCGAAATCTATTCTCCTAAACATACAGAACTCGCTTCTTTCGGGCATACCGCATTTTGACTGGAGGATACCGCGGAAATACCGCGCTTTCAAGAGGCTGGTACCGAGAAGTAATGACGGCCTTGGCAACACTGTTTGTACCTTTTCTCTGCTGCAGGGGTATAATTAAACACATGAGCATAGTTTTAGTTATACCAAGAACAAATAATCAGATCGAACCTCTGTCTTTGGTACCATGCAGCGACTATGATACCCCGACAAAACTGAGCGGTATTTACTGAAGTTTTTTACCCGTCTACTCCACTTCCGTCTTCGCCGTAGCTCATCGCAGAGAAAAAAAAATGCAGGAGGGGTACTCCGCCGCTAACCCGCTCTTGAGCGCGTCCAAAGAACCAATCAGCTTTGTCTTCTACTTTTCCTAAAGGTGGTTCTTCTGCGATATAACTAATTGTAGAGGTAACGAAATGTGGTGTGGCGCGAAGCTACTAACCTCCGCTGTTTCACAGCGGAAAAGGTACGGGGAAATACTCGACTCCGCATAGTCATAGTACAGAGATAGGGAGACAGAGGTTCTATCTGATTAACTTTTCTTGGTTATGCGTAGATCATGGTGATGATCATTGGGGGACCGGGCACTGGAATATGGAGAATTATTTCCCGAATTACCTTTGGTGCCTCAGGGTCCGACTCAATCTTTTCGCCCTTGTTTTTTCCCGTCCTGGCCTTAATGGACCCGTACATATTTCTTAGCCGCGATGCGAGGGACGCTTTGCTTTCGGATTTGACGGCTTCGTCGGTCGGTTTATCTTCACCATCTAGCTGGTGTTGTCCGGCACTTTCCGTCTCACTTCTGGAAGAGAAAAAAAAAAGGTTAGGAACTACTGCGCTGAATATTCATGAAGAGATAAGATGCAGGACTCCGGAGATTGAACAGCAGGGGTGGATTCTAGCCTGAAAACAAAAGTTAAAAGAAAAAATGAAAAAAATAAGGTTCCAATAAAAAGTTGATAGTATACTGAAAGCTCACGTCGTTTCAACCACATTACATTAGTCATCCTATGGATATAGAGGAGTCTCTGGATCATTTAACAAAAATAAGTCAAAGTTATGGTGGTAAGGGTTACTCTAGCCATGATCAAATTATTGAATTCATAAAGAAATACAAGGTTAGGTTAAGAACCATTCAAAATAATTTGGGATTAGTCAAACAACAAGGAACTGGAATATTTATGAATTGTGATGAAATGATTTTAAAATTATACACTTTGATAGGTAGCAGAGTAAACGGAAATACATCTGATGAGGTGAGGAATGAATCTATCAATATTTTGGATTCGTTAATATGAAATAAATTTCTTACGAAGAGAGATTACAATTCAATATATACAAAATATTTCTAATAAATGGTGTTGTTAAACATTGCCGTCCAGCTACGCGTTTACGTACCAACTTCTTCGTACGTACTGAATGACATAAAAATGCTACTCGTACTCAGTGTTGCCAGTTGGGCTTGTTTCCCCCCCCCCCCCCCCCCCCAGCATGTTTCTGTTGGCTGGGGCGGGAAATTTTAGCGGCGGGCTTGGGTCGGGACAGTGGGATTGTTTTGTTAAAATGTGGCTTGTTTTCGGCGTTTTCTTGGGACCCCAAGCTTTACCTAACTAAAAAATCAAAACTTTTCCCATATCTTACCTACTCAACTGTTGCATACTACTGAACGTGGAGGCTGGGAACTATACTCGTACTGTAGGTTCGATATCATTAACGATAGTTTATGTTATCTTTGTTATTAAAAACGATAAGCTTTAGGCTTGTCAATATGACGAAACAGAGGCCAATTATACGAAAATATTATTTTTGCAACAGACTTTTGGATACACTTCTTCGGGTAAATATAGCTTATATTAATAAAAAATTGCTTCTCTTGTAGAGCTACTTTTATCGGGAGGTCAATTATTGAAAAACTAAAAATCCCTCAAGAGTCAGGTCTCTGTAGAAAAGATGATCACGACTAAAACTGACCTGTAAACGTCTTCTCACTTTAACATTCCATTTCTTACACTTTGGACTGAGGGAGAGAATTGGTATCAGATATGCCTCTTAAACTTTAAAAGTTCTCTCATTGCTAAAGATATTACAGCTTGTCCTTTGCTCCTTTCTAAGTGGTAACATTAGAAATTTGGCCTACGGCAAAAAAGTCAACTTTTGAACTAATACAGAGATAATTTTTTGAACGGCAATCGATAGACCTTGATGAGCTGGTCAAAGTATATGTCATTCGTTTTTTGGTACAAGAATTTCTTCATAAGATACAACAGTTTGAAAGTTTAGAGGGGTTGACAACTTCAGTAGTAACGTACACACTGAAACCAAAAATAGGTCGATCCCAATTGTGAGATTTGTAGGAGACTTGTAAGAAACAATACGCTGTTATACCATAATCATCTTCGGTAATGAGGGACAATGAGGGGCTAGCAACCTTTGCTACTTGGTGTACCAACAATTTGTTTCCTGTGTTTTATATGGTACGAACTATTTGGTACCAGAGCTATCACGGAGAGATCGACTTGTAAGTAAGAATCGGTTGCTAGAATCTTTGGTGAATCTTTTGGTCTGGCAGCTTTTGCTAGTTGGTGTACCTATTCTTTTGTGCCAGTGTATTTCATGGTAAGATCGATTCGGTACCATGTCTATCACGGAGAGATGGGCTTGTAAGTAAGAACCGGTTGCTAGAAAGGCTTCACGCGTGGCTAGAAACTTGTGCAAATCAATGAACATTTTATTTGATCACTATAAATGTGAGGGTAGACCGAGCCGAGAATAAAGTGTTTACGCCAGGAATACAAATCACAATTCAAAACAATGACAAAGTTTTACTTAGATCTGTAACCGCATGGTATTTTGATCCGGAAAAGCTACGGACAGCTTTATGATACCAACTAGGTTATAAGAGTATGTTATAAATAAGACAATGTTCCATGTTTTCTTTAGTCCCAAAGTCAATGACTGAAAAGGATTACGTTCAACATGCTGCAAAGTCAATTTAGTCCCCACTTCCGATTTCCTATTTTTTCTTTAAACACTGACATAATTTGCAATAATTAGTAAAGTGGCATCTATGGCAATATAGTCCTGAAAAGTTACGGACAGCTTTATCCTTATATAACCAAATAGGTTATATAAGATAATGTCCCAAGTTTTAACCAGTCCCGATCTACGATTGAAAAGGATAAAGTTCAACTGTTTGCAAAGTTAACTTAGTCCCTACTTCCGATATTATGTTTTTCTTGAAAACAAGAGTTAGCGTACAGCCATGTGAATACGGATTGTGTCATCAGTCCAGAAAAAAAAAATCTTTTAGGAACATACTTCAAAACCTAGATGGGTTAGCAACTTCCGGGTTTAACAGACAGCGAAAAAACAAAACAGGCGAAGCCGAACAAAGGTTGCTGCAACACTTTACGTTGCCCGGGCAACATAGGTCTAGTTTCTACTGAAATTGAGACGACGCTTTTACATAACACAACTTGTTAACTGTGACAAATGGCTAAGCTATCTTTTAATTCAGTTTGGAAATCTACGACTCCACTGTCTGAGTATCGCAGGCGTTACAGGGCCCTACCGTCACGGCCTAATTGAAGAAACCCTTTATTTGAAGACGGAACAGGGCGCCTGTGAGATGGAAACATTGTTCTTTTTCTAAAGCCCGGCGAAACAAAAGGTAAACAAAATCGTTGACTTACGGCTCACGGTCTGACGGCTTGGACTCGGTTACCGGAACAGCTTAAAAAGAAAAGATATGTTAAAGCATGATTTGCGACACTGAAAAAAGGCTGATGAAGTTTCACCGGAGCACATTGAGAGGTCAAACCGACAATCCTTGAGGAGTGGATTGGTTTCTGAGGAGGGACTGGACCTAAAATGCCTCTCTAACTGGTCAACGGTGGCTAACCTAAGGCAGAACTTCAGTGTTCTATTCCACATCATTACTGTTCACGATTTCATTCGTGTCGGATATGGAAAAACCGGGATCGACTAAAAAGAGGCACGGCAAGGCACAGTATGGTACAGAAGGCACGAGTATATTAATAAGCAAGTATAAATTATTAAATATATATTAGATATATTAGCAATATATTAGCAAGTAGTAAAGAAGACAAGTAAGTGAGAGTTCGCAACACCAGAGCCTACAAGAAGGCATGTAAGTAAGTAATCAGTAATTTATTTTTGACCCGCCATTTTGAAAAGGCGGAGTAAATGAAGAAAATAAACAAAACACATACAAACACAAACACAGAAAAAGACACTTAATTTTTAATCTTCGGTCGGAAACAGTGGACGACGTCGTGCGCTGGTTGGGCCCTGTCGTCCATGATTTTTGAAAGCGATGAGGAAACATCCAAAAGGGTTGCACTTGCATATTGAACTTTGAATTTCTCCGTCAATGTATGGTTATGACATAATTTCGACAAGTGGAGCAGGTGCTTTGCATATATAAAATGACATGATCTTATCTTTTTAATCTCCTTCTTTCCCAGAACATGAATGACGCCAAAACGAAATAGTATAGAAGGAGCGCAGAAGGTGCTGTACAACTTTCCCAAAGCTTTACGATTATAGCGCCCCCGGTTGGGGACGATGCGCCCATAGGCGGTACGGATTGATCTAGAAACTTCTTGAACAACCGAAGAGCAAAATTTTGAAAATGAAGATTTGAATGTTATGCCGAGCCACCGTAGAGAGTCTGTTGGTTTGACGATAAAAGATGTTAGAACACGGATCCTGCCCCTCACTCCGAAGGCTGAAAGGGCCCTTTTAGTGTTCGTGCCTCTTTAGCACCTGTGCCTCCTACAGCAAGTAGTGCCGTGCCTCTTTATAGTCAATCCCGGAAAAATCAGTGTTCCATTTCACATCATTACTGTTCACGATTCCATTCGTGTCCGATATGGAAAAACCGGGATCGACTAAAAAGAGGCACGGCACGGCACAGCATGGCGCAGAAAGCACGAGTAATAAAAAGATATTAGCAATTAGTAGAAGTCGGGCCGGTATCCAGGAATTTATTTGGGGGGGGGGGGGGTGCCTGCTGGTCGGACAAAAAAGTAAAAAAAAACACACACATCAGACGGAAAAGCCTATAAAAATTGATTATTTGTGTATGTTTCGGGGGGGGGGGGGGGGGGGGGGGGGTGGGGGTCAACCCCCTAACCCTCCCCCCCCCCTGGATACGGCCTTGGTAGAAGTAGACACATAAGTGAGAGTTCTTAACACCAGAGCCTAAAAGAAGGCATGTTAGAACACCCCGATGAAATTTGTTTAGCATACGTAGTTGTATGATAGTTGTACGAACACGTTGCATCTAGTGACATGTAACAGTAAAGAGCACTATCATTTAATGTGCCTCAGACTGGGCCAATCCTAAATAGTAGTATCCAGTAGCGTTATGTCTTGCTCTAGGAGCATCCAGTCTTGCTAATAGTAGCATGCAGTAGAATGCAGTATCACGGTAGCCTTGAAGTAGAAGCACGTAGTAGCATAATAAGGTACTCCATGCTACTTTTTCGTACAACTTCATACTACTATTCTGAGATAAATTTTTCATCGGGATAGTTCTTTCCCCTTAATCCAACGCCTGAAATGGCCCTTTTAGTGTTCGTGCCTGTTTAGTACTTGTGCCTCCTACACCAAGTCGTGCCGTGCCTCTTTATAGTCGATCCCGGAAAAATCGTTCCTAACAGAGGAACGTATAACAGAAAAGCCCTTGGTAACTTATGTAATAGCTTTTGTTCTCCCTCTGTTTGTAACCTTTCCGGAATTTTGGAAATTCTGAGACAGAAAGATTTAAAACGTATCAGAATTTATTATTTGAAATATTGTAAATTTCCTTTGGTACCTTCCTCGAGGTTATAGGAATTCCCGTATAACTGCGAATGTTTTGCCCCAGACCCTTGTGCAAAGTTATCTTCTATTGCGCAGTACCTTCACGTTTCTGCCCTTGGCCATTTCTCCACATTTCATCTAGGAGGCGATTTTTTAGACCCGATTAGTTCCTTTTCTTTCCTTTATGTTTATTTCTTGATCTTGTGCATTTGCTCCGTTACTGAAAGCTCAGTGTATTTTTTTTTCTTTTCTTTCTATGTGCTGCACTATTTTTTATTCTTGCCTAGTTCGTAAAAAAAATTTCAACATCATCATCATCATAACCTGTCCTGTTTCACTTGATTGTAACCCTTTTCTGCCCTGTTTTAGACGTGGGGTATTAGCCGAAGAGGACTGAATACTTGCTCTTGCTCAAGGCTTTATTCTCCTAGTTATGTCCAACATTAGCAGGAGTCCATTCCGGTCATTACATAGCCTAATTAAAACGTACTTGATCAGACCAAGACCAAATAATCGGACAGAAACTCCGTCTCCCTATCTCTGTAATAATGACTATGCGGAGTCGAATATTTCCCCATGCCCTATCCCAGAGCCCGTCACGAACGAGCGGAGGTTACTAGATTCGCGCCACATCACGCCGCTACCTCGACAAATAGCTAAATCGCTGTTAAGTCGCTGGTGAGGAAAAGTAGGAGTCAAAGCTGATTGGTTCTATAGATGCGCTCCAGGGCGGGCCAGCGCGCTGAGTACGCTGACCCGCAGCCTCTTTCACAATTTCTTGTGCGATAAGCAACGGCGAAGATGGAAGAGGAGTAAAAGGGCACCAACATCAGCTCAAAGCTAGAGTAAATACCTCTAGAGGCGTTTTCTCGCCGTTCCCCGAGGACTTCACTTGAGGAGTCCCCGTGTTTTTGTTTGTCCCGGGGACTCACTCCCCGTATTCTCGCGAGTCCCCACGGACGGGGAATGCTCCGATAATGATCACCATCATCAATAAGGACTCCGTTTCAGATTCGGAGGAGAATCAATTTTTGCTGGTGTTGGTGCAATGTAAAATTCATTAAAAACAATCAGAATAAACAAAACCAAAAATAAAGTGGATCCCGACTAATTTCGTCAACTGCAAATTACTTTTCGAACAAAATCCATTTTGGAAGCATTCCCCGTTTTCTTGCTGTTTCTGTACGCGGAGTCCGCGTGGAGTGACTCCCTCTATTCTCGCCGTTCCTTTCGATTCCCGGAGGAGTCCTCGGGGAACGGCGAGAATACGCCTTAGGTCCGCTCAGGTAGGTCGGCGTTTTCATAGTCACTGCATGCTACTAAAGACACAAGTTCTTTCTGATTTTTTGTTCTTGATCAGACTGATAACTAAACAATACTGAGAATGACGACACAACTTCCTAAAACATTATGAAATTTTCTGATAAGGCCCAAGTGCATCACATGATATTCTAAGAACGTTGCTCGGAGAAGTAAAGAAGATCAAGGCAACAGGCACCTGGTTGATAGTTCGGACACACGATCAGGATGGAAGGTCGCGGGTTGGAACTCGAGCCAGAGTTTACGGCACCATCATCCTTCCCTGCGGAAATTTTGACATTTTCCAACTCATGCAGATGATTCGGCAGGGAAGACTTCTTAATTGTCTGGCCCTCACCTTGAAATGGTGGAAAGAGAGGCATGGTAGAACAAGTGTTAGACCCGAAACAACAAATTGAGCGCGCATTCGGTATGTTTTTATTTTTTTTATTTGTGTAAACTAGGATACGACCAACTAGGGTAAACAAGACGAAAGGTTTCGATGGGATCCCAAAAGTTCAAATTTGATCCAGACAATTGGGTCTTGTCTTCACCAGATCCAATCTTCGCCAGACTCCTTGAACACTTTTACTATTAGTTCAGGCCAAATAGCTAATCATACGAGAAAACCAACTTCAGATATGGATTCAGCATGTGTGTTTATCCCTTTACGTCATATCTCTTTTGACGAAGCAGATCGAAACTTCCTGCCTTACTTCTGCCAATTTTCCGGTTTCGTCGGAATTCGGGAAATACTTCTCCGGCGAAAAAATAAAGCTCGAAAACGAATTCAGCATGTCTCCTTACCCCTACATCCGACCTCTAATCAACTTCAGATTAAACTTTTACTTTTAACAAATTTTCCGGTTTCAGCCGGATTCCGAGCGATCTATACGTCCGGTGAGAAAACGATTATCATATGCGAATTCAGCATGTCTTCTTACCCGCAAATCGAACATCTTATCAAATTTAAATAAAACTTTTACTTTAAGCGAATTCTCCGGTTTTTGCCGGATTCCAACCGAACTAATTGTCCGGCGACAAAATAATTTTCATATTTTCATACACGTTTCTTTGCTTCTAAATCGAACCTTTCCGGTTTTCGCCAGATTCCGGGTGAATTATTTGTCCGGCAAGAAAATAAATTCCATATTCGGATTCAGCATGTCTCCTTACCTCTAATTCGACTATTTCATTAGCTTTTAAAAAATATATTTGTTCCCCTTGATTTCAAACCCCTCCCCCGTCCCTAAATATAGAGCTACATAGCCCATCTTTGAACTTGACCACTTTGACCTAAAGAGTCCTCGTGCCAAATTTGATCAAAATGTCTAAACCCCTTCGAGAGTTATCGTGCTAACAGACGGATGGACGGACCACTTTTGCGATGTCATAGGATTCTTTCCACTTACGTTTTTGGATCCCAAAAAAAATGACAAAATAAATAACCAAAACTGGCATAAATCAAATAAAATAAAACAAAATGGTAACACATCAACCTGGAGAGAACCACAACATAGTAGGATACCACACGACAACCAAATTGGCAAACTCTACCGACGTGTTGGCATTTATAGTTTTCAAAATAGGGTTTGTAAAGATTGGAACGCACTACCAGATGAAACTGTTATGTCGGAAAACGTAGATATTTTCAAACGATCGATTGTTTCGTCAACATTTTATTCGAGTGCTTATGCAGACCCATTGTTGCCAACTTAAGTTTAATTCAGTTTATTTTTCATTGTATAGATTTATTTGTATTACTAGTGCCTTATGTTCACATTGTATGTAGTGACAAGTCTTTATGACTTACCACTTTTGGTGATAATAAATAAATAAATAAATAATATGGGAACTTGCCATCACTCAGAAGGAGAGGATTCTCAGCGTGCAGAGTTCGTGTCTGAAGTGACAAGGCTTCTAGTCCTAGGGATAGGACTTTAAAGGACCCCTCGCACTATTTACTCTTCAACTTACAGTATTTTAAAATATTTGAATACTTTAAAACTAGGCTGTGCTTTCAACAAAACGGTTTTGGCTGTTTTAAGTCTTTTCCGAGACCCGTTGACTTGTAGCGAAAACAGAGAAACAATTTACATAACCGGTTTTCTGATGGAAAAACTTCTCGCCGACAACCGTCGGCAGCATGGTACACATCGAAGGTAACAAATCACGGCAAATGAGATAATCAGCGCGGTTTTTATTAGAGGGGTTAGAATGTACCGTACGAAATTGGAGTCTCCGGGTTTATAAATATATGGAGTGATTATGGAAGTACGTTAAGTTAGTAATATAGGTAAGACAGGTCCTTTAAGGTTCAGAGGGTCGGTAGGCCTACAGATTTACAGCAGTGCAAGCTTCTGAAGTAATGACCCTTAAACGGCAGGTGAGGCCTAGACTCAAAGACGAAGAAACACGTCAAGTTTGACAAGCGTTAAATACAGCACAAGCGTACCAATTATCCATCGAAGCATGATGCGCTTATCCACGGATGGTCACCTTTTCCCATACAGCTTACTCTGCAACAATCTGCATATGGTAGAAAATGTGTGGTTGCAGAGACACATCCATAACCAACTGATAGATTGCCCTAGTTACAAAGTGGACAAATATGTCATCCGCTGATGGGTTTAGGAAGCAGATTTGAAGAAATCAATGAGTCAGCTATCCAGCCACAAATACAATTGTAAGCCTATGTTCAGGTTGACGGAACACGGAGAAATGGCAGTAAACGGTTATCGGCAACTAGTAACCGTTCTGACCCTGAAAGTTATTGGAGACGTTTATCCGTCTGTTCCTTTGTTGTTTAAGTCATGGTACTGGAGATGAGTGGGATCAGAAATGAGATCTTGAAGGTTTTAAACTTAAACAAAAAATAAATTCTCGCATCCTATTGCTCGGTTATTCCCAATTGTGTTGCGAGAGCAATACTTTGGTTTTGTCCTCGTTTTTTTATTTTTTTTTTTTTTCCTATGACTCCGATTTCATTTTATTCCTGGTAACTGGTAAGGGTCTAACCTGTGCGGTTTTTACGGAAAGTGTGGACCTTAGGCCGGATTGATGAATATGACATTACATTTTGGAAAGCTCCGTAGAACTCTCGCCTGGGGCCAAAAAGGATGGTTTTTGCTTGTCCTGGAGTCGGAGCCTACGGTGTACGAAGTGAAGGGGAGTTAAATAGCCCATGTCAGAGAGGACTATCTGGACTATCTGAAGTTGTGTAGCGAACCTTTCGTTTCATCAAACCATGTTTCTGCTTTCGAGTGGAAAGCTCCGTTCTAGCACGCAAGCAGGAAGGCACCAGCTTCAAATTGAAGATGGACTAAAATCTATAAGTGTTAAATATATGCGGCAGTTACCCGGCCCCAGAGCCAACATATCTTCTTTGAGTGATAAATAGAAAAATCTACAGAAACAAAAAAGTGGCTTTTTCCCACGGGTCCGAAAGTGCTGCCATCTATTGTTTCTATCAATTTTTGTGCGCGATTTCAGCTGAGTTTATCATTCGTTTTTTGCACTTGGGTTTGCGGTAGAGAAATGGTATCACATACGCCTCTTAAACTTTAAAAGTTCTCTCATTGCTAAAGAATTTAGAGCTTATCCTGTGCTCCTTTCTAAGCGGTGACGTTAGAAAGTTGGCCTACGGCAAAAAAGTCAACTTTTGAACTAAGACAGGTAGATTTTTTTTTCCGACGGCAATCGATAGCGGCTCATGAGCTGATCAAAGTATATGTCATTCATTTTTTGGTACACAAATTCCTTCATGAGATACACCAGTTTGAAAATTTCAAAGGGTTGACAACTTCAGTAGTAACGTGCACACTGAAACCAGAAATAGGCGATACCAGTTTTGAGACATGTAGGGGACTTGTAAGCAACAGTCGACTGTTAGCTCATAATCATCTTCGGCGATGAGGGGTTTGCAGCTTTTGCTACTTGGTGTACCTGTATTTGTTTTCGGCGTACTCGATGGTAAGAACAATTTGGTTCCCAATGGTAAGATATGCAAGAGACTTGTAAGTAATAATCAGCTGTTATGCTACAATCATCTTCAGCGATGAGGCGCTTGCAACTTTTACTAGCTCGTGTACTTGCTAGTTGGTGTACCTGGTATTTGTTTCCGGTGTATTCGAAGGTAAGAACAATTTGGTTCCCAATCATAAGACATGATAGGGACTTGTAAGTAATAATCGGCTGTTATGGTACACTTATCTTCAGCGATGAGGGGTTTGCAACTTTTGCTAGCTGGTGTATCCATTATTTTTATCCGGTGAACTTTGATGTCTATCACGGATTTCTATAAATTTGACGGTAAGAAAGTATGTATCGATGGTCTATCGCTGTAACCTAGGGGTACAAACGATAATGTAAAACAATGAGGTAGTTCGTAATATCTAATAGTGTCATCTGCGGTATTATAATCCTGAAAAGTTACGGATAGCTTTATAATACCAACTAGATTATGTAAGATATTGTTCCAAGTTTTCACCCGTCACGATGTCTACGATTGAAAAGGATAAAGTTCAACTGACTGCAAAGTCAATTTAGTCCTTTTTTTCCGATATTCTTTGTTGCTGTTACGGCAATCGATAGCCCTTGATCAGCTGATCAAAGTATATGTCATCCATTCTGTTTTACAAAAATCCTTCATGAGATAAACCAGTTTGAACGTTTCAAGGGGTTGACAACTTCAGTAGTAAGTTACACAATGAAACCAAAAATAGGCGATACCTGTTTGTTGAAATGTTTCCAAGTTTTCACCGGTCACGATGTCTACGATTGAAAAGGATAAAGTTCAACTGACTGCAAAGTCAATTTAGTCCAATCTTCCGATATTCTTTTGTTGTTGTTTTTTTCAACGCTGAAGAATAGCTTTTGATCATTTGATTACTCTTTTTAAAACATACAGTTTTAAAATCTTAAATAAGTTGACAACTTCAGCATTTAACCGACAGCGAAGGAACAAAACCAAAGTGTTGCTCTCGCAACACTTTAGTCGGCGAAGCCGGACAAAGGTTGCCGCAACACTTCACGTTGCCCAGGCAACGTAGGTCTAGCTGGTTTTCCGTTTTCGCTGAGTAGGATTATTTAATATTATCTAGGGTAGCTAAACACTCTGGCCGAAACTCCGGCCAAAAATGGCAAATTGTCTCAAACCCAAATACATAATTTGGGTAGGATGCAAGCCCTATATTTGAAAAGTGATCAGGTATTCGGACTTGAGTTCTCTGTGGCTCGAAAACGCTGCACCACTGGTCAAAAAGTTGGAAAGTATATAGACGTCAGATGAGGTAGGGGTATACATCTTCCCCAGTCCTGGTCTGTTGCACCGCGAACACTTACAGGCATTCCTGCGTGACTGCAAACATTTTACCGTATGGCCCTTCCATTGCTCTCGACCTGCCTTTGACATTTTTTCCACTCTCTATCTCAGAAGAAGATTGTTTTAGACCCGATTAGTCCTTTTCTTCTGTGTTTCGTTTGGTCGTTTTTTTCCTGTGCATTTACTGCGTTATCGAATGCTCAGTTCCCTTCTTCTTCTTCTCTTTTTCCCTTGTATTTCTTTCTAAATAATGAATAAATATTGTCATCCGTTACGGGCAGTGCTCACTTAGGGTGTAGTTGGCTTACTCATAAACAAACTGAACCGAAACAAAAAAATTGAACTGAATTGAACAGTGTAACCTTTCCTTATTTTTTATACACTGCGCTATTTCGCTTTTCTTGTCTAGTGCGTTGATAAAATTTCTTCGTGATCATTATATCAAAATCGCAGATTATCGTGTTATCTACAGTCAATGTGAGAGGTTGGATAACATTTAGCACAAGAATGCGCAATTTCGACGGGCAACCCTTTTCACGTTAAAGGAAACCTGAACAATGAAACCATACTTGAACACACCATGGAGAATGCATTTACAGACATGGCCACGGATTGCACATGCAGACTCCGAGACAAAAAGCGCAATTCATTCAAATCTTGTACAGCGCTGGCCGGATCGTATTAGAATTGCTTCTAGATATACATTTGGGCTTAACTGGTTAAAAAATATTCCAGAAGAAGGGTTGATTGGAGACATTTGTTTATTTCTAAAATTATTCGGTACTGAAATAAGGACAGATGCAACATGGAGCAAAAATCATAGCTTGGAAACACTATTTCGTATTTGGATTGGGTTTTCTGAAGGCATGTTAACGGAAGTCATACAGATAGGGATGATACTTGGTACTCTTCATTCAGGTGTCCTTTAACAAATGCTACAGAATGTTTCCATTATAACCTTTTATGTATAATTTTTTCGTTAAACATTTTATAAGTAGTTAACTGAAAGACAAATGCTCCTCAGCCGGGATTTGAGCCCAGGAGCCTCTGCTAATAAGGCGCTCTTACCATCTGAGCTACCGAGGGTCTTGTGAACAGTTCGCAAACCCCTACAGTAGTCTGGTAGAAGCCGGCCATAGGAACAGTGATCCCCCACGAAGGCAAATTTATCGAACCAGTCCCTTGTGTAAAGTGCCATCTATTATTATTTTTCGTTAAAAGTAACATTGTAAGCCATATTTAGTGTTACGTTTTTCAAAAACGTAACATTAAACGTTCATAGCACAATGTTTCCGTACATTGTTATCTGCTGGAAAATGAAATTACGTGTGTGGAACTTGTCGTCGGATTTGATTTTTGTTTTTAGTCCATCCTGTTCCCTTATCGATCAGAGTTCGACGCTGTCCTGCCCAAAACAGTATATAAACTTCTGATTAAGGAGTAAACGAGCATATCACGTGGCTAGATGTCCGTCAATTAACAGATTGAGCTCGGGTTCATTTTAACTTTGGCCCACGTATATACCCTGTGAATGATCTGGAAATTAATTACCGCTTGTAAGAAGACATTGTGAGTAATTTTTCGAGGTCGTTAGCCTTACGTTATGCAAGTAGGTCTTAAGGCGCTTTCACATTGAGAGCGCAAGGGCCTTACGTTGCGCTCGCACAGCGTACGGGCTTCGTCGGTCCTATCACACGGGGGCTTCAGTCCTATACATAATCTTAATTTCGGTGGGGCTTCAATGTATTTATTATAAATATTTTAACTATGTATATCGTATGTATATATATACTGTTTTTAAATATTAATGGGGGTAAATTCGGGTTCTCTGCAGGATGGTTCGCGAAAACGCGAATGTAGAATGGAGTTGAATCCCATTCTTCAATACGTCTTTCTCAAAATTTTTTCCGGATTAGTTATTTTTGCCACTAGATGCGGTAGTGTCAAGTAAAGAGCGACACGTTACTTCTTAGTGTATATTTATGGGTCTGTTTGGCCATTTCCTATTTCTTTTGTTTGCCTTTTACGCCTCGCCTTGTCTAAAACTGTTTAAAATGCCTCTACCTCTATGGGTGATCTACCCAACCCTGTTATGTCAAACTTTATCACGTTTGTCAAATCCGGCCTCCGAATTCGGTGCTGGTTGACTTCTCCACGGGGCTAATGTGCGACTCGGTAGCCTAATCGCTTATTCCTCCTTCAGATAACTTATACCAAGATCTAACGTGTGATTGTTATCGTTTCTCTAGAGCATCTGACGACAATTCATCACTGGATTTTATGAAGGGCGTATTGCGTAGATTTTACGCAAAGCTTGCGTTTTCGCGAACATAATTCAGAATGAAAGGCGAAGGCTTTTATTTCAATGTGAAAGCAGCATAATCCGAGATAATCCAAATACGTGGTACAAGCGTAGTTTTGATTTAGATCTCTTTTTCTTTTCTGTGGTTATTTTCTCGCTTATAACGAGGCATGGAACCTTGATGGGATGATTCTTTCATTTTGCTTACTGTCGATTTGTTTCTAAAAAAAAAAAGAAGCAAAAACTACAAGGTCTACTTCAATCTAGGCGGAATAACACATTTTTATATCATTCTGTTTGGAGTAATGGCCATGACGTGCGTGCTTAGCGCAACGACATAAAATTAGTCCTAACCGCAACAGCTCTTAAAATATTTACACAAAGTCGTATATTGTTCCACTTCAGTTACAACATACGGCACAGTAAACTGCAAATCTGAAGAGCTGCTGGCTCAAAATACAGCTGGCATGAAAGGAATATACACACAACGCGAGACATAGATTCGCAGATTCAGGCTAAATTCCTCTTGGAATGTTTCGATATCCACGGAACATTTGGAAAAATCAAACTGGTCCGTTGGTCAGTGATACAGTGGACAGAAGATAGCAAAGCAGTCCCCCAAAGCTCATGCCTACCCCCCCCCCCCCCCTCCTTCACACACACACACAACACCTGGATAGACATTCCTCGATCTGTGGCAGTGATTCAGAGAGTTCACTTTTAGGCAGCGAAGGATGAAACCTTCATGACACTGTACCCCCCCCCCCTCCCGATGGAACATTTGTGGAGGTAGTTATACGAAAAATTCGCATGTATTGATATGCAGTAGTACAGAATACTTTAATTTAATGTGTCTGACCCTGGTCTAATCTTAAGCAGCAGTCGGTACTGTATGCTACTTTTCGCACATCTTCATACTAGTATTTTGAGATAATTTTTCATCGGGCCCCCCTCCCCTTTACCCGTTCGAGACCGTTTATAGCACTTGGAAGCTTAAACATTATTTTCTTCTTAGAAATATCAGTCATAAGCAGCCAGTAACATCTCTGACAGATGGCCCCAAACCCCCTCCCACTCCGGAACGAATCCTCTTAAATTTTACAAGTGGAATAATTTGTAATGCCTCTTGTAACGTACGGTTTCAGCAGAATCAAGAGCCCATTGCTATCCCCTAGTATGAACGAAAGGTTGAACACTATGTGTGTAGGTGGGTGGCCTGGGGGGGGGAGGGTACAGAGCTCCAGGTAAATTACCATACCATTCCCAATTGAAATCATAAGTTTCAAAGAAAACCACATCTACTCTGTACAAACTATGTAGTTAACCCACAGTTAGGTAGTATGACTAACATCTAATCCAAATGTACAATATTGCTGCAAGGAGAAGCAGTAACAACAAAATACGGAACTGTAGATGTCAACAGAATACATCACACGACTTAATAAACATAAAAAACGTTGTGCTATTGAAAAACATGCGTGGCCGAGCCGTTTCGACTTCTTGACATCTCTCAGGTAACACTCGTTGCGGATCCAGCGCAAAAGAGAACAAGTTTCTAGTTTCTTTAATTAATTTCTTCTTTAAATCTGAATACCATGATAGATAAGGTCAAGCAATAATGAAACAAGACGTCCTGTTACACTGTAAAAAGTCTGTCCGTATAAAGATTAAAGTTAACTGCAGTATTTGATATTCGGGTTATCCTTATCTCTACACAGATAAGATTAATACCAAATAGAGATAAGATGAGAGTAGCAAATACTGCAGTTAACTTATATCTGTATACGGAGAAACTTTGCACAGTGTAGCTTCGGTTTTTACAGCAGGTGACCCCGGCATTCGACGAAGTTTCAATAATCTCATGTCGTAAGTCTTAAAAAATAAAGAGCAACAATAACTGATCTAGTTGATAAAAAAGTAAAAATCATAAAATTAACCCCGCGTGTTCCCCAATCGTTTCTCGACATGCACGTATACAAAAGCACTGTTGCAAACGAGGTTGATCAGTAGCTTTCAATCAAAAGACGCTTTCCTGGCTAGAGTATTGTCTTAATCTCACTTTTTCGATAGACCGCGTACTATAAAGCCGCTATCACACTGACGCGTCGTTGCGTACAGGTTGCGCAGCGTATCTTTCACACCTGCGCGAGAAGCTTTCGCGATGTATGCTCATTTACATTTTCCTTTCTCGGTTTCTTTTGCTGAATTTTAATTTCTTTCACTAGTAGCAAGTTTTTCTTCATCATCAGCATGTTTTTTTTGTTTTTCTTCAAAAACTTCCATTTCCACTGACAAATCTGATGCGTACGCGTCGACGCAAAGCAAGAACAGAACCAAGTTATATTCTTGCGTTGCGTTTCATTTGTCTGCGTAAGCTGCCTTGCGTCGACGCAAGCACGACGCAGAGGTTGCGTAGCTTAGTGTGAACGGCTCAACGCCTCAATGTGACCGGGCTTTAATCTCACTATATCGATAGACCACGTACTATAAAGCATCTCATGCTTTCCAAAAACGGACCAAATCCACACTGGCTTAGTCCGTTGTGTCGATCAATTTCCCACAGTGACTCAGAACCGCTTCCAAACAAAACCCCTTTCCCCCAACCTTTCTAGTTAGAATATTTTACCCGAAATTATACCCGGTTCTTTGTCTAAAAGATTCGAGGAAGCCGGTGATGAATCACATATCGAGTCATCCGAGACCGACTGACGGACAGACAAGCCTCCGCAAAAACCGGTCTGTGCCAGGCTAGCCATTCCAGGGAATGCCCTTATAACTGTTTTTTAGACAATTTTCTCTCCCTTCCAGCTTGTTACAGCCGACATCACAGTCTATTAGTAGGACGCACGCGAATAGGGCTAGAGGGAAAGAGGTCTGCAAAATCAGGATCCCGCGGTCGCCGATTCGGGAACGGCGAACAAAAATCATGGGCCTTTGGTCTGGAGAAAATAAAGGTCCGGTTTTATCAGCCACAGCCAGCAGAGCAAATAATCAAACTCCAATAGCTCAGGTCGACTGAGGTCACTCGCTCTTTAAACTGTTATTCCTGGGCTTTCTTCTTAAAACTACGTGCACATGGCCTGATAAAATTTAAGAGCGAAGGCGGAAATTCATATCTGTCTGCGAAAATCGGAGTCATGTGTGCACGTCCCTTTAGGGTTTTAACGGCTGTCGGAAACCGGGACGCACCTCTTTCGGACCCCCAGAAAGGCGAAAGCCCCCTGGTCGCCACGTGCGCTGACAGAGCCTATGCACTGAATGACGACCAACGTTAGTACTAACACGTATTTATCACCCAAATATTCTGAGGAAAGCTACATGCTATCTACAAGCGAAGCCTTTTCCTTGTGGGGGGGGGGGGGGGGGTTATCCACTCTCCAAAACCTGCTGTACACCCTTTACCGGCGCCGACAGAAACAATCTTAACTCAACGAATACGAGAACATTCTTTTCCCCGAATACATGGCTCAGCATACTATTATAATAGCCTATCTGTAGAGTCTATGACCAGTCCACTTTGATCTTTTAGAGAGACACTGAAACACTGATGTCACTCGAAAAAAAAAACTAACAGCAGTACACTAGAACTTTGCTAAGGAGTAGCGATCACATTGACGACATTTAAATAGTCCGCGCTCAGTCCGCAAGCTCTTAATTGCACATGGGGCGCTGACTTGAAATATGTACACACTTAAGGCGCGCAGCGCCGGTCACAGAATGGAAATTTTCCCACTACTTTTGGTCCCTAGACAGGCGTGTCTTTGTCCTTCTTCAGATTCTCCTGTTCCTTATACGCATCTTCTATCAAAGTTGGTTTGTCGAGGTCGTTTTTTTCGTTGATTACAGTTTCGTTTACGTGTCCAAGGTGTTCTTTTTCGGTTCCGTTTTGGACTGTTTCCGGGCTGATTTGGGCTTCACTATCCGCGCGTGTTCGAGCTGGAAAATACAAGTTACTGATGTTAGAATAAACCAAAAACTGTATTTTTACAACTAGGACACACACGGACAGGTAAGAACACGTAAATACTAGCGTCCGAACTACATTGAGACGTTTTGCCCGATTCTCCGAAAAAAACGGTTTCCTCGCAATCCATCACAAGAAGCTACTAATTCCTCCTCAAGTACATTCATCTGAGCATTACCTGAAGTCTTTTGATTGTTCTTAGCTATCAACGAACAGTCTTCGTTGATTGCCCCGTCTTTGTTGAACTTTTTTATTGATGTAAGTGCTTGTATTTCAACGTTGACACATCTAACGCTATTTGTACTACAAATTTCAAATGTTCTTCAACAATTCTTGCCTAAGGAATGATGACTTACTTTATCGTGGGTTCTCTCCAGGTTGATGTGTTGAAATTTTTTTAATTTTAATTTAATTTTATATTTATACCAATGTTTGTGTCCTATTTTGTCATTGTTTGACCCTAGTTCAGGGTGGGGAATGTGGTCCACCAGTCTCACGGCCGTTTTGAAAATCGAACACACCAGTCTCACTGTTTCGGACCACCAGTCTCAGAAAAATGGCGCCGGGAACCACCAGTCTCGGAAACGAGACCAACAGTCTCAAATTCAGACCAACAGTCTCATCTAATTCCCAATTTTTTTAAAGTAAAAAAGTGTTTTCTTTGTTTTTCTCTGTCAGTCCCTTGAATTACGCGCTTGTGTCAGCACTACAGGTAGAGTGAAGCTTGGGCTTTCAATACATGTATTCATCTCTGCTATTGGCTTGGTACTTCTCAGTGAGTAGGGCTCTCAAAAAGCAAACAAATTTATTTTTTTGTTTTCTGTGTTGTTTAATAGAATTCTGCTACTCAGCCAACTACAACAGGTAAAGTGAAGCCTGGGCTTTCAAACGATATATGATTCCCTGTTACTGGATTACCAAGTGTCACATTGGGTGGCTTTGAAAAAACTGTTTTGGTAAACAAATGTAATTTCTAGTCTGTCTATGCGATTTCTTGGAATTTTCCAACTTTGCGACCAGTTTTGGTAGATTTAAGCATGAGTTTTCCACAGATCCATGTCTCTCTGATACTGGCTTAGTCAGTTTGTTGCTGGGTTCCTATGGTAAACTCATTAGCTATTTTTTTTTAACTGCCCTGCTTGATACTGTTGAATGTTTTGTCGCCTCACTGTTCAGTTCACCTGACTGACTGGTCCAGTATTAGTTTGTTCCATTCTTTTTCCATGCATTTTCCATGCTTAAAATACTATTCTGAGGCTGTCTCTACACAACTACAGCAAGCGGTCAAGTATCGCTCAATGGAACCTATTATCGCTCACCAGAGCTGCGTTTGATTTGCATTGACTGATAGCGTTCGATTTATCCAGTCGACTGAGATTTTGGACTAAAATTTGACTTTTGACGACCGAGAATAAATGGTCATTCGTTCCATGGTTAAGCGGTTAAGCTACAGTAAGCGGTCAAGTAACGCTCAATGTACCTATCATCGCTCACCAGAGCTGGGTTCGGTCCGCATTTCCTGTCGGCTGAAATCATCATTTCGCTGTTTCATTTGCTATTCTCAGTTGACTGATAGCGTTCAATTTATCCAGTAGACTGACAAGGTGACTTTTGACACTGACGACTAAAGGTGACTTTTGACAACCGAGAACAAACGGTCATTTGTTCCATGGATAACCGGTTAAAGTAAGCGGTCATGTATCGCTCAATGGAACATTTTATCTCTCACTAGAGCTGCATTTGATTCTCGTTTCCAGTTAACTTAAATTGTCATTTTGCAGTTTTATTTCCTATTCTCAGTTGACTGATAGGTTCTATTTATCCAGTCGACTGACATTGTCCGCTAAAAGTTGACTTTGGACGACCGACAACAAATGGTCATTCGTTCCATGGATAACCGGTTAACCAACAGTAAGTGGTCAAGTATCGCTCAATGGAACATTTTATCGCTCACCAGAGCTGCGTTTGATTTGCATTTCCAGTTGACTGAAATAACCTTTTTGCTGCTTTATTTGCTATTCTCAGTTAACATTCAGTTTATCCAGTCAGCTCAGATTGTCTTTCTTGGGATTTTCTAACTGTACAACCAGTTTTGGTAGATTTAAGCATGGACTTTCCACAGATACGTGTATCTCTGAGTCAGTTTCTTGCTGGTGTCCTTTGATAAACTCATTAGCTGTGTTTTTTTTAACTGACCTGCTAGACCCTGTTGAATCTTTTGTTGTCTCGCCGTTCAGTTCACCTGACTGCCTGGTCCGGTACTAGTTCGTTCCATGCATTTTCCATGCTTAAAATACTATTTTGGGGCTGTCTCTACACAACTACAGTAAGTGGTCAGTAACACTCAATGGAACCTATTATCGCCCACCAGAGCTGCGTTTAATTCGCATTTCCAGTTGACTTAAGTTATCATTTTGCCGTTTTGTTTGCTATTCTCAGTTGACTGATAGCGTTCAATTTATCCAATCTATTGAGATTGTCCACTAAAAGTTGACTTTGGACGACTGACAACAAACGGTCATTGGTTCCACCGATAACCGGTTAACCAACAGTAAGCGGTCAAGTATTGCTCAATGGAACATTTTATCGCTCACCAGAGCTGCGTTTGATTTGCATTTCCAGTTGACTGAAATAATCTTTTTGCTGTTTTATTTGCTATTCTCAGTTAGCATTCAATCTATCCAGTCGGCTCAGATTGTCAACAAAAAGTTGACTTTTGCCGATCGAGATAAATGGTAATTCATTCCATGGTTAACCGGTTAGCCTACAGTAAGCAGTCAAGTATCGCTCAATGGAACCTATTAGCACTCACCAGAGCTGCATTCTATTCGCATGTCCAGCTAACTTTAATCGTCATTTTACTCTGTTATTTGGTGTTCTCAGTTGATTCATATTGTTCGATTTAGCTCTTGGCAAGGGTGTGGAAACTCAAGAAGGTAAGGGAACATCACTAAAACAATATGACAAAGCGACCTAATCATGTTCTATAACATTTAGACAATTACTAAAATTACCCTTTGCTTGTCTCCTTGATGATGCTGTACGTAGCAGCTTCAATTTGAGGGTCTCATGAAGAGACCTCTTACATGGACCAATCTATAGTACTTCAACCTACAAACAATAGTATGTTTGTAACATACAATAGTATGTTCCTGTAACAAGAGCAACATCTGTAGAGGAGATAGTACTTCAACAATTAGAAAAAGAGTGAGAGGAATATTCATGGAGGACTAGTAAAACATATGGTATGTGAAAAAAGTATCACCAAAAAGTTGACTTTTGACGTTCGAGATAAAATGGTAATTCCTTCCATGGTTAACCTTAACTGCTACAGTAAGCAGTTAAGTATCGCTCAATGGAACATATTATCACTCACCAGAGCTGCATTCTATTCGAATTTCCAGCTAACTTAAATCATCATTTTACTGTTTTATTTGCTGTTCTCAGTTGATTCATATTGTTCGATTTAGCTCTTGGCAAGGGTGTGGAAACTCAAGAAGGTAAGGGAATATCCAGTCTAGTACACTAGCCCCATTTCAGGCATGGTGCTCAAACGTCTAGCACCATGCCTGGGTGCTAGACGTTCAAGCACTGTACCTTGGATTTCATGTATGGTGCATGGACTTCAGTATACAGTGCATACAGAAAAAACACAATTTCTGTCTTCACAACTGAGCACCGGCTCGGACAGGGCTGAAATTACTACTATGAATTAGAGACATCAAAGACAGTCCTTTATATATTTTTCACAACAAAAACAAAAGGGCTGTAATGATGATGGAGATGAAAAACCTAACAGTACCCTATCTATTTTCCATGTATTTTCCCTATCTATTCCCCAAGAGCCAATATTCTGGTTGGCTGCTAGGTAGAAAAAGCTGAGTCACAGGACACTTTGCATGCAAAACCCTTGACTATGTAGAAAAGGAAATGAGGTTTTTCACATCTGTCATCAGTCGAGCCCTTTTGTTTTTGTTGTGAAAAATATATAAAGGATTGTCTTTGATTTCTCTAATTCATGGTAGTAATTTCAGCCCTGTCCGAGCTGGTGCTCAGTTGTTATGACAGAAACTGTGTTTTTGATGTATGCGCTGTATACTGAAATCCATGCACCATACATGAAATCCAAGGTACAGTGCTTGAACGTCTAGCACCCAGGCATGGTGCTAGACGTTTGAGCACCGTGCCTGAAAAGGGGCTAGTGTACTAGACTGGGAATATCACTAAATTAATATGACAAAGCGACCTAATCATGTTCTATAACATTTAGACAATTACTAAAATTACCCTTTGCTTGTCTCCTTGATGATGCTGTACCTAGCCGCTTCAATTTGAGGGTCTCATGAAGAGACCTCTTACGTGCACCCATCTATAGTACTTCAACAAACAAAACAATAGTATGTTTGTAACATACAATAGTACGTTCCTATATCAAGAGCAACATCTGTAGAGGAGATCAACAATTAGGAAAAGAGTGAGAGGAATATTCATGGAGGACTAGTAAAGAACATATGGTATGTGAAAAAGAATCACCAAAAGTTAAAATTTGACGATCGAGATAAAATGGTAAATCATTGCATGGTTAACCGGTTAACCTACAGTAAGCAGTCAAGTATCGCTCAATGGAACCTATTATCACTCCCCAGAGCTGTATTCTATTCGCATTTCCAACTAACTTAAATCATCATTTTACTGTTTTATTTGCTGTTCTCAGTTGATCCATATTGTTCGATTTAGCTCTTGGCAAGGGTGTGGAAACTGGAGAAGGTAAGGGAACATCACTAAAACAATATGACAAAGCGACCTAATTCATGTTCTATAACATTTAGACAATTACTAAAATCACCCTTTGCTTGTCTCCTTGATGATGCTGTACGTAGCCGCTTCAATTTGAAGGTCTCATGAAGAGACCTCTTACGTGCACCCATCTATAGTACTTCAACATACAAACAACAGTATGTTTGTAACATACAACAGTATGTTCCTATAACAAGAGCAACATCTGTAGAGGAGATAGTACTTCAACAATTAGAAAAAGAGTGAGAGGAATATTCATGGAGGACTAGTAAAGAACATATGGTATGTTAAAAAAGAATCACCAAAACCAACAAAACAAAAATTACCAGAGTGGGTGACTTTACGTTAGTTCATGTAGGTTAACTTGAACACTTTTAGCTAGGACTTCTATAGCCAGTGTAAAACATTAAGAATAAGCTTATTTTTTTTATTTTTTTTACCATCATTGGGTCGGTAGCGTACTCTGTAGCACCAGATTTGTTAGAACATGAAAAAATGTTGGCCTCATGGCCGCAATTTAAGATGACCAGTAAAAGGTGCCCGGTGGGTTGGAATCCGCAATCTTTTTCACAACCTACGCTTAACCTTGGAATGAATGACCATTCGTTCTCAGTTGTCCAAAGTCAACTTTTACTCGACAATCTCAGTCAACTGGATATATAGAATGCTGTCAGTCAACTGAGAATAGCAAATAAAACTACAAAATGATGATTTAAGTTAACTGGAAATGCGAATTGAACACAGCTCTGGTGAGCGATAATAAGTTCCATTGAGCGTTACTTGACCGCTTACTGTAGCTTAACCGGTTAACCATTGAATGAATGACCATTTGTTCTCGGTTGTCAAAAGTAAACTTTTAATCAACAATTTCAGTCGACTGGATATATCGAACGCTGTCAGTCAACTGAGAATAGCAAATAAAACGAATGACCATTTCTTCTTGGTTGTCAAAAGTCAATTTTTCATCGACAACTTCAGTTGACTGGATAAATCGAACGCTGTCAGTCAACTGAGAATTCCAAATAAAACTGCTAAGTGATGGTTTGAGTCAACTGGAAATGCGAATTGAACACAGCTCTGGTGAGCGATAATAAGTTCCATTGAGCGTTACTTGACCGCTTACTGTAGCTTAACCGGTTAACCATTGAATGAATGACCATTTGTTCTCGGTTGTCAAAAGTAAACTTTTAATCAACAATTTCAGTTGACTGGATATATCGAACACTGTCAGTCAACTGAGAATAGCAAATAAAACAGGAAAAAGATGATTTAAGTCAACTGGAAAGGCAAATCGAACCCATCTCTGTTGGGCGATAACAAGTTCCATTGAGCGTTACTTGACCGCTTACTGTAGCTTAACCAGTTAACCATGGAACGAATGACCATTTCTTCTTGGTTGTCAAAAGCAAACTTTTCAGCGACAACTTCAGTCGACTGGATAAATCGAACGCTGTCAGTCAACTGAGAATACTAAATAAAACTGCTAAGTGATGATTTGAGTCAACTGGAAATGCGAATCGAACGCATTTCTGTTGAGCGATAATAGGTTCCATTGAGTGTGACTTGACCGCTTACTGTAGGTTAACCGGTTAACCATGGAAGACCATTTCTTCTCGTTTGTCCAAAGTCAACTTTCAGTCGACAATCTCAATAGATTGGATAAATTGACCGCTATCAGTCAACTGGAAATGCAAATCAAACGCAGCTCTGGTGAGCGATAATAGGTTCCATTGAGTGTTACTTGACCGCTTACTGTAGTTGTGTAGAGACAGCCCCAGAATAGTATTTTAAGCATGGAAAATGCATGGAACGAACTAGTACCGGACCAGGCAGTCAGGTGAACTGAATAGTGAGACAACAAAACATTCAACAGGGTCAAGCAGGTCAGTTAAAAAAACACAACTAATGAGTTTATCAGAGGACACCAGCAAGAAACTGACTAAGCCAATATCAGAGATACGCGTATCTGTGGAAAGTCCATGCTTAAATCTACCAAAACTGGTTGAAAAGTTAGAAAATCCCAAGAAATCGCAGAGACAAACCAGAAATTACATTTGCTCACCAAAACAATTTTTCAGAGCAACACAATATGACACTTGGTAATCCAGTAACAGTGAATAATATATCGTTTGAAAGCCCAGAGCTTCACTTTACCTGCAGTAGTTGGCAGAGTAGCAGAATTCTATTCAACAACACAGAAAACAAAAAAATAAATTTGTTTGCTTTTTCAGAGCCCTACTCACTGAGAAGTACCAAGCCAATAGCAAAGATAAATACATGTATGGAAAGCTCAAGCTTCACTCTACCTGTCGTGCTGACACAAGCGCGTAATTCAAGGGACTGACGGAGAAAAACAAAGAAAACACTTTTTTACTCTAAAAAAATTGGAAATTAGATGAGACTGTTGGTCTGGATTTGAGACTGTTGGTCTCGTTTCCGAGACTGGTGGTTCCCGGCGCCATTTTTCTGAGACTGATGGTTCAAAACAGTGAGACTGGTGTGTTCCGCGAAAGAGACTGGTGGACCACATTCCCCACCCTGTAGTTGGTCGTATCCTAGTTTAAATAAATAGATAAATTTGCTGAAATGATGCATTTTATTTGTGAACTGAATGCCTTTATTTGAACATTGACGCATCCAAAGCTATTTTTATTTAAAGGATATAATGTACAACTTCATTGTTTATTTATTTATATTTAAACACGAAAAGGACGTGAACTGGCCTGGAGAACATCCGTGGACAAGTTTGTATTGGCCACACCGATCTTGGCGGAAAGAAAGTTCGCACAGGACAGTTTCCACATGACAAGACCGCTAAAGGACCCATCGTACCTATTTACTTGTTCAACATTACCGATCAATCTCCCGCTTACCATTTCCGAGGAGCTCATTGGTCAGAAATACAGGCTATGCAAGTTTTTCATGTTTGCCATCAAAACCACGGCCGAAAAACAACTACATGTGGAAGGGCCTTCAACAGCTCAGCACTCGGTTTTGGAAAAAAAAAACCACTAAGGCTAGTAGGTTTGGGGTTCGGAACCAAAAACTAGACTTGCAGATACAGGTCCGTATCCAGGAATTTATTTGGGGGGGGGGGGGAGGGCGCGGGTTGGACCAAAAAGTCCGAAACTTACATAGATCAGAGGTACAAGCATAAAAAACCATTATTTTTGTCTAGTAGGGGGGGGGGGGGTGAACCCCTAACCCCTATTTGATAGTGGAAACGGATACGTTAGCTGAATTTTATTGGGGCTATATTTCGGCTTGGGCTGCATGAGCATTTACGCTAACCCCTCTTGATACGGCCCTGTGCAGACAAAACCATTTATGTTTCCTAAGAGGGGATGCTCACTCCCAACATACATGTACGGATAATGTACAGTGGTTCCCACCAAGTGAGCAACCCCTGGGCTTCCTATTAAAACCAACCGCAAAGCATCATATAACTAGCAACCGAGTTCATTCAATCCAAATATTCATTCATACAAAGTGGGCCATAATCGATCAACGCTAATCCAACTCGATTATTCAATTCTGTGATAAACTAAGCGAGAAACCATTGACCACAGCCACCAAACCGAAAAGTGACCCTAATAACATCCATGAAAGGCAACGTCACGAACGCAAGGAATTCAGAAAGAAATGTATGATTCACTCCGCGCCACCACATTCCAGATTTGTAAGAATCATTATGGTTCCCACAGGTAAACACGTCAATACAATCGAACCTCTGACATATTTTTGTCTAAGGGTAAAATGAAGCCTTACGGCACAGGTTTAACGTGGAACAAAGAGAACGAAACCAGGGATTTATCAAACTGTGACAAATCCGATTGCTATAGCGAAAAATTGGATAATGAATAATAAGAGCTTCTTCCCTTTTCAGCTGCCACGTTACGCAAAGATCCACGAGACGATCTGTATTGGCCATACAGCGCTTCCAAGCGGACTAGTTTCTGAATGTCCCTTCGAGTCCCCCATTGTCTCATATGCAACAATTGTGACAGAGATGCAGTAAAATATGGACCAATAAAGTGATGATCAGAACCTAACAGCTTTCATTTTTACTCAAAAGAACAGTATACAGCTTCCACTGCTCGGAATAGGCCGGCTTGTCACAAGAGTTCAATTCTGCTTGTTGCCAACAACGTTGGCTGGTGTTGGAGTTTTTCAGAGAGAAACGGTACAATAGCGTTTACAATAAATAATAAACACTGTCGAATGGGAAAGGCTTTCTCCCTTATTTTATGCATATTCCTCCGTTCTTTTAATTTGGACATCGAGATCGCCTTTGAGATGGAAATACTGTACGTCGGGTACAGGTAGAGCATTGGACCTAAAAATCGCAGGTAGCAGGTTCAGATATCAACACCATCTCTTGTTCCAAAGAAGACAAACAGACACGAATGACCACTCCTAACAGGACAGGGCTCCAGAGGCAACTATTAAAGACACATCAATTCCAGTCACTTCCAGGGTTGGCCCATTCCGCAAGTCTTCCGACAGTCGACTTGACAATTCATCTCATCTCCCGCCAATTAACAACCACAGGATATCCTCGGTGTGAAGTAACGCTTATGTTCTACACACCCTGGGCCAGATCACAGTCTCTCCTCCGTCAATATTGATAGAGTATTAGAGATGACGACCTCCGAGTCCTTAGCAGACCGCCCGCTGGGTTCCACGCGCAGGGTTGCCAAGAGCTCGGCTCATAAAAGTGTCAAAATTGAGGACAGAAAGGTGCTTTTTGACCATCGAGTTTTGTTTGTGCATTCCACTGCACAACGCGCAAAATTGGTAATAACTTAATTTGTAACGACACTGTTCAAGCATACTCTGATCCAAAGAGCCATCGTGCCAAATTTTCAACAAAATATCTCAACCCAACCGAGAGTTATCGTGCTAACAGACGGACGGACAACTTTTGGACAACTTTTGCGATGTCATAGGTATCCCTCCACTTACGTTTTGGGATCCCAAAAACAGCCATTGAAATTCAACTAAATTAACAAAAGGAGAATTTATTTCTTTGATTTACTTAACGGTAGTGTCTTTTGCTTTCACGGTCGATTACTTACTTAAGAGTATGTTACTGCAGTATGACGCAAAGAAATAAACTAATTACAGTTAATCTTACAAGTCAAGTTGTCACGGGCATGTAGCAAGGCCGTATCCAGGGAAGTGGTTTGGGTTAGGGGGCTCGACCCCCCCCCCAAACATAAAAAAATGCATTTTTCACAACATCTATGTTCTTGTTTTACTGTTAGGTATTTTTCTTCTTTTTCTACTATTTACTGTAAAACTCGAGTCGGCCCAGGTCCATCGACTTCTAGCAAAAACTGGCAAAATTGAGATAACCGGTTTTACGCATCAATAGTATATATGCTATTGATGCGTAAAACCTAAATTCTAGGTTTTAAACTATCCTTTTGTTAATTTAAGGTTAGGGGGCTCGACCCCTGAAAAAAGGTTAAAAGAAAAATAACAAAAGCAGAATTTAAAACCGGTTATCTGAATTTTGCCAGTTTTTGCTAGAAGTCGATGGACCTGGGCAGAGTCGAGTTTTACAGTAAATAGTAAATTGGTAATAAAAAAAAAAAAAAAAAAAAAAAATAGCATTTACGAGAACACTCCACGGGAGCATAATGCTTATGGAAAATAGTGAATCGTGGCAAGTGCAAAGATTAATGAGGTGTCGTTGGCGGAATATAATATAACATTTGAAATTTGGGTCTCCGGGTTTAAGGATTAATGAATGAAGTTACGGAAGTAGGTTGCAGTAGCAGTTATAGATACGATGGGTCCTTTAAGTCTAACTGAAAAGCCAACTTATTTTTGTATCATTTAAATGAATACACTGAATTATTTGGATTCTGCAAAGATATTTTTTTTTATTTTCCACTATCTACACTAGTTAAGACGTTCAGAATATCTGCAGCCGTCCCCACAACAAAAATTCTACTATGATGCGGGAAATTTTAATCTCAACACAAACACGGCTTTTTAGTCGGCAGAGGTGAGACTTATGAAGATTGCTTAGTGCCTGAAGAAAAATAAATCTTTCTCGTAAGGTATAGGACAAAAATACAAGCGCACAGAGGTAGGACAAATCGCACGGAATTTTCTACTATTATGAAAATCAATTATTCATGAATGGCAGAACAACGAAGTAACACATTTTCAGTGGGTCTTCAAGCCAATTTTAGTGAATAAGATGGGTAACTAGATTGTCCTATCCCAGCCCTTTCGGTTAAACTTTAAGAAACCACGACGGAAAGAGAGGCATTCGCATCTGAACGGTTAGCGAGTCCTGAGCGCTTATACAACTAGTCTCCGATATCATTGTCGTATCACTCCTATATCCCGAAAGAGACTCTTGCGCGTGAAACACTATTCTGGAGAAAATCAATAGTCGGTGCGCAATTCCTAACAGGAGGTAAAGCTAAAAACGGCCAACTCATCTACTGAAACGCTCATCTCCGGGCCAGGCTGTGGAGAGGCAAATTTAAAACTTCCGCTCCCAACGACTCGCGAATCCGGCCAGTGCGCGGAAAACGCACTTTTTCAGCATAGGGGTGTGTTATCGGAAGAGAAAAGGGGGACCACAAGAATCTCCAACCGTGAATAAGCACGAGCCCAATGCGATAAAAATAGCACGTGATCTAATAACAGGCACGTGCTTTCGAAGTCTTGAAAAAAGAAAGGGGATACTCGTGATTAGGCCCTGATGTCGCACCGTGTATAGAACAACAGACTTCGCCGTAATGCGTCATCGCGGCTAGGCGGATTTAAGAAGGAAAATCGTCCCGCCGGCGCCAAAAAATTAGGTGATCCTGGCAATTTCCGATGGCATAGAGATACTTTGCTGAAAGTTGGTGTTGGGACTCTCAGCCTTTTAAGGTCAAGAGAGGTCTAAATGGTAGATGGTCTTTCAAACTCAATATTAAGAGGAGGGATGGGGCTTATAATTTGACGGATGGGAACACCTGTAAGATCAAATTCACAAGGTGGTTGGCAAAAGTTATGCTGAATCAGTAAAAGCAATTACTCCTTGCAACGGATCGACAGTTTAGCAGGAATCCGATCAAAACCGGAGCCTTTGCTTCAATTCAATGCCATTCGGGAAAATCACTGACCACAGCCGAATAACTTCAAAACGTGGAGTATTATCCAAACAATTCAAAATATTCACAAATGTGACCTTTTCAGCCGGCTACATAATTCCCTAGAATGATTAACAAATACGACAAAGGGAATTGAAAGAATACGACAGTATTCGATCGGGTCTCGAAAAGAGACACGAAACACAGGTCATATTAATTTGTCTTACACAAGCAAGCCAGAGTTTCTAGACTATTTGATCAATTACGAGTGCTTCCACCTTCCGATAGTGGAGGATTTTCTCGAATATCTGCTGACACCGGGACAACAATAAAATATGAGCTCCCAGAACACCCGGATCTTCGCTTTTACTCTTTCGCTCTCGGGGAAACATCATCGAAAAACAAGACCAAAAGTTTCGATGGGATCCCAAAAATTCCATATTTGATCCAGACAACTGGGTCTTGTCTTCGCCAGATCCAGTCTTCGCCAAACTCCTTTACTATTAAAATTCAGAAACAGATTAAGGCCAAATAGCTAATCATCTGGGAAAACCAAGTTCAGATATGGATTACCCTTACAGGAGTGCTGCGTGAAGCCGCCACCCTAAACTCCTATTTTTGGGAAATAACTTAGGGAAAAAGAGTAAAGGTTGAGATAAAATCCAGTGGAGTATCCTGAAAGGAAGCTTAGAACCTTCACTTTCTGCTGGTACCATAGTTTACTTGTAATTGTTCAAGGCTAAGCTGGAGAACACGAAAGAATATAGGCACCCAAGTGATCATGAAGTCGCCCACTTTGCTAAAAATAGTATTTTGCTACATGGTGAAGTTTGAGGCCAGCTGTTTGATCAGAGAGGTTCCTTGACCTTTTGCAAATAACAAAATTTGCTGTTTTCTTGGAATTTGCATGATTTTTCTGGGGGTGGCAGCTTCATGATCCAAGGTGGCAGGATCATGTACCATGGCCAATTGGGGGGTGGGCGGTGCCATAGTAAGGGCGGCTTCATGCAACACTCCTGTAAAAGTCATCTGAACTACTTCTCCGGCGAAAAATAAAGCTAAAAAACGAATTCAGCATATCTCCTTACCCTTATATCGAACATCTAATCGAGCTTTCAAAGAATACTTTGTTTGACCCTTACTTATTTGACGCTCAAATATAGAGCTACAGAACCCGTCTTCGAACATGACCTGTACTTTAACCCAAAGGATCCACCCGCCAAGTTTCATTAAAATATCTCATTCCCTTCGAGAGTTATCGTGCTTACAGACGGACCGACAGACGGACAACTTTTGCGATATCCCTCCACTTACGTTTTGGGATCCCAAAAATATAAACAAAAATAATAAAGAACTGTCCGCGTTTAGGCTGCCAGTTTGTCCTAAAAGATACATCTTCATGATCTACAAGGGTCAATGGTCATCTTTACCTCAAGGGTTTTGTTTACAATTTGTTTCCTTAAATTAGGCTACTCATCTTAACCGCAAAGTAAAAAAAAAACTTTTGAGCAAACGATACATTTTAATGATCCCCAAGGGCCTATGGTCATTTCTGCCTGAAGGATTTTGCCTACAAAATAATTTCTAGACCCCTTGAAGGGCGCATCATTAGCCTACCGCAAAGTGCAAAAAAAAATACTTTCGACTAAACGATACATTTTCATGATCCCCAAGCGTCTATGAACATTCTTGCCGGAAGGGTTTTGTTTACTAAGGATTAGAATAAACCACGAGATGAAAAATTCATTGAGTCATCCTCTGACCCAGCTTTGCAAGAGCCATATCAGCGACCCGCAGGACCCCCACCCCCACATTCCTGGATACGGACCTGAAACCCCAATCATGGTTGATGCAATGATGAAGAAATCTTCCGGTATTGATAAAAAATGAAATGATTTTCGAAATCAACAAGACCAAAGGCTTCGATGTCATCCCAAAAATCAAATATTTGATCTAGACAATAGGCCTTGTCTTCGCCAGGTCCAGTCATCAGACTCCTTGAACATTTTTAATATCAACATTCAGAAACAGGATACGGTCATATAGCTAATCATCTGTGAAAACCAAAATCAGATATGGATTCAGCATGTGTGTTTACCCCTATAAGTTATATCTATTTTCACGAAAACTTCCTGCCTCACTTCTGCCAATTTCCCGGATTCGACTAAATTCCGAAACTATTTGTCCGGTGACAAAAGAAGCCAAGAAACGAACTAAGCGTATCTTCTTTCCCCAATATAGAATCTCGAACAAATGGAAATTTAACTTGTAACAAATTTTCCGGTTCCATCCGGATTCTGGGCGAACTATATGTCCGGGTAAAAAATGATTGTCATATACGGATTCAGCATCACTTCTTCTTACCCCTAAATCGGATTTCTAATCGACTACAAACAAAACTTTTACTTTTAACAAATTTTCCATTTTTGGCCGGATTCCGGACGAACTACTTTTCCGGGTAGAAAATGATTTTCGCACAAGTGTATAGCAAGTCTTCTTACCCCTAAATCGAACATCTAATCAACATCAGAGACAAATTTTACTTTTAAAAACTTCCTGGTTTTTGCCGAATTCCGGACGAACTATTTGTCCAGCGAGAAAATTGTTTTGCTCGTCGTGTTCAGCATTTCTTCTTACCCCATAACCGACTATCACATTAGCTGTTCCAAAATATTTTATTTGGCCCTTAATTTGAACACCCCCCCCCCCCCACTCCTAATTGTAGTGCTACAAAGCCCATCTACGAACTTGACCTGTCCGATGACCCAAAGAATCCCCATACCAAGTTTCATCAAAATATCTCATTCCCCTCGAGAGTATCGTGCTTACAGACTGACGGACAACTTTTGCGATGTCATAGGTATCCCTTCACTTACGTTTTGGGATCCCAGAAACGACACGGACTGGCGCAAATTTTTTTTTTCTGTATTTGACCCAATCAACCGCGCGATCAGTTCCCAACAAAAGCTTGGTAACACTGGGCCCAAAAAGCCGCCTATTCGACAAACAACTGAAAATCCCTGGAGAACGTGAGATTTGATGGGCTTTGTGGCAGCTTGGGAATAATGAGCAGACTGCAATTAGGGATCAATTAGGGTTCCTGTAACACAATTATACACGCTGTTTTGCTCTAATTGATCTGCTGAATTTTGAACGACAACATTTAGAATTAGTTGTATCTTGTTCTTTTTTTTTCTACTTTTGCAACCCAAAAATCCATGAAATGAGTCAAGTGTGACCAAGCTCTAATACCTTTGGCAAACTCCATACAAAAACATGGATGCTTCTTGCTCACTGCGCAAAGAATCAACTCAATGTGCGCATGGTTAATTGTTTCGGAGAGCTGGAGGGCATCCAAAAGCACAATTAGCAATACTGTGCAACCCGTTATCAGCGTTCGCAACTCGCAAAGACGCAAAGGCCGCTTCCCGGCTGACTTGCTGCTAGCTTGACACAAAAGCAGAGGTGACATAAACTTCTTCTTGCTAACGATTATTTCTTCCGACTGAAGGGGGTGAAGTGAGGCAAAATGGTATTTCTTAGCATTTGCCCTGACTGTACATTCTGACCTACGAGCGATTAACCATCTTCGAAACGTGCTCAAGAGCTCCCCCCACCTTTCTGATTCTGACAAAACCAATACTATTAAGATTACACACATCGATTCCAGCAATCTCTTTTATGATCGGTAGCAAACCAATATAAAATACTTAAACAAGCCATGATCATCCCTATCGGGCAAGTTTCCAACTTCGAACTTCTAGCCAGGAAAGAAAGATGGACATTTTGCGACTCCCCCGGGGCGTTTCCGACTCGGTTTTGAAAAGGGGTTACCAACTCACCTGCTGTAACACCCCATACCGGAACCGACCGACACCAGCGGAGCCGGATATAAATTTGGCGATTCCCGGTTCCATATTTTCAACAAAGAGGTTTAGTCATTCTTGTTCGTGTATCATTTTTATGTTTTTGTGTTAGGCCATATTTAGTTTGAATTATTTATCTTGATATCATGACAGACATTATTGATTTGCCTTCGTGTATATTGACGTATTCAACACGCCATTTGGCCCCAAGCCACGATATGTGTTGATATTTGAAATAAACTGAAACTGAAACAAACATGCTTATTTTAATGTTTAAAACGTGAGAACGGGTGCCGGCTGGTGTAAGTCGGTGCCGAACCGACCGGGCACCGATCACGTGCTGTACACTAAAATCGAGAGTGGGCAACCCCTCGGATTTTTCCGATAGGTTGGGCATAGGTCGGTGCCTGGTGTCAGATACATCGGGTAACAAGGAGGTTGCAACCCCTCGACATTCTACAAGATACAGTAAAGTTAAGGTTCAAGCAAGTTTTTCGTATTCTTCCATCATGATTGGCAGCGGGCAGGGGTGACGAGAGACCAGACGAGCGAGGTAAGTCTAATTTTATCTTACGGTTTATTTTTTTTATCATTTCCTGAGAAACAGTATGCTAGGACTTTATCGCAATTACTTAGAGGATTGATATCTTAGCACCGAAACGCTACAGCAAGTTCGCCAGAATGCTTGAGACCCCCCCCCCTCCAGTTTCATTTGTTGGAACCAAGCCGGTAATAAGACCGTTTACGGTCAAAACTGGTAAAAAAAAAAGACGCTGAAAACATAAGATAGTCGAAATGGAAAAATCCATCTCCGCCATTTTGAAACGTTTCTTTGGACCAATCACAAACCAGAGTCACTGACTTATTTGATAGTGCAAAACGGACAAGTCAGCTAATTTTATCACATTTTGCCCCTTCTTGGCAAGGGTCCTCTTCGGGCTCAAAGCCGCTCAAGTTGCGCTCAAGCAACGAACGTGTGGTTTCCCACAAGTTCGTCTTTCCAACTTGAGCGGCTTTGAGCCTGAAGAATGAAGATGACCCTTGCCAAGAAGGGCCGAAATATAGCTCTAATAAAATTTGTGGTAATATATCTTGAATTTCTTTTTTCCAAGTATGACCAGGATGAAAAGTAAGGGTGCTTAATAACCAAATTAGGTACAGATGTGATTGAATGTGCAGCCCGAGCATAACACTAAGCTCATCCAGTTATAAGCCTCAGGGTTTACCCAGCTTCGATGAAGACCTGAAGCTTAGAAAGCTACCTCACAGGAGCACCATTGTGAAATTCGTGTATTTCCACGAGGACCGATCGGATCTAACGACCCCCTCATCGCACCAACTCTTTGCTCGCGGATCGATAGAACTGAAACAGCAGCATCAAGCCAGGACTTGGAAAGTAGTAAAGAACGATCGGGGAATGAGAAGGAAATCTTTCAGGAGAGGTTTTCGGGATCCAGAAGGGGTTACGAGAATCTGGGAAAGCTTTTCGTAAGTGGGGAAGGCCAGAATACTTTTTTTCTGTCTCTCTAAATTCGGACGGATAAAGACGCGGATAAAAACAAGAATATAAGAAGCCTGTGATAAAGTAGAAAGGTGTTGATTAAGATAAATATTCTTTGACCCAAGCTGACTTTGAAACATTTATTCAAACGAAGAAGAAGGTCCGAAATATCGCTGATAAAGAATCATAGCTGAGGTATCCGTTATAAACATTGTTTGAATAAATGTTGATTAAGAGAGTGATATTGGACACGTCGAGTTCCTGAACAGATAGATGTGCCGACTTTCCAGTACTGGAACTAGATGAAGTTTTCGCAGAAATTATTTTCTCTCGATTCTTCCCCAACCTCGCTAAAGGTGCTGAATCCTTAAATGCTGATGAAAAGCTAGCAATCTAACTGGTCTCACCAGCACCTCACCCCCCCCCCCCCCAATATATTTTAAGTCTTATCCTGAACATGCACTTGGCCTTCGTACACCAAGATAGCACTCATATTAATTAACTAGTTTCCTGTACAGAAAGTAGAGACTAAAGGTGTTTTTTTTTGGATGTAGTTTGACGTATTTTTGATCCAGTTATTAAAGTGCAGAATGTGTACCGTTTTATTTGTCCATTACACATACTGTACTTTCCTAACCGAAAAACAAGCACATCAAACTACAGAGAAACTACATACAAAAAAAACACCTTATGTCGACCAAGCGAAATCGCGTTAGTTGCATACAGGCCCATATCCAGGAATTTATTTCGGGGGGGGGGGGGGGGGGGGGGGGGGGGGGGGTTATTGCCTGCTGGTCGGACAAGAATATATAAAAATCATTATTTTTGTTTGTTTCGAGGGGACCACTAACCCCCCCCCCCCTGAATACGGCCTTGGTTGCATAAAAAGAGAGAGCCAGCGTTAAAGGCACTTAGCACCTATGTGAACGTTCTTTTAGGCCACACAGTCGAAGCTCGAAGCATATCAAGATTTAAACAGACCGAGGGGTCTTCAGAGACATGTCAGTCTCATGTGAAACCGGCGTCAAGAAGGATGCAACCCTTCGAGATTTGAGTTCTTCCAATCACGCATTCAAGGGTTCGTAGCTCCTTCAAAAGCTGAAGAGATTCCAGAACAGCTTCAAAACTTTATACTCCGCGCATGCTCTATAGACCTACCGATATTTCCCGGAACAACCGTTCTTCCCCAAATCACTAGCGATTCCAGGAAAGCTCGGGCAAACGTTTGAACTTTGCGACAACAGCACTAGAACCAGCTTAGCTCCCAAGGCAACATGAAAATCGAATTACAAGCCCCAGGCATTCTAAATAACTAAAGGCCTGTAATCATACAGCCAGTCCCAAGCCTGGATAAAGGAGGAGGATTTGACGGCAGACTAGCAGCCTGCCCCTGGAAAAAAGATCTGCCACAGAGCTGTCTAGTTGAGAGCCAACATGATACCGACTATGCAACCTGCCGACGATTATGGACCGCCCCCGGACTCCTTGAAGACGAATTCGGACCATACATCGTCGTACGTAGCAGCGGACCTAAAACACATCAATTCGATAGTCGAACCCCAGTGGGAAGACGTCTGGGCAGCAGCACATATGAGGGACGACTGGCGGCTCTTTCTGGATGCCCTGGGTGCCTCTGGCGGCACAGAAGGAACTAAGGTCTAAAGTCTACTTACATTTGAAACAGAGGAGGCCCTTGGCTCTTGCGATGATGAGTAGGGCTAGTATCACAAGGATTACGACCACGGCTATGACAATGCCCATGGCCCCACCGCCGACAGATGCTGCATCTGAAATGAAATGAGGGTGAATATTCCGTACGGAAGGGGGGAGGATAATTTGTTCAAATCACGCAGCAATTTTCTTCGACAGTACAGACGATCAGCCGGCGTAAGGTCCGACCAAGTTAGTTTTACTTCGCCCGTGAATAGCCCGGCAAAGACACTTAAAGCACACCTAGACAATGAAACCATAGTCGAACACACCATGGAAAATGCATTTACAGACATGGTCACAGAGAGCATTCTTCTCCTGAGCATGACGTTTACAAAATAGGGATATGTGTTTCTGGAGGTTTGCACATGCAGACTCCAAGACAAAAAGCGCAATTCATTCAAATCTTGTACAGCACTGGCCGGATCGTATTGGAATCTCTTCTAGATATATGTTTGGGCTTAACTGGTTAAAACGTATTCTAGAAGAAGGGTTGATTGAAGACATTTGTTCATTTCTAAAACTGTTCGGTGCTGAAATAAGGACAGATGCAAATGGAGCAAAAATCATAGCTTGGAAACACTATTTCGTATTTAGATTGGGTTTTCTGCAGGCAATGTTAACGGAAGCCACACAGATAGGGATGATACTTGGTACTCTTCATTCAAGTTTCCTTTAAAAGCACAACTCTTACTAGAAATGATCTTTCCACTATTAAATGGATCAGAAAGCACTTTTTCAAAAATGCTATTACTTTCAACCCAAAAATTAGCGATTTTCTTGTTAGCGCGTGTCGACTCTATCCAGCCTTCCTGTTCTCCGACACGACGGCTGGGCGCAAAACATTTGAAAACTGAACCCGCCGTGGTTAAAAAGTCGTAAAATTAAGCCATTGAAAGAAGTCAAAGATTCCGGCAAACTTTGCGCTGTGTGACGGGCAAAACTCGGAACGGCCGAAAAATCGCAAAAAGTTCGAAGGCACAAAACGAAACAACGGAGAAAGGCGGAGATTTCGGAAGCTTACAATTCCAGAACGGACACAGGTATATTTTAAAAGTCAGAATAAGCAAGAGGAGGTCCTTTAAAGGACCAACGACACAAAATGTTCTAATCTTTATAGAACTTTTTTTTCCAGAGCTTTCATCCAAGAAGCGCTTTTCCTTTCAAGCTCAGGTTTAAGGTTTCATTCATGCTGACGTCACACAACGTGTACCAAATCTGAGTGCGAGCAGAGGATTGGAACGCGGCGAAGCCACGCCTTAATTTACCGACATCTGTGTGCGTTTTCTACAAAGAAGGATTACGCTAATTCAACTTTTAGAGTCAAGCGGGGGTAAGCCTTGGTAAAGAAAAAATTGTAAAACAGACAGCTACGATTCATCACCAGAAATATACCAATGTGACTAAATTACACGTATATATATGTATTGAAAAACTCAAAGGCAGTATACAGGATACACAAACAACTCGCAGAAAACTAAAACTAAATAACAAACTAAGAAACAGTAGCCTACTTCTCAACTCGAATGCTTTTCGCACAAAAGTACCACAAGTTACTGTCAGAAATTTCATAATCTTTTGAAACGGCATGTATTATAAGCATTGCCAGGAACACCCGAAAACCGGCCAAAACGCATCTTCTGACTTTTTTATTAGTTGTCATGATATCGGATAAGCCAGCAGACATTTTTCGGCTCTTCCTCGCAATGCTTGTTCTGCAAATTCAAATTCACAACAGACACAAGTGTTGTCTGCTGAAGCTGCACATCATTGTGTTATATGTTATGAAATTTCTGACTGGCCAGATGTTAACTAAGGTTTACTCAATTTGCTAGCCTGCCTACAAATTCTACATCTGACCATTCTTTGACACGGGACGATTTTTCCATCGAAAAGAAGCATCATTCCTCTCTGTTGTATTGAAAGCTTCGCACCGGACAAAGTGAATTGCTGATACTTCAAGCCTCAGTACCCCTGTTTTATGCACGCAGCTGGTTAACAGCTCGGGGATCCCCCTCATGGGGATGTTATGATTAGCCAGCCACTGGAACGAACCAGGGTAAATGGGGGAGGCTATGATTCCCGATTCTTTATGGTAAGCCAATCAACAGAGTGACGGTTTCTTATAATAGCCATATGTTTTTCGCGTTACTTTCTACCAGAACAAATCGGTACTGATTTTTTTTTGTCCATTACAGGCTGGAGCAAACGCAACAAAAACCGTAAAGATCTTGACTAGGACGAAGCTATGCTGGGAGTCACTGTAAAAAGTTTCTCCGAGTAAGGATTAGATTTAACAGCAGGATTTGCTATTGGAATAAGATTAATCCGAATAAGAGATAATCTCATTAGAGACAAGATTAATCAGTAGCAAATACTGCAAGATTTTGTTTTACAGTATAGTAGACGACGGATCATCCGAATCGGACATCTTCCTGCAGCAAAGCAGAGTGTTTTCAATTCTGCACAATTTTTCTTTTCTTCCGTAATGCTGGTATACCTTTTTACTAATACATTCCCCCATGCGGTTTGAACACCAAATGATTCAATTAAACCGAAGGAAATAAAACAACAATACACGCCGTTTAGTCACAACTTGAACCTTTTTGTACAAATAAGAGTAATGTGTGGCGGATGTAGGTACGTATTTTGTCTTTATTTTCTTTCTATTTTTCTCTCGATTTCTTTGGATATAAATAAAAGAAGAAAAAACACACACACACACTATCTTAATATGTTTCTACTATATGTTGAATGTTTTATTCGGTTCTACCCGAAAAGAAGGACCAGTAACATCCCGAGTGCTATTTTATCCGATCGACGGCTCGTATCACGAGGACTGCCTTAAATGGGACACGGCAACCCCTGAGGTCTGCCAAAAAGGCAGAAGCCCATATTCTTTATGAACTCAACCGTCCCACGGAACCCCAATAAATCTGGTAGATCAGAATTTCCGAACACGTGCAGCGAAGTTATAAATACATTACATTTGGTATGGGTTTTCTCCCAACACACCTAATCAGTTAAAGAATAGAGAATGCCTGGATCCAGAGAATAGGAAAGCAGCAAGTAGAACTAGATTCAACCGAGTTGGAAACATAACGGAAAACTGGATTCCTGCTCTAATACTGATTTAAAAGACCCTTCTTTCTTATTCTACCTTTATATTATCCCCAGCTCCCCCTTATGGAATCATAAGCTTGAACCCCACCTTCACCATTGTTTCGTTTCGTACTTCTCTCGCTTTTTTGGCCTAGCCGAGTTCTGCCAGACACGAAAACTCAAACTTTCGCAGAAAGCTCCAAGGTCGTCCGAAAACTCTTTCACACATACAAAATATGATAAGCTTCAAAGTCTTTTTTTTTTCATTTTGGAAGATACGGCAGACTATCAAGTCTATCTTCTATTGGGATTTATTTTGTTTTGCTTGGTTTTCCCACTTTTTAACCACGGCACTTTCAGTTTTCAAATATGCGTCTAACAACCGCGTCGGAGAGCGGGAAGGCTTGGTAGAGTTAACAAGCGCTAACAAGAAAGTCACTGATTTATCGTGGAAAGTAATGGTATTTACAAAAAACAATAGTTCTAAGCCATTTCATCGCCCAAAGAGCATTTATAGTCACCAGGAAGCCTTCGCAACTCCCGATCCGATTTGCGAATGGGTTCGTTCAAACTCGGAAGTAAGAACTCGTTTGTAAAACCCGTCTTACCTACAGTAATGCTTCATTTTGCCTCCTAATCGTTTCTTTCATATCACTTCAAAGATTGCGAACTTCCTGAGTAATTTCTATCCGCAGTACGTTGATCCTACATTTACTGTGTTTATCTCTTTTCGGAGCGGATCATACTCCCGCTTAGTGGTTCCGAGGAGCTCATTGGTCACAAATACCATTTAGGCAGGTTCAAAACCAGGGGGTCCCGATAACCAGCAGGGAAGGTTTTGTAAGTTTTGAGAAACCAAGCAGAGTTTCGAAGAAGTCATGTGTGGTAGAATATAAACAGGAGATAATGCGACTTATGCAAAGCACGTGTTTCAGGAAAAATTACTACGTACACAAAAATTATGTCAGCAGGAATACCGGAAACCGTGAAAGCTTCCGTGGGATTATGTTTTCTCCGAAACAAGGGAGCCGTGCCAACGTACTTTTTCAAAGTTTAACTGAATAGTCAACTTATTTTTTTGCACCATTTAACTGATTACACTGCATCATTTGGACTGTGTTAAGGGATTTTTCTTTATTTTTAACTATTTGCTCGAGTACGACGTTCGGAATATCAATGTGTGAATACTGACATACATATTTTTCGTAAACCGTTTTTATCCAGCTTACAACACAGGTACAGGCGCATAAGAGATACCTCAAATCCGACAGGAAAATTCCACCATATGAAAATCGGTTACTTGGGAAAAGCGAAGCAACGAAGTAACTCATTTTCATCGGCTCTTCAAGCCTCTTTAAGTGAATAAGTGATGGGTAACTAGACTGTCCTATCAGCCCTTTTCTGTTAAACTTTAAGATTCGTGCAAGAATGCAAAAACTTCTTTCAGGTATCTAAGTGTAAAGTTCAAAAAGTCATTGACACGAACCCCGAAATCTAAGGACCGTCAACACGTGAGCGGTTGACATGTAGCGACCACATCTGGGAAATATAACCAGAAACGCCAGACGCTTTTTCACCCACACCCCTGCGGCTTGGGTAGGAACCAACGACTTTAAATTCCGACGCTTTGTCAAGAGGGGACGTGAAGTGGACAGTAGGCATTAACTCTATAATCAATTAACGATCAAGTCCACTGGGAAACTGACAGGCAAGCCTTGCGTCCTTTGGACGATTTCCCACTTGGTTAGCTCCCCGCCGCAAACGCCCTCCCCTTCATACTTTGCTATTTTTAATGGTTGAAGGAGGACAGGTAATAAAGCTAGGGGAGAAAAAGGAAGTTCTGTAGCAGTCCCAGGACGACTGTGATAAATTTATCGACCATCCCAGTCACCCAGAACCCCACCGCGGCGCTTCAGCCCACAATTCTTTTCTGAGCCTGCTCAGCCCTTTCTCATGCAGGGGAACATATCGCGACCCGGGACGTCGAGACAGACTTCAGATATTCCGTTCTATACGGATCCGAAAGTCAGAAATTTAGTCTACAATGAAGTTAGGGGCAATCCCGACAAGTTCTGTTGCATAGACGATAACAGTAGTAGCGGACATGTTGGATTCTCTGGTATTCCATTCCAGACGGGTCCGAATCTCAGAAATACAGTTCCTAAAATACTAGATGTACGGGCCAAGCCTGATATTTCCCATTGTCGTGACAAGTAGAGTTACTTTTCTCTTTACTGTTTCATCTATCGGTTGTTGTATGCGTGGCCCTAACTTGCCCTTAATTTAATAAATAAAACAACATACAACTATACCCACAGCATACAACAAATAATAATCATACAAATGATACCCAAATGACATTCGCACAATAACTTGAATTCCGCAACTACACCAAGCATAGGCTTTTCCGTCTGGCCGCTCAGGTGGGTCATCCGTGGGTGACTGCAGGAATAAATATCCCTGTCTGTCGTTCGTCCCAAGTTCAAAGTTCAGCCGAGGGCTACCAACTCCCCGGCACCTGCTGTACACCCTTTCCCGGCCCCGGCTGAAACCAGCGGTGCCGGCCATAAATTAATGTTGTTGTTGAGACCACCCTAACACACGTTACTGTGTAGAAAAATACTAACTATTGGCATTCTCGATTTCTGTAAGTATATTGTTTTCTGTTTTTTCTTGTTAATTCCTGGAAGTCCAAAGAATTAAGGATATAAAATAGATCACAATAAACAAACGCCATAAATTATACTAAATTGGTTATAGTGATCTGTTGAAGGTTCTGCAACTAAGCTAAATAATATTCAGCTTCCGAGACGAAAAAATATCAAACTGGCCGATGATTTCTTCTTCCGACATATCTAAAAGTCCACATGGTGATATACTTAGTTGTTTTAATCCTCTTACACGCCAATCGATATTCTCGAAGGTCTAGTAATATTTTGACCAGCGCCAGGAGATCAGTGAATAGTTAATTAACAATGGCGGATTGTCTCAGGAGTGAATTGTGTTCAAGTAATTTGTGAATAACGTTGTCTACCGCGAGGATTTGGAGGAAAAAAAAAGGTAGCAGTGTGTTCGTAAAAATCCGACCCATCGGAAAATGACGGTATCTCCCACCTTCTCGGCCCACATGAATCAAAGACTTTAAGTAGCCGTTTGAGGCGGGAATTGGCTCCGTATGCTTGTTCTAGGTTGTTTTTGTTCACAGGTAAATTAAATTTGAAATAGCCTAATAAATAGTCGTAAAATGGGTATCCGGATAACTTCAATAAATTCTAGTCATAGATGTTTTTCCAAAAGATGATAAGAGATACTTGATTGAATTGTAAGAAATGCCTTACCCGCACCCACACACTGTATGTCTGGTAGAAACGGAGATAACTGTTGTAGAGTTGTCTTTCTGACATGTTATGCTTTTTGGAATCTGCGAACTATACTTTTTTTTTTTAACAAAAAAGCCCAGAATGTTCGAACCTGTGTTCTTGAGAAAACAAAAGCCAGTGACCCATTCGATCCGCTTGACCGATCAGTTCAACGGCCAACCGCGTGGGATGACTCGACAACATCACGAACAAAATGTAATTAAAAATCGGCTGTGTTATCACATTTTACTAAGCCTCGACTGATTCAGATCTACAATCCCTCTTGCTTATCCAACAAGGTGTTTCCTCTGCTTCACAGCCGAGTAGATACAGAGACCATCTGCCCCCCTTAGGCGCCCATGGTCCATTCGCTTCAACCGGAAGAACGCTAATTACACACTAGCACTGACTTCTGAAAATCAGTCTTTGCGCTTTGTCTATGCCCAAAAGGACAATACGTACGGCATCTAGGTACAATATAGCTTACTAAAGGCCAAAATGAAGTTGTCTTTGAGCATACAGCACGCACGTTCATTTAGGGGCACAGGTTGTTCTTCGACCCCCGTTCACCACCCCCTATAGGTTTTCGACTGGTTAAAGAATTTGGATTTTTAGCCGAACGTACGGACGGAACTACCATGGAAGGATGTCCTGTAACTCTTGGCGCACAGATAATGACTTTCGAGGGTTCTGGGTGGGGAAGTCAAGCTTTGACACTTTTTTGTCGTGTACACGAATCTAAAAATACAACTCACCAGCAAAACCTGACATCGGGAGCCTGAAGCCCGCAAACCCAATCAACTCAAATGTGCCATGAGGGGGGTGGGTGGGGGGTGGCCCTCTCCAGATTTCAAAATCTTCAATCTTCATTCTATTTTTTTCCCTATTTGATTTCAAAGAAATGACATTTACTCCAAAAAGAGTACTGAAATTTCAGTTTGAGCCCAAAATTCCCCTTTGCCCCCTTCCCGCCCCCAAGGTCTACAGAAACGGCACCGCAGACTCAACTGGGGTAAAGCCGAGAGTAAAGCAGGTTATGCAGGTTTTCGAAATGTCAAATACGACCCTACCCTTTATGCGACTTGTAGTACCTAGGACTTACATTAGCACTATCACTACCAACCACCCGGCAAAAATGTTAGACCTCGAGAGTGTCCAAATTCGGTAATGTGCCCGGAAAGAAAACGGAGACGTAAATCTAAATCTTTGATGCGGCCTAATTTATATCTTCATGTTGCCTGATTTTGCAAGGAAAGTTGGCCGGATCACGGACAGATTCCGCAAACAAATCTTGCATCTAAATATCATCACGCACAGAATCAAGTTTCAAGAAACTCAAGTGAAAGTATCATTGCACAAACCTGAGATCACGATTCGCGGATGGAAGTGCAAACTAGACCCGAAACAACTGCTATGACGTAACTGCGATCGTTACCTACGAGTCGCGACGTACGTGTCAAGAGGGTAAAGAAAGTGAATTATACTGAGGAAAACATGGAAGAATAAACCATACTGGTGAGGCAGTCACTAGCAAATCATCATTACGTTAGTCTTATCGTCACAAGTGCCTTTGCTTCAATCAGCAAAATGACATTAGTGATCCAGTGGGATTTTTTTTTTTATCGATTTTGGTTCTCGCGGCTCGAGACGGAATTACGTGTTAAAAGGCTTTATTAGATTTCGTTCTGATGACTTCAACAAATATGTCTGCAGAGAAAGCCCAAGGGCTCTAACCTATTTCTGAACCACTAGCTTCAGGTGTTTTTTGAGCCCGGGTCGTGGGATCTGCGAGAGGTTGCTATCTCTGCACCACCGGTGTACACCTCGGCGCGGCACCGGCACGGCGGCACGCGCCACTTGGTGTACATCATTTTTGAGAGTTAGCAACCCCTCGGGAATCTGCCGAGAACACCGTACCACACGTTAAACAAAATAAGTGTACGATGGTAAATAATATAATAATTATATTCAAAAGCCCGAGGGCCATATACAAGTACAAACTGTAAATACGTCACTATCTATACAACTAATCCACGGAAAGCTTTGACGTTTGGGTTGCAAATCTCACACACGGGCTAAAAATCACAATCAAACCACACTGAAAAGTCGAGATCTGCCGTCTTGTTTGTACCCTCTTTTCTGCGAGCGTTCCCAGCGAAAGTCAGAGAATACCAGACCCACAAGAATGCAGGTCTATCCACCCGGTAAGCAAATCAGTCTAATGAAGAAGCTAATTAAGGCTTGATAAGAAATGCTACGCTAAATTTGAACCGATTTTCACTTTTTCCCAGGACAGGTCTCATGGGAGTCATCGACCGGTATTTTCACACCTCAGCATTGCAAGCCTCGAGGTTATTGCAATAATCTCCGTTTCCGCATCGTACTTGGACTCTGATCAATCCTATCTAACCGCACGCGTCGCAGAATCATCTCAAAAGTCACGAATTATAACTGCGTTTATTTTTTTTCTTGTATCCAAAACAAAAAATCACCGTCCAACGGCAGCCCTCAAGGCCATGCCAGGAGAAGCGCACTTGATACGGCGGTAAATACCATTTAAATTTTTTTATTTTATTTATGACACAGTTCTTAGATCCAGCGGAATAATTCGCTAATTCCTCTCTGTGTTCGCTAATGTCCTCGTTATGTGTGAGATATCATGTCCCGTAAATCGTTTTTTCTATCAGTGTAAAAGTATAGCCCTTGGCTTAAACAAAGGTAATAATACACAAAGAAAGGAAGAGGCACGAATGAAAACCCTAAACATAACAGAATAGTTAAACATGTTTACGTCCTTCAAACTGTGCCAGGATAAGACTGGGGATGCACCGGTTTGCAGTACCAAGGGAATTAAAGTCCTAATCCAAACATTCCGTTTACCTTTTCTTAGTTATCGCATGCCAAAGGTTTATTTTGAATTGAACGGGATTGCCGGGTTGCTGTTTCGGCTCGAGAAAAAACCCACGCCGAAAGTCTTCTTTTCTAGATGAGGAGATTTTCCTGGATTGATTAGCAAAGAATTATAAGACCTAATTGATAATTTGTGTATGTCTTCACAGGTACCACACTGGTCTTGGTTTTTTTTAATTTATTTGTATTTGTAATAAACAGTTTGAGGATTAGATGTGGAAATTATTATTTTTACCCTTGGCTCCCTACGTGCCATAACAGCTATCCGGGATAATCGGCTGAGATTTAGTCCAGACAGAGTTCTTTCAAACCTAGGAAATTTGGTGGTTTTTTTTAAATTTTGTAATTGTTTTACGGTGTTTTTAGTGATTTTAAACATTCATAGTTACAGTAGGGATGGCTAGCCTAATGTATGTGGTAGAAATACCATTTTTTGTGGCCCGCTTTAAGAAAGAAACATCATTGTTAGGAAAAACTACAACAGAGTTTCGGCTGAGCCGTGGGCAAACCTTGGAAAACGACAAAACTACCGAATACAAATGTCAAAACCGAACGAACAACCCTTTCTTGTTTAACGTGGGAGAACCGCTTCAAAAATACCACATCAAAATCTACGCCGTTCGTGCAAGTCCTTTTTTCTAGTTTTAGGAATGTGTCAGCTGGCTTTTGCCCACTATTTTTCTACATACTGCAAAAGTAAAGGAAAAGAACAAGACCAAAGGTTTCGACGGGATCCCAAAAAATTAATATTTGATCCAGATAAATGAGTTTCATAGATATCCGGTCTTCGCCATACTTGATGAGTATTATTACTACTAAGATTCAGAAACATATTAAGGCGAATCGCTAATCATCAGAGAAAACCAAGGTCGGATATGGATTCAGCATGTGTGTCATATCTACTTTGATAAATATATCGAAACTTCCTGCCTTACCAACTGTCCGGTTTCGGCCGCATTCCAGGTGAACTAGCCCACATGTCCGGCAAAAAACTAAAGCTCAAAACGAATTCAGCGTATCTCCTTACCCCTACATCGGACATCTGATCAACTTCAAATCAAATATTTTCTAACAAATTTTCAGGTTCTGGGCGGATTTCGAGCGAACTATTTATCAGGCGAGAAATTTTCATATACGAATTTAGCATGCCTCCTTACCACTGCATCGAACCTGTAATCTACTTCAGATAAAACTTTTACATAATTATTATTTATTTATTTAATTCAGCAGTAGCCATATACATTATAACAAATCTTCCGGTTTCAGCCAGATTCCGGGCGAACTATATGCCCGTGTAGGAAATGATTGTCAGATAAGGATTCAGCATGTCTTCTTACCCCTAAATCGAACATACAACTTGAAATAAAACTTTTACTTTCAACAAAGTTCCCGATTTTGGCCGGATTCCGGACGAACTGTCCGGCGAGAAAAATAAGTTTCAGATGTGGATTCAGCATGACTCCTTATCCCTGGGTCGACTATTTCACTGGCTTTTTTAAACTATTTGTTTGGTCCCTTAATTTGAAACACCTCCCCCACCCCTACAACTCTACGAACTTGATCTGTACTTAGACCCAACGAAACCTCACACCAAGTTTCAATGAAATATCTCAATCCCTTTGAGTTATCGTGCTAACAGACAGACGAACGGACGCACAACTTTACGAAGTCATAGGTATCCCGTTCCGTCACTTTTTGGGATCCCAAAAAGAGTAATCATTCCCTGATTCATGGGTTCCACAGCAACTGCTTTCGGACGGATTAGTTTTTTGCAAACCATAACGGTCACAATGGGGGCGGTGCCCTCTGAGTCACTGTGGAAATCGATAGAAATGACCCACTGTTAAGAGGGGAAACTGAATCATAAAGTAGGGCAAATCAGCGATACCTCGTTGCTACAGATCCAGGAGCATCTGGTAGCAATGATAGGCTTACTGACACGACCAATCATGCAAATAGAGGGCAGGGGGTTATGCTGGAACCGCGTGGGACTTACGAAATTACTATAGAAATGGTTAGGGGCAAACGAGGGGGAGGGGGGTATCACTGAACAACAGCTAAAAAGTTTCTGCTACTCTGCTCTGGTTCTGATACATATTTTGTTCAGTGGGATTGAGACGAATTTAGTTTGTCCGGGATCAGAATTAGACACTAGCTATAAGATGTAACTAAGACTGCAAGGATCTAAGAAAGTAGGCGACTCTCTGTTTCTAACTTCGCAAGGCCGGACTGTCCACAATCAACTAGAGTAACACATAGCTCCGAAAAAGGTGGTGGATAAAATGATACAAAGAGATATATACACTTGAACGACAGTGGTAGCTATTGTTAAAGGACCTCTCTTGTTTATTGTGTCTTTTACAATTTGACAAGCTCCCTTATGGAATTATAAGCTTCTAAAATCCCAACCTTTCTCCATTGTTTCGTTTTGTTCCTGCGAACGTTTAGCGCTTTTTGCCCGTTACGAAACTCAAAGTTTGCCAGAATTTTCAATGTCTGCTGAGAACTCGTCAAGGACATCAGAATCTTCTGTCTTTTGACTTCTCTTGTCTGTTTGGTTTACCCACTTTTTAAACACGGCACGTTCAGTTTTCAAATGTCTTGCGCCCAGCCGCCGCGTCGGAGAGCAGGAAGGCTTGACAGAATCGACAAGCGCTAGCAAGAAAATCGCTAAATTCAGGTGGAAAGTACAGTATTTTCGAAAAAACAATTTTCTGATCCACTACATGATGGAAAGATCATTCTTGTGCTTTAAGCCTAATTCACAAAGACACCGAACTATGCCTCGCGATATTCGTCACGACAGGCGTTAAAAAAAAAGCATGGTCAGGTCAAAAAAACGCTTCGTCGGGCTTCGGCTCCGAGCCGAAAAATTCGCAACGCCACGCAAATAATTTGAATACAGAAACGGTGGATATAGAACAGCTAATCAGTTTAGTTCCGAGTTACCCAGTCGTCTCCAATACTGGTATCGAGGAATATAAAGACAATAGAATAAGAGAAAATGCACGAAAGGAAATAAAATTCGGGCGGATTCGCTCCACGTTTGTCATACCCTACGATTTCACCTAGACGTCGTTAAGCGTATTTTTGCATGCCGATAAAATTTAGACACCCTCAGTGCGAATTCCACTTTACTCTGTAAAAAAAAAAAAACTTTCCGCTTTCAGATAACTTAATCCACAATATATTGTATTCTAGCGTTTTAGCGTTTTAACATCGGAGTTTAAACCCCGAGCTCGGAATAAAAATCTCCGAATTCGGCGATACACAATTACTAAACTCCGACGTAGGAGAGCCTATTTACAGTGTAGCTATTTGTGGTAGTTTGGAACACAGCCTGCGACGTCGACAAGGCTTATGCAACGTTTACAAGTACAGGAAAACTTGAACAGAATCCGATCTTGGTGACAAGATTATCTTTACACGTAGAGTGAAAAAAAAAAAAAAAAACTTTCAACCAGAAAATCTGACAAAAATAAATCCACTAGCCGAAAAAAAAAAAAATTTTTTTAGAGCATTTATGACATCAGTATCGACGACTGCTGCTCTCAAAAGCTAGCTAGACTTTTTGTTAGTCTTTTTACTAGCGCTGACGACGAGATTCCTTTCAAGTAGACCGGAATCCTTTTCAGCAAAGGATTCTCCTCCCGCTAATCTCTTTTTCTAGTCGTCTTCACGAACGGAATCCTTCCAATTCGACCGGAATTCCTTTCCACTAGACGGGATTTCTTGTCCGTGTAAACGCTACATCACGACCTCCTCTACAAGCAAGCGGCCTCATCATCAGCCATTTGTGGTTCCAGATCCGAGCGAACAGTCTCCCTCTTAAGAGTAGGGTTAAATTATTTGAAAGAAATTCCAGAAACCCGAAGTCATGTTATACTTGCTCGTTATGTGATTTTGAAGAGGAAAATCTGTTTCACTTCCTGTCAAGATGCAAGGGGCTCTCGGATTTGAGAGTAAGATTTTTTGGTGCAGATGGGTTGCTCTTTCCTGGTATCCTAAAGTCATCTTCACGGTCAGCACAGTTACAGGTTTTGTCAAAGAAGCGTTAAAGAGATGTAAATAGTTATTGGTGGTAGGAGTTTAAAGCGTTTTACATGTGAGTTTATATAATCGCTCTCTCGAAGTGTTTAAAAATGTATGATTTTGTGTATGGCCTAACGGCTAAAATTAAAGTATCTATCATTGCCACCCTTACAGCAGGAATACAAAATCAGTAGCACTTACCTCTAATAGGCTCAGCTTCAGAGCTTAGCCTCATTCTGTATTCTGTTGTGTATAGCTCGCCCCTAATCATGGACTTTGCCTTGAGGACGTAAACCTGAGACGCGTCGACTGGAGTCAACTGGGAGATGTTTAGAATGGCTCGGTGTACGACATCCTAAAAAGTGACATAATTTGTAATTCATCCAAGCTGGTTCCGTTAGTGTTCTTAATTGGAGCTACGAGCTCTAGCAGATTCCACGAGGGCGTGCTTTCCTATGACGAAAGTGCAAATTTTGGCGTGGGTTGAGAAACTAGTCGCGTTTTTTACAGATCAACTGGCGATTGGGACTTGTTCCCGGGTGCATCCAGTTGACCGTTTTTGTCGCTTGATAGGGGGGCGAGAACAAGCATTCGAAAAACGGTCTAAATCAGTCAATAAATCAGTCCCCAGAACTCTTCCATCGGCAGTCTCTGAAACTGCTGCAGTACTGGCGCTTCCTTAGGTGTAAATTGTACGTTTTTGGGTCCACATGTTTCAATTTTCAAAATTTGGCACCAAGTTTGACTGGACCTCCAAGAGAAAGGCGCATCGGATCGACTGTTGACTTTGTTCCCAGTCGATTTCCAGTCAAGCGACAAAAAACGGATCGACTGGACCTCCAGTCGACAGTTGATCGCAAAAAACGGCAACTTTCGTTCCAAGCGATTGCAAAAAACGCGACTACTGTTATTATTCGGTATCGTGGCAGTTCGACACCTTACACTACTACTTACATTATAACAGAGCTGATGGACTCTGACTCTGGACTCTTCTCGAGGCGGTCTCGAGACACCTTTTTCAAGAACTCGGTCTCGTCTTTCACGGACCTGTCGTGTCCGCCAGAGCTGTGGATTCGGAATCTGGACTCGTCTCGAGACGCCTTTTTCAAGAACTCGGACTCGTCTTTCACGGAGCTGTCCGTCCGCCAGAGCTGTGAACTCGGACTCTGGACTCGTCTCGAGACGCCTTTTTCAAGGACTAGGACTTTTATTTTCCCACAAGTTGATTTTCCAGCTTGAGCGGTTCTAGCCTGAAGAAGACCCTTGCCAAGAAGGGCCGAAATATAGCTCTAATAAAATGTAGCTGACGTATCCGTTTTGCATTGTCAAATACTTTATACGGATGCGTCAGCTGAATTTTATTCAGAGATAATTTTGACCATCCTTCACAAGTTAGCTTTTCTAGCTTGAGCCCGAATAGCACCCTTGCAAAGACCCTAGCCGAAATATCGTTAGAATAAATTCCAGCTGATTTTTCAGCGCCATCACATGGGTTTCGCAGTCAGCTTGGCTTATACAGGTTTCAGCTATCCAACTAGTAATAAACATCAGGGTTAGGGGCGAAAGCAGCTTTCCTGTCCTATACAATAACTCTTTTCGTTGGTTGCATGGGTTCAAGTGGAACTGCAGTGTATCACCGATGTTCGTTGGTGAAGGCCTTCCTTCTTTTTCAGAAATTAGGCGGTTTTCTGCTCTTTCTCTGTAGTAGTGCAGTCTCCAGTCCCAGAACCGTTGCTGGCTGTCGTGGCTTGGCCGCACACGGGGCTGACGCTCCCAATATGGTTGTCGTGGGGGAAGCTGCTGTTTTGCAACTTTTCGCCGGTTTTTGAGTACTGTTCAATAGTGTGTTGATGTTAATTTGTTCTTGTTGTTGCTTGTAGATTTATATGGCCTTCGTCGACCGTATTGAGTTAAATTTATAAATAAAGCTTACGCTTATGAATCTTCTGTTTGTTTATTATCTGTTTGAGTATCATTTTGCGGACATTTCTTATGATTTTTTATTTTAGTTTGTCAAGCCATGATTCGTACTCAGATTGGACTGAAGGAATATTTACGAAACACTGAATATTCATAGACAAATTACACTGAGAAACTATGCAGTTAAAAAAGAAGAAATTATCTGAAACAAGGATTCAGCTGAAAAACAGAATACAATTTTCAACAATCCCGTCATCAAGAGAGCTTCGAAGAAAAGGAAAACACTAGAAACCCTAACTAGCATCGCTGACACAGCGCGAATAAATTACCTTCCCAGATTACACATGCTTGATATTTGTGTAACCTTAGCTCTCAAGTACGAAACGGAATGCGTGTAGGCACTTAATATGGCAGGATCCCAAGAAGTATCATCCTATTACGCGCAACGCTTCAATTATGCAAACATGTATTAGGTAGCATCAATGTGTTCAGGAATCCTTTCTTAGACTACCTCATATTACCAATTTTTACTAGAAAACGAGCTAGCAAAATGTTTGAATGTCGCTCTGTTCTTCGAAAAAATTCTGGAAGATTTTCCCTGACAGCAAAAATAAGGGCTATCAAAAATAAATAAACAAATGTAATGCTCAAACTACGTTTGTTACACCTCTATTACATTGTTTGCGAGTTCTCGGGGAGTAACCCAAGTGGATTTTTCCGTTGTTTTTTTTAGGTCTAGCGGCTTTTTAGGTCCCCGATCTTTCTCGAGTCCCAGGGAGTCCTCCGTATAATTAGCACCATTACAAAAAAGGAACTCCATTTCCGAAGAGCTGTTTTTGCAAGGAAACCAATGATGCTGTTGTCAGATACTGGATATAGTTTGATTTGCGACTTCCAAGAGTTAAGGACCTGTCTTACCTATAATACTAACGCAACCTACTTCCATAGTCGCTCAGATATTTCTAAACCCGGAGACCCCAATTTCGTGCGGTACATTCTAACCCCTCTAGCAAAACCACGCTGATTTTCTCACTTGCCGTGTTCTGCTACCTTCGATGTGTATCACGATGTCGCCGGTTGTTTGCGAGAAGTAAACCGGTCATGTAAATTGTTTCCCTGTTTTCGCAATAAGTCAACGGGTCTCGGAAAATACTTAAAACAGCCAACACTTTTGTTGAAAGCACAGCCTAGTTTTAAAGCATTCAAATATTTTAAAATACTGTAAGTTGAAGAGTAAATAGTGCGAGGGGTCCTTTAAAGGACTCGTCGTACTTACTAAAGTAATTCATTCTACTCAGCAGTACTTTTATCTATTCTCGTTCCCGATATTTTTCACTTCATAAGTGTATCCTATCCCGCTTGCCACGTCTGGTGTCTTTACGTGATATTTCCGAGGAGCTTATTCGTCCGAAGACTGTTTAAACATATTTTGCCAAGATTGTCATCCCAGGCAAGGGACATGGAAATAGGTTTAAAAGTCGAAGCCGTGTGTAATTCCTGTAAGCATAGCTTAGTCGTAAAGTGATCAACTATCTGAGAATCCTTATTGCTTGCAAGTGCAATTTAAGATAGGGTAACATCTGGGCAGAAACACTATGAAGTCCGAGGCGTCCAATGCGGACAAAATGTCGTGCAACAAAAAACAGTGTCGTTGTCAGAAATTAAATCTCAGGACTAGTTTTTTCGTAATAGTGGTATTTGAAGATAATTTACTTTAATAAGATATTTACAGTCGGTAGAAGCTTCAGTTATTTATTACAGGTTTGTTTCCTTCCCCGAAGTTGAACCAGATGATTTGACAGCCTGACGAGGACCCTTGCCAAGAAGGGCCGAAATATCGCTGATGAAGAATCATAGCTGACGTATCCATTGTAAACATTGGTTGAATAAATGTTTCAAAGTCAGCTTGGGCTCAAAGAATATTTTTTAAATCAACAAAAGCATAATATTTTTTTTATAACAGTTAATTCCGGAAAAAAGCTAATCCGAGGCGTCTCTCGTATTTAAGAGATTTCCCGCAAGGGGTTTCCTATGGGCTATGACCTACTGAGGGGTAGCGGAATTGGGAACGTACGTATCTAATCTTCTAATACCGCTAGAGCCATAGGCTAAATGAAGATCTTAGGCCTACACGCACGGGTGACATGTGGTCTACGACGATACGGTAATAGCTGACATGCGTTGTATTTACCCAGGCAATTACTCTGATATTACACCTTAATGACTTCCTTCCACAAAGCTGACCGATTCCGGGCAAGTACCGTGGAAACGGGAACCAATATCCGGCTGGTTCCGACATTTCATTGACTTTATTATCCAAGACCCAAAAATATTTCTAACGCTTAATAAGGAAGGTTTTCGTGTTCTCGGAAGCAAAATCTACGAGAAATAACTTTCCCAAGGTTTTCGCCAAATTCCCGTACTTTCCGCACAGGTTTTCCCGCTAAGGAAACCGAGGCGACTCTCTCCGAAAGTGATTACAGAAAGTTGGAGGAAAGTTCTGCGGAAAGTTGAATCTAAAAGTGTGTAAAAAAATTAGACAAGCGTCGTCGAGAATCAAATTGCTGGAACAATTACAGAATCTCGCGAAAAGCCACCTATAGTTCCAACGCCACATGTGGCCTATCCCAATTAATTCCTTGGAAAGCGAGCATAACATTCAAAACTCGGATTTCCTCTCCGGTCTACTCATAAAAATCCACGTTTTGACTGAATGATTTATAACTCTCTAACTCTACAATAACAGATTCATAAATATACAATACTCCTCTAAAAGTGAGTACAACCACCGAGGAGAACTTTAGAACTTTTTTTAAACAAAGACAACATTCTTCACCAACCTTTTTTCTCAAAAACCTCCCTTAAACAAACTATAGCTCAATACCTGAAATAGCCCTACCCCCCCCCACCCAATTTTTGATTCGAAATTTAGAAACCCTCGCATGCCAAATGTAACATATGTGATAGACCGAAGACAGAACCAAACAAAAAGTCAAACTCCGTGAAATAACCATTTTTATTTCCCGCTCATATTTCAAACAGGGGTGGGAGGGTGGTTTCAGAATCCGGCTATAAATCTCCGGGGTCAGACACTTGACACGATGGCATCAGGTTTCCAACTCAGGGTCGCGCTCCAGAGAAACGAGGAAGGGCAGTCTTAGGAAGGGATGCTGATGTCTATCGACCCTACGACTGTTCAAAGAACATGGTCCCATGAACCGAGATTTGGAAGCATTTTCGCCAAGAAAGGGGATAAAACATTCGACCAACCAATTTTAAGAGAAGAAGTCCATGAAATCAGATATTTAAGGAAGAATCTTTAAAGGACACCTGAATCAAGAGTACCAAGTATCATCCCTATCTGCATGACTTCCGTTAACATTGCCTGCAGAAAACCTGATCCTAATACGAAATAGTGTTTCCAAGCTATGATTTTTGCTCCATTTTGCATCTGTCCTTATTTCAGTGTCGAACAATTTTAGAACTGAACAAATGTCTCCAATCAACCCTTCTTCTGGAATATTTTTTAAACCAGTTAGGCCCAAACGTATATCTAGAAGAAACTCCAATACGATCCGGCCAGTGCTGTACAAGATTTGAATGAATTGCGCTTTTTGTCTTAAGAGTCTCCATGTGCAAACCTCCAGAAACGAACATCCCTATTTTGAAAACGTCACGCTCAGGAGAAAAATGATCTCCGTAGCCATGTCTGTAAATGCATTCTCCATGGTGTGTTCAATTATGGTTTCATTGTTCAGGTGTCCTTTAATGTTTTGCTCACAAGTTTATTTTCCAGTTTGAGCGGCTTGAGCCTAGAGGACCCTTGCCAAGAAGGGCCGAAATACAGCTCTAGTAAAATGTAGCTCACTTATCCGTTTTGCACCGTCAAATATGATTCGCAGTCAGCATGGGCTGAAGGACTGTCTATTCGATTCTTGAGTCTAATAGGAGGTGGCTCGGGGGGGGGGGGGGGATTCTGTCGATATTCAGATCTGTGTAATAAGTTCACCCTGCGCGGGCAGCGTAAGCGAACGCTTGGAGCTTCCAGAGCCGTAAATGAAATACGCTTACGAGGCGAATGTATTTGGTGTTTTTATTCGTAACAGATTTAGACGCTGATCCAATAATGTAGTTACGAAGCTATCGCAGTCGAATACGCGAGATCTTAACATCGCAAGAAAGAGTCGCTTTCGCGAAAAGTATTTTTTTCCAAAAACCCTTTAATCCCTGACATTCCGGAATTGCTGAACAGGTATGCTGCTTTTCCCTCAAACACGGAACGGCGCCATCGGAATTACAGCCAGAGCTCGGGTTACAAATCCTGTCGTTCCATATCTCACGTTACAGCCTCGTTCGTTTATGACAGTAGGACGAGAATAGTTTGCTAAAAATTATCTGCTTCGTTAGCTCAATCGATCGATCGATGGTACTAGATCAAGTTTTCGAAAGCTCTTCACAGTAATGGAAAGACAAGAGCTATTTCACCCGGCTGAGTGAACAACCACAGTCGGAGTGCAATGCAGTAAGCTTTACATTTTTACCCAACCATAGAAGACTTGCAAAGTTATAGTCTTTCAACCATCACTTCCATTTTGTTTATGAGAAAATTTAAGTGAGACATAACTGACAAGGCAGCTTATCTTTACATCTGACATCTGAATACACTGACACATTTTGACCCACCTAAGGGATTTTGTATTTTTTTTTCATATGAGGCTCTTGTAACGACGTTCAGAATATGCAACCAAAAAAGCCTGTTAAAGCCTTTTGGGGAGGAGTCAAGTGGTGGCCCCGCTTAGGGGGAGGAGCCACTTAGTCAGAAAGTGATGCCGGAATTATACTTCTGTCATATTATTGGTCGTAAAAAATATTGTTTGCGTGTGTTTTTTTTTTTTTCTTGTTTTGTTTTTTCTATATGTATTTGCCATGGCCGTTGGCATAAAATCTTTTCATGATCATAATCAGAGCGAGTCCAGGTTCTCCTTGCATGTGAGGGATTACCCACACCCCGGCACCTGCTGTACACTCTTTCACGGCACCCACCGAAACCACCGTTGCCGGACACAAATTACGTGATTCTTCTTTCGCACGCTTCTAAACATGCTGATTTTAATGTTTTAACACGTGTCAACCGTTACACTAAAATCGGGAGTGAGCAACCCCTATATGGATATTCGGTCCCGTAACATTATAAATATCAAGATTGTATCAGATGCTGGGCTCCTAAGGAGTCTAAGAGCGTGTTCCACCCTACTTACCATAGTTACTAGGGATGACGTCGCAGATTCTGGCTTCTTGGCGTCAAGGCTAGAAAGCATTTCCTTATTTTCGGCAAATACTGTGCCGCAGGCTGACTGGGCCAATCATGTCGCAGAGATCGTAGTTGCCACGCCAACTACGCTCCCAAACGTGTTAAGCAAATAGTTACTACTTCGAGAAGTTTGGACGGTTAGCCTGGTAACTTTTCATGTGGTTGGGACAAAAAAATAACTAATAAATACTATTGTTAGCAGTGTGGAATGGAACACGCTCTAACTGAATAAATGAATGACGTTAATGTTTCAAAGCAACAAATATTGACATGTGTCGCGAAAGAATAAGAAAAATTACACCAGAACAGGGAACAAGCTTATTTGGATTTTGTTGTTATTTTGTGCTTCAGTTTCTTTTTACCTATTCATTTATTTTTTTTATTTTTTTCATTACTCCATCTTGTTTGGCCTCAGCCAGTTGATGGGTTATAAATAAATAACAATAATTATTACTGAAGAAGAAACATATAAGAGCAGGGGTTCTGGCTCTCCTCGTTTTATCGACCATTCACCACAGTCCGGGTTGAGTCTTTGAAAAGCCTCAAACGTGACTTTTCTCTTAGGATAAAAACTGGTTTCTAACAAACCAGAAAGTTCACTTTAGGACATCTCAACTGTATTCCCTAACCGACGTTTTCGACGAAAACTACTACGCTCAGTGTTGTCACTGGTAGCAGAACTCTGCGGTTTGTTCCAGATTTATGAATTCTTCAACAGATCAAGTAAGAATTCTGCGAAGGACACTTCATAGTCGATGGTTTGAAGAATTTAAGAATAAAGTTAGTTCTTGCTCAATTAGATATTGTACTTCTAAAGAAGATTCATTAGCGGCTTCAAAGATTCAGCCCTCTTACCATTTAACGCAGATTATTACGGGCATTGTAGGTTAATTTTTTTCCTTCACAGAATAAACAAAATTGATACGGAGTTGTGCCTTTGTGCTGAAAACGAAACATGCTACCATTTTCTTTTTGAGTGCCCTACTTTTGTTCGTGAACGCTTAGATTTATTATTTCGCTTTCATAGGGTCAATGTTCCTTTTCCTTTTCCATTTCTTCTTGATTTGGTTTTTCAATTTAGGAACGTTAGAAATACTGTTTTGGAATATATTAGGAAACTAAACGTTTGGATTTCGAATTATGATTTGATTTAAAAGTATGTGCTTTTTTGTGTTTGACACTGGAATTTTTTTCTTTTTTGATTAGTTGTTTGTACAAAATTATGTGATTTGTAGTTTCTTTTAGATGTTTAGTTTTGTTTCTTTGTTAGTTGTGAAATGCCGTAAGGCTAAATCATTCCTTCATTCATTCATTCATTAGAGACATCTAATCATGAAGTTGATAAAGCGAGATTTCTCGTTAATAGTTGGTAAAAAGAACCAAAATTTCGTAGGCACCAAAATGTCACAGGTTGTTGCGTCCAAAAGTCAAACCAGAGAAAAGTGGCAACACTGACTACGCTCAGTAAGAGACGGACGGAAGCTTATGCCCGCACGGGGGGGGGGGGGGGGGGGGGGGGGCACGTACCTCACTGGAGACCATTTTGGTGGTGAAATGCTTATCGCTAGAAGATCCTCCCATTCCATTTACTTCAACGTCGCCAATGTACCATGTCAACTCAGTGGGGGCGGGGTTGGCGCTTATGTTTGCGACAACTGAACCAGGTTGACCCACGACAAAGCCATACTGAATAGATTCTTGTTGGTCAGCTTTGGGTGGAACTAAAAAAGGATTAAAAGGTTCAGTGAAATGTAAGCTACCGTGACAGGAGAAGAAAGGAAAGTAGCCAAACGTTCCCTAAACATCCGGGTCAGGTAAGACAAGCCTGGCTGTTTAATATCCGAAAACAGGGTTTTCTTGTTTATTAAGACGTTTTTACCAGGGTTGGTCACCAAGAACCAGGGTGTACGAGTTACTTCAGGATACTTTGGGTTACATTGGATTTGGTTACTTTGGGTTACATTGGGCTACTTTCAGATACTTTTGGGTTACTTTCCAGGGTGTACAAAGTTACTTTTGGTGATCAACCCTGGCGTTTTTCGTTCAAGTGATAGGCCGAATATGCGATATCATAATATCGTAATACGATATAACATACCATATAAAATAAAGATAGGCGTGTCATCGATCATTTACCGTAGTCGAGAGTGAGTCTTCTTTGTTGTTGGTATATATATTTTCAATTTTTTTGGGGGGATGGGGGGGTGATTTTCGCCCCCAGCCCGGCAAACGCCATTCGAGTGGCTTATCTGGAAAACAAAAATCCCTTTCCCCTCACTGAAACTCATTAGCAATTGCATCAACACCCTTTCCTGTTTCAAACAGTAACCACTTTCAAACCATGGGTGGCTCTGGCTCACAACTAAAAGGGACCCCTGGTGGGTCATAAGGGAATAGGCACAATGACCAAGCGTACAGGAACAAGCCGATGATTGCCTCTAGGCTTTTGTCCTCCTCCCCCAGATCGAACTATATTACTATTCAAATTAGAAGGGGGTTAGCAATCCGCAAGATATCGTTGTGCACTACAATGTAAAATGGTCTGAGAAACAGACTGAAAAGCATTGACTTGTCCTCTTAGATCAAGATCAATGGATAGATATAAATTGTATTTCGAATACCAAGGCTTAAAGAACCAAATCTGCCGCTAACGTGGATATAAAAAAAGATCTCACTTCAATATGTCTGTCACCATCATAGTACGAATACGCGAAATAAACAATAATGTGTCGTTAAATACTTTCACGGACTTTGGAACAAAACTAATGGAATATCTAACGTGCTTTGTAGGTACTGGACAACAGAGGCATCACATACGGGGAGGGGGGGGGGGGGGGCAAATCTTGTCGGCCAGTCGGTAAAAACTAGCCGAGCCCGACTAAAGCGCTGAGATTTTTGTAAAAAACGGTTGGTTTTTCTCAAAATGGCCAATTTTTTTTTAAAACAGTCCGTTTTTATTAAGATCAATCGATTTTTCGTCAAAAGAGTCGATTTTACTTAAAACAGTCGGCAAAAATGACCAGCCAGTCGGTAAATACCTTGCCCCCCCCACACACATTTTGACTAGTAACGCCTCTGCTGAACAAATTTAGGGTACAGAAGGAACCGAAGAGAGGGCTTAGCTCTTTTCTGTATGTCTGCAATGTTTTAAAGGACACCTCTTGCTTTGTCTATTTTCTATTTGGTACTACTTTTGTTTTGCTTCCTTTTTCCACTTTTTAACGGCTGTGCGTCCAGTTTTCAAATATTTTGCGTCCAGCCGCCACGTCGGAGAGCAGGAAAGCTGGATAGAGTTGACAAGCACTAACAAGAAAATCGCTCATTTTGCGTCGAGAGTAATAGTATTTAAAAAAAAACATATTTCTAAACCATTTAATTGTGAAAAGATCATTTCTAGTAAGAGCTGTAATTTAATGTTAAAAGTTTTTAAAATGAATCCAAGTGGTAGCCTACTGCTGCTAACCGGGCGGAGTTTCAGAGAAGTCAAGTGTGTTCAAATATTGGAACATAAACTGTATCTACTGGGACTTAGAACAGGAAAGATGTGGTAACCCGAAAACATTTCCTTGAAAAGTAAAATATGTTTTGATTTTCTGGTTGTAAGAAGTCGTCTTTTTACTGTACCAACCTCTTTAACACATGACTCGGGATATTAAAAAGAATTAAAATTTGTCTGACGTTTTGGCGCACAAAAGTTATCATCAAACCTTGTTCACTTTTGGCGGGCAAGAGCAAACCAGTAGTAACAGGTGGGAAAAAGAGAAAAATAACACTAGGGAGTAACGCAAAAAAAGTGACACAATCGAACAGCGGCGATACTAGCACCACTAGCGATAGTGAACGTCTCTATTTAAACTCAATCAGCCGTGCACCAGCACTGGCTCCAATCTCGACATGGCAAAAAAAAAAGATAAAACCTCCACTGTTTCCTTGATGTGTGCAGAGCGTATCTTAGCTTCAGTACCAATTTCTAAACCCACAAGTTTGTCTCGCTTTAAATGCCGCAAGCGTAGCGGGCAGCGCTATAAGTATGGACCGTTTCCAAAGCATGGAAAGCATAGGTTTTGGCACTAGTCGCGTTTTCGATTGCCGTTCCTGATCTCAGTTCTTATTATTTCTCGTTTTCGATCACCTTCCGAGTTCGCAGTTTGTTTAATCGTTGTTTTTGCTGAAACGGAGACCGTGTCAGTTCTCGGTTCTACAATACCTGCCAGTGAAACTGAGAACTGTGACGCAGACGCAGTTCCGGTCCGAGTTCGCCTGTCATGAACAAATTAACCGAACAAAGCTGAAAGTCCTGGAAAGTGTGTTTAGAAATGGATGATTACAATTTGTATATTTCAACTACAAGAATTGAGTTTTCAATATCAAATGTAACTACCCTTTACCAGGGACCCATACATTTCCTGTAATGAGTCGCCATGCAGGGGGCTTGTCATTTCCTATGCTTCTATGTTGCCCGATCCTCAGCTAGTTTCCTAAAATTCCGCTTGGGTGGAATAGGCGTTCTTGCTCAGATAGACAAAATTGCCAGCATGCATCCAGGTACCTAAGTTAGGACAAAAGATCCAGGATACTCTTCCATTACAGATAAATATTCCTAGTTCAGTAGAACAGCTGCGAAACATTTTGTTTATCTGGATAGTCAGGTACTTTATCCCCGTGGGTATTTCTCGAACTATCTGACGCTTGGTCAAGAGCGCATCAGAAATCTCTTATTGACAAGTCCCCCTGTATGGCGAGTCATTACAGGAAATTTATGGGTCCCTGCCTTTACTGACTTATTTAGGCAATTTTATGAATGATTTGCCGGGATGCTCTTTTTCTGTTTTTATTCACCTGAGTCTTGAGACGGCAAAAGGCGTCAGGCTAACTGAGTGTAAAAACAGAAATTAAGCTTCAACGGCGAACTCACAGGGGAACTTACACAGGCGATCAAAAACGCAACTACTACTCCTAGTGTTATGTTGCTCTGGTAGGAAGGTGGAACACCCCAAGCAAGGAAGCTTTTCCCCCTCACAAATAAGACCGGGAAGGTCGTAAGTAGAATAGTAAACAATAACGAGCGGATGCGAGCCTAAGGAACAGGATGAACCCGAGCTTGTAGCACTGCTGATAACCAATACCTTTGGCAAACAAACGGGCTTTGAAAACTTGGCACAAGACACGGAAAAAGTGTTTCTGCTTCAACGCTCAGCAGTTAACAGCGAAGAGTTAGGTACAGACTCATGTACAAGAAAAAGTAAAGACTTAATTTGAAACTCTTATCTGTGTGCTTTGATCCTTGATCCGGCTGACGACAGCTTTATACGATTCTTACCCTGTGTAAGCCAGATTTACCCTCCAAACCAAGTTCTAGTCAGGTTTTCATTAAAACGGGGTGCTAGAATTTTCTTAGTAATTATGTTGTGAGTTAGAACCACACTAGTAGCCTAGCTATTACTAATTCGTAGGGGGTTCGAAAACACTCCTCTCCGTACCAAAGCTAAACATGTCATAAAGACCAGCAAAAAATAAAATAAATATACGGCAACAAACGTGACTCAAAATATCGCTTTCAGATAAGACCACTCGCGGACACTTTCGAAAAGACAATGGAACTCTGAAAGACCCGTTCAAAGAAGGGATAACGCAAACTTATTTACAGAATATGAAAACTTGACAGAAAATAACGGCTGATAGCTAAACTATAAGATCTCTTCTCACTTTTCTTTTACAGCAATAGCTTATCGTATTCGTAAGAGGAGGTTCTCAAATTAACGAAATCTACGACACTGAAGGCTATTATACTGTACTACTAATTCTTTTATATTGTTTCACGTTTTCTTTTTTAGTATCAAGCTGACAAAATAAATTACCTGCACATTATTTTCTTGTTGATATCCATTTGCTTTCTGTTTTTAATATGTTACAATTTGTAGCCTCCCCAAGTAAGCACTAATTGTGTTGCGAGAGCAACACTTTGGTTTTGTCCTCGTTTTTTTTTTTTTTTTTTTTTCCTATGACTCCGATTTCATTTTATTCCTGGTAACTGAGAAGGGTCTAACCTGTGCCGTTTTTACGGAAAGTGTGGACCTTAGGCCGGATTGATGAATATGACATTACATTTTGGAAAGCTCCGTAGAACTCTTGCCTGGGGCCAATAAGGATGGTTTTTGCTTGTCATCGAGCCAGAGCCTACGGTTTGCGAAGTGAAGTGGAGTTGTATAGCCTATGTCAGAGAGGACTATCTGAAGTTGTGTAGCGAACCTTTCGTTTCATCAAAAGATGTTTCTGCTTTCGAGTGGAAAGCTCCGTTCTAGCACGCAAGCAGGCAGGCACCAGTTTCAAATTGAAGATGGACTAAAATCTATAAGTGTTAAATATATGCGGCAGTTACCCGGCCCCACAGCCAACATATCTTCTTTGAGTGATAAATAGAAAAATCTACAGAGACAAAAAAGTGGCTTTTTCCCACGGGTCCGAAAGTGCTGCCATCTATTGTTTCTGTCCATGTCTGCGACGATTTCAGCTGAGTTTATAATTTTTTTTTTTTTGCACTTTGGTTTGTGGTAGAGTAACGGTATCAGATGTGCCTCTTAAACTTTAAAAGTTCTCTCATTGCTAAAGAAACTAGAGCTTATCCTTTGCTCCTTTCTAAGTCGTGACGTTAGAAAGTTGGCCTACGGCAAAAAAGTCAACTTTTGAACTAAGACAGGTAGAATTTTTTTTTCGACGGCAATCGATAGCCATTGATGAGCCGATCAAAGTATATGCCATCCATTTTTTGGTACAAAAATTCCTTCATGAGATACACCAGTTTGAAAATTTCAAAGGGGTTGACAACTTCATAGTAAGGTACATTGAAACCAAAAATAGGCGATACCAGTTATGATACATATAGGGGACTTTTAAGCAACAGTCGACTGTTAGCCCATAATCATCTTCGGTAATGAGGGGTTTGCAGCTTTTGCTAGTTGGTATACCTGTTATTTGTTTCCGGTGTATTCGATGGTAAGAACAATTTGGTTCCCAATGGTAAGATATGCAAGGGACTTGTAAGTAATAATCGGCTGTTATGCTACAATCATCTTCTGCGATGATGGGTTTGCAGCTTTTGCTACCTGGTGTACCCATTATTTGTTTCCGGTTAACTTAATGTATATCACGGGAGAGGGACTTGTAAGTAGGAATCGGTTCACGAGGGGCTAGGAATTTTTGCAAATGGGTGCACATTGTATTCGATTTCTATAAATCTGACGGTACGAAAGTTTGTGTCGATGGTCTATCAATGTAACCGAGGATTAACTGTTTACACAACGGATACAAACGAAAATGTAAAGCAATGAGGTAGTTTCATAATAATTAATAGGGTCATCTATAGTATTTTAATCCTGAAAAGTTACGGATAGCTTTCTATTACCAACTAGATTATATAAGATATTGTTCCAAGTTTTCATCCGTCACGATGTCTACGATTGAAAAGGATAAAGTACAACTGACTGCAAAGTTAATTTAGTCCCTTCTTCCTATATTTTTTTGTTGTTGTTTTTACAACGCTGAAGAATACCTTTTGATCATATGATTATTTTTTTTAGAACATCCCGTTTAAAAAGATTATGCTATAATCATCTTCAGCGATGAGGGGCTTGCAACTTTTGATAGCTGGTATATCCATTATTTGTTTCCGATGAATTTGATGTCAATCACGGGAGACGGACTTGTAAGCAAGAATCGGTTCACGAGAGGCTAGAAATTTTTGAAAATTGGTGCACATTGTATTCGATTTCTGTAAATATGACAGTAAGAAAGTTTGTATCGATGGTCTATCACTATAACCTAGGATTAACTGTTTACGCAACGGGTACAAACGATACGGTAATGTAAAACAATAAGGTAATTTTGTAATAATTAATAGTGTCATCTATGGTATTTTAATCCTGAAAAGTTACGGATAGCTTTATAATATCAACTAGATTATATAAGATATTGTTCCAAGTTTTCATCCGTCACGATATCTACGATTGAAAAGGATAAAGTTCAACTTCGACGGCAATCGATAGCCGCTGATGAGCTGATCAAAGTATATGACATCCATTTTTTGGTAAAAAAAATTCCTTTATGAGATACACCAGTTTGAAAGTTTCAAGGGGTTGACAACTTCAGTACTAAGGTACACACTGAAACCAAAAATAGGCGATACCAGTTGTGAGACATTTAGGGGATTTGTACGCGACAGGCAACTGTTAGCTCATAATCATCTTCGGCAATGAGGGGTTTGCAGCTCTCGCTAGTTGGCGTACCTGTCATTTGATGAACAATTTGGTTCCCAAATGTAAAACATGCAAGGGACTTGTAAGTAATAATCGGCTGTTATGCTACACAAATCTTCAGCGATGAGGGGTTTGCAACTTTTGCTAGTCGGTATACCCATTATTTTTATCCGGTGAACTTGATCACGGGAAAGGGACTTGTCAGTAGAATCGGTGCACGAGGGGCTAGAAATTAGTGCAAATTGTTGCACATTGTATTCGATTTATATAAATCTGACGGTAAGAAAGTTTGTATCGTTGGTCTATCGCTGTAACCTAGGATTTACTGTTAACGCAACGGGTACAAACGATACTGTAATGTAAAACAAGGTAGTTTCGTAATAATTAATAGTGTCATCTATGGTATTTTAATCCTAAAAAGTTACGGATAGCTTTATAATACCAACTAGATTATATAGTATATTATTCCAAGTTTTCATCCGTCACGATGTCTACGATTGAAAAGGATAAAGTTCAACTGACTGCAAAGTCAATTTAGTCCCTTTTTCCGATATGCTTTTGTTGTGGTTAGGGCAATCGATAGCCCTTGAAGAGCTGATCAAAATATATGCCATCAAATTTTCTGAACAAAAATCCTTCATGAGATAAGCCAGTTTGAAAGTTTCAAGGGGTTGACAACTTCAGGAGTAAGGTACACACTGAAACCAAAAATAGGCGATACCAGTTGTGAGACATGTAAGGGACTTGTAAGCAACATTCGACTGTAAGCAACAGTCGACTGTTAGCTCATAATCATCTTCGGCAACGAGGAGTTTGCAGCTTTTGCTAGTTGGTATACCTGTTATTTGTCTCAGGTGTATTCGATGGTAAGAACAATTTTGTTCCCAATTGTAAGACATGCATGGGACTTGTAAGTAATAATCGGCTTTTATGCTATAATCATCTTCAGCGATGAGGGGTTTGCAACTCTTGATAGCTGGTGCATCCATTATTTGTTTCCGGTGAATTTATTGTCAATGTCGGGAGACGGACTTGTAAGTAAGATCGGTTCACGAGGGGCTAGAAATTTTTGAAAATTGGTGCACATTGTATTCGATTTCTGTAAATATGACAGTAAGCAAGTTTGTATCGATGGTCTATCGCTATAACCTAGGATTAACTGTTTACGCAACGGGTACAAACGATACGGTAATGTAAAACAATAAGGTAGTTTTGTAATAATTAATAGTGTCATCTATGGTATTTTAATCCTGAAACGTTACAAATAGCCTTCTTCCGATATTGTTTTGTTGTTGGTTTTACAACGCTAAAGAACAGCTTTTGATTATGTGATTATTCTTTTTAGAACATACCGTTTTAAAAGCTTCGATAAGTTGACAATTTCAGCATTTAACCGACAGCGAAGAAACAAAACCAAAGTGTTGCTCTCGCAACACTTTAGCCGGCGAAGCCGGACAAAGGTTGCCGCAACACTTCACGTTGCCCGGGCAACGTAGGTCTAGTTTTATTTGCTTTTGGGAGGAGTGGTTTACATCGCTGTCATGAAGATAACAAATATAATTTACAAATAGGCCGGAGCAAAGAATACTAGAGTCAAGTAACACACACGAATAGGGGCGACACTAGCACCACTAGCGATAGTCAACGTCCCTACTGAAACTCCATCGGTCGAGCAACAGCTCTGGCTCCAATAACTTCACAGTCTGAACACAGCAAAAAAAGAGAAAAAAAATACAATCTCCCCTGTTCCCTCGATGTGTGCAGATCGCATCTTATCTTACTAGAAATTCTGAATCCGCAAAATTGTCTCGCTTTAAATGCCGCAGGCGTAGTGGGCGGCGCTATATAGCCCGTTTGCGAGCAAGAAAAAGCATCTTATTTTGCTCCGAAATAGGCTCAGGGGAAAACAGACGGGAAAACTTTAATTTTTTAAGTTCCACCCGACCGACCCGTATTTGATTGTATTATATTACGAATTTTCCAAACGAATGCGTCTCAGCAGCAAACGCAAGGCTAGGAGCCTGGAACGGTCATGGACTCAAACTTTGCCGTTTAAAAAACAAAACTTTGCTTAACTTTTTTCCTGAAAGCCGCAGGCATTTTGTCGTGAGCAAGCGTTCCGTAAAGTCGGGTTTGCATTATAAACAAATGCGGAAACCATGAACGTCAATAATAATACTAGACTAGCAAAAGCATTCCGCTTGACAAATGGAGATCCTAAATCAAAACTTTTTTTGTTTTTGTTTTACCAATCGACAAACCAACAGGCAATGAACTCAAAAGCCCTTGTGGTTAGGCTTTCTAAACGGATTAGTCCGATGCAAGCTTATTTCACAGATATTTTGGTCCTTCTTGGCGATGGCCCTCTTCAGGTTGTAAAGACAAATCTGAACTTGGAATAAGAATGAAGTTTCAGAAAACTTCAGAATTACAGTTAGGGAGTTATTCTCAGGAACTGCCGAAAACACTTACGAAAGAAAATAGCAGCTATTTTTCGCGTTTAGCTGATTTTTGGCAAAAGCCCATTAAGGTCAGTTTCATTTATGTGTATCTAAACTAGAACAACAATAGTTTTCGCTATACCTGTAAGGAAAGCATATAAAAGAGTGCTTGGTTAGTACCGGCTACCATCAGGGTTAATATTTAGAAAACAAAAATACAAAAAAAGACAGATAAAATCGTCCACAAAAAAATCCTCTCTGAATCGCAAGTATCATTCTTGTAAGAATGAAGAAGAAGATTCTGACCATTTTCTTCGTAGGTGCCTGGTGCTTTCGGGCTTAAAGGCACAGAAAACTTGACTACGCAACTTTCGGCCATCAAACCGACCTGGGGGGCTTAGACAAAGATACAGGGACGTATTGTCGAGAGGACCGCCCTTGTTTGTTATCGCGAACCCCTTCCTTAGTGTTCCTAAAGCTAGCTGACAGGCCCTTGCCCCTGATGCACTGTAAAAGTTTGCCTTTGGCCGTGTTTCGGCCATAGTATCGGGATAGTAGTCAAGAGGTCGTGCGTTCGATTCCTACTCCCGGCACACAAACCTTTTGCTTTTTTTTCTACTAACTCAAAAGTCGAATTCTCGGAAACTGCCCGGAAACCGCAATGGTCGTAACGAGAATTTTTCTTACTCTCAATATAGACTTAGGATACATTCTTGATATGTCAAGCTCCCCGAGCTCGTCCCCGAGTCAAGTTTGAGTTAAGTTTTCTGTTCCTTTAAGAGATATTCTTTTCAGACGGTGTTGATTTGTCGCTTCCCGGCATTTTGCGTACTGCAAACCCAACCGTGATTACTCGAGTGGAAGTGTACACTGATAGAAGTTTGGAAAGGACAACTTTGTGTGTTCAAGTTTTTTTTTGTTGACCTTTTTTGTGTACATAGCCCTTGTGCTTTCAAAACCACTGATCTATCTATCTGACCGACTTGAAAAAACAAATAATGGTATGGCCCATATATTAAAATGCAGCCTCACTTTAAATTACAACCCCTACGTGGGTGGAGACCATCCTTCATCCAAATACCGACAGAATCACTCAAGGCAAGCGAAGCGGGGGATCGAACAATGCGTTTTCACAGAAAGGAAATCCACTTTCAGGTAGCCTCTCCCCTGTTGTAAGGCAAACCCCTATGAACCGAATCAGCATTCGTTTTCAGAAGAAGCTTCAAGGAATGGGCTGATATGGCATCAAATAGGGAAGAAACCATCGTCAGTCGACACGAATGGCCTTGTATAGCCTACCTTTCTTTCTGAAAATTATAACACCAGCCAATTGACACAACAATCATCAACCCATTACGATACTGATTCCGTCCATTCCGCCCGCTCCTGAATTATTGACTGCGCAAGACAATGCACGATACCTTAGCGGATGCAGCTCTTCTTGACATTTTACTGATTATCGGGCAGAAAACTACAAAACAAATTATTAAAACAATACCAAATATTTAACATTATTTTTTTTTAGTTTTTACTGGTATACCAGCTAAATGTTTTTCCTTTTGTCTGGTTTTCTTGTCCAGATTCCATTTGTGCTGTTTGTTGTTTCGGATCGCGCCACTAGATCCCACGGCGGTACCGACTCCTGAGCCTCGCTTTTGTTGCAATAGCGCTGCTGCAGCACTTATTTGCTTTTGCGCAATATGCGTTTTTGGGTTTACTTTCTTCTTGGTTGAAGCGGCAGCGCTGCGGTTACTGCAGCACCTTGCAGGGAAGCACGGACTTGGTCGGTGAGCAAGTCCGCGATTCTCGAGAAGCGCTGCCGTCTTCCTCGGAGGCACTGCAGTGCAAAAAAGGATGTAGAAAGAATCAGTCCGGAAGCGGCCGAGTAGTGGACCTGCAGCGTGCAACAAAAACGAGGCTCTGGTTGGGAGTGGCGATACAGCAAATGCTAGATTGCTTCGGATTCAACAGTCTTTAGTTGACGAACTTACTGTAACAACTAGCGAATGTCACTTACATGGTAAGCCGGCGAATTTGACATGCGGTATTTATCTGGCAGACTTTAAGCAGAGTGATAGATAGATAAATCAGTGTATTTCAAAAGCCAACGGCCATATACAAAAAAAAAATAAAAATAAATATAGCTTAAATACTCAGGCTTCTTCTTAATTTTAAACATTTATCTATATAAACAGCCCACTCGAGCAATGACGAGGGGGTTAACATTACTCAAAATTTCAGGAAGTGACAAAAGGACACCATTTAAATAAAGTTTTCTGAACAGCAGATCTGAATTTTCTTCTAGCCCAAGCCTCGTGATTGAACAGCCGTGCCTTCACGATCTATATAAGGGTATATCGATATAGCGTATGTCTAGCAAACGTAAAAATCTTGGTGACGATTCGCCGCGCGGAGGTTTCGCTGGGGACGTTTCGTCGGTAAGCCAGCGTATAGAGCCCTAATGGAGGTATGGACCCTACTTCACCGACATTATATTTTAACAAGAGAACCAGAATAACAGAGTCTAAGAAAAGAATAACCGGTTTTTCCACCACGGTCTTTTAGACGGGAAACTGTTCAAACAGTCCGAACATTCTTTTTTTTTATCTAAAAAGAACTAACAGGAGTATTTTAATCGGAATAGCCTATCCCTGTCTTTAAGGGGAGTGTGTGGTTCCCCTCCCTCACAATATCGCATAAAGTAATACAAAATATCCCGCTAGACGCCTCTCGGCAAAGACATCAGCAAAGACGTCACCAACTTAATCTCCAGGAATAACATTATCGATCCCCCTTCCCCCTGCTGTTCCCGTCCTCCTCTCCAAGCCCTTGGAAACTCCTGCCGTTCCTAGGACGACCTTGGCACTCGATTTCCTTGAGCGAACTCTCAACTACTAACTGCGAAACTACGAACGAAACTATTGAACAACGAACGAAACTATTGAACAACGAACTACGAAAACTGAAAGGAATATTATACAGGCCACGACGGGGCGACGTGATGCGAAATTAGGCTGAAACCTTACAAGCCTCGCCGTTTTTTGGGATGGCCAAAACAAACTCTCATTACATTTCGTAGAAACTATTTACGTTCATATCTTTGAATCTTTGCAGGCAAGGCCGTATAAACCCCCCACCCGAAATATACAAAAATGATCATTTTTATAGGCTTTTCCCTCTAATCTATGTCTTTTTTGTCCGACCCGCAGCCCCCCCCCCCCCGAAATAAATTCCTGGATACGGGCCTGTTTGCAGGCCTGACCCAAAAGCCAATTAGGCCAAACTTCAGGGGAAAAAGGGTCTCCCCCGCCCCCAACACACACTTGATCTTCGAGATGGGCGGGTCAGGAATAAGCATGGGCACTGTTCTGTTTCGTTTTGGGGGGCACCTGTTTTTTATTTATTCACCTGTTCTTCTCTGTTTTTTGGGATGTCTGTTTTGCCTGTTTCTGTTTTACTTTTTACCTGTTTTCAGCCTGGTTCTGTTTTTTTCTTTCGCGGGAACTCCACTGGCAATCGTAAGCTTGTCGTTGCGGTCATCCTGAGGCGATTTACGATTCATTACGACGGGCGACTATACTTTGTCGTCTCCACTTGTTCTCGATTGTTTGGTAGCACGCGGCATGAAAAAAAGGCCCCCCCCCCCCCACGCTTGATGTTCAAGATGAGCGGGTCAGGACTCAGGAACAGAACAAATTGGAACCAGGGATTTTCGAGGATTTTTGTGTTGGGTTCATAAAAGAAATAAAATCGTACGTTCCCGTGTTGCTCACACCCGGAAAACCCATCGGTTGTAGTCACAACATTCTCTTCTACACCTTCGAATTTTGCACAAAAAATGTCCAATTACATCCTCCCAACCTGTGTGAAATAACATGGTGGTAACGCCTTAATAACCTTCGATGGCTTCAACAGTATGTGTTACCATGCTCTACGAAACTTCTCACCCAAATTGGCCAAGTGCACACGACTCAACGGTCACTTCCGAAGATAGGCAATAAATTCAAACCTTTGCAGACCGGTTTTCAAGCGGGTCTCCACATCAATCAAGCAGACGCTGCTAACCACATGGTCCGTGGCCGTAGTTCAGTGCGAGCGGCTGCCACATCAACTGTCGCAGCCTTCTTCCACCGCCAAATACTATCCAGCACTCTACTCATATCTCACCCAAATCAAGGGCTCATCACTGATGAGAGGGACATTCGAAAACGCGCGTTTGATCTTCCACAATAAGATGGATACAATAAACAACATAGCTTATAACACATCATCTTTGACTGTATCAGGGCGTGGGGCTACCAACCACTTGCCGAGGGCTATTTCCAATGTTAAATACAATATAGACCTCGATGTGTATTCCAGGGGATCTCCACACAACAGGAAAGCTTTTCAAGAACACTTTTAAAGTTTAACTGAACAGCCAACTTATTTTTGTATCATTTAACTGAATAAGCTGCATTATTTGAATTGTGTAGCCTAAAGTTTTTTTTTTTTTTCACTATTTGCTTCAGTATGACGTTCAGAATATCTACAGCCGTCCTCACAAATTCTACTATGACGCGGAAAATTTCAATCTCAACAAAAACGTAGGTTTCCAGTGGCTAGCGGTGAACTAGGTGATCACCGCTTACATCACGAAGACCTATTTCTCGTAAATCTTTTGCGTCAGCCATACCGCAGGAACAAGCGAATGGAGATACCACAGATCGGACCGGCAAATTCCACTTTATGAAAATCGATTATTCGTGAAAGGCGGAGCAACGGAGTAACGATTTTTTCGGATTTTCACGCCTCTCGAAGTGAACGAGTGATGGGTAACTAGATTGTCCTTTCGTAGACCTTTTCAGTTAAACCTTAAGAGGTTTTAGAGCGACACTCTGAGCGTTGTCCACCCTTCTAACAATAGCTACTATTAGTAACTATTTCCGTTCCATCCCTAACGAAAAGTTACTACGCTGACCGTTCCAACCTTGTCGGAATAGTAACTAATAGTTACTATTTGCTTACCATGCTCGGGAGCGTAGTAACTACGCATCTCTGTAACGTGATTGGTCAGATTCACCCCTGGCGTGAGATCCTGCTGGAAAAAGGCGGCAAAAAGCCAGAATTCGTGACGTCATGCGTAGTGACTACGGTAAGTAGGGTGGAACACGCTCTCTATGTGACCAAGTCCGAAATACGCCAGTGATCCTGGGGAAGAACAAGGAACGTCACCCAAACGAATCCTCAAATTGACTCAAATCCTACGTCGGCCAATCAAAACTTTTGTTGCGGTAACATTTCTGGCTCTTCGATAATTACACGGCGATTCTTCATGAGTTAGTCATCAAGAGTACTGTTTCTTCACGTCTCCAAGGCCCGAACGGCAAAAGACACACCAGAGCTGCACATTGAGAAACGCCTCACTGTTAGGCCTAAATTGATGTGATTATTCTCCCACGAAATTCTGGTTAATTGCACTTGCGGTTTAAAATACGGAATCCTTCTCCTCAAGCAATTGGATGTTGCCAGAACGCAAGACAAAAGAAAGACAACTGAGCAGAATCAGTCATTCGTGACTTAGACGACTTCTTCTATTGCTTCGCTTTATCCAACGACCCCCCATTCACTGTTTAACGCTTAAATAATACGAGCAAAAAGAAGAACTCGGTATCAAGTCTGCGAAATACCCTCGTAAATACCTAGAAAAAAACCAGCAGAAGTTCACGTTTTCGCTGATTCGAAAAAGACAGACTGGAAGGAGTTACAATATTGTCAACAAAACGTGACAGTGAGCAAAAAGAAACGCTGAATTGCCAGTCAAAACGTTCGTAGATGTTGGAGGTAAAACGTGGGGGGTAAGACCCCAGATCCATGCACCAAAAGGCAGGCTTCACCTTGCAAAAAATGATTCTCGGTATTCCAGACATCGGTTTTCGTCGAGATGAGTCAGGAAGACGTCTTGCAGTTACCGTGGTATCTGATACCACGGTTGCTCTGCAAAACCGGCAATTGCCGAAACTTGCTATTTTCGAAGTCATCAGCAAAGAAAAACTGATATCCAGTTACATCACTAAGTTCCAAACTTCTTCCACACACACCAATTTGACAAAACCCTATTGTTGGTAATGATGAAAGTGAGACGACTTTTTCAGATACGATATCTGCCCAGATACCACGATAACTGTAAAAACGCCTTTGGCGCCTTTTGGTATCAGATACCACGGTAACTGCAAAAACGCAACTAATGAGTTTAAAAAAGTAAAATTTAAGGAGCTGAAAGGGGAGTGGTAATTAAAGGAATGCAGGAGAGGTGGGAAAAATGACCTATGGTCGAGGTGGGTGAGGAAGATGTCTGGATTGTAGTTGTAGTTTTTGTATATAAGTATATGGAGGGGATAAGTTATATCTGGTCGAGTGTCGTCTATTAAAGTGTAATAGCGTATACAGTTATAAAATATAATACAGCGGGATATACATATATAGGCTACAGTGTGTTTTAAATAAAGGTTGCGTACAAAAAAACAAAGGAATTTCTCAGAATCTGGAAGGGTTTTATAGAAACAACATGTACGCAAAACAATTACGAAAATGTAATGTAAGGGAAGAGGGGGAGGGACAGAAAGTTGCCAACGAGAGCCAAGAAAGGAATTATATGAAGTTTTGACTAATAGTGAAATTAGCTATCATCATTTTCATGGCTTGATTGTACGCAAGACACTGATATCTGCTGACCTGAAAGTGAAGTTGCCTGTAACTATTTATAGTAGCGATAGGTCCACTTTCATGAATTAGGGCGTAAGCAGCAGTGCAGACTAACTCTCTAAATCCGTTCTTTACTTTTTTCTTTGGGCGAGGGGGGGGGGGGGGGGGCATTGAAGTACTGTCGAAGTGAGTCCAAGTCTTGATGATAAGACAATTAAGTCAATAGAAAAAAATGTAAAAACTAGACAAAGACGGGAAAATTCCCACGGCCTCAAGCTGATCATGAGTACTTGCGCACTTGCCAAACCAGCAATTAAGTTAAATTGCAAGTTCGATTTCATTGTAAGCTATGCCACAAGCCTTCGGAATGGTTTGGAAGAAAAAAATGCGGCTAGCACGAAGTGGTCTTCCCGGATACGCTGAACGAATAAGCTGTACTGTACAAAAACAGGGGAAAAACCCTTACCAGTCGACATGAATGATTACTGCGACCACAACTGTACATTTTTTCATCAAATTCCATCACCAGCCAACATTACTCACAAATTACAGAAACCAATCTCAATCCTTTACAGCAATTCATCCCTATTTTCGGCAATCATTAATCATTTATCAGGTGTGCAAGTATTGAGCGAATAGAGCGGACAGTCCTTTTCTTCTTTAAAATGTGGCTAAGCCGTCATGAAACCAAAAAAGCGGACAGACCTTTTCTCCTTTGTAGCGACTCAAACAATTTACTGAACGAAAAAAATACTGAGAAATATTTAGCTATATTTAGCCATTAGCATTACAGGACATACCTTTTCTTCACGAAAGTGTGACTGATTTTTAAGCAGAAATATTTAAACGACCTCAAACAATGTATTCGAACAAATAAATACTGAGGAACAGCCTACTGATTTTTTTTTTTTTTTACTTTTCGCTCATACACCAGCTAAATTGCTCCAAACTAATTATTTAAATATATACTGAAGCACTGTATTTTGGAGGTTAGTGCGTGATCAAGCCGTCATGAAACCAAAAAAGTATGTAGGTCAGTAGTTTATAAAACGCAAACACAACATTCGACGAGGACTAGAGTTCTCCTGTGGCAGTATGCAAGTTATTCTGACGTCACACAAACGCCACATCAGTTTTTTGTTTCAACTCTTCTTCGATCCTAACTTGTTTTCGGGGCTATAGGCTACTCCAGACCAGAAAATTCCTAAGCCAACAAGGGACACGAACCCTTTTCTCCCTTTCAATTGCACCGTCAAAATGGCAGATGGCGTGATAGAATCTGATCAAACATAATCTCCAGGATGAATAGGCCTGTATTTACTTTGATGGAAACAAAGAGGTCACGCAGTGACCACAGACAGGGGCGGATCCAGCCTTCCGTTCTAGAGGGGGCGATTCTTACCGAAAAGAGTGGGGGTAGTGTCCTTTTTATCGGCCACAAGGCTGATTTTTTTCGCGTTTTAAGTGTCCCTGTCGGTCTCTGATTTAACGAAAATGTGGTTTTCATATATTACAAGAATGGTAAAAACTGTACTTGATCAACTGACAACTGTTTACAAGAAAAATTCAAGCTCCTGGCTCCACTTGTAAAAAGATTTTAGAGTCTAGTTACAGTAGTTAGAACATGCGTTAATGCAGACTTCCGTAAGTGCAGTAAAACAAAACATAAAATTACGGCCCGTCTAGGGGTGGGGGCGATCGCCCCCCTCGCCCCCCCTCTGGATCCGCCCCTGACCACAGATGACTTCGAACAGGTACACCAGCTGCGACGAAAATCACTTTGTAGCGAAACATACTTGGATTGGACAGGAAGACGGATCAGCGACTCAAAAATACAAACAAGTAGGAAGCACAGCTGATCCGCACCAAAATTCTCCTAAAAATAACCCCTGGTCTCCAAAGAACGGCCCCAGATCGTACGAAACAACAGCCGTAATGTCCGAAAATACAAAATCCAAGATGAAAAATAAAATGAATTTGAACGAATGAACGAAATATTTTATTGCTCAACATCATAAAGGAGGCAAAAAATGGAAGTATTTGAGACAAGAGCTGTAAGCTCATATGGCACTTGCACCGGTTGAGAAGTATTGTTTGATCAAAAGCGACTCAAAAATACAAGCAAGGAGGAAACAGCTGATCCGCACCAAAATTCCCATGAAAATAACCCCCTGGTATACAAAGAACGGCTCGTATCACACGAAACAGCAGCCGTAGCAGCCGTCAACATCAAAAAGGAGGAAAAAAGATGGAGTATTTGAAGAAAAAAAAGAAGAAGAAAAAAGGGCTGTAGGTTATTTCTAGGGTAAACATTTTTTACGAGTTTATTATCATATTAGGAGTTACTCACTTTTTCTTTTTTGTTCTCGTCTTTAACGCAGACCTGAATAATATTAAAAGAACGAACACTGGGCGAGACACTACCTTCTTCCATATTTATAGCTTAAAAATCCCCTTTCTAGCAAAAAGTTTGTTCTGCCCCCGTACATTTGCTATTCGCTATTAACGCTGTGAGGGTGCAAACAACTGGTTGACACATCTATTCCTATAAGCAATAGAACAGGTAAAAAAGGTTTAGCAATCCGCTAACTTCTCACTAACTCGTACTTCGAAAACTAATCTTTCTATTTTCGTAACAAGCGAAAAAGCAAATTTCACTAAGAAATTCGCTAACAAAGGAGGCAAGTTAAGGCAGAAACTGTAAGGATCCCATATTCCCCTCTCCCACATATATTAACGCGGAAGAATGAGTAGGAGCGAAGCTCAAGTCTGTATGTGTCTTGCTTCTATCGAGATTCCGAAATCATGCAGATGAATTTTATTTCCGGTCGATGATCAAGAATCAGGGTTGAATAGCTTAGCGACGGCATCCAATCTCGACTCTATTATGTTCTACAGACGTCATGTCCTTTTCCGGATCTCGACTTGAAACCAGAGGACAAAAGATCACATCTCAAACAGAAGGGAAACTAGTCTATATAAACTATGTAATTGGGTGTGTAGGAATACCGAACTGTAACCTAGATCGGTCAGAGATACAGGAATACCTGAGGTGCATCCTGTAATACCTGCTGGATACAAACGCACATAATGACAGCTAGAATATTTATCGTGGTAACAGCGATGCTGAAGTAGTCGCCTGAGAAGCTGCAGCTCAAATTACTACAATCAACCCAGCACCACCATCCCCCAAGGCTAACAACAAATTTAGGTTTGTGTCTACAGAATAAAAAATAAAACAACTTTCCTTCAAGACAGTATCTAGATGCGCTTAGTGAGAACCAAATCAGGTCGGGTCACATTAAGCATAATCAGGTCGAGTCACATTAAGCATAATATGGTCGGTTACGTATAGGCCTACCTCACTAGCCAAGTAGGATTTAGCTACTTAGATGACCTACGGTGATGGCCTAGGCCTACGGTGTAAAATTAAATCTCAGGACTGTTTTTTTTTCTCTACAGCGACATTTAAAATTAATTTCCCCGAATAGGATATTTTTAGTCGGTAGACGCTTCAGTTGTTTATTGCAGGTTTGTTCCTTCCACAACGTTGACCCTGAAGTTCAACGGCCTGACGAGGACCCGTGCCAAGAAGGGCCGAAATGTAGCTACCAAAGCATAGTAGGTGACGTATATCTTTTTTTTTTTCCCAGTCAGCTTGGGCTCAAGGAGTATTTATCTACTGTGGTATTTATTTGTGAGCGGGACTATTTTTCGGTATGGGAAACTGAGTAATCATTGAAAGTGTCCGATTTAAGTGTGATGAAGTATTTCCCTTCGTCAATGGATTTGCAGCTTATCAAACATGGGATTGGAAATCTTTGGAAATTTTTTTCTAAAGTCTTCACTCACTTCCGCTGTTACAAGTAATTATCAACAGATTCACCCTATATGTTTCAAATTTAAGTTCTACTTTAGTATTCTCCTGGCCTTCAAGCCTCGCTTCCGCCAAAATATAAGAAAAATATCAAAGAAAAATAAGTTGAATCTAACTCCGACATACTTTTTCACGAGAAACACTTTACATCAGATCTTCAGTAGCCGAGATTAAATACTTGATTATCAACCCAAATTAGAGACCGTAGCCTGGTAACCACGAACAACAAATACAGCGCGAAATTTTCTAACATTTTCCCAGTGGTTCATTACCAGTTGGCCTGGTGATAGTTAGACTACAGCCGTTCGTGAAAAAGCAAACACGACAGAACAAAATAAGTGGGAACTGAGAAAATAAAACCCTGTCGAGCTTATTTTCACCTACTGGCGTATAGGCTATAGCTAGTGTGACCGCAAAGCAAATCAATAATCACGGACCCCCTCCCCCCCCCCCCCCAGCTTATACTACCTGCGTAGAGGGGTGCAGGTTTCAAGGTGAGTTCGACGCAAGCAGCGTTGCCAAGAGCTCGACTCACAGAAGCGTCACAGTTGCTGACAAAAAGGTGATTTTTGACACGCCGAATTTTGTTTTGCATTGCGTTGCACAAGGCGCACAACTGATAATAAATGAATTTGTAACAACATTTTTCAAAAGATTTCTTAACTGTTACATCAGCCGAAAGGGAACGCCGCTGACGTCGCTCCCAATGGCTTGATGATTTGGATGATGATCACAGTTGTGTATAATCCATCACTTTATCAAAGTAAATGAAAAAGTCTTTTCTGTCCTAAAAAGTGTCATTCGCAAAAAAGGAGTCCGTTTCAGAGAAAAAGTGTCACGGTGTCACACAGAGACAAAAAGTGTCACACTTGGCAACACTGGAGACAAGATATGACGGAAAACCGTACAAACTTCGGTGGTATCGAACGCTCACGACAAAGACAAAATGCGAAGAAAGTTCAGAATGGACTCGGGCAAATACAATAATAAAATATTTTATTTTTAATCCCAAAATCGTACAAGACGAAAATAGTGGAGTACAAAGAAAATAAAAATAAATAAATAAGGGAGATAAAAAAATACACGCGAAAAATTGCGTCATACAAACGAATTGACCCCTGAGAGGATGACATACGCGCATACGCCGTTTCTGACAGCTTTATGCAGACAAACAAAAATCTATCCGTAATACGCTAATTAAAAATAACTTTTGAACTTCATTGAACAAAAAATGAATTTCCCAAGTATATACCTGTTTCAACGGAGGACATTCTCAATACCAAGAATACCTATCGGAGAACAAATCTTGCAACAGCGAGCATGTACGCCGAAGAGAATTGCCTAGCTTCGGTATTTCGAGTCTCTCCTAAACTGGAAAGTAGTTCTATCCAACAGGATCGCCTAGGAAACACGGGCGAGTTTACGGAAGAGCTTTCATCTCAACCGCCTTATTTGTTTTTGACAAGTTTCTCGCGGAGATGAACTAATGGAGCCTCTCGATAACAGCAACACCAAGCACTAAACCCGGACACGATAACCAAGCCCTCACATCCGGTGCCAACTTCCTCTATCACCCTTCATGTCTACCCACTCTTCTCTCCTAATCGCTTGATCCGTTCTTATACCCGAAACTTCGGAACTCGTCCAATATTTTTCAAAGAACAAGAGCTGCGAGTTCATATGGCACTAGTTACGAGTAGGTGGTGCAAGAAAGTAGAAGAGAACTTCACAAAACACCCCGACATCCAAAAATGCAGTTCGGACCTAGAATTAGGATATCTAGTTTCACTCAAGTCTGAAAATTTCCGACATCACTTCCAAGCCATCGCCAACCTTCCAAGTTTCAACCCAAGAAATCCACTCGCTATGTAATTTCCTGTACCCCCTTCCAACTCCCCATATACCAAGGACGAATCTGGTCCGGACTGCTAACTGGATCATTTGAAGGAACTCGAAACTTCCTTAACTCGCATTTTTTTTTTTTACCGATGATCTACTCGGAAGCAATAAGGAGTAGCACGATCTGCCGAGAAAAGAGCCGAGCACAACAAACGCAAAAAATCAGCGTAGTGCTGTTTTAGGGTGGATCTCGGAACCATGAATGGACGGAGCGATAAGGGAAGCAGAGTGAAGCAGCAATAGTTGCGTTTTTGATCCGAGTTCTCCTCGCGATTCTCCTCCGACATCTCCTATTTCGCGTTTTTGGACCATTCAGAGGAAGTGAATTCTCCTATTCTTGCGTTTTCGTCAGAATCGAGAACGGGGGAAGCATCGGGATTCTGCAAAATCGAGAAGTTGCTCCGATGATGAATTCTCGATTCTCCTTTCTCCGTTCTTCTCCCTGATTAGTCAACAGATTGCGGATGTTGGATATGCATAAACACGTATATCGGGTTCCAGACGAGCTGCAAAATTAGTGTTTTTGTCAAAAGCAAGAATGGAGAAGTCAGAGGAGTAAAAACGGTAATTTGTACGAGAATCGAGAATTCAGAAGCGAGAATTTGGAACGGAGAATTCGGATCAAAAACGTAACTAATGGAAGTTAGGCGGGTCCTTTAAAACCTTTTAAGATTACTTACAGAGTACTTCCAAGGTGGCAACGGCAGGCTCCTGGATCGATCCAATGACTGCGATACACCTTATCGGTTTCTTATGGTCCTCAGGAGCGAACCTATAGACAAGTTTCGACTGCAGAGAGACCAGACCACTGGCGGTCTTGTCAATGACCTCGACTTCACCACCGTCGACAGCCATGTCACCAACTGTCCACCGGATCTGGGGCTCTGGACGACCTCGTTCCGCCTTGCACGTAATTATTGTCTCCTCGTCGGCCTGGACTTCTAAGGTATTCCCCGCTATCTCTCCGGAATTTAAGATGGATACGGTTGGTATTTCTGGAAGAAAGGATGAGCTTTAAATTCCACATCCAGCAGTGTAATCGACTACCATGTTAGCAGTTGATAACAGATACCACATGTTTTTGCATCCTTGTGTTGAGTGGTGACTATACCTGTTTTTTTCGCGGAAAGATAACATTTAAATAGGTCCTAGCAAATGTATCCTCATAACACTGAACACCAGGATGCGCAAACATATGTTGTCCCTTATCAGATAGTATAGTGTACAGATACATGATATCACCGTAGAGATGGTGGTACAATATTGATTTTTACAATTCTAGGGAACAGTCTGGACCAAAGGCCCACAAGCAATAAAAACACAACACCCCGGTCCGGCTGGACAACACAGACAGAGCCAGAGGAATATTTCTTTCAGAACAAGACCTAAGGTTTCGATGGGATAGCACAAATTTAATATTCGATCCAGACAACTTTGTCTTGTAGAGACCCAGTCTTCGCCAGACTCCTTAAACGTTTTTACTCCTGAACAGATTAAGGCCAATCGCTGATCAACTGAGAAAACATATGCACAAAACATAAAACATATATGTTCAGATATGCATTCAGAGTGTGTTTATCCCTATCCGGCTTTGCGTCATATCTACTTTGACGGGACTGATAAAAAAAAGGTCTCCTTACCCCTACATCGGAACTTCTACTATCAACTTCGGATAAAACGTTTCGTTATAACAAATTTTCCGGTTTCGTCCGGACTATATGTTCGGGTAGAACATGATTGTTATACAGGGAACTTGTCTTATTACCCCTAAATCGAACATCTAATTAGCTCAATTAGCTTCAAATAAGAGTCCAATTTTGGCTGGATTCCGGGCGAACTATTTGTCCGGCGAAAAATAAATCCTCGCCCCCTCCCATTAATATAGGTGGTGTAAATGTAATATGTATAATATTATGGATAATATTATGTGACAAGCCGTATGGCTTACTCCTTTATTGAATAAAATAAATAAATATATAATATCTCGTTCCCTTCGAGAATTATCGTACTTACGGATGGACAGAAAACATTTACGAAATCATGGGTATCGCTCCACTTCCGTTTTGAGATCTAAAAAAGGAACGGATCCACCGAAACCAATTTTTTCTGTCTTTGGAAAGTCGTTCCTTTACTTGTCTTTCTGTCACATTTGTCATCCAGGACTTCCACCCCCTCTTCCAGATCAACTGGGACCGGGTCGATAATAAACAGGTCTATTCGACGATCAAGTATAGGCTACATCGTTGAAAATAAGTAATCTTGCGGTTCTGTATTATTTGGTCCACAAAAAGAAAACAAAACATATAAATCACACAAAACAGTAGACCTTGCTCAAGGGGAGAATGAGTGGGAGCTGAGATATGATTTTCAGAATTTTTTCTCTCAAATCATTTTCTAAAGTTCTTTCCGAGCCTTTGCAATCATATCGGACGGTGTAATTTTCAGGTAAATAAAAACAAAACCCCAGAACACTATTACAAAGGTAATTACTCTGCTACCAGTTAATGACTCATTCGTTAGCATTTCCTTATTTCAAGGATGTGAGCTGAAATTACCAGTTCACATCAGTTCATCTGTCGAGTTAACCAACTCAGGTCAAACTCGAGCTAAGGAAACGAAGCTCAAACGATCTTGAACCAATTCGGATTTGTCAATGTCAGCAACAACAAAAAACATTAAAAAAAAAAAAAAAAAATATACAACAATAAAAATCTGAATTTCTCACCTGAAAGAGTTACATTCGTTTCTCTTGTCATTTGCACGTCATTCTCGTAGACAGTGCACACCCACTTTCCTTGGTTGGCTTCGATCCCGATGAACTGCGAAAAAATACCAGACATAAATAATAAAATAAGAATAACCAAATTCAACTAAGAATAGGCTAAAACTTTTATCCGTTCTAAACCCCTTTTCTATTTTTCTTTCTTTAGTAAACTTTAAAGTACCTTGTCTTACCTGTAATACCAACGAAACCTACTTCCATAATCACTCCGTATATTTCTAAACCCAGAGACCCCAATTTCGTACGTTATATTCTAACCCCTCTAACAAAACCACGCTGATTTTCTCACTTGCTACCTTCGATGTGTATCACACTGTCTACGGTTGTCTGGGAGAAGTTTTCCATCATAAAACACGGTTATGTAAATTGTTTCCCTGTTTTCGCTCCAAGGGTCTCGGAAAAGGCTTAAAACAGCCAAAACTGTGGGTTATTTGTTGAAAGCACAGCCTAGTTTTAAAGTATTCAAATATTTTAAAATACTGTAAGTTGAATAGTAAACATTGCGAGGGGTCCTTTAACTTTTGGAAAGAACAAAAAGAATATGTAGCAATGACAAGGCGGGTAGGGATAAAGAGAAGGCACCACTTTCCAGGTGTTATAGCTGAAACAGAATCTGCAAACCGTCAAACAACTTGATAGCCTGACATGTTTTTCTCCTATTAAAAAAACCATAGCCTACACGCTTCACCCATTACTTCCTGCATGTTATTCCTTTTCTACTTGTATTATTTTTAAAAGTCCCGTATCACAACCTGGACAAGCTGGTCCTATCCAACCATTGTTTCCCCACATCTTCAGCATCAAATAGTTCACTGTCCCAACCAAAGAAGGCATACTTTAAGAGAGGCGTTTTCAATAAGACATGCAGGAGTAGCGCTACGGGAATGAAATACCTCAGTGTATTAGGAATGTCACAACCCTTCAGTCTTTAAAAAAAAAAAAACTAAAATAGTCATTTTCAAGTGATAGTACTTGATAGTTGGTATTTGTAAATGTATTTAAACAATAATATGTGTGTTATAAAAAGGAGTACTATTGAATGGGCTCCTTATTTGTTATGTTCGTTCCCATAGACAGCATGGCCTTTTTTTTAGGAGGACATGCAGTTTGTTCCAGGAAGTATATTATCTTTTCGTGTAATAATTCTGAATTAACTTCTGCCTGACACAAAACTACCCCATCTTGTGACATTAGCCTAGTAACCAATCTCGAGCAGAACAGAAATAAAAATGAAAAGAGGTATCAGAAACATCCGCAGGAATGAGCTACATATTTGAAAATTGCAGATATTACATTGCTAAGCACTCAAGGATGATTCATTATTCTAATGGAAAGAAATTAAGAATCTAAGAGTCGCAAAACCTCATCCAGGCGGTGAAAAAGAGGCTATGCATTGTGCGTTTCTTCAGTGTCTATGAGCGTGCCCCCCCCCCCTTTTTACCGTAGTTACTACGCATGACGTCACGAATTTCGCCGTCAAGGTTGGTACGCATTTTAAAAAATTTCGGTAAAATATCACTTCAGGGCCGACCACGTTACAGAGATCCGTGTAGTTACCACGCTTACTACGCTCCCGAGCATGGTAAGCAAACAGTCATTCTTTGTTACTATTTCGAGAAGGATGGAACCGTCAGCGTAGTAACCTTTCGTGAGATTGGAACGGAAATCTTAACTGATAGTTACTATTGTCAGAATAGTGGAACAGGCTCTATGTGTGAACGAGGTGTTGATTTAAGCAGCAACGGCAGAGCAATGGGATATTTGAAGCCCGCGCAAGTGAAAGACCTTACAGAAAAGAAACAAATCAGAGGCAAAGGGAGAAGAAAAATGGGCGAGTGTCATACCAATCTCACTGAAAGGGCGATATTCCACCTATTATGACTACAGTAAAACCAATGACTTTCTAAGCAATTAGCAGTTCTGACATAAAACTTTTCTGCGGCAAAACATACATGCCCCGCCCTTAAAATAAGCAAAGGAGTTCCGCTGAAGTTCCACAACAACGACCAGCACGATTCAGCTCTCACGAAGCTTAGAAAGTCGATGTAAGCCAACATGACCAACCAGGCTAGGTGGTAGAATTTAACAAAATCCATCAGTGATTTGAACGCACGCTCTAGTAAGAGACTCTAAAGCAGTATAACAACAGTATATAACATGTGGTTACAATTATTTTTCAAGTTATCTTCTCACGCAGATAACTATCTTCTAATAATAATAATATAATTGCAATAATAAGGCTTTCGCCTCTATAAATTTCTCGATACACTTAACACACTAAATTAAATTTCAGCCAGGTGGTAGTCCACACCTGCTTTGAATTGGTTGATATTTTCGGTATTTACAACACTTTCTAGGAGTTTATTCCAATGTTCTACTATTCGGTTTCTAAAGTTCCATGTTCCGATGTCTTTTCGGAATTTCTTACCACTCAGTTTCAAGTTCTGTCTCTGAGACCGTTCTGATTGAAAGTGAAGACATCATCAGGCCTAATATTTTTAAAAGTTTCGATCAAATCACCTCGAAGAAATCTGTAAGATAAACTGGGTAATCGTAGTTTTTGAAGCCGGTTTTCATAAGGCAGATGGCGAATGGCTGGCATTGTTTTTGTTGCTCTTCTTTGAACTTGCTCAATGGCGATAACGTCCTTGATATAGAAGGGCCTTGTTGTTACGTGGCCATATTCAATTAGTGGGCGAGCTATTGCCTCAAATAAAATAGGAAATAGGGAATTGTCCTTAAATGTTAAATGTCCTTGTCATAAAATTCACAATTCTTGTAGTTTTCTTGATGATAGTTTCGTAACGTGTTGAAAATTTTAGATCTTTGTCCATTACTACCCCGAGGTTCTAGTTGGTAGTCGAAATACTTAGGGGGGAGAATTCAAGCAATACGGGGTATTTTTTTCTCTATAATGAGATATAGGAGGAAGGCACTCTTTTGTCGGTATTCCATGAATTCAAATTCAAATGAATTCAGAATTCTGAATTCAAATGGGTTTTGGTGGGTATTAATGAAAATTTACACATGTTCTTGAGTAGCCTAGGCGCAACACCCCAAAAGAACTTTTTTTGTATGTTTACGGTAAGTCAGTGTATGACCATTTGACCAGCAAACACTACTCTATAGAATACTATTTCTGATTTTTAGAAGCTCGAAAAATTGCATCAGCATGACAACAGCAAACGTTGCATTGCCAAGAATATGTTGTAAGTAATGTTCTGTTTCACCCATCGTACAGGAAAGAGAAAATGATGGAGTATAACAAAAAAAAAGTAGAAAAAACATCACACAACAAAGGAAAACAAAGCAAATCACAGAGGGAAAGATCACAATTATAATTCAGAAAATGTCAAAGAACAATCCCTTGCCTTGCCACTCATGGCCGCTCTTACTGCATTTTATTCGTTGACAGCTCATCGAGCTTTCGAATCGGGTCAACAATACCGTATTTCTTGGTCATGAAGGTATTGCGCGTCCAAGGAGGGAGACGAAGAAGGTATTTTGCGAATTTAAAGCAAGTTCGTTTAATTTATAGCCGGTCCGTATCATTTAATGTTTACTTCCAGTTTCAACAAGAGTGTGTATTAAAACGTAAACATCACGTATAGCACTATGCAGCTTGTTACACCTATTTGAACAACGCTTATGGGGCAAGGCGAAGCAAGTGCCAGAAACCAAACTGACAGCCACAGTGGGACAAATGTAGGATGGTCACAGACCACCCGACCACTTTGTTTAAAGATCCAATAGAGAGAGTTTCATATAGAAATTCCTTCACGGGCAAGCCGAACATTGGATTTTTCGTCATAAATATAATAACCTCAACATCTTTGTCATAAATAATAAACTTATATACAATTCGAATCACTGTAAGTGATCATTCACAATTACACTTCTATCAGAACTAAAAATCAAATAACTATAAGATAAACAAGATTCACGACGAATTACGCATTTCGACAAATGACGTCCCATGGCACTATATCAGAACTAGGATTCAAACAATTATAAAACAAGCAAGAATTACGATGAATCATACAAGAAATTACGATGCGTTATAGATTTCGACAAATGGCGGTACGAAGCTTTTTTTGTATCGGTCATGAGATACAGAAACAGGATGTGACTTAGGAATGGGCTGCGAAACCATTCGCGAATGTACTTGCGCTTCGTTTGTTTTGTTCCCTTTTATAACAAGTATTCTCTACTGGTAGCATAAGAAATCCGAAGAAAAACAGAGGAACATGGGGTTTTCAAAAGGCCAACGAAAAGACTGAAAATGAATCGAATATTTTCCAATTTTCGTCTGTTTTTCTTCGGATTTCTAGTGCTATGTCAGGCCAATTTGGTTTACGTAATTATCTTCTCTATTGATATCGCTTTCCATTTCGTTGACATATTACTCGGACAAAACTAACAATCTTTACTAAGGATTGCTTCAGATTAGCACAAAATTAGGCCTCCTAGTTATCTACTTAATTTCTCAGATTTTTATGGGTGATGCATCTTTGCATCCCTGCATATTGAGCTATCCACGCTTTTCAATTTGATTGTTGCTGTTGCGAAAGAGTCCGAGACAAATCCTTTAAACCGTCCAACATTCAAACATTCAGATTAATGAAAATACAGACCAACAAATGGCTTCGTTGGCTCGGCTTCTTCATCTTCCAATGTTGTGACAACAGATTAGCATTCTTTCATTTCCCGTGTGGATGCAGCCTTAGAAAATTTCTTTTGCGGTTCCGAAACTAGAGGACACGCAAAAGAACAAAGAAAGTTTTGCTAGGGGGAGAAATAAGAAAAACTGAGATGGATAGCTAATTCAGAACTGAATTTTTATTTGAATTCCGGGTAAAAGGATGAAGCACTGGTTTCACCGATGCCATAACGAATCCTAAGGCATATTCTCGCCTTTCCCCGAGGACTCCACTTGTGGAGTCCCGCGTTTTTGTACGTCCAGGGGACTCGCTCCCTGTATTCTCGCGAGTCCCCACGGATGGATGCTCCGATTATCATCACCATCATCGAAAAGGACTCCCTTTCAGATTCGGAGGGGAATCAATTTGTCCTGGTGTTGGTGCAATTTGAAATTAATTACAAAATAATCAGAATAAACAAAGCCAAAAATAAAGTGGATCTAGACTAATTTTGTCAACTGCAAATTTTTTTTTCCAACAAAATCCATCCTGATAGCATTCCCCGTGTTCTCGCTGCTTCTATACGTGGAGTCCGCGTGGAGTGACTCCCCTTATTCTCGCCGTTCCCTTTGATTTCCGCGAGGAGTCCTCGGGGATCGGCGAGATTACGCCTCCTAATCTCACCAAACCCCAGCTTTGTAGGCATACCTGTGGTTTTAGAAGTGCCCGGGAATAATTATTTCGTCCCACTTAATAGGGGTTAGCCAATTCTCTATTTTGCAGATATCTTGAGTAGATATATCTTAGTAGGTAGCCTAGTGTTCAACATAATTAAACAAGAAAACCAAATTCACCAAAAATAAACCTTCAAACCTTTAAAAAAAAATGGACGCCTACAAATAAATTACTTAAATTACCAACACTTGATTTCCACAGCTCACCACCTGCTGAACTATACACAAACAAATATCAAATCCTATCTCCTTAACAAAGCATAAACAGACGAGAAACGAAAAGGCCTCGCAGTGTTTGTCGAGGTGGGACTGAGACACAGGTCTTCGTTCTTTTAAAGCGTTTTAATTATCTTCGATTGTCGAAAACCTTCACGTTTCTGCCCTTGGTCATTTCTCCGCACTCCACCTAGGAAGAAGATCTTTTAGACCCGATTAGTCCTTTTTTTTTTTTTTTTTTTTTAAGTTTTGTTTTATGATCTCGTGCATTTATTACATTATTGAAAGGTAAGTCTATTTTGTTCCTTTTCTTTGTCTATACTGCACTATTTTCCTCTTCTTAAGTGCGTAAATAAAATTTCATGATCATCATTATTTTAGTTTCCTTTGTTTTGTCTTCAGAAAGTGTGTTGAATTTGTAGTCAGCATTTGATTTGCATAATAATTTTTTTGTACCATGGCCCGTTGGGCTTTCCATGTACAATACATACATAAATACATGGAAGAGGCTAAAAACATACGAAGCCGTGTTTAATTTTCTGTATGCATAGCTTATGGTGGTAAAGTCGTTAACTATCTCTGAACATTTGAACAGAAACACTATGTAGTAGGAGGTGTCCTTTAAAGATGGATTGATCGGATAAAAAGCTTTAAATAATTTCTGAACACATGTACTGTAATAACCTCCCTACAACAGTCGGCAGACTATTCTAAATAGAAGGACCTAGATCAGGGATATAATATGGCGAAATGACTGATCTCTCATCAACTGTCTTCTTTTCAAGGTCTCTCTAAAGTTATTCAAGGTTTCTCTAAAGTGAATGGAACTATTTCAAAATGAAATAAGATTCAACTGAAACTAGGTAACGAAAATTCTGTCCCGGCTTCAACATCATCTCATGAACTGTCTCTGACGTATGCCTACCCTGCACAGTACCGTGGAATATAGTCTACAATGGTTCTTCCTGTTCTACATCTGTGGTCCGAATGGGCCCGTACTAAATTATCTCGACCGGAAATATGGCATATCAAAAGGAACAATTTTTCATCAAAGTGGAACAATCATTCGTGACATAGCCTAATTATGTTCCCTATTTCCAAGGCACTTCTGGGAGGCGAGCCGAGTCTTAAACCCTTTTCATATCGTCTCTTAGATGAAATAAATTCTTCTTTATGGTTCCTAGGCTATTCCCATTCTAATGGATCGACATTAAATATCAAATGATGTCATAATGCAAATTGTGGCGGAAACCATTCAAAGAAATATTTCCAGCAAGAATCGAATCAGGCATATCATCCACCGGAGAGTAAAGCATAACTCGAATTTGTTTAAAGTCCAATAGGCTGATCAAACAATCGTGATACCACATTAACACCCAGAGAATACAATGTTACATCAGAAATCAGCAGATTCCTCGACAACTTATTTTTGCTAATAAATCCGTTTTTAGCTGACTGTCATACTCCGATTTACTAGCTTCTACAAATATAAGCCGGGTTTCTTTTTTCGTATCCATTCGTTGTTATTACATACATCGGATTATTTGTATTGTTGACAAATATTCATATTAACGGGGTTAACTGAAAATTCCTTGTACTGTAGGTAGAGTAGGTCGGTTAAATTTGTACATTTTTGGCAGTGTTGTAACTTTACATCCAGAAAGCAAAACTGTTCTTCGGTACTACAAACAACAGAAAGTTTCATCGGGAAACACTGTCATACTCCGATTTACTAGCTTCTACAAATATAAGCGGGGTTTCTTTTTTCGTATCCATTCGTTGTTATTACATACATCGGATTATTTGTATTGTTGACAAATATTCATATTAACGGGGTTAACTGAAAACTCCTTGTACTGTAGGTAGAGTAGGTCGGTTAAATTTGTACATTTTTGGCAGTGTTTGTAACTTTACATCCAGAAAGCAAAACTGTTCTTTGGTACTACAAACAACAGAAAGTTTCATCGGGAAACACTGTCAAACTCCGATTTACTAGCTTCTACAAATATAAGCGGGGTTTCTTTTTTCGTATCCATTCGTTGTTATTACATACATCGGATTATTTGTATTTTTGACAAATATTCATATTAACAGTGTTAACTGAAAATTCCTTGTACTGTAGGTAGAGTAGGTCGGTTAAATTTGTACATTTTTGGCAGTGTTGTAACTTTACATCCAGAAAGCAAAACTGTTCTTCGGTACTACAAACAACAGAAAGTTTCATCGGGAAACACTGTCGTGATACATATCGAAGGTAGCAAAGTGAGAAAATCAGCGTGGTTCTGTTAGAGGGGTTAGAATGTATCGTACGAAATTGGGGTCTCCGGGTTTAGAAACAGATGGAGTGATTATGGAAGTAGGTTGCATTAGTATTATAGATAAGACAGGTCCTCTAAGAGAAACCAATGGGTTGGCGAACAACTGTATGAAACCGACTACATGACAAAAAATTTCGGAACTGTCTCACGGACATCGTATCTCTAAACCATTTGCCTTCTCCAAATAGCTGTATCGTCAGTGCTGCGTGTAATCCATGACTTCGCCTAGTTGTGCACGAATAGGCGAAAATGTGCGAAACAGAGGGATGCGGATGTTTGTTGTGTAGTGTTGGAATATGGTTTCTTACCGGATCGTTGAATGGAACTGCACAGTGTCACTGATGGACTTGCATACTTTCAAGGTTCAACCCTTCCATAAAAAAAAATCAATAAAACAAAATCGATCCAACACTGAATAGAACGATCACCGCAAGAAACAAACACGAAGCGAAATGAGAAAAAAAAAATTAAAAAAATTTACAGTTCCATATTTGACAGTGCAAAACGGATATGCAAGCTGAATTTTACTGGAGCTCGGCCCTTCATGGCAAGGGTCCTCTTCAGGCTCAAAAGCGTTCAAGTTGGAAGAACCAACTTGTGGAAAAGTTGAGCGGTTTTGAGCCTGAAGAGGACCCTTGCCAACAAGAGCTGAAATATGGTAAAATTCAGCTGACGTATCCGTCTTGCACTGTCAAAAATGATTCGCAGTCAGCTTGGGCTGAAGGAATATTTAATTACAATTCCATATTATTGCTTTGTACACGGAAACATACAAAAAGAAACATCATTATTAGCAAGTTACCGTAGTTTACAATTACCAGACTAACGCACGATCGTGGTCAATTGAATTTTGGTCAATGAATGTGCGAGAACCAGGCCCGTATCCATGAATTTATTTCGGTGGGGGGGGGGACGATTGCCTGTTGGTCGAACAAAAAAGTACAAAAAAACACATAGATAAGACGGAAAAGCATATAAAAATTATTATTTGTTTATGTTTCGGGGGGGGGAGGGGGTCAACCCAGGCCCCCCTGGATACTTCCTTGGCGAGAACATACCTTAATTCCACATTCGCCTCTCTCCAGGTTTCCGGCACGTTCATACATCGTCCCTTCCTTCACTCGAATAACAGCACTATTCCTTGACCATAAACAATCCGCCTCCTCTAAAGGACCGCTACTCCTACACGTAAGAAGAACCTCATCCCCAGTTTTCACAAGGGGGTTTAATGGCACGATGTCCAGGGCAGCCAAAGAACCTGAAAACACTGAAATCCATCAGCAGCGAATCACATACCTTGATCACCTTAAAGTTTGACTGAAAAGAAGTAAGTAAGTAAGTAAGTGTATTTATAACCCACAAAATGTTTTACAACATAAGAGTGTGGAGTAGAAGAGATAAATTGAAATAAAAAGAAAAGAACAAAAGACAACAGGAAAATAACGTACAAAACAGACAATACGCATCAGCTATCAGCCAAAAAGTCTAATCAGTCGGTGATGCGGCAACAGACGTAGACAAGACTTCTGACGGAAATCAGAATGCAAATGTTTGCAGCCGTGACAAAATGTTTGCAGCCGTGACAAAGACAACTTATTTTTGTGTCATTTAACTGAATACAGTGAATTATTCGGATTCTTCAAAGAAATTGTTTTTATTTTCCACTGTCTGCTCCAGTTATGACGTTCAGAATATCTACGGCCGTCCCCACAACGAAAATTCTACCAAGTCGCGGGAATTTTAATCTCGACACAAACGCGGCTTTTCAGTGGGCAGTGGTAAGATTGAAGATTGCTTAGTGCCTGAACAAGAAAAAATCATAAATCTCTCTCGTAGTAAGGCATACATGCGCATAGAGGTGCCACAAATCACGCTGAAATCCCACTATTCGAAAATCGATTATTCGTGAATAGCGGAACAACGAAGTAGCACATTTTCAGCGGGTCTTCAAGCCAATTTAAGTGAAGAAGTGATGCCTAACTAGATTGTCGTATCCAGACCTTTTCGGTTAAACTTTAATAAAAAATATCTCTCCATGGGTTCTTATCCCAGCCTTTTTCTTTGTTTTTTTTTTTACTTTTTGGTTTTGTTACTGTTAAATCTTCAGCTTAAAGTATTTTAAAATATTTGAATACTTTAAAACTAGGCTGTGCTTTCAACAAATACCCCAGGGTTTTGACTGTTTTAAGCCTATATTCAAACAATGTTTAAAACGGATATACGTCAGATACGATTCTTCTCAACAAACCTGTAATCCTGTTACAGGTTTGTTTCATTCCCCGACGTTGACCGAAAGATTGACAGCCTTACGAGGACCCTTGCCAAGAAGGGCCAAAATCTCGCTGATGAAGAATCATAGCTGACGTATATCCGTTGTAAACACTGTTTGAACATATGTTTCAAAGTCAGACTGGGCTCAAAGAATATTTATGTTTTAAGCCTTTTCCGAGACACATTGACTTATAGCGAAGACAGGGAAACAATTTACATAACCGTTTTTTCTGATGGAAAAACTTCTCGCATACAACCGTCGACAGCGTGTTACACATCGAAGGTAGCAAAACACGGCAAGTGAGAAAATGAGCGTGGTTTTGTGAGAGGGCTTAGAATTTACGTTACGAAATTGGGGTCTACGGGTTTAGAAATATATGGAATAATTATCGAAATAGGGCGTTAGTATTATCGGTAAGGCAGGTCCTTTAAAGGGGTCGTTGTCCTAGTCTGTGTTTCCTTGTTTTTCTTTTTGTTTAAGTTATTGTTCGCTTTACATTATTTGGCTATTCATTAATTTTTGTTACGGCATTGAGTCAATTATATTTTCTCTTTTAATTCAAATAGGTTAAACTTTTCTTTCTTTCTTAGCTCTTTCTTTTCTTCAGAATCTTATGATGGGTAACAATTGTTTACTATTATTTATTATTAGCAGCTTTATTCAGGCCTTCAAAAACTCTGCACTCACCCACAGAAAATAAAAGTCCAATAAAAGTTCTCAGAAACGCTGAGTGAGAACAACTGACATCCCAGGCTAAAATTAGTTGCGTATTTGATTGCCGTTCCTGATCTCAGTTCTTCTTATTTCTCGTTTTCGATCACCTTCCGAGTTCGCAGTTTGCTTAATTGTCGTTTTTGCTGAAATGGAGACCGTGTCAGTTCTCGGTTCTAAAATACCTGCGAGTGAAACGGCGAACAGTGTCGCAGACGCAGTTCTCGGTCCGAGTTCGCCTGCCATGAATAAATTAACCCTACAAAATTAACGTCCCGGAAAGTGTATTTCGAAATGGAAGATTACAACTTGTACGTTTTGACTACAAGAATGGCTTTATCCCTGTCAAATATAACTACCCTTAACTGACTTCTTTACGCGATTTTATGAATGGCGAAGGCGTCAGGCGAACTGAGTGTAAAAACGGAAATTAAGCTGCAACGGCGAAGTTAAATTCAAGAATAAAAGTCTTGAATTGAACTCACAGGGGAACTTACACAGGCGATCAAAAACACAACTACTGTTGCTTAGAAGTGCAAGGTCTAGGTTCTCTCGGAGTCTCAGTGCCTAGGACTAGCCTAGCACTGTAGTAGCAAATGGGTTCATTCATAATGCACAGGACAAATGAACCTGTATGCAGACATATCTGCAACCCGAAGTTGCACTAAACCCAAACCATTTCTGCAATTGTTTAAAGGACCCATACTCTTCTACTTGCACTATTTTAAAATGCTTGAATACTTTAAAACTAGGCTGTGCTTTCAAAAAATAACCCACGGTTTTGGCTGTTTTAAGGCTTTCAGATACAACACGTTGACTTATAGCGAAAACAGGGAAGCAATTTACATAACCGGTTTTTCTGATGGAAACTTCTCTCATCTCGCATACAACCGTAAAGAGCGTGATATACATCGAAGGTAGCAAAACACGGCAAGCAAGAAAATCAGCTTGGTTTTGTTAGAGGGGTTACAATACGGTACAAATTGGGGTCTCCGGGTTTAGGAATATACGGAAAGATTATGGAAGTAGGTCGCATTAGTATTGCAGGTAAGACAGGTCCTTTGAGGTTATTCAATCCGAAGCTAGATTGAGCATTGACTGAGTTACCACCTACTGACCTTTAATAGACAGACTGAATGAGAACAGCATCCTATACCACCAGAAAGTTAAAAAACTCACAAGCACCATGCCTCAAGTACATTTACTCGAAAGCGAACTCGGCTGTATAAATTTGGAACCCTACAGTAGATTTAAATGGACAAAGCTATAGTACAGATATGTTAGTTTTCTCATAATTATTTAAATTTGTGTTAACATTGGCAATTTCATGGACTTATATGTGACAAAAGTCTTGTACCAGTTAGTAAAAGTAGAAAAAGTAGCTAATTAAGAGCCCCTGTAAACATTTGAATATGTCTTATAGATCTTCATTCTACCATTTAATTTAGCCCAAAACTGTACTTTTCAAATTTCATTAACTGTTAAAATCAGTCTAGTACACTAGCCCCTTTTCAGGCACGGTGCTCAAACGTCTAGCACCATGCCTGGGTGCTAGACGTTCAAGCACTGTACCTTGGATTTCATGTATGGTGCATGGATTTCAGTATACAGTGCATACATCAAAAACACAGTTTCTGTCATAACAATTGAGCACCAGCTCGGACAGGGCTGAAATTACTACCATGAATTAGAGAAATCAAAGACAATCCTTTATATATTTTTCACAACAAAAACAAAAGGGCTCGGCTGACGACAGATGTGAAAAACCTCATTTCCTTTTCTACATAGTCAAGGGTTTTGCATGCAAAGTGTCCTGTGCTCAGCCTGTGCCTCAGCTTTTTCTACCTAGCAGCCAACCAGAATATTGGCTCTTGGGGAATAGATAGGGAAAATACATGGAAAATAGATAGGGTGCTGTTAGGTTTTTCATCTCCATCATCATTAGAGCCCTTTTGTTTTTGTGGTGAAAAATATATAAAGGATTGTCTTTGATTTCTCTAATTCATAATAATAATTTCAGCCCTGTCCGAGCCGGTGCTCACTTGTGATGACGGAAACTGTGTTTTTTCTGTATGCACTGTATACTGAAATCCATGCACCATACATGAAATCCAAGGTACAGTGCTTGAACGTCTAGCACCCAGGCATGGTGCTAGACGTTTGAGCACCGTGCCTGAAATGGGGCTAGTGTACTAGACTGGTTAAAATCCTACAATACGGTACCTTTTGACGTTACAGGTTATAGCTAAATGGTAAAATCATATATCCATTAAAACTTCCTTCTCATACACATTTTAAGCTATTTTATCTATACTCCCTCTGTCCAATCTTCCCTCTGATTTGACTCATCTTTCGTCCGCTTGTTTTGCAGTGAGTCAGGACATCCTCCAAAGTTAAATACATAAAAGAAGCACAATTACTACTCTGCTACTACTTTCTAGGCTAGGCTATGTCTTAACCTAGGATAATTCCTAGTCTGGTAGTCTACAGTACCAACTCATGGCAGAAATACCTCATAGCCTAACATCTGAAGAATATTATGAAAGTTCTTATAGCCGATGCTAACAGCTGGAACACATACCTATTATGCAGCAGGACAAAAAAACAGCTTTTCTCAGAAATCTTGCCATTTTTCAAGGCTTGCTTGTCTCGGAGGTCCTTAACACTATCTCACTTAATCCACTGGCTTTCACTATTATTTCAATTTGAATCACAAATTTTAAATCCAACCCACACAAAATCAACTTCCGACTCAAACTCTGTTCGTCGTTTGATTCAAAATGACCGCCGGCCGTTGGGTTGAGAAATTTGCTCCGCGTCGCGTTACGGCGCCCAAGGCGCCCACACAAGTACTAGTGCAGTCTAGCGATAAAAAAAGCAAACTAATAAGAAACTGAGATGGCGCTGACTAAGCTTCTTGTACTTTCAAACAAATAGCCTGGTCACACTGGGCTCAAAACGGCGCCGTTTTGACAATCTGCGCAGATTTCTCGACTGAAAATAGGTCTACAAATCTGCGCAGATTGGGTGGGTCGTCGGTGAGGTTCTGAAAATCCTCAGTGGACGTGACGGTTGATGGCTTTAGGCAGCTTGCGGGTAATAAGCAGACTTCAGTTAGGGGTGTAAAATCGAAACTGGACCTATTTTGCAAAAATTCAGTTTTAATTATGTTGGTCTAGTGTGAACGATCATGATTTTGTTTTCAACGTCCCAGGATTGACGAAAGTTATTTGGGGAGAAAGGTAAAGAGTTTGTAGATGTCAAAATGTCATCAGTCACATCTATTATTTATTTTCTGCCAAAAATAACAAAGAAGCATCTGTTTGATGTCTTTTTCCTTTTTTTTTCAAGGGTTAACAAAATACTTATTTGCATTGTATTATTTTTATTAGTCAACATAAAAAAAATACCAGTATATTTCCTGCAACATAATCAGAAACGCTGTTTCGTTCTAAATCATCTCCTGGATTTAGAACAACAACATTCAGAATTAGGTGGATCTTGTATTTTTAATTTTTTGAAATTTAGCGACCCAAAAAGCTGCCTTTACTTGGCTCTAGCGTGACCACTTCGGCGCCTAAATTTGCGCAAAAATGAGCCCAGTGAGGCCAAGGTGAAATAGCTTGTTCAAACGAGACCGACATACAATGTACAATCTAGCGATATAGAAAGCAAACTAAGAACGATCTGAGATGGCGCCAGTGTTGGGCGATATTCGATACGATAATCGAAATATCGATATTATTGAAAAATATCGATATTTCGATATTTACCTTTCAAATATCGATATTTTCGATAGTTGCGTTACGATGTGCAGAAGATCTACTATTCGGGATTTTCGGAAGAATATAATGAATAGGGATTTCAAACTTAATTTCGATTACGTAGTGAAACAGACTGGGAAGGAAAAGCGTGGTAATGCTACTCTTTCTGAACGAAAAATGTTAGCAGTATAAACAGTTTCAGTATCGGTTTACGATAATCGGAATATCGATAATCGAATATGAAAATATCAACATATCGATAGTTCGATATTCCTCAAAATCGCCCAACACTAGAGGGCGCTAGCTAAGCTTCTTGTAGTTTCAAAACAAACAGCTTGTTCACACGGGACCGAAATAGGCGTGTAAACAGCGACTGATCTGTTCAGACGATGGGTCAACTGTTTGGGGTTGACGGGAGAACTAAAAAGAACAAGACCAAAGGTTTCGATGAGATCCCAAAAATTGAATATTTGATCCAGGCAATTGGGTCTTGTCTTCGTCAGACTTCTTGAACATTTTTATTATTAAAATTCAGAAACAGATTAAGGCCATATAGCTAATCATCTGAGAAAACCAAGTTCAGATATGGATTCAGCACTGCGTGTTTACCCCTGTAACTCATTTCTGTTTTGAACACTTCCTGTCACTTCTGCCAATTTCTCGGTTTCAGCCGAATTCCGGAATTACTTGTCCGGCGAAAAAAGAAAGCTTAACATATTCTTTCGCCAATATTGAACATCTATCAACTTCAAATAAAAATTTAACTTATAACAAATTTTCTGGCTCCAGCCGGATTCCGGTCGAACTATATATTCGGGGAAAAAATTATTTTCATACGGGAATTCAGCATCTCTTCTTACCCATAAATCGGATATCTGATCAACTACAAATAAAACTTTAACTTTTCCGGTTTTGGCCGGATTCCGGGCGAACTACTTGCCCGGGTAGAAAATCGTTTTCACACAAGTGATCAGCATGTCTTCTTACCCCTAAATCGAACATTTAATCAACTCTAAATAAAACTTTGACTTTTAACAAACTTTCCAGTTTTATCCGAATTCCGGGCGAACTACTTGTCCTCGAGAAAATGGTTTTCACCTCCTGTTCAGCATGTCCTCTTATCCCATAATCGACTATCACATTATCTGTTTAAAAATATTTCATTTGCCCTTTAATTTAAACCCCCTCCCCCATTCCTAAATATAGGGCCACAGAGCCCATCTACGAACTCGAACTTATAGTACAGGAAATTGAGCTCCAAAAAGGGGTCGACCCGAAACAAATTGCAACAGAAATGATTTTTACACCGTCTTGTAGAGAAAAAAAAAGCTTACAACATTTCCAAAGTTGCATATCCAGGCTCGTAGCAAAATAAGCGTTTTTTTTTTTTTAGTGTCGTTTTTTTACGTATTTCGAAGCAGAATATAACATTTTCGTGGTTGTTCGTTATTCTTGAACTGAAGTACGATTCTAATGTAAAATGAAAAGCGGGAACTGAAAATGAAGTCAGATTTGGCTTATAAAGCACCAGAAAAAAGTTAATGTTAGTTTTTAAACCTCTTTTGCAAAAAAGTAAACATTTTCGTACTGATCCGATTTTCTTGAACGAAAGTGCGACCCTGCATAGAATACCGGGATGAGACCGAAAATGGAATCAAACTAGACCTACGTTGCCGGGGCAACGTAAAGTGTTGCGGCAACCTTTGTCCGGCTTCGCCGACTAAAGTGTTGCGAGAGCAACACTTTGGTTTTGTTTCTTCGCTGTCGGTTAAATGCTGAAATTGTCAACTTATCGAAGCTTTTAAAACGGTATGTTCTAAAAAGAATAATCACATGATCAAAAGCTGTTCTTTAGCGTTGTAAAACCAACAACAAAACAATATCGGAAGAAGGGACTAAATTGACTTGGCGGTCAGTTGAGCTTTATCCTTTTCTAATTGTTCTTACCATCAAATGACAGGTACGCCAACTAGCGAAAGCTGCAAACCCCTTATTGCCGAAGATGATTATGAGCTAACACTCGACTGCCGCGTACAAGTCCCCTACATGTCCCACAACTGGTATCACCTATTTTTGGTTTCAGTGTGTACCTTACTACTGAAGTTGTCAACCCCTTGAAACTTTCAAACTGGTGTATCTCATGAAGGAATTTGTGTACCAAAAAATGGATGACATATACTTTGATCAGCTCATCAGCGGCTATCGATTGCCGTCGAAAAAAAAATTCTACCTGTCTTAGTTCAAAAGTTGACTTTTTTGCCGTAGGCCAACTTTCTAACGTCACCACTTAGAAAGGAGCAAAGGATAAGCTCTAGTTTCTTTAGCAATGAGAGAACTTCTAAAGTTTAAGAGGTACATCTGGTACCATTTCTCTACCGCAAACCCAAGTGCAAAAAAACGAATGATAAACTCAGCTGAAATCGCGTACACAAATGGAACCAAATTGTTCTTACCATCGAATACACCGGAAACAAATAACAGGTACACCAACTAGCAAAAGCTGCAAGGCCCTCATTACCGAAGATGATTATGAGCTAACAGTCGACTGTTGCTTAAAAGTCCCCTACATGGCTCATAACTGCTATCGCCTATTTTTGGTTTCAATGTACCTTACTACTGAAGTTGTCAACCCCTTTGAAATTTTCAAACTGGTGTATCTCATGAAGGAATTTTTGTACCAAAAAATGGATGACATATACTTTGATCAGCTCATCAGTGGCTATCGATTGCCGTCGAAAAAAAAATTCTACCTGTCTTAGTTCAAAAGTTGACTTTTTTGCCGTAGGCCAACTTTCTAACGTCACGACTTAGAAAGGAGCAAAGGATAAGCTCTAGTTTCTTTAGCAATGAGAGAACTTTTAAAGTTTAAGGGGCACATCTGATACCGTTACTCTACCGCAAACCCAAGTGCAAAAAAAAAAAATTGTAAACTCAGCTGGAATCGTCACAGACATGGACAGAAACAATAGATGGCAGCACTTTCGGACCCGTGGGAAAAAGCCACTTTTTTGTCTCTGTAGATTTTTCTATTTATCACTCAAAGAAGATATGTTGGCTGTGGGGCCGGGTAACTGCCGCATATATTTAACACTTATAGATTTTAGTCCATCTTCAATTTGAAACTGGTGCCTGCCTGCTAGCGTGCTAGAACGGAGCTTTCCACTCGAAAGCAGAAACATGGTTTGATGAAACGAAAGGTTCGCTACACAACTTGAGATGGTCCTCTCCGACATAGGCTATACAACTCCACTTCACTTCGCAAACCGTAGGCTCTGGCTCGATGACAAGCAAAAACCATCCTTATTGGCCCCAGGCAAGAGTTCTACGGAGCTTTCCAAAATGTAATGTCATATTCATCAATCCGGCCTAAGGTCCACACTTTCCGTAAAAACCGCACAGGTTAGACCCTTCCCAGTTACCAGGAATAAAATGAAATCGGAGTCATAGGAAAAAAAAGAAAAAAAAAAAAAAACGAGGACAAAACCAAAGTGTTGCTCTCGCAACACAATTGCGTGTCTACTGTGCCTGAAAGATGTTTCGTAACCATAAATATGTGATCTTTAGGAATTTTTGTTAGTAAAAACAAGAAAATTATTAAGAAAAGTAAAGTACGAATCAAAATGCTTTTCAATGCTCAGTATTTACAAAATACAAGATATCCGACGTTGCAGATCCTGAGTCGACGCAAATTAAGCCTTTTCGGCTCTTAGTGCCATGAGTTCAGATTTGGAGTATCTTGCACCAGAAAAAAGATTCAATATCATTAAAATGCGCCGTTATCATTTTTGTAAAGACAGTTTAGTCAGCATTTATTATCCATCAAAATCATATGACGGATTGTTAGAAAAAAAAATACATACTTGAGCTGGTCATCAATGGCAGAACCTTCTTGAAGACCGAAAAACGTATCCTTAGAAGAAGACCACAAGTAAGACAATACAGATGCAGCCGAATAAAAAATTAGTTCTGATTAATCAAAGTAAATAATAATTTTTGACTTCGCCATCTACCCTGAGACCTATCTACTTTACACTGAATTGTATTCGATATTTCTGCCATATCAGAATCTACTAAACTAACGCGAGCAATGTATTCCTATGATTAATCCACTGCCTATGACATAATTTATTTTACAAATTTGTTTACGCATTGTGCACCACAAATCAGATGATTCGATATCCCGCGATCCGAAATCGGAAATCCTTCGATCCGAAAGTCTCGGAGAATTTCAACAAGTCATCGACTATTTACTTTAGTCTTAAACACAGCAATCACTTATGGTCGAGAATCACCCGTGGAAATAGTTTACTCTTTACCTCTAATTGATTGATCTTCCAGCTACTGACGGCACATTTACTCGGTTATGCTTTTTGTCCCAGACCAGGCGAGCCGTCATGTATTTACTCTCGATGTAACCTTTGACCAACCCCTGTGGTGGAAAGTCACGAAAATGGTTGAAGCAGCTTCACCAGGAAGTGGACTTTCAGAGTTCGTCCTGAAACTTGAAGAATTCCGTAGCACGATGAGCTTATTCGGAGCATTGGGCTACATCCTGGAGGAGTCAGGATTTGGAAATTTCCCGACTCGGAGTCAGGACTCGGAGATGGAGTTAGGACTCGGAGATGTCCCTCACGTCTCAGCGGAAAAGCGATCGCCAGAACCGTAACCTACTTGGCCATGTACTGATTGAAGCTGCGCTACACGATATTCTGCTTTCCAAGACTACAAGCTTGTACACGAAGCTGATTTCGCCGATTCGGTAATCATTCCTTAGAAAAAATACAGGAGATGATCAGGACTGCTCCAGTATCGGATGTCAAAGCAGTGGTTCCAGTATTTGGAGATGATTCGATACTGCGAAACTTCAAAAAAAGTGAACGAACTGGATCATTGGAAGTCAAGACTTCTGGCGAAGACGCCCTGCTGATGATCTATGGTGCGTCGAAAGGAGGAGACCTGAATAAGCTCTTCGAATAAAAGTGACAACGACAGGGTCGTTTGTTCACCCAGAACAATCACCACCAACGGTTGATGTAGCAAAATAGCACAAGTATACCGAGTTTTTTTTTTTTTTTTTTTTTTTACCAAGTTTAGGTATGAACCGAGGAGCTTGATCCTCCATTGAGAATAGAGAAAACGGGGATGGAAGAATCAAGATGAATTCTTGTACCCGTTAGCAAATGACCTTCCACGAGCTCCGCGCATGCTGTTAAAAATCGTTAAGTGCTCGTGTCGACTGCAGTAGTGTAATTCAGAGAGATGCAGCCGCCTTAAAAAAAGATTTAGTTTTTACTCCAGCATGCAGAACCTAAGTGGTTCCAACTCTACAAAATTAACAACTAAGTATATGATGCAGAAAACCCAAAAGCTTAGTCGGTAGCCTAATCCATTCCAAAGGACGAAGCTGTGAACACCTAGTCAACGCTGGTTACAATTTTTGTATCTCTTTTCAGAAGATTTTATAAAATGTACGAAGGGCGTTAAGTACGGTTTAGCTCGTAATTGACTTTTCTTAATAATTTTCTTGTTTTACCAAAATTGGCAGATTATTTTGATGATTATGAAACTTCTGTCTCGTACACTAGAAAACCCAGTTTGATTCCATTTTCGGTCTCAGCTGGGATTCTATGTCAGGATCGCACTTTCGTCCAAGAAAATCGGATAGTACGAAAATTTGTACTTTTTTGCAAAATAGGTTTTAAAAATGACATTCACTTTTTTCTGGTGCTTTGTACGCCAAATCCAACTTCATTTTCGATTTCCAGCTTGTCATTTTGCATTAGAATCTTACTTCAGTTCAAGAATAACGGACAACCATGAAAATTTTATATTTTTTTATAAATTCGTAAGAAAATGGTATTAAAAGCGAAAAAACGCTTATTTTGCGTCGAGCCAGGATATGCAATTTTGGATATGTTGTTCAACTTTTTTCTTTCTACCAGGTGGTGTAAAAATCATTTCTGTTGCAATTTGTTTCGGGTCGACCCCTTTTTGGAGCTCAATTTCCTGTACTATAAGTTCGAGTTCGTAGATGGGCTCTGTGGCCCTACACAAAGAATCCTCACACCAAGCTTCATCAAAATATCTCATTCCCTTCGAGAGTTATAGTGCGCATAGACGGACAGACGGACAACTTTTTTTATGATGTCATAGGTATCCCACCACTTACGTTTCGGAATCCCAAAAACCTAATTCCAAATATTCTTTTTGTTTTCAACGAAGTATACAAAAATGACAAAATATCTTGCGAGTTTGTCAAAGTCAATTATACTTGACTTGTAGATTATACACTAGAAACAAGACCAAAGGTTTCGATGGGTCCCAAAAATCTAATACTTTATCCAGATAACTGGGAACGAACTACCATACTGTCCAGAAAAAAAGAAAAAAGTTCAGAAGTGAAGTCAGCATATCTCCTTATCCGTATAAAGAACATCTAATCAACTTCAAGTAAAACTTCTTAAAATCCGGTGTCAACCGGATTCCGAACGAACTATGTGTCCAGGTAAAAAAAAAAAATTCATAGACAGATTCAGCGTGTCTTCTTACCCAAAAATCTTTCATCTAATCAACTTCAAATAAAACTTTTGATTTTAACAAATTTTCTGATTTCGGCCTGATTCCAGGCGAACAAGTTTTCCGGGTAGAAAATACTTTTCAAATAAGTGTTCAGCATGTCGTCTTACCCCTAAATCGAAAATCTAATCAACTTCAGCTACAAACTTTTACTTTTAACAAGCTTTCCGGTTTTGGCCGAATTCCGAGCGAACTTCTTGCCCTGTACGAAAATGGTTTTCACTATCGTGTTCAGCATGTCTTACTACCCCTAAATCGAACATCTAATCAACTTCAAATAAAACTTTTACTTTTAAAGATTTTCCGGTTTTGGCCGGATTCCGGGCTAACTTGGAAGATCTTTGTTTCATTTAATAGGCGTTTTAGGATTCAGATTTTTGACGGTTTGAAACACTAGAGCTCGTATGGTAAAAAAGGCAGAATAATTTTTTTTTGTCTGCGAACCGTTTCGCTGTTTTTGTTGCAATACGGCAAAGGTGAACGTCATTCGTAATAACAGGAATTCGCAAACGCAATAGCCCGCCCCACAGCAGTTCCTAATGACTGTTTATCAGACAGAATGAAAATGAGCGCGGCAGGCGAAATATTGTAAGTCGGCTATGACTTTTTCGGGCAAAATATTACTTCCGAAAATAAAATCTAGATTTTAAGGTGACCCAAGCCCCGAAATTCCGAGCTAAAACGCGAATGATATGACGCGAGCTTCCAGTAAATGAGCCTACTACAAAAGGAGCCGTTAGCAAAATTATTTTGTGAAATCCTGTATGATCAGAATACGTCTTTTCGGATCCAAAATGAAATTAAGGGCAACTTAACGCGGATCGGCCCGTCTGTCTTTGTTGATGACCAATCCAGAAAATGTTAGACTTTTAGCTAGAAGTTGGTAATGTGCTTCACTTTGACTCTTTCCAAAAAAAAAGTGCTGATCATCCAAAAAAAAAAGTAAAACAGAGCAGAATTTCTGAGTTTCAAGTTAAAAAACAAAATAAAAATCAAATGACATGTTGCAAAACTACACCGTCGCTCCTTGTTTACGAAGCCGATTTATTTTTAAACGTCGCAGTAACTAACTAGATACTAAAAAAATCTTAAAATTGTACGCCACAAGCAAAATCAGCCTGATTTTTACATGAATTAAGAGATATTGGTCGTGTAAAAATTGTCAATCTGGATAGCTCGAAACATGCGGCTGAAAATACTATTCCTGAAGTCTCAAGCGCTCGAGAGCCCAGAACAGTCTAGGTCCGAGGTGGATGTCAAATTGTCCACTCAGTTTCTTGGTAACCCTGAACTAGCCTCACTGACTTTTTTGGGCGGACTGCCACTCCCGCATTGAGATTTTTTGGGTGAGTGCTCGTTTAGCTGAACTTTTGTGTTCGGGCGCTCTGCGAGCGTCCAATTTTCCTATTTTTTGTTGGTCGGGCACTCTGCGAGCACCCAGATTTGCTTAATTTATTTGTCCCCCCCCCCATAGCGACGCCCCTGACTACTCATCTTTGTAACGTTATTGGTCGGACTAACCGTGGCATGAAATTCTGCCGGAAAATAGAAAAATCGTTCCAGCCTTGACGACAAAAAGTCAGAATTCGTGACATAAAACGTAGTAACTACGGTAAATAGGGTGGAACACGATCGATATATCGTGTTGTAGGTTACTTGAAATTTTTTTTTGGATAACTCTTATCAAAGCCGTGTTCTTGCCGTTCCCCGAGGAGTCCTCGGGGAATCAAAGGGAACGGCCAGAATAGAGGGAGTCACTCCACGCGGATTCCGCGCCCAGGAACAGCGAGAACACGCGGAATGCCTCTATTATGGATTTGATCGACAAAAAAAATGTACTGTTGACGAAGTTAGTTTGGATCCACTTTATTTTTGGTTTCGTTTATGCTGATTGTTTTTCCTTAATTTTACTTGCACCAACAGCAGCAAAAATTGATTCCCCTCCGAATCTGAAAGGGAGTCCTTTTTGATGATGGTGATGATACTCGGAGCGTTTCACATCCGTGGGGACTCGCGAGAATACGGAGAGTAAGTCTCCGGGACAAAAAAAGAGGGGAAAAGACTCCACTTGAGGAGTCCTTGGGGAACGGCGAGAATGCGCCTTTTAGCAAAGTCATATTGTAAGCAATTTGGGGTGGTCAAAGTGAGTCATTTAATGGAGCAGGTTAAAATTCGGATGTATAATATGAAGTCTACTGTCCCCTTTTGCTCACTCATTTGTAGCCGAGATCTCAAATTTATACAAAACTGAGTTGGAAAAACCGCGAACAGGGAGAACGGAAAGAGGGAAAAACGGTTCTTTAGCAAAGAAATTTTGCGGCACCATTGCAAAATGCAACTGCGGTCTGCGCGTGAAATTCAAATGAAGCGCCAGCGGAGCTCTTGGTGAGTTGAGATGGTATGGTGTGGTGGACATATTGTATAGGCTGGCAACAGTTAAAAAATAGTGGCCCGTTTGTGGCCTGGATTCTTGAAGGGAAATGCTGTAATCCATGTCACTTTGGATTTAATTCACCCTCTATATATTTGAATATATCGGGGACTCGTTTCAAAGCTTTCTTCAGTCAGTATTAGGCTAGTTGTATGTCTGATGTCAGTTTCTCCCATTTCTTGTTTTATGACTAGGCTAGTGAGATGAAGCCAGTTCTTCTATTTTTTTCAAAATCGTCACAGTTGGGACTGGGGAAAGCTTCACGATTCTGCATAATGGATAAGTTGCTTTGATTAGCTTAGGGTAGCTACTAAAAAAATAACTTTCAAATTCAGGTCCTTTGGTAATAAGACCATGATACTCCTGAACTTTGGCATTAGTTTGAGTTCAGTAATAATCACTGACTGACTGCCAAGTAGCCTACCCCAATTCTCGATTAGAAAAACACTCTTTCCTATGGGAGCTTGCCAGCAGCATGCTGGTACATGCGCCGTAAGTATTCTGAGAATGACGACGTCCGCAGACGTTGGCCAAATGAATCGCGGCCATCATCTTTTCTTGAATATTTATTGAAAATGTTTTTAGTTTCTAGTGGAGTGTTCGTTGGAACAATCCACTATTGCAAGCCCTGTAGCAGCTTTCAGCCTTCAGTTTTCGATTTTCACCATATTTTGTGCAGCTCATAACTCGTGAACGAGTGCTAGTATCAAGTGGTACACTTGTGAGTATTGGGGTCTAGTTGTGCCTTTTGGGTGTCCCAGCCACCCGGTTCAGTGGGTGTCCCATCCATCCGGTTCAGTGGCAACTGGGCCCAGATTGCCCAGTAAGTAATGTTCATAACTTGACCAGAGTTGGACATAAGACGATGAAATTCCTTGTACTTGTAGATCCCAGGGCTGGGAAACTACTTTTAAAGTTGCACCTCCCTTTACCCATTCCATTCCTGGGCAACTGGGCCCAGATTGCCCAGGAGTAAAGTTTGTTACCCATGGCAGGAATCAACATATATCAAGTTGAAACTTGGTAGGTTTGTCAGCATTGGGATCTCTTTTTCCTTTTTGCGGGTCCCAAACCCCACCACTACTTGGTTCAGGGGCGATTGGGCCCGTATTGCCCATTTTTAATGTTTGTGGAGTTGCCCTCTCCCCCCATCCCCATTCAAGGGCAAGTGGACCCAATTTGCCAATGAGTTATGTTCGTCTATGACATGTCTCGAGTTCAAGTCTTGTATACTTTTGGATATGTATGTATAGATGAAGAGGTGTAACAGCAAGCAATAAGACCATGCGGCGTACTTCAAAGCTCATCGGCAAGTGGGACAAAATTGCCCATGAACAAGTTTTTGACCTGTGACTTGAATCAAACTCTATGCTGGTATACTTGAGGAAATAGAGGTGTTAAAACGCATTTTGATGGATCCTGACCTGCCACCCCCCTCCCGTCCATGGGCAGCTGGGCGCCGGTTTCCTATGAGCTAATTTGGTCTATGACAGGTGTCAAGTCCAACTCTTATATATTTTAATTCAGTTCAGTTCAATTTATTTTCAAAAATTCCCTCACGGACGAAGCCGAACATTGAATTTTTTCGTCATGTACATCCTCATCACAAACAACCATAACTAGTGTTATTCATTTAGTCAATGTACAATCTCTCGGTAAAACTAAATAAAACCTATCATCATATGTAACATGTCGACTAATCAAGCATCTATAAGTAAACATCATAATTTGGTCAAGTTTACACTAAGCCGAAACTAAGTAATATCAATAATTATAATATCTACAATTCAGTAAACAACACGAGATATATTTGTGGATGAGGGTTTTCGACTAATCAAGCATCTATAGGTAAACATCATAATTTGGTCAAGTTTAAACTAAGCCGAAACTAAGTAATATCAATAATAATAATATCTACAATGCAGTAAACAACAGGAGATATATATATGGATGAGGATTTTGGTGCAACAGCAAATAAGACGAGGTGTTGTACTTTAATCTTTAACGAACAGTTGGAAACAGGACTGTTTTGTCATATGATCGGTGATCTGCCATTCTTTATGAATTGTGACAAAGGGGAAGAGGTTTAACTGGTCGGACTGGCTCAATCTGTTTGTTCCAGATCTTCAATTTCTTTGGATTTATATTTGCAGTTTGTTTACATTTAAATCTTTTAAGGTAAGTAAGGTAAGGTACAATTTTAATGCAAATATAAATAAACCTGGTGTTTCTTAAAAGCATCAGACATGCCAGTGGCATAAAAAATATTGCTTCACTAATTCTGATCGCTTTGTAAAAATTATTAATACAATTCTGGCCTAAGGCATTGTAAAGAAGAAACAAATGAACAACTATCACACACCAACACTAAAACTTAAAATTTAAGGACAACACGAGAATTTACAAAGTAAATTGGGAAATCCCACTTTTAAATTGGGATGATTAGAAATTAGTTTTTTTCAGTATTGTTTGGTTATTGGGGATGTGAATTGTCTTGGTTCTGAAGCTGTTTGCATATAAAATGTGATAAACGTTTTACTTTCACACTCCACACCTGAGTGCTTGCGCACTTGTTATCATTGGATGCAGCCACGCTTGGATTATAAGAGAACCTGGGAATATGATGCTCAAGTTCAGAGAACAAGCTATTTACTGGTCTAAACACCATGGATATTCAATCCTTGGTATCAATAAATTCTTTGTAGGAATGTTCAGGTACTTTTTTTATACCTGAATTTGCATGCCATTATTAATATGATAATAACAGCTAGCTAGGAAAAAGCCGATGGCCTTATTAAAATAGGGAATTTTTTCCTGAATACAATGGTACATTTGAAACATTTTTGTCAGCTGTTTTAGACTGAAAAAAATAGAAAAAAAAATATGATAAATTTCCAGCAATTCATTTTTCATTACGAAAAAATCGGCAAATCGGTGCTACTGCCTTTAGGCCTTTTTGTGGCTACCCTACTTTGATGGTCAATTCTTGATTGACCTCCTCTTGTCTCCTTCCTGATTGGTCAACAGAGTCAGTGAAGGGCAGCAAAGGTCATTTGTGTTCAACCCGCATAAACAGGTTTTACTGGGTTGCAAAATTAGTTTTTTTGTAAAAGGGAAAATGGAGAAGCGACAAGAGCAAGAATGGTAGTTTTGACGAGAATTATATCTTTGTTGTGACACACATCTGAGAGTGAAATGTTTCCTGATTCACTGTATGGAGTCAAAAATCAGATGTTAAAATTTCTAGACTATTTAACAAAGCATACTTATGGGCTAGAAAGTTGAGGTATACTTATGTGAACATTGCCTAACAGTGAACGGTCACCGAAGAGTAGATTAAAATCCATACAAGGCAACTTTTGCTGCAAAATACTTGCCAAAAACTTGACATGTGCCACTATTTATTTGAATACTTGCTGTTACTTTGCTCTTAACCGCCGTCCGGCGTTCGTTTCATTTTGCTGAGCGGGATGTAACTTAACCAAATAGATGGTATTCAAACCTGCAAAATCATTCAATAAGGAAAAGAAGTACATTTAAAAATTGATAGTCAAGTATTCAGGAATCGAAAGTTTGTGCCAGGATAATAAAGGACAACCCTAAATCAGTTGGCAATTAGTTGATATCAAGTTTGTTATTTTTCCTTTTGATTTCACTGTTTTGTGAGCAAGTGAAAAAACGAGCCTCGTGAAACAGTTAAAGAAGTGTTACCTTAAATTAGCTTAAAGTGCACTTGCAAGCAATGAGGATGTTGGATCCAGATGAGTAGCTTGCGTACTAAGCATACCTCTACTGTACTATCCTGTCTAAAGTATGTCAGCATGTTAGATGTAGATCACTGTTATTGCTTCGCCTTCTTTAGACTGCTAAGGATATCTTACTATTTGCTCCAACGATATTTTGGTGCCTGTACTATTTCTGTTAGTCTCTATTTCAGTAAGCACCCTACAGAATTAGTTTTCTATCTTAGATGTACCATAGATGCACCACAACCTGTCTGAACTAGTTAAACCTGTTTAAAGATGTGTGTTTAAAAACATATTCACTGATAAATCTTTCTTTCTTTCTCAGATCTTTCTTTCTCACCAAGAAGCTCCAGCAGCAAAGAAGCTCACGGAGAGAACGTTCCAACTTCTTCTCAACTCGTGCTGTTCCACTGTGGAATTCCCTTAGTGAAGAAACAGTTCAGTCCAAAACTGTTGACAACTTCAAAAAAGCAATTGATCGAGACTGGGCAGCGATGGAGTGGAAACTACACTGGGAGGCCAGTGGATCTACTCAACGGAACTAGACAACGCACTTCCACCTCTATCACTCAACCGGCGAATCTACAGGATGTTCACCCAACCTTATTCGCCGGCCAGTGCGATTTAAGGTAATTTAAGGTAATTCTGAAATTTTGGCACTGTTGTGATGGCAATGAAGTCGCAGCATCCAGCGTTGGATACCATGACTTCACTGAGTCAACATCAATGCTTGTAAGCTAAAAAGACAAAGATCTTCTGTTTTGACAACATAAAATGTTTTCTAGTACTGAATTCATGTTATTTTCTATCAACTATGCCATTTATTTTTTCCCAGTATCTACAGTTAAAGAATATGACTTGACAGAAACAAGGTTCAGGTGTTCAGCCGTTACAGTAACAAAGTCAGCCGAAATTAGTTGGGTCCTCACAGAAATTCATGTACTGGCAATGCTGGGTTTGCTGTATGTATTAATTGTATGCTGGGTTTTCTGTTGAAAATGTACAACGAAGAAGAAGCTGGCTTTCCTTTGAGATACTGTTTACTTTATTTGAAGTTTCTGTGGTGAGCTAAGGAAAGCAAAGTTGGGCCACAAAGTTGGCAAGTTAAATTGTGATGAAAGTTTTGTAGAAACCAGTATTTGCCACACCTTTAGTAGGCTAAACTCATGTAAATAAGTCTAAATCAGAAAGATTGCATTTAGAAAATCAAAATACATCCATCCTGACCAAATTAATTGATACCAAATATCATCCACTTGGCTACTTTATATCTTCTTTGAAGAAGGGTCAAAACAAAATTGAAAAGGTGCAAATAGATAGGAGAGAAAAATGCTGGTGCAAATACTCATGCTGAACTGCAGGGGCGTCACGACTGAGGCCCAATGCTGTCGGCCAGTTCTTAAAAAATAACCGAGTCGGCGCGATTATTTGTCGAAATAGTTGATTTTTTTCATGAAAACAGTAGCCTAGGTTTTTCTGAAAATTGGTCGATTTTTTTCAAAACTTTAATTTTTTGTTGTTTAAAACAGTCGTTTTTTCTGCAGAAATAGTCGGTAAACATTACCAGCCAGTCGGTAAATCCCTCCTTCTCCCCTAAACATTTTTGCTAGTAACGCCTCTGTGCTCAAGTAGGAAGTGCAAATAAATTTGCAAAAGGCCCAAAGCTGATCCAATTTTTTTTTGTTGGCCATGGTCAGCAGGTGTTGAGAAGAAAGGCATTTGACAAGGCTGCAACTTTGTTAACCATTGTAGAGAATAATTTGAGCTTCTAATCAAGGTCTAGTTTCACACATTTGGTCAGTGCAAAGGCTGGAAAGGAATGATGGGAACTGCAACTTCTTTGCTAAGAGGAACTCACCTTCAGACACCTCAAAGAAAAGAAGAAGAAGCACATTTAAAAATTCAAAGTATATAATGTTTATAATTCAGTTCAGTTTATCCATAGCTTTTCTTTGTAACTACCTTTTAACTGTTTAAGGAGGATATATCTTTTTGAAGCCTTCAGAATGTTTTCTCCTCTTTAGCGTTACTAGTCAAAATGTTTGGGGGGGGGGGGGGGGGCATTTACCGACTGGCTGGCAATTTTAACCGACTTTTTCTGCAGAAAAATAACTGTTTTTAACAACAACAAGGCCAAAGGTTTCGATGGGATCCCAAAAATCAATATTTGATCCAGACAATTGGGTCTTGTCTTCGCCAGACTCCTTGAAGATTTTGCTATTAAAATTCGGAAACAGATTAAGGCCAAATAGCTAATCATCTGAGAAATCCAAGTTCAGATATGGATTCAGCATGCGTGTTTACCCCTACAAGTCATATCTGTTATATATCTGTCATATCCCCTTCTGCCAATTTTCCAGTTTCAGCCGAATTCCGGAACTACTTATCCGGCGAAAAAAGAAAGCTAAAAAACGATATCAGCGTATCTTCTTTCCCCAGTATTGAACATCTAATCAACTTCAAATAAAAATTTAACTTATAATAAATTTTCGGGCTCCAACCTGATTCCGGTCAAACTATAGCCTATGTCCGGGTAAAAAATTATTTTCATACAGGGATTCAGCATCTCTTCTTACCCCTAAATAGGATTCTAATCAACTACAAATACAACTTTAACTTTTTCCGGTTTGGCCGGATTCCGGGCGAACTACTTGCCCCGGTAGATTTTTTTTCTCAGAAGTCTTCAGCATGTCTTCTTACCCCTAAATCGAACATCTAATCAGCTCCAGCTAGAACTTTTACTTTTAACAGACTTTCCGGTTTTGGCCGGATTCCGGGCTAACTACTTGTCCGGGGAGAAAATGGTCTTAGTAATTGTGTTCAGCACGTCTTTCTACCCATAGATTGAACATCTAATCAAACAATTAAAACTTTTGCTTTTAACAAATTATCCGGCTTTGACCTGGATTCCGGGCGAACTACTTGTCCGGCGAGAAAATAGTTTTCATGATCATGTTCAGCATGTCTTTTTACCCCTAGATCAAACATCTAATCAACTTCAGATAAAACTTTTACTTTTAACAAACTTTCCGGTTTTGGCCGGATTCCGGGCGAACTGTCTGGCAAAAAAATGGTTTTCACCGTCGTGTTCAGCATGTCTTCTTACCCCAGAATCGACTACCGTATCACATTAGCTGTTTAAAAACATTTTGCTTGACCCTTAATTTTAACCCCCTGTGGGTTTATTTAATTTTGCCCCTTAATTTAAACCCTCTCCCCCACCCCTAAATATAGGGCTACATAGCCCATCTACGAACTCGACCTTACTATTGACCCAAAGAGTCCTCACACCAAGTTTCATCAAGATATTTCATTCCCTTCGAGAGTTATAGTGCGCACAGGCGGACAGACAGCCGGACGGACGGACGGACAGACGGACAACTTTTGCGATGTCAAAGGTATCCCGCCACTTACATTTGGGATCCCAAAAATTAAATTTTTGAAAAAAATCGACTGATTTTCTGAAAAATCCACTGATTTTCAGAAAAACCGACCATTTTGACGTGAAATCGACGAGTTTTCAGAAAAACCAACTATTTTCATGAAAAAAATCTACTGTTTTGACGAAAAATCCAGGAGGTTTGAGCCGACTCGGTTATTTTTTACCGACTGGCCGACTTCATTGGGGGGGGGGGGCGTAATTAGTTACTTTGATACTGATAGCTGACTTTTGTCAAGTAGAAACAAGTGGAACTGTTAATAACTAACTAAAGTTCAAGGAAGGGTAGCTCTAATATCTTCCGTGGTACTTAAATTCTTTGTTTAAACTGTCAAATGTGTTTATTTGTATGACTTCCTTTTATTTTCTATTATACGACTGACTATGACTGAGCTATAAATAGTGCTAGTAGAGTTGTACTCAAGTAGTATTCAAGTATTACTTAAAGTTTAACTGAACAGGCAACTTATTTTTACATCTTAGATTCAAATACATTGAATTATTACAACACCTATTGGGGATTTTCATTCTGTCCACAGTAGTCTTCAGTAGGGACGTTGGGAATATGGACGCTTTCCCATGGTGAATCCGTCCACAATTCGCCCGCGAAAATCACCAAACTATCACTATCCCCTAGTTTAGCACTAGTTTTTGGCACTGCAGACTCCAGACACTTCTTTGTTTATTTGATACACAATTGATTTACTCGTTTGCTGCTGGTATTGTTGCCAAATGTTCCAGGCACCATAGAGATATCACAAAAACGGGAAGAGCGGCAAGCACAGTGGTATAATCGCTTAATTGGAAATATCAGGAAAACAAACTAACGCTTTTTCATCGGGTTTTCAAGATTATTTAAGTGAACAAGTGATGGATAACTAGATTGTCGTGTCCTAGCCCTTTTCGGTTAAACTTTAAGTACAATTGTGGTCTGGTACTTAATACTTGATACTTAAGTACAAAATTTGGAAGTACTTAATACTAAATACGTAGGTACAAATTTGAAGTACTTGTTACAACACTGTGTATAATGGAACGACTATTTTAAGCTTCGTCTTATATAGCATACTCTGAGAACGTATGCTTATATGCTGTGAATGTTGCTGAACAAGGAGTGGTCATTGAAGAACAAATAAATAAAACCAAACCAGGCATTTTTTACTGTAAAATACTTCGTTTTTTTCTATTCGTGTTTTCATCATATTTTGGTTAGGTTCTCAACTGCCACCTGGTTTTCCTCTCACAATTTGAATTCTTTGCCAAGAGGAACGCACCTTCAGACGCCTCAAAGAAAAGAAGAAGAAGCACATTTGAAAATTCAAACAATAATGTTTTATTGAATCTCTACTGAAAGTTTTCAGTTCAGTTCAGAGCGTGTTCGTTCCATCCTACTTACCGTAGTTACTACGCATGAGGTCAGAAATTCATGCTTTTTGCCGTCAAGGCTGGAACGATTTTTCTATTTTCCAGCCGAGTATCATGCCACGGGCGAATCCGACCAATCACGGTACAGAGATCCGTAGTTACTACGCTTGCTACGCTCCCGAGCGTGGTAAGCAAATAGTTACTATTAGAGAAGGCTGGAACGGTCAGCGTAGTAAGTTTTGGTGAGGTTGGAACGGAAATAATAACTAATAGTTACTATTTGTAGAAGGGTGGAACACGCCCTCAGTTTATCCACAGCCCGTCGAGAGAACAAACGGAGGGCGTGTAGCCCCAGTGACGGAGTACAAAAAAGAAAAAGAACAAGACCAAAGGTTTAGATGGGATCCCAAAAATTTAATATAACATCCAAAGAATTGGGTCCTGTCTTCTCCAGACTCCTTAAGCATTTTTACTACAAAAATTCAGAAACAGATTAAGGCCAAATAGCTAATCATCTGAGAAAACCAAGTTCAGATATGGATTCAGCATGTGTGTTTACCCCTATAAGTCATATTTGTTTTGACGAAAATGATCGAAACTTCCTGCCTTAGCGTACTTCTGCCAATTTCCGGTTTTTGCCGAATTCGGGAACTACTTATCAGACAAAATAACAAAGCTCAAAATCGAATTCAGCGTATCTCCTAAACCCTATATCGAACATCTAATCAACTTCAAATAAAGCTTTTGCTTTTAACAAATTTTCTGTTTTTGGCCGGATTCCGGGCGAACTACTTGTCCGGGGAGAAAATGGTTTGAGTAATTGTGTTCAGCACGTGTTTCTACCCATAGATTGAACATCTAATCAACTCCAAATAAAACTTTTGCTTTTAACAAATTATCCGGCTTTGACCAGATTCCGGGCGAACTACTTGTCTGGCGAGAAAATAGTTTTCATAATCATGTTCATCATGTCTTTTTACCCCTAGATCAAACATCTAATCAACTTCAGATAAAACTTTTACTTTTAACAAACTTTCCGGTTTTGGCCGGATTCCGGGCGAACTACTTTTCTGGCGAAAAAATGGTTTTCACCGTCGTGTTCAGCATGTCTTCTTACCCCAGAATCGACTACCGTATCACATTAGCTGTTTAAAAATATTTTGCTTGACCCTTAATTTTAACCCCCTCTCCCACCCCTAAATCTAGGGCTACTGAGCCCATCTACGAATTTGACCTTACTCTTGACCCAACAAATCCTCACACCAAGTTTCATCAAAATATCTCATTGCTTTCGGGAGTTATTGTGCTTACAGACGGACAGACAGACGCCAAAAAGGATAGACGGACAACTTTTGCGATGTCATAGGTATCCCTCCACTTATGTTCTGGGATCCCAAAAACAACAAACAAAAAACGACAAAACACTTAGACTTTACACTAAAAACAGCAGAAACAAAACTAAAGATTACACGAAGAGGGAAGACCACTGGTGGTTCAGTTTACTAGCGGAAGATTTGAAATCTTCAACTCTTTTATCACTGATCTTAGCAAGTAGATCTTTTATCATGATCGTTATGCCAGGATGAACCTAAATTAGTTGGATATAAGCTGATACCAAGTTTGTTGTTTTTCTTTTCCATTTGACTGTTTTATAAGCAAGTAACAAAGCCAGGGTAGTGAAACAGGTAGGGAAATGTTCAGTTACCCCAAGTACTGGCAATGTGTGACTATATATTATTAGAATCATTTTGGTTAGTTTTATTGAGGGGTTGCTCTCTCTCCGCCACCGGTGTACACCTCGGCACGGCACCGCGGCACCGGCGAAGGTACTTTGAACGAAAGAATTATCGAAAACATGCTGCCGAAGAAGAAGCAGAACTTGATATGAGGACGATGCTGTTGACCAAATGCGCCAAGTAGTCAACCATGCACGGCACCGCGGCACCGGCGCGTCTCTGGCACGGCACCGGTGCCTCTCTGGCACGGCACCGGCGCGTCTCCTGTACGGCACCGGCGCGTCTCCGGCACCGCACCGGCGCGTCTCCGGCACGGCACCGGCGCGTCTCCGGCACGATACCGCCGGCCACCGACAAAATTTTTGGGCACCACATCTGGCGCCGAATAACGAAGGTACTTGAAGGAAAGAATTATCGAAAACATGCTGCCGAAGAAGAAGCAGAACTAGATATGAGGACGATGCTGTTGACCAAATGTGCCGAGTAGTCAACCATGTTTCTGTGCTGGTGTTGGGCGATATTTGGATTTTTCGATATATCGTTATTTTCACTTTCGATATTCGACAATCGATATATCAATATTGGTATTTGCTTACCATGTTTCGTTATAGGATAAGTCTCGTTTCGCCAAAATCTCAAGTTTTCGTTAAATAGCATCTTGGATCATTTCAAACTCCAAATAAATAAGAAATGAATTACGGAAACATATTGCTCCAATTTCGTATATATAAGTGTAGGTTATGTTGGATTATTTGCAATATTTACGAGTGAACAAATATTGTTTTCGATATCGATATTTACGTTTCGATATCGATATTTGGTCCGATATATGGATATATCGTTATCGATATCGAATATCGCCCAAAACTAGGGTCAGCTTCAGTGTATTTTGCTTCTGGTGAAGGTAATTCAGTGGCGACCAAACTTTTTTTTATATGTGTAGGATGTGCTAAGAATGAAGCTTGGCAGGCATATTTAACTTGGAAAAAGTCTATTTCCCGATCAGACCCTCTGGGAGTGCAATAGAGGTATGCTTATTTGAACGTTCGTGCTTCGAACTTTGCCATTTTCATGCACTTGCTGTGGCTAAATATATGTACCAGTTAGCCTAAGAAGGTAATTAAGGATTGAAAATATTGGTTCATAAATTCTCATTTTATAGAGCCAACCACATTCCTTAAAGTAGTCACCTTAACCACAAAGTACAGGAAATACTTTGGAGCAAAACATATATTTTCATGATCCCCATGAGCCCATAATCATTTGTGAAACAAGGGTTTTGCTTCAGAATGAATTTCCAGCTCTCTTAAAGGACCCCTCGCAGTATTCACTCTTCAACTTACAGTATTTTAAAGTATTTGAATACTTCAACTATGCTGTGCTTTCAATAAATGACCAACTGTTTTGGCTGTTTTAAGCCTTTTCCGAGACCCGTTGACTTGTAGCGAAACAGGGAACAATTTACATAACCGGTTTTCCTGATGGAAAACTTCTCGGAGACAACCGTCGCGCAACAGTCTCGAACCGTCGACAGCGTGATACACATCGAAGGTAGCAAAACACCGCAAGTGAGAGAATCAGCGAGGTTTTGTTAGATGGGTTAGAATGTACCGCACGAAACGTGGGTCTCCGGGTTCAGAAATATATGTATATATTTCTATATATTTTTATTATATTCATATATGTAATATCATAAATAAATGATATTTCCGTCTACCACCGAGTTCTGTTAAGTATTTTCCAGGTCACATAGATTTATTTACTGAAAGAACTGAATTAGACTTTAGACACTCTTATAGTAAAACCGTTTCCCAAAGGAAACATTCAAGTAATCACAAATTTGTGGCACGTTCTAATGGGTTGTTGTGACTCCCGGCTCTTTTATAAGACTTGTCTTTCATAGGCCTGGTTGCATAGTCTTGGGATGAGATCTTCACAAAAATAAACTGGCCCATTGCAGTATCGAAGCAGAAAAACCACAAACATATTGCAGATAAGGTTGATACATGAATGAGTCGGTGATCGAAAATCCTTCGCACAAGTAGCTTACCACTTTCTGATCTTTATGCACATAATTCTGATCTTCAACAACTGTCTTTCTAGGACAAACTAGAGCTACCCAAAGTGGCACAAGTGTAACAAGGGCTAGAAGAACCATGTAATGTTAATTTCAGTCCAATTCGATGCGATCTGAGACCACAGTTGCCGACGATCCGAAATAGGTAACGTTCTGAAAGTGGTTCGCTACCTCTAGTTTTTTCAAATCACCCAAACGCACTTTATAATTAAAGGAAACTAACACCCAGCGAACACCCTATCAATTATGATTTGTAGACTGGTCACAAAGCAAAAAAGCATCACTACTTCTTCTTCGTTTTCACAACAACACAATGCAACGCTAAGAAAAGTTGGGAAATGAGTATCTTTCCTGTCCTGCTGTTCCATTATTTTTTCATCACAGTATATGCATCAATTTCTTTCTGGGAAAAAAAACCTTTCGGTGGGCAATCGTGCTCACTATGTTTCTGCAGATAATCCTCCTTCAAGCCATACCTCCAAAAGGTTCGGAACTCAATTTCAGAAGGACATTTCTCACATGCCACTGGGTAGTTGGCGACAGGCCTGTCTATCGCTGATTTGAGCTTAAACTTGTAGTAATATCGACAATCACTTAGTACTTTCTCGTAGGTCTGTTGCCCTTTCCCAAAGAAGCCAGTTGAGACTGCACATCTTTCATCTGAGAAAAAACTTTGCGTTAAAACTAGTTAAAACAGAAATTCATATTACTGTACGAAACATTGTAAAGAATAAACTTTATATAAAATCGAGAGCTAATATGAGGTCGAATCTGCCCATTTTAGAGAACTGGATTAGACTAAATAAACACGAAGAGAATTACCACTTAGAATAAGGTAGCACACGGATTTTGAAACAATTCCGATCACTTCAGTTCATTTGTGTGTGTATTGATATGGAATAAAATGACTTACCCCCAACAACTCCACAGAATCCACAACAGACAGGCGAAACATCGTGCCCGAAGATATGCCAAGATACGTGTCGTCTCATGTCCTCCTTCTTAATGATCTTCTTACAGCCATCAACCTGGCAAGGCCATTCGTTGTCAAACACGGTAACTGTCTGGGCACCGGAGCTACCCCAAGATTTTGTAAGGTATTCGGCGATTGGAATACACTTATTTTCATGCCCACAACCATGAGATATGGTCACAGGGCTATTGTCTGCAATCATTGACTCAAATGCACTTGTCAAGTTACTTTTACTGAAGATATTCAGAGTAGATTCCTGGGTCACATGAATGTCTGGAGACACAGGTATGCATGCTTTGATTCTTGGCACAGCGATAGAACAGACAAACCTGTCGTTCCAAATAAAAAAATCTGTCGCTGGATAACCTGGAATGTTGCTGGGCTGAATTTGACAGAGTCTCACATCCAATTCCGGGGCTTCCGTGTCTGCTTTGTTGTGAATGTCAAGAACTTCACCGACCGCCAAATAGACATCTTCTTTAACTGCTACCAGGAACAGCACAGTATCTCCCGACATAGTTCTTCTTCATCGTCGGCACTGCGGTTGACTTCCTCCGCTCTCACTTTCTCTTGAAATCGGGAGTATCCTTGGACTCGTTTCAAGCGATCTGTGGTTAACGGAGTGCCAAGACCTCCGTTCATTTCCTTGAGTATAGACGCAACATGAACTCATTGATTTGCAACTGATATCCATGGAGATGAGGCATCAGTAGCAACGATTTCATTCACGACAAGTTCTTCAAAATTTCCTTCATCGCCAACGATGTCAACATTGTTCTGCGACTCAATCAGTGTATTCGATGCATTTTCTTCCTCGCCATCATTTTCCGAGTCTGTATCTGCACTGCTTCTTTCTTTTGACGATCTGACTCCTACAGACCTCCCATTAAAGGTAAAAAAAACTGTCGAAATCTTCCAAGGTATCAGTTTCGGAGGACCAAGAACATTTTCCAATGTATCCAAGAACGGTGTGTCTTGCATTCCTCCAAGCCTTCGAAACATCCACAGAGGATGTCCGGTAGTTTCCTTTCCAGTCTTCAACACTGGTAGAGTCTATTCCACCTTGAACATCGAGCCTTGACCTCTGACCCTTGTTCCATCCATTCGCATTAACGGTTTTTCTGATAGTCGCGGAGTGGGAAAGCCTACTGTCGAGCTGTTCGACGTTGCAGTTTCGATCGTGAGTCTCTCAACAAAATCCGATCCGTTTTGATGAGGGTACAGGTCTACAGATTTGGCATTCTTCTGGAACTTCAAAACTGTTATGGATAGGTCCTGGATAGTCCTTTGCATGTCATGGTAGAGTTGAGCTGGTATAAAGGCCGTGCCAGCTATACCGTAGCACACACGCAGCAAATATGCAAACTCTGCTGATGAGCAGAGCATCTCGTCGAGCCCTAGTTCAACGGCACTGTAGGAAACATAAACGGATCGGCACATCCGGGCAAAGACCAGAAAATCTTCGTATTCCGAATCGGACAGGAAGGCAAAGTTGTACCTTGGCAATTTGCTTGAAGAGTAGATCATCGTCAGAAGTTTTGTCACATTCGGTACGTTCTGCTTGTCTAGAACATCCAAAAGAGGGTCGATATTGACATAAGGGAATGCATTTTTCAGAATCCTTGTCACCTTTTTTCCATTAAAAATGGATGAGCCTGTCTTCATTCCCTTTTCAGAAATGACACGATTTCTCCAACGTTTGGCCAGATGCTTATCGTCAAAGTTCACCGTGAAGTGGAGCTGTGGCCCAACGGTTAAATCAAATGGAAGACGTCCATCAACAGGATATTTCTTTTTCCCTTGCTCCATCATCTTGTGAAGAACCTGACGTCTCTCTGATTCACCATCAGTGCCAATATTCTGGAAGATATACTGCTTTCCTCTGAGATTCACGGCTATTGCTTTCAAACTCACGTCTAATACGAGATTCTGTACTTGTTTCGTATTGGATGAGCAGGAAGGAAGTGAAAGGTAAGGATATCCGGCAAGCTCTCCTGTGGCTCTGACATAACAAAGGCAGAACACCAAGCTCTCGGTGGCAAAATGCATGTCCTTACTCGACAAGCGCCGTTGTATCTCCTGTGCATCGGTAAAATCAACAATTCTTAACGGGTCCTCTGTGTGTACACAGCACTGCCCAAGAACGACTCCCTCCGACGGGCAGTATCATAGACCTCGTTCGACGTGTATAGATGCAGCAATGTTCTCTTCTACCAGGCTTCTAATACCTGCAGACGACGATGGCGTAACCCTCCTGCACACTTCGAATTCTTTAGCATGAAGACGTGTGGTGATTACACTTGGCAACCCACGCTGCTGTAGCACTCTTAAAAGCTTTGGTCCACCCCAACGTAGGATCAAATAGGCGAGCTGATCGTCCGAGTCGGCATAGGAACGAGCGCGGTAAATACCAGCAATGGCATCGCTTACACGGGATACAAGAAAATCAATGCTTCTTTTTTGTTCGATGCATTTTTTCACTATGACGTTCAGTCTTGGTACGTCGTTGTTGGCAATGCTATCAACTAGCCGCTTATACGTTGATGTTAGCTTCAGCTGAGTGTGAATTTTCTTGTTCATCTTCAAGTTCAACAATCGCAATTCACGAGACTGGTTATCATACTTCCTGCATAATTCGGCCAGCTGCACGTGATTGAGATACTTGTAGTTTGTGCAAGGCAAAGCTTTCTGCAATCTGAGTTCCATCTGCTTCACTGCAGTCAAGAATTCAAGTTCAGAACACAAATAAAATGCACCGCTTTCGACCAAGGCGGTTACGAAGTTCAGTTTTTGGCATTCAATGTGGTGAATTCTACGGCCAACTGGCACAAAACAGCAGTTATCAGCACTGTGCAGAGAAAATGGGTAGTGCGTAAAAAAGTCTGATGCATTGCCGAGCTTTGACTTGTAGCCTGAACAGTAGAATTTAGCTGTCTGATTTGGAAGATCCTTTGTGGGAATAATTTTTGGAACGGAATCAACAATGCTTAATTCACTGTCACTGGTATCTTGTACGTTCGTGTCCATTTGGAAAGCGCAAACAGGGATATCATCAACTTCGATTTCACCGGGATTCTGTGGTTCTCTGGGCAATTTAGAATCCCTGGCAGAATCAGGAACAGGACTACAGACGACTTCAACATGACTGGTATCTTGCAATTCCCTGGGAAGTCGAGACTCGCTGGCGAGATTGCCATACCTAAGATCCTCAATCAAGGAGAGTGACTCACACGGCTGTGCAATTAGTTTCTCATGGAGATCTGGCATTTCTTCTTGGCTTAAGTTGGCTGCGATAGGTTGTAACAATTTCGGCCTTTTTGGAAAAAAAACGAGTAATGTTGCTGAGGCTTTCGTCTTACTACCCAGGGAACTATCCTTCTTCCTGTGCGTATCCATATGTCTTTGGTAGTTTTGCAAATGTTTGGCCCATGACTGTTTAGGCTTAAAGGAACAGATGGGACATATCTCTGGAAGAAGTTGCTGCAGTGTCGAGGGGCCAGCTTCATCATCTAAAAGTAATATTAAGTAAAGCTGAGTAAAAGTCAGTGTAAGAACATGGTACATCAGAATTGCTTACAGGACAAGAGATACAAAGTCTTATCCTACTATGTTCGTGAAAAATGTCCAGCAGAATTGACAGAGATAAACTGGAAATAGCCCAAAGTAAAATTTAAATATTGTTCCTAGATTGTTCCCCAATCAACAGTTCTGTGACAACCTAAACATAGGGTTTACAAAATCAAGTTAAAATCTTAGTAAAATCAAGATGCTGTGTATTTCCAAAAATCTCTCAAAACGTGTTGGTCATATATTCAGTCAATATATTTGTCTCTGTAGCAACTTCTAAACTGTGCTGTTTTAGCACCTAGTACCTTAGTACATACCTCCAACAGTGGACACTTCTCTAGCAGTTCCTTAGTACAACCATGGAATAATAAAACATTGAAATTATTCAGACTCCAGTACTGCTTACCGCCTTTGTACAGACAAGGTTAATACATAAACTGATTTGTAAGTTTAAAGACAGAAAAAAAAAACAGTTCAAAATTAAGTTGCTGTTACAGCAGTTACTGGTCAGCGGTTGCATGTTCCATCCTACTTACCACTTACCAGGTTGCATGTTCCATCCTACTTACCACTTACCAGGGTTACTACGAATGATCTTTCAGTTATACCACAGAGGCTGGAGTGATTTTGCCGAATCTGTAGTACATATGGGCTTTTTGGACAAAATTTTTCTATTTTGTAATGAGCTATTTTGCAATGAATAAAGTGAAGAAAGCGATGTAAATACCACACGTACCATGCTCCCGATGATAAGCAACTAGCCACTATTTAGTTACTATTCCAAGGAGGCTGGAACGGTCAGTATAGTAATTTTCTCCAGGTTGGAAAGAAAAAGGCGCTGAAGGATGGAACATGCTCTATCTCGAACTGTTCAGTTAACTTTTTATTACATTTCTATGTAAGAACTAGAAACTATCAGGAGTTGGTTTGTGTGTTTTTCGTAATTGCTACTGCGTCCACCTCAAATCGGTTTCAAGCTTTATAATGCTCCTAGGCTATACACAGCTTAGGCCCTAGGTACCTATGCAGGCTACAGAAATATAAGATGGCCTAAGTGCACTTTCAATGTTGGTATGCATGAATATGAATGCAGGATAAGAAAGAAAGATAATTATTTCATATAGCAGCCATCCCAGTTAAGGCATTTTGAGGTTGATTTTCATGGTTCTTTCTACACCTATGTTCTCTACTACTCCTCAAGGCACAGTCCCTTCTCTCTTTTCCTGATTCTTGTATCACTATTCCCCTCTGAAGATATACAGGAGAGCAACGTCATACCAACCACGAAGCAAAGATCTCTGAAACTGCCCTTTCCGTGGGTTCTAAAAGCTGAATTGGACAGTCATGATCCGCTAAGGACCATCCAGTAGTTTTCAATGAGAAATATGAAGAAATGGGAAATGTTCGTGAATCCAACTGCTAGGTCATGATACCATACGAAGATGCCATATTGATTTCTACTAAATGTGAGCATGGGCAACCATAGACCTTAGTTCCAAGTTTCTCTGAAGCCTTATAGTCATTTTTGGAAAGTGGGTGGTAGGCCGTTGGGATCACGATCACCTCTGTTGCATGCATTTGCAGAATTTTTCCTAATGTTGTAGTTAACCAAACTAACCTCTGATCATCTTGCATGAAATAAGACATTCTAGGGGTTGTTTAATACATCCCTTAATTTTTTACTTGATAGACAAGTCATGTTAATAGACATGTCTACACACAATCTGAATTTAGATGGCTAGTATGACGTTGATCTCCTGTAGTGGCGCCATTGCGTTTGATGCATATTCACTAGACAGCATGATGGTCAATCTCGGTATTCAGTTTAAATATTAAGAGTGGGGGACTGCACCCTGAGGAGTAGCCTAGTACAGGAGGGTCACCCTTTCATCTCTGACCTCAATCCAGCTCCAAAACTAATAACTATTAAATGTCTAAACAGAACTGGCATGAAATTCGCAAGGCGAGTTCAGTATTCTTCCCAAAACTTACGGCATCGAGGCTGGGAAAACAGCCCGCCGAGTTTAGAGACTTTCTAAATTACCTTTGCATCTGCCTTCTTTCTTATTTAAATATGAATAGTACACATGCATTGAGGCTCTGTTGTCTGCTTGTCAGGGCTTTGGGATTAGTACCGAACTCATGACAAATGTCAAGTTTTTTTTTTTTTTTATAAATATCTCAAGGATTGATACAGCCACAATTTTGATAGACCAAGAAAGGTCAGGATTCTGGCTACAGGCTCCACACCAAGGGGTTCAGAGGAATCAGTAGGCTAGTAACATTACAATCTGTCACGCCTGGTCCTGTAGAGAACATATGTGCAGAAAGAATCATCAAAATTTACTAGAAATGTCTTGACTGGGGGAGGCTGCTATATGGAATAATTACGGAAAGAAAGACAGTCCCCTACCATCCATGATTTCAATTCAAGAGGCTACATTCAAGAAGATACAGCATTTAGGGTTGTATTTGAACTTGTTGCGCTTTTTTTTGTACATACTTAAGGGCGATTTTGGCGTCTTGGAAAGCAAAGCCGGCTTTGGTCGACGACGATTTTCGCGAACTTCTGGAAAGTCGCCTGGCTTTCCAAGATGATTTTCGCGACGTTGCGCAAACCCGCCGGGGTCGACGGATTCTTGTTTTGTCAGGCCGGAAAAATAGTGGATTCTCAAATTGTCCTGTCAATTTTTGGAGGGAACTTCAAATTTCGATTACAACATGGGTGACAACCTGATCAATAAAGAGAGTTTTTCTCACATTGGACCTGATGGGAGATACATTTATAACGGATCTGGTAAATATTGCTACAAATCTTCCTGTAAAAGATGTTTAATTTTCATTACGTTGTATGTACTGTCCTACAGGGGAACTATGCAACCTCGGGAATCAATCGCGGATCAAAAATGCAACTACAGGAGTTTTGCATGAAGCTGCCCTTACTACGGCACCGCCCACCCCCCAATTGGCCATGGTACATGATCCTGCCACCTTGGATCATGAAGCTGCCACCCCCAGAAAAATCATGCAAATTCCAAGAAAACAGCAAATTTTGTTATTTGCAAAAGGTCAAGGAACCTCTCTGACCAAACAGCTGGCCTCTAACTTCACCATGTAGCAAAATACTATTTTTAGCAAAGTGGGCGACTTCATGATCACTTGGGTGCCTATATTCTTTCGTGTTCTCCAGCTTAGCCTTGAACAATTACAAGTAAACTATGGTACCAGCAGAAAGTGAAGGTTCTAAGCTTCCTTTCAGGATACTCCAATGGATTTTACCTCAACCTTACTCTTTTTCCCTAAGTCATTTCCCAAAAATAGGAGTTTAGGGTGGCGTCTTCACGCAGCACTCCTGTAGTTTTTTAAATACGTCCTCCCAGATTCCATTTTTAAGTGACTAATCCAGCCATAGATTTGCATTTTGAAGTGACTAAAATTTACAGGAGGCTGCATCTCAAGCTCTGGCCTTGCGGTTAGGATAATAAGTGCTTTATACTAATAAAGTGACTCATCTCTTTGCAGATGGGTATTTCTATTCACTTTCGTATGAGGAACTACCACTAGATTGGATCGAGGCCATGAAGAAAAATAATGTGGTGCAAGATATTGCATTTGATTTAGGATCCGAGCCATCTGATGTAACATTGCCAAAATCTGGAGATTTCTCAGGTTCTGCCAAATCTTTAGAGTCGTCAGGTTGTTCTGTGCCAAAAGAAGTGTATAATGAACAAATATGGATTGGATCTAGGGCCAAGGTTGCAGTAGAAAAAGATAAGATGGCACGAGAATTACTGCTAAGTATTGTCGGTCAGGAATCTGTAAAGTCACGCCTGCGTGATAAGCTTACCAAGAAATGGGTAATATGGAGAGAGGTTGCCGCCGAGATGAAGAAACAGGAATATTGTCTTCCAGTTGACATGAAGGATGCAGGTGAAAAGTGCCGTAAGCAGTGGAATGCCCTCCGTTCTAAAAATTCTCAGTACCTGCAAAATGCCAGTACAACTGGCAACGGAGCGATAAAAAAACCTCCACTATATGATGAAATATTTGACATCGAAAAAGACAAAGCTTCCTATGACCCTAAAAAAATTATTGACAGCACTGAACCACTGCCAGATCAGTTCCAGTGTTCAACACCAACTTCACTGTCAAATCTAGATAGTGCAGAAGAAGAAAGTGATATTAGTGTGATTGAAAGTGGTGCATCTAAAGGAAAAGGAAAGAAAAAAGTGGGATTGAGAAAACCTGAAACAAACAAGACACTGTTAAAAAAAATTGTGGATGAAATGAAAGAATCAAGGGAGCATGACATAAATGAAGGGAAAAGAAATCTCGCTTACCAAGAAAAGCGAGAGCAGGAGCGAGACCAGAAAAAGCAAGAAAGACATGATGACAGGGTTCAAATTGCTAATAGAATGCAAAAATCATTTGATTCATTTATTGATGTGCTGAAAAGTAGCAACAAGCGTCGTTATCAGCAGGATGATTAGACCCAAGTTGTCTTCTCGAGCGTTTACACTGTTAAAAGTCGGATGACATTTTCTTTGAAAAAAACACTTCGTGTAGGCTAATGTATACGGAAAGTGTCTGAATGCACTGGTCAGACCAGTGGGGTGTATTATGTTCTTGTTTTTTTTACCTGTATTGTTAGTTTTACCTGTAACTTTTCATCTTTAAATATAACAATACATTCAACAAGTAGAAACGACCACCCATGTTTCAATTCGTGGGCTAAACCCAAGACAAACTCAATGCAGTAGTAACCAACATTCATCATTTATTTACAAAATTCTTCTGTGCACTGTTGGCATCGTACAAGCTATCAGCACATGGCAATAATTGCGTTTCTCTTTGCTGTTCCTGCAGCAGTTGGAACAGATGCAACAGAGTTCACATTAATTCTGCTCTGCAAAGTGGCAACTGAACTTTGAGAAGCAGGTAAGAGAGACAGGTCACCATTAAGAAGGCACAAGTTGTGGATGACACATGCTGATGAAGCAATAAGTATAGCTCTTTCTACGCACTTGGTCCTTATCATGCGCAGACGCCTGAATCGATTGAGAAGATCACCAAATGTATTTTCGATAACAACTCGAGCTCTAGATAGATTCTTGTTGAACCTTCTCTTCTGATGAGTGTTTGCTTGTGATGTTTTCAACACAGGAATCAGCCATTCAATGCATGGAAAGGCTGAGTCACCAATAATATGTAAACTCTGTGAAGGAAAAAATGAACTGTTTCTTTGAATATGGACTTTTCGCCACAGGCTGGACCACTTTAAGGCTCTTGCGTCATGGGCTGACCCTGGCATTCCAAGAGATACATATGAAAACAGTCGGTTTGCAAGACAAACACCAAGTAACAGGACAGAGTGAAACATTTTTCGGTTCTGATATGACTGGTGATCATCTAAGGGGGCCTGAATCCTTATGTGACACCCATCTATAGCTCCTATGATACCGGGAATCCCCCCTTTCTCACGGAAAGCTTCCACAACATCTGTAATTCCACTTTGATCCGGCCACTGTATAAACTTCCTTGTTCCATGTTTCACCGCATGATTGGATTTAAGATCGGTCCTCAAGGGGATGCCCTGCTTTATGTAAACGTATACTTACCTACGTGCTGCTCGGGAAATGTGTCTGAATTTGAAGATTGTCTCAGCAGGATTCACTCTATCGTTGAGTCTGAACAGTTTGATTACCTTTGTGTCCTCGGTGATTTTAATTCCAATGCTAGTCGCTGCTGTTCTCCTGACTTCTTTGGTGAGCTGCAATCTTTTGCTCAAAGCAATGACCTGTGTCTGATTGATGTGCAAAGGCTTCCAGCTAATTCATATACTTACGTGAGTGAAAGTCAACTAGGCTTGGTATCGTGGTTAGACCACGTCCTAGTGTCCAGTCCGCTTGTGCCCCTTATAAGCGAGATGTGGATAGAGTATGAGTTTGGTCCCGACCATTTACCGTTGAGGTTTGTAGTGAATATGCCGCCCAGTGGGCTGTATGATAATGTGGTATGTGCTCCGAAAGCAGTAATGCCAGCGACGAATTGGGATGTCTGCACAGAAGAAGATACCCTGAGCTACTTAGTAGCCACGCAAAATCAGCTCAATCAAATTGACCTTAGCCTGCCCTGTTTCTCTTGTGACGGTCGGAATTGTGACATAATCACACATCGGGCTGAAATTTCTAGCCTATATGCATTGTTTGTGAGTATTCTTATTTTTGCCGCTTCTAGTACTATCCCGTCGAAGGTAACAGCTCAAAATCGTAGAAAGTCCAACATTCCAGGTTGGAATCGTCACCTGAAGTCTCTTTATGGGAGTTCAAGAAGTGCTTTTTTACAATGGGTTCATATGGGTAGGCCTCTTCTTGGGCCTGTACTAGAAGCTATGAAGTTCGCACGACGTTGTTTTAAAACAAGGCTCAAGCAATGTAGATCTCATTGCGAAAGTCTGAGATTTGATGCGATGGCAAAATCATTATTAATGGGTAAAGTAAAAGATTTTTGGTCTCGTGTTCGGTCAGTATTTAATGTGCCACAAGTCCTCCCTCAGACCATGGATGGGTATTCCGGGGATGAGGCCATTTGTGAGTTGTGGAGAAGCAAATTTGAGGCTCTTTTTTCTTCAGTAGGCAGTGATTGCTCTGAGTATCATGTACTGCCCTCGTCTGGCATGATCAGACCCGTAACTGAGATGGATGTTAGTACTATCATACGAAAGTTAGATACTGCTAAATCGGGGGGAGCAGACGGTGTGTCTGCTAAGCACCTCAAATTTGCTTCTGAAAGAAAGTGTGCAGTATTATGTGCCCTGTTCAATGCGTTTATTGTGCACGGGTTTGTTCCGGATTCCCTAATGTCAGTAAATTTGGTTCCAATTTTGAAAAATCGTGCTGGTCTTTTAACCAGTTCTGATAATTATCGTCCCATAGCTCTTGCTACTGTGATTTCAAAAATATTTGAGAGATGTTTGGCTGACATCCTGCGTGAATTTCTACAGACTTCATCGTTCCAGTTTGGGTTTAAACGTTATTGTGGTGTAGAATTTGCTATTTTTCTACTTCGTTTTATTGTGGAGTATTTCCTACAATATTCTTCACCCGTGTTTGCTTGTTTCATAGACTCGAGTAAAGCTTTTGATCGGGTAAACCATAAGACGATGCTTGATATACTCCGTGCTAGGAGTGTACCAGCATGCTACCTCAAACTTCTATCTTATTGGTTCCGGAACCAGAAGTTCAGAATAAGGTGGGGTACGACTGTAAGTAATGAGTTTGGCCTTCTGAACGGCCTTCGGCAGGGTGGGGTTCTGTCCCCATTGCTTTACTCAGTTTATATTGACGCTTTGTCTGCCCGTCTGTCTTCGTGTATGGTTGGATGCTACATTGCCGGAAGATGTATGAACCACTTGCTTTTTGCAGACGACCTAGTGGTACTGTCGCCTACGTGTTATGGATTGAATAAGCTTCTTAAAATTTGTGACACTTTTGCGTCACAACATGACATTCTTTTTAATACAAAGAAAACTCATGTGATGTTGTTTCGCAAAGCTGGTATTCGTGTTGCTAAAAATGATGTGCACCTGTCAGGTCGAATACTATGTTATGTCGATGAGTTCCGTTATTTAGGATTCACGTTCAAGTCTAACCTGAATGATGACCTTCATGTTAAAGAGTTGATATCGGGGCTATGCAAACGTGCAAACGTTTTAATTCGTAAGTTCAGCAAGGCTGACCTTGATGTACGCGTTCAGCTGTTTAGAACGTACTGTTATCATCTTTTTGCTTTAGCATTGGTAACTAATGCTACCGCTAAAAGTCTTAGCAACGCTAAAATAAGTTATAACCGTGTGTTCCGGCGTTTGTTTAAGCTACCATATATCTGTAGTGTTTCTTCGGCGCTCGTTTCGAGAAGATGCCTCACTTTTGAGGAAATTCGCCGTAAGGCTAGAGCGGCACTTCTGTGCCGTCTTTTGGATTCAAAGATTGAGGTTATAAAATTTGCCACTGTGCCAATTTTTCATTGCCTGCCTGTATGGCAGTCTCTTCTTGCTGCAACGCAACAGCAGGAACAGACTGCATGATTTTGTTGTTGTTGTTGTTTTCTTTTCTGTGTGTTTTCTTTTTCGTTTATGGCTATTTGCTGAATTAAAAGTATTCATTCATTCATTCACTACAATCTCAGTGACCTGGGTTATAGCTAGCCAGGCACTACTAGTTGACCGACCAAACTTCAGTCCAATTTCTCTGATGTATATCTGAGTTGAAATGTAATTCAAGTAAATGAAAACAGCCTCACTGGTAGACATTGGGGTATTGCCACCACGGTACAACTTCTTGAAATGGGGATCAATAAAATCAGTCAGAACTGTAAAAGTTTCTCGATTCATTCGGAAATTTTTCCAGAAGTCCCAGTCTCCCATATTTGGAATGACTGTGTCAACAAATCCACTCAATTTTTCATGGTCCTCCCTTATGAAATACGGTAAACAGGAAAAAAGTTGTAGTCTGCATCTCAATGATCTCTTTTTTCGAGTCATCTCATACTGTTGGAACTCAAGATCACCATCACTGCTGCTAGATGACTCAAGAAGTTCAGTGACTGCATTCTGAATGACCAATCCTGCTGCAAATGAAGGGTTCATCAGTACTGGGGTGGTCGGTGGTCTCCAATGAAATTGAGTTGTTATTCGTTATCTCTAGAAGATAAATCAAAATTAAACAAGCTCACAGCTGGTAGGAAACGGAAAGGACGTTGGATGTTTATCAAGCTTCGAGTGTAGATACATTATTTCTACACTTCAGCATTTGGGGAAGTGCTATCCGGCCTGGAACAAAGAATAATTTCTATGTATTGGTATATGGGGAGAAAAAAGAACAAGAGGTGGCTTGCCTGGAGGTGTGGAGTCTATATAATAAAAAATAGCTCTTACACGCAACTCGTCAAATCTAAGCCAGATCTTGGCTGTTTAGTTTGTATGCTTAGGTTGCCCACTGTTACCTGCTGTAAAGAGATTTCCCAAACAGGCTGAAACCTGGGCTTCATCTCCCAGAATTTCTGGACTCAGAGCTTCCAGATTCTGGGTTAAACGTCCTCTTTCAAGCCGATCTGGAATGTGACAACTGTATGCCAAAATAATCAAGGGAAGTCTCAGAAGAAATTCAAAGAAAACGAGGGAACCCAGATTCCGGACTGATTTTAGGGAAACCTCTTAGCACAGTGACTCCCAGGAAAATAGTATGTATAATAGGCTACTCCAAAATTGTGCAAGATCGCAATTATGTCCAGAGCTTCCAGTACTTCTAGACCTTAAAAGCTGGTGCTGGAACTGAACTATGAGCCAGAATCAGCCATATTAATGCAACTTTTCTCCAGACTACCTTGTATTAAAATTTATACGGATATTCCACTATTTTCATGACATTCATGATGAAAGTGATGTTAAATTTTGCTTTCCATGAGTTTTCGCGATTTTCGTCTACGGAAAGCGGATCCACAAAACTGTTTTTGCTTTCCATGGGTTTTCGCGACTAGCGAATACTCGCCTGGCTTTCCGGCAAGTGAATCCAAAAGATCGCCAAAATCGCCCTTTATTGGTCAAACAAGCCTAACATGTCTGAACGTTACAGTCCACGGTGAAATACCAAAAACTTTCAAGAATAAAGCAAGAAACTAAGCTTACAGGCTGCTTACAGGCTTAGAACTCGAAACACAACCTTTAGAGTTCAGACTAAAACAATATGACTCCAAACTGACTCCAAATACAAATATCGTCTATACTTGTACGTTTCAGTATTCTAGCCAACAAAACAAGTGGCAAGGAATATGAATTTATAAACGCATGTGAGTACTGGTCTTGTACTTGTGTGCTAACGAAGCAAAAATACCTGGCCTTTGTCAGGCAGTAGGTTATGTAAAGACCAGATTTTGCATGTTGATCGCGTGTGTCAAGAAATGATTTGGAAAATTTCAGATTTTGGATGTAGGGTGGGGAGGTCATTTGGAAAAGTTCTGATTTTGGACGTGGGGGGGGGGGGGGGGGGTCATTTTGAAAAGTTCAGATTTTGGACGTGGGGTGGGGGGGGGGGGGTCATTTTGAAAAGTTCAGATTTTGGACGTGGGGTGGGGGGGGGGGGGTCATTTTGAAAAGTTAAGATTTTGGACGTGGGGTGGGGCGGGTCATTTTGAAAATTTCAGATTTTGGACGTGGGGGGGGGGGGTCATTTTGAAAAGTTGAGATTTTGGACGTGGGCTGGGGGGGGGGGTCATTTTAGAAAGTCAAAATTTTATAGGTAGGTCAAGGGGTGGGGTGGGTGGGTTGTAGAAAGAATGACCTATTTAGGAGTGTATACCCTAGGATTTCATACCAGTGCCCCCCTGGCCAGGTTGCATTAATTTGAGCAAAATATACAACTTTGTGATCCCCGTGAGCCCATAATCACTTTTGCCTAAAGGGTTTTGCTTTCATATGAATTTCTAGTGCCTTTAAAGTGCAAAAATTAAATACTTTTTACCAGATCATTCTCTTGATTTCCAAGAGCCCATGATCATTCTTATTTCAAGTGTATCGCTTATAATTAAACACAAGAAACCCAAGAATTTACAAATTTCTAAATTTCATCCTCTGGCCCAGTCTTGCAAGTACCATATGAGCTTCTAGCTCTTGTATTCAACCCAAGCTCATGAACATTGTAGACTTGCTTCATTCTTGGCCAATATATAATGAAATTTGTTTACATGTACATCGGAAATCATAGTCATTAACATCAGAATATTTTAATTAAAAAAAAAAAAAACAGCGGCACCGGCGTGGCACCGGCACAATTCAAACAATGGTAGCCTATATATAGCGTTTATTATACCCTACGTCTAACCTTGCATACATTGTTTCAAATGCTGAAGGATCCTCTTTGCAAGGATCTTCTTAAGACATTAACAAAATTCCCAGCTTAAGAATCTGTACCAAGCACACACTGCACCACTGAAGTACATTACCAATTCCAAGTCCAGGGAAGCAACCTTTCCTCTTGAAAATATTGATTTCTACAGGCTATTTTTTCCCTTATTTTCTCTCCTTTTATTAAAAGTTGAAACCATAGGTTATTTTTTTCCTCTTCTTCCTTTTTTTTAATAGAATATTCAGTTAGTTGATTCTTTTTGGTATTTAAATTAATATCGGTTATTTTCCTGCCCCTAGCCAAGCACTTTCCTGGCAGGAATTTGAATTGTGTATTTTTTGTTTGTCTTTAAATATAGTCCAATTAAACTGAATAGTCCAATGAAACTGATTTCTACTACAACCTAGGTGAATAGAGACAGCAGTGCTCCAGAACTGGGATATGAAACATAGGTAAACTTAGATGTACATGACTGGATAATGAAATCAAGGAACTAAGGATATGTTAACTCTAAATGTACACTCTCAAGTATATGTTTTCCTGTTAAGTATTGAGGGAGAGCACTCCAGCAAGAAAGGGGAAACCTATGGGTAGAAGGAGGTTTTCAGATATAACGCTTGTGTGTCAATCATGACTTTTGCAGAATGGAAGAACAAAGAAAAAAGAACAAGTAGCCTGCTGGTTCTGGAAGCATCCCTTACAAGTCGAACTCTTTTTTTTCTGACAGCAACTTTTTGCTACAGCATATTTCTCACTGGTCGTATTATTTTATTTTAGGAGGATTCAAAGCCAAACTAGTTTATCTTTTTCCAATGTTAACATGTCTCTCTTTTCACCATCAGTACCAGCACTAGGATGCTGTTGCTTCCTATCTATCTTGGTCATCAGCTTTATACTATGGACAGACGATCAGGTTATGACTTGGCAGACTACAATTCTTGCAGGATTTTTGTCAGCTTACTTTCTTTTTTTTTTATTTTTTTTTTTATTTTATTTTCCCGTAGCATCTTTTATAATTTAACTTATTTTTATATTACTTATATAAAACAATGAAAATCATTTCCCGTACTTTTTGTGGCTACTTCTCCATCCCTCAGTGACGTTTATTTTAATCTATTTTTACCCCCTTTTAAACTATTTGCGTCACCTAACTTTTTAAATTAAAACCCATTCTTACTTTGGTAAAATAAATATCACCCATATCTTGAGTAAACTTAAACTCTATAAACTCATAAAATAATAGCTATAATACAGTTTGCTTTGACTTGCTCGGTTCAATACCTTAGAAATCGGGGACCTGGAGTTCAAGGGGGGACTCATTGGTCCTAGCTCCTCCGCAGGCAAAGATCCAATGCTGTACGGGGCCTCAGCCTGTGTGAAGTAGGGAGTGTTTTACGCAGGAATTAATCTAGTGGTCATTGTGTCTGTTTCGGGACACTGGGTCACTAAGGTCTAGCAGTCTATTGTTCATTACCGATACCAGGGGCTGTTAGTACCAGGGCTAAAATCAATGAAACGATAGGGTTGTACGAAGTGTTTTTGACGGGAAATAACAATCAATATCTAGTTCCACTCTCTGTATTTTAACCATTCGGAAAACGTATAATTTATCCGTCAGTAGTGTAAATAAATGTTGTCCTGAATTCAGATTTTGTTTGATGCTAAAATGAAGCATCTTAGTTTGGTCCTATAAAATTGGTGGAGTCACGCCACCACTTTCATTCATATTCATTTGATTTAAAGTGACTTTCATCCGCTTGATTTAATCTCTTTCATTATTTCCACGGATATCTCAATTTGCAGCAGCGAAGATTATTATTTTATTTCCACCAGTATTATACTATGTGGGTAATTTAGATGTTGCAAATCACAAAACGCTTCCGATTTAACTACTCTACTTCAGCAATTTTTTTTCTTATTTTTCCCTGGAAACCAGCGATATATTTCGATGATCGTGATTAAACCAGTAACTGCTATTCGAGTTTCATACTTCCGATACTGTAAATTCCTCCTCTACTTGCCAGTTTGGTATAAAAGCCGAAAAATGATGAATAAATTTTCAGTCACAGATATTAAATTTGATAGTTCAAAACGGATACGTCAGCTGAGTTCTATTAGAGCTATATTTCTGCAATTCTTGGCAAGGGTCCTCTTCAGGCTCAAAACCGCTCAAGTCGGAAAGACGAACTTGTGGAAAAACCCTAAAAACTAATTTTTTCCATAAGTTAGTTTTTCCGACTTGAGCGCGGTTTTGAGCCTGAAGAGGACCCTTGCCAAGAAGGGGAGAAATATAGCTATAAAGAAATTCGCCTGACGGATCCGTTTTGCACTCTCAGATATGATTCGCAGTCAGCTTGTGCTGAAGGAATATTTAGTCACAGATATAACTGTTGAAGGACCTGTTTTACGTATAATACTAACGCAACCTATTCCCATAATCACTCCATATATTTCTAAACTCGGAGACCGGCAATTTCGTGCGGTACATAGGCTACTAACCCCTCTAACAAAACGATGCTGATTTTCTCACTTGCAGTGTTTTGCTACCTTCGATGTGTAGCACGCTGTCGACGGTTGTCTGCGAGAAGTTTTTCCAGAACAAGATCTAAGGTTTCGATGGGATCCCAAAAATCTAATATTTGACCCAGACAATTGGGTCTTGTCTTCGCCAGGCTAATCATCTGAGAAAACCAAGTTCAGATATGATGTCCTGGTAAAAAATGATTATCATATACAGACTCAACGTCTCTTCTTAGCCCTAAATCTGTCATGCTTAAAATAAAACTTTCGCTTTTAATAAATTCTTCGGTTTGGCCGGATTCCGGGCGAACTAGTTGTCCAGTTAATGCATTACACATAAGTTTTCAGAATGTCTTCTCACCCCTAAATCGAACATCTAATCAACTTCAAATAATAACTTTAAATTTTAACCAATTTTCCGGTTTTCGCCGGATTCCGGATGAGCTAATTGTCTGACAAGAAAATGGTTTTCGTTGTCGTGTTCACCATTTCTTCTTACGCAATAATCTCGCATTAGCTGTTTATAAATATTTTTTTCGCCACTTAATTTGAGCACCTCACCCCTAAATTTAGAGCTACAGAGCCCATCTACGAACTTGACCTTACCCTTGACCCAAAGAATCCTCACACCAAGTTTCATCAAAATATATCATTCCCTTCGAGAGTTATCGTGCTGACAGACGTACAACTTTTGAGATGTCATAGGTATCCTTCCACTTGCGTTTTTGGGATCCCAAACAACCGGTTATGTAAATTGTTTCCGCTGTAAGTCAACGGGTCTTCGAAAAGGCTTGAAACAGCCAAAATCGTGGGTTATTGATTGAAAGCACAGCCTAGTTTTAAAGTTCTCAAATATTTTAAAATACTGTAAGTTGAAGAGTAAACAGTGCGAGGGGTCCTTTAAGCCGAACAGCTGAATAGGAATCTGTCGGTCTCGGCGTTTTCTATGCATCACGGTCTTGTCCGTTTGTTTGAAATATAGTCTTTCGAAGTGTAATTTTTTATTCCAATTTGAGTTATGTTTCTTTCTTTCCTCTACATACTCCACTATTTTTATTTTCTAGAAGTGTGGAAATAAAAAGATTCATTCATCCCCTTCAGATACTCATGGAACTTCTTTGTCTTAACTTATCTACCGGTATAACTGATATTTCTGTTATTTTTAGGAGGACTCTTATCTTAGCGTCAACTCTTCTCGCTGTTCCATTATTGGTAAGTCCTTTGCTGTCTTAATCACCTCTTATATGGTACGGGCGGTTGATCGAGGTATCGTGCTCAACTCTAAATAGCTTTACGGTGGTAGTCTTGTCCCGTATAATCTCGTTGTTCGTTGTCCCAGGATGACTTTGGCCTCTCCAGTGGACAGTTTGAACAAGACGAATTTTAGCCTGCCCAGTGGGCATTTTGACTGTCGGCACGATTTCGATTCCGACCTCACTTGTGGCCATTTTGAACCGTGGACAGATAATGGGGATTTTGATCGCGATTTCGATCGTGGGCATTCTGAGCGTAGGCATTGTTAGAGTGGGCAATAAGCTCGACTCATAATACCCACTGCTCAAAATGCCGGCTGTTCGAAATGCCCACGTTCAAAATGTCTACGACTCAAAATGCCCACGGTTCAGAATGACCACGAATTGATTATTTGAGGTATTTAGTCCGTATTAATCTGGACTGGAGCCAGTGATTTGAGAAACGTAAGGAGAACACCGAGTATCAGAATAGCGATAATCCTATTTTGATCTGGTATAATATCCATTGTAATGTAATACTATAGCCTTATAGTGTACTCTTCCGAATTCTGAAAAAAACAGACAGAATCGCAAACAGCGATCTTAAAACTGTTTTTTGTGATTAATACTAATTCTTACCTTCGTGGTGCAAGACGGAGGTCGAGCAATTTTATATGACATTTCTTAGTACTTACACGCATATATCAAATCATACCGAGCAGTCGGCATTTTGAACCAGGAAGATTGTAGCCTCCCTTGTCAGCATGTTGGGCGATTGACATTTTGGACGATGTCGATTGCTTGTCTTTGACCTCAGTTGTGGGCATTTTGAGTCGTGGGCATTCTGATCGTGGTGTTACGACGACCGTATTTGTATGTGAAGGTGCAGTCTCAACCTGATGTTCTGGCGAGGGGTGTAGTTGGCCGGACAGAAGATGATAATTGTCCAAAGCAGGGTTGTGCGAATCGACCTGCTTCTGAATCGCATAATTCAAGATTCACTCCGCCGCTATCAGCCACAGTTCGTTTACTATCGAATTGTCCAGCAGAACGATTTGAGTCAGTGCGTTTCAGTCAAAAAAGTGATTCGATTCAAGATTCGAAACGATTCAAGGAAAATTGCCGACATCGAAATCTGGTTAGAATGGAATATACTTTTATTCGTCGGTATTTCAAAATTAGAAAATGTTCACGCGTTCAATGTGCCGCTGTTGCACTTTAGGAAAACTAAATTTGAAAAGTTCTACTGGGTCAGGTTTGTCCTTTGTGGCATCATGATCTTCCCAGCTGTGCTGTCATCCTTTCCGAGGAAGCGGAAGTCGCTGGGATTGACAAGGATTTTTGCGCAAGAGCACACAAGATAAGGTATTTCAGTCTTATTGTCTTGCCAATAAGAAAGGGGGTTGCATCCTCGTCGCAGAGGGCCTCAGTCAAGTAACGAGCTATTTATAAACTGACCTTTAAATGGCGGATGAGGTTTGATGCTGAACCGACGCGATATCGTACAGTCACTCCACAGCGCAAGCGCTTCGAGGAAATGTTTTCACCCTTCTTCAGAGAAACTGAATGGCCAGGTGACATAAAATACTTGTAAACTTTTGACATGTCAGTGACCATAACGTCAGCAGAATGACCTCAATCACCATTGTCCCATATATTTATACCTCTCTGTTTCCTCAAGAGATTTCAAAAGATTAGACATTACTAGGAAGAAATTGCAGAACCGGTAATCCCTGAAAAAAGATGTTGCAAATGTGAGCTGTAAAAAAAAGCAAGCTCGAGTACTAAATTCATACCCATAGGGAAACTTACTTTGATCCTTTTTAAGGACGATTCACTGCAATTTATTCATTTTTTTTAGACTGATTCACACTGCGATTTGACCGGAAAAAAGTGATTGATTCACTCAAATATTCATCGTGAAAAAGAACTGACGATTACGATTTGATTCACGATTTTTCATAAAGTCCTGAATTGAATCGTGATTCAGTGAATACCGATTATTCATTCAAAACCCTGGTCCAAAGATACAATCATAGGAATGATGATGGCCTAGGGCGATAAGATGGCCTACTGCACGTGCAGACTTAGCGAGTTCATTATGGATTCCCCAGGTCAATTAACACTATAGTTTGCGTACCGAACCACAATAGGCTATACACCACCCATCATACACTAGACCCTACAGACCAGCATACTACAAGGAGTGTTAATTAAGACTCATAAGATTGACCTAAGGTCTCTAAGTAAACAAAAGGTTTTATTATCTGGTATTTACTTACAAAATAAAATAAACAGCCTTGAATTTAAAAGAGTTTTTGGCCGGTCTTGGCCCGGACAAGAAGTTTAGAATAATGTGATTCATCCTCATCGGATTAGACAATCATGACTTAATGTTTAAAAAGGTTAGAAAGATCGTAGTGATTTTGGGAAGCAGACATGCCTGTTGCTTTAAACGAAATAGAACTACGAATGAATGAACTTTATCTATAGCTCGCCAAACAACAAAAGAGGAATGGGTGGAGTAAATAAACAACGAGAAAAAAAGATAAAAGTAAACTAACAAGAAAACTTCGTAGTAACGTATATACAAAACACGAAAAATCGAACATTCAGCAAACGGCACAGAAGATCAAATAAATTCGTAAAATATTCAAATACAAATACATTCGTAAAATAATCACACAAATGATTAGCAATTTCCAATTAGTATTCATTCAGATGTTGAACAGTTAACATCTAATCACACAAATGATTTGCAATTTCCAATTAGTATTCATTCAGATGTTGAACAGTTAACATCTAACAGTGACCAAGTTATTATTCCACCTCCGGTGACGCTTTGGCTATTACGCGTCACGGATTATCGCCGCTATTTGTCGAACTTGGTTGCGAACAGTGGCTCCTCCCTCTGACTCTGCTTTATGGAATAGACTGCTGATTATTCCTTTGCAAGATGACAAGCGATAGACTCGTTTGGAATGCGGTAATGAACTTTTTGTCGAGAGCAAAATTTGTTGGAAATGTTTCGGCTGATATTGCAAAGACGGCCGCTGACTTCTTCAATGATGATATGATATTTGAAGCCAAGAAATTGTTGTGGGGGCTCGCTAGTGTCTCTACTCGCCCGGCTGAACGTCCAAAGCGGACGGATCACTGTTTGGATATTCTGAACGTACTTGAAAAGTGTGACGAGAAAAAGGTCGACTTGCCACGTTTCGTCATATTTGAACCTGACGAAGTTCCGGTTATCCCTGGTGAAGTAAGCGCTGGTCTAACACGTAAGGTTAATGAACTTTGCGTAAAGTTAGACAACTTTATCAGTACCGATCGTGTTACTGCCCAAATGCCAAATGTATACAGCGCAAAAATGTCAACGCAGTCCAAACCTACGTACGCAGTGGTCCTGCAAAACCCGCCGAAAGGACTGTCCGATCCGAGAGAGCGCAAGCAATTCTTGGATAATCTCTGTGGCACTTCAAGCACAAGTATAACTGAGCTAAGACCAGGAAAGGATTCGTGGCGCCTCCTTCTCCCAGATAGGAGCTCTGCTGCTGCGCTAGCTGACAGTAATATATTCCCACCCCCTCCTCTTACGGGTCAGCAGAGGAGGAATGGAGAGTATACCCTCATGAGAGAGTATTGGCTTACTGCCGACCCCGAGGGGGCATCATTAAATCAATTCCCGTGCGCCTTTTTCTCTTTTATTTATTTATTTATTTTTTTTAAATCCGCTTGTCTGTGTTTTAATAAATACGACTACATTCATTTCCCTTCACTTTTCTTTTTCCCTCCTTTCTTTTTTTTTTTTTTTTTACCTCAGTGAAATCACTCACCCTGGCGTTCCCCACCGCCACCTTGGTTGCTAACCAACTGAAGCTGCCCCGGTCGCGCGGGAGTGAGAATAGTAATATATTCCCACCCCCTCCTCTTACGGGTCAGCAGATGAGGAATGGAGAGTATACCCTCACGACCCACTACCGTCTTATTCCATCTATACCTCTCCACCCCGCTTTACACTACCCAATCCTCAATTAAAAACGAAAGAGGCGAGAAAAAACGTTGTTTCAGGTAAACATTTCAAACACGTGTAAAAAAAAAAAAAAACACCTTAACCTATGTATCAAAAATCTTGGGAAGCCCAACTCGAGATTTAAACTTTAAATGAGCATTTTCTGCCTTTTTACACTGTATCAATTTTTTTGCTCCTGTATAATTCTCAAAAACTGATTTTGTCTTCCATCCTCCTTATGCCTGGACAGTATCCTCTGGGACACCAGCTTCCAACATATAAATGGCTGCACCCGCCCGAATACTGTGAGGTGTTTCGCCTCCGTATAACTTTAAATCGCCGAGATGCTTCTTTAACCTTTTTGCTGCAACTGCGTAGTCTCATGCCCAGAAGTTTCGAAACGTCGGAAGAGATAGCCGTTTGTAACCGACTCACCTTCCCTTTGCATTTCTTGGACGTATCCTTTAAGTGCCCCGACGGGACACATTGAACGTTCGTGAAACTTTTCCACAGCTAAAACCCGGCCACCCACATCCTTAATAGTTTTTCCCTCCGACTGAACGATAACGTATCCTTGCGACGGTGATTCCCTTACTGCTGATATGTGGGTGCGCGCCAGGTCCTCTGCTCTACTCAACGTAAAAAACTGGACAAGAAAAAAGGCCAAATCTCTCAAATATTTCAGTTTTTCTAAAGTATTCTTTTCGATTCGCGCTTTTAGGACTAAATGTTGGGCTAAGCATCGCAACTTGCCAAACGAAAACGGAATAGCTTGCTTTGGGGCTATTAGGGCTTGTTGCTGCTCTTTTGTTACTGCCCTGACATATTCTTTCAACTGATATGATAAAACGGGGTTTCCTATTCGCTGTTGGATATTCCAAGGGGTGTTTATCCCTATTTCTCTGTATAGCGCGGATAAGCTTCCTACCAAAGACGCGACAGTGTTGGCGCTTAAACGTTTTGGGCAGCGACAATTGTCAGGAACTTCGAGTTCTAGCCTGCAGGACTCCGTGTGGATGTATGTTTGCCCGTTCCTGTCCTTATGCACTAGAAAACGAACAATGTCCTCCGGCTCAGCACGTGCCACATCAAAATCGGTTGAATGCCAAAATGACAAGAATTCCTTTAGTTGCGTATTAAGTGATTTCTTGCGCTTCCCGTATTTTGTTTTCGATTGGGCCTCGAGCAAATCCAGCCTTCTCTCCTCTATTTCCTGGCGGAAAACCTAAAATCAAAACCAGTACTGAAATTTTAAACAGTTTATTGTACGTATCCCAATAAAACAAAATAATTGGTTCAATTTAAAAACCGATTTGCACAGCATACAGGCTTGATTTTAGAACACCGTCCACAAAACCTTGACTGCTCGGATTTCGTATTATCCCTCTTTCGCCTTTCTTCCCTAGAAGAAGCCATTGCTTCGCACAATTCAATAACACCGGCCACCAGACTGGAGTGTCTTTTGGGAGGAAAATCACAATTGTTGCGGATTTGCAGTCCTGTTCTTTAAGCCAGTTCAGTACCGGACTAACCAACTTTGTCGGGGGGAAAATGTATACGTTTCCTGATGGTAAACGCTGGGCAAACATGTCTACAGCCTTACATTGTGTTTGAGGAAAAGGCGAGAAAAAAGGTAATTTTTTCCCATCACTTTGTCTCATGGCATTGCTGTCTAAGGCCATGAGGTCAAACACGTGGGTTTTTTCCCTGCCGAAGGTATTCTCTATTTTCGCCCATGCCCGTCGGGTTAACGTTACGTCTAAATCAGACAAAACCCTGGAAGGCTCATCCGCCAAATTGGAGTCTGTGCTTACATACTTTAAGGTCAAACGGATATTGAGATTGATACACGTGAAAAACAAGCTTTTCACTGCGCTTTCCATTCTCGAAGAGGTTCCAGCCCCCGTGCTCCAGCGCGAGATTAAGGCCTGGTTGTCCACCTGCGCTATTACACGTTTATTTTTAAAATCTTCCTTTCCTGCCTTGAGAACTCGAATGAGGGCCTCGGCTTCCTTCACTGCAATTGGAAAACCCAGATCAGAATCTTCCCAGTATCCACGCGCCACTTTGCTTTCGCCGTTGCAAACATATGCCCCTCCCCAGGCGAAATTAGATGCATCCGAAGACGGACTAATAATGGCATGACTTTCGTCCTGCCACGGGAAAACTAACGGCGCATCCCGAATGAATCTCCAAAATCCAATCTCCCCCTTGAGATCGTCCGACATGGGTACATTAGTCGCGTTATCCTTTGTTGCTGTGCCAACCGCCTCCGCACACTTAGAAATAAAAAGCCTTGCGTGAGGGAAAGCCGGCTGGAGAGCCATAACCTTACCAGAAAATCTTTGCAATGCCCTAACCGAAATTCTCGCCTTCGAAGTGATGTCATCTATCATAGAAATAATTCTGTCTACCTTTTTGTCAGGTATTAAAAAAGCCCCGATGTTAGTATCTATGATCATTCCTAAATATTTCAGGGTTTTTGACGGCTCAATGACGGACTTTTCAGATAAGAAAAAACCAAGCTGCGTCAGCAGCACTACCATTTGATCTATTACAACTTTTGCCTCTTGATAGTCCTTTCCGCAAGTAAACGTATCGTCTAGATATCTGATGACGAACTTCCCATTGTTTCTCATCACCGCCACTGGCAAAGTCCCGATCCTTTGATACACAAAAACCGATAATTTGTATCCAAAAGGAATTGTGTTCCAAACGAGATATACCCCCTGCCAATAAAACCCCAAATAAGGTCGAGATTCTGGCGACACGGGAACGTGCTCGTATCCTGATACCTCGTCTAAATTGCTCATGAAAGACCCTTTTTTAACATTACTTTTTATTTCAGGTAAACCGTCTAGATGAAATGGCTTATCTTGTGTCCACAAATTCAAAAATCTGCCATCCCAACACAATCTCGGTTTTTCAGGTTCAACCGTTAGGGGAAGGACTAAATGTGGGGGCCGGTGTTGCCCTCTTAGTCCCCAGACTGAAACCGATCCGTTTGATATTTTCTCTTTAATGGTATCTGTGACGAATTGTTCAAAATCATCTGTATTTCGTGCATTTTTTAACTCTACCGGTGGGGGACATTGGGAATCGTATTTCTTTTTCAGGTACTCTCCTTCAAACTTTATGAAATGGTCCGGTACTGGAAAACCCTTTTCTATCCAACTTAAAACCTGTCGCCATTTTGGGTCCTCTCCAGCTATTTTCGCCAATTCTTCCCACTGGGGCAAGTGACGTCTCAAATTCACAGCTACAAATTCCGGCTTCCCCCTATAGGGATGATCCTCCACATTGAAACTCCCTGATAGAACATCCTCGATCCGTACGCTCTTCGTACACTTTGAAGAAGACTTCTCTGGGTCTTTGATGTTGAGCAGCCCTTCCACCCACCATTCGATGTTTTTGCCCTAAGAAGAAAAACAAAAAAATGGGTTCAGTTGACCCTACATATTAAACTAGCCTTGACGAATTGCATTCCCCGACGATAACCCGCATGAAAGGGGGGGGGGGCTTTCCGGAAAAGTGGGAACTCCAGTAGTTTCGCGAACGGTCGATCGTCTATACGTTTATTTATCTTTTTTTTTTTTTTTTCATATACATGGCATAATCAGCTAAAAAAGGAAACAACTACGATCTTTATACAACCCCACAGAAAATAACGCCCTTTCATAATTTTCCTGGTGTGGGTGGTTTCGAGACGGATTTTGCTGACTCCGGGCATTCTCGTGCTCGATGCCCCGGCTTCGAACATTTGAAACAAAGCCCTGAACTGAAATTAAATTGGTCTCTTGAACTGAAGTGAAATTGATCTCTTCTGCTGTTCTTCGATTCGCGGAAGTCACGTTTTTTCGCGAACTGGCTCATCCTTCTGCATTTTTCTTCCGCCTCCCAAACTTCAATTTCCGCTTTCTTGCCAAACAAACGCATGACGAGGCTTTGAAAACCTAGCTCTCCTTTCATCCTGCGTAGAGACTCTACTTTTTGAAACACTATTTCCGCCGCGTCTGAACCTACCTCCTTTCTCGTCGATTCCGCATACTGCGTTGCGAGCGAAAGGATTTGCCCCGGCCGGGCTTCGTCCGGTGATTTTCTGGCTTCCGTGACCAATTCCGATCTTAGTTGCTCCCTTGTATACGCAGACTTCTGGCCCTGGATCACCTCCGTTTGTTTCTCAAGCTTCTCATATGCCTCCCGCCAACCACTTGGCCCCTCTTCAGGCTCCGGCCTTTCCTAGGGGCAAATAACTCAGAATTAGCGGTGTTCCTGACAGAGTCTGATTGTGCCTCGTCTGAACGTCCAGATCTTGCCCAGTTAAAGCTCACAAAAAGCCCAGTCAATCCAGCCCAATGGGCTCGGAAAAATCAATCCGGCCATCCAGTTACGTCCCGGAGATGCTACCCCCAACTGTCCGATTACGGCCCGGAAATGCCAGTCAGTACATCCAGTTACGGCCTGGATATGCCTTGCTGCGGCCCTCAACTATCCGATTACGGCCCGGAAAAGCCAGTCAGTACATCCAGTTACGGCCTGGATATGCCTTGTTGCGGCCCTAATACGATAGCCAGCACTTCCAGTTACGGCCTGGATACGCCAGAAATTGGCCGGTTGCGGCCCTGATACTTCATTTAGTACCTCCAGTTACGGCCTGGATACGCCAACAAATCGTCTTGTTGCAAAACCGAATACGTCAATCAGTACAACCAGCTTTAAACATTCGCCGTAATCATCTAATGAGCCGTTTCCGTCTTCCCCTTAAATAACCCTTTCCCTTTCCGCCGGTAATTGGACTTGTTTTGCTAAAAAGGGTAATCCCAGCAAACGTTCCATTTACGTTGCCTTGCCAGGTGTTTTTCGGGCTATTCACGCCCACGAAGGAGTGGGACATAACCTTTTCCCTTTCGCCGGCCATTGAACTTGTGTTCTGCAAAAGGTAGCTGTACATTCCAGAAGCATACGTCCCTTTTACGTTGCCTTGCTATGCGGCTTTGAGCATTTGCGATTTTGCGCCCACCAAGGGGGTGGGTCCTCCCACTAAGCCGGAGCAAGCGACCAAATTACAAAACAGATAATGTGTTAACATATAATATATTACCATCTGATATAGTACATCAAAATAATTCCCACCCTTAACCCCCTCAGTCATTAATACGAAAAAGAATTTAGTACTTACTCTTTTCTTTTTTTTTTTTTTTTAAACAAAAACAAATGTAGGTGAAAATAACAAAACAAAATGGGTTATGTGAATTTCTATGACTTCGAACACTATTTGAGTGATTATGTTTTTTTTTTTTTTTTTTTTGGTCTCTTGCTCTGGCCCTGGGAAATCATTTTCCAACTGTTTCTTATGTTTCTCTTACCTTCTCGTCGTCTTTATTTTTCTTCTTCGGTGGCTCTCCCTCGCCTGCTTCCAGTAATATAAAATTGAGCAGCATCTGCGCCGTCTCCACGGATATTGGATCCTCTCTTAGCAGTACCGATAACTTCTCGTCCATGTCAATCCTACTAAGGGATGCTTCCAGAGCGGACGCTCTATCTAAATCACTGACTTTCACCTCATTCCAAACTTTCCATTCTTCCACTTCTTCATACTTTTCTTTAAAAAGCTTCACCAAAATGTCCTCTATCTTCATAACTACAAACTTTCACGGGAACTGATTTGAACGCCTTGTCAAAACTGCACTATCTCAGAGCGACTGGCCGTTGCCGAGGTTGCTAACCAACTGAAGCTGCCCCGGTCGCGCGGGGGTGAGAATACAATTAAAAGTAAAGACGAGTCGCTGAAACCCCGAGTGACAGCTCCCGTGTTCTACGGTATCGCGAGATACGTTCCGGAAAATATCGGTGATGAAGATATGAAAGGTTTAGTGGGGAATTGCGTCACGGCTCATCGTATTGGTAAAAGCAGATCCTTCAAACTCCTGTTTTCGAGCAAGCAGGACCTTCTAAACGCAATCGCCTCTCGTGTTACCATCGATTATGAGCGAATCGCAGTAGAAGAATACCACCCTCTCCCGCCACGGTGCTACAAATGTCAGGATTACGGCCATACTGCCTCCAATTGCAAAGGGGTTGCTCGTTGCTCCCACTGTGGAAAGGTGGACCATGTCAGTAGCAAAGATTCACCTTGTCAGAATAGCTGCTGCTTTGCACTTTGTGGCTCTGTGGACCACCCGTGCTACAGCTATAAGTGCCCAGTAGCCCAGAAACTACTTGCGGCCTCTAAATGAGTTCCGAGCTTCGTGTGATATCTTGGAACATTAATGGTGGTTTCACAACGAAGATCCCCCTAATTAGAACGCTCTGCCATTCTGCTGATGTGCTCTGTCTACAAGAACACTTTATCACGACTGTCGGTGAAAATCTACTCAGATTTGATTCTTCATTGGTTACTTATTCACGTGGGGCGCGATCTTCTGGTGCTGGCCGGCCTAGTGGTGGTATAGCCGTCTATGTTAAGGATTATTTGGATCCCGGTCTGTTCAGAGATAGTGATTATTTTGTTGCAGTTAAAATCAAGAATATGGTTATTGCGTCCGTTTATCTCCCGACTGATTATCGTAATGATAGATCCGAAGTACTTTTTGATAAGGCTTGTCGGGAGATTTCAAGTTTAGTAGCAGATTGTGAATCCCTAAATCTAGAAGTTGTGTTGGCAGGTGATCTGAACTGTAACATTTTTGATCAGTCTAGCGGACGAGCTATGATTCTCACTAGTATGTGCCCGCAGCTCATAGCAGTTGAGAACGATCTAGACTTTACTTACATTCACAATTCGGGGCATACGTCGGCACTCGATTTCATACTCTGTTCTGACAGTGTTAAACGGTCTTCGAAGACAACGGTAATTGCCGATTTCCAGAGTTCGGATCATTTGCCGATAAGAAATTCTCTTGTTTTACCTGTAAATCTTCCGAATGCGCCCAATCGAGCTAGTACTAGTAATTGGCGTGTTGTTACCGATTGGAGTAAAATTAACCTTTAAGTTTTCCAATGTGTTAGTGATAACATTTTACAGAAGATTAAAGTTCCGTACCAGCTGCTGAGCGAAGTTTCATGTATTAATGATCAAGAAAAGCAAGTGTTACTTAACATTTACTATGCGGAGATTGTGCACGCTTTACGCGTAGCTGAAAAGCAAAGTGTTCCTTCGCGTCGGGTGCGAGCTGGTACGGAAAAGGCGGGTTGGTCAGAAAACTTGGATTTGGTAGAGGCCTGTGGGAAATCTAAATTTTGGTTGGCTATGTGGAATGATTGTGGAAAGCCTCGTCCGGTGCTTTGAATCAGGTCCGTTTATACACAAAAAGAGTTTTCCGAAATACTCTAAAAAAACACCAGGCTAGTCACATTAGTAAATTATCGGAACGTGCCGTCACTAATCCCAATTTGGTTTGGCGTACGCTCAAGAAGAGAGACAAAAACCAACCTTGCTAAAGTGATGTAATATCGATGGATGATTGGTATGATTATTTTAGTTGCGAGTTTGGACCACCTGATCAGCCTACTGAAGAGAAATATGAGAATACTCTTGATCAGTGCCTTGCGAATTCTGCAAACAAATTGGGTTTTGTGGTGTCACGGTCAATGCTGGCTGCTTGTATTTTAAAAGTGAAGAAAAAGAAATCAAGGGGTATTGATCAAGTTTGCGGAAATCACCTACAGGCCGGTTCGTCTCTTCTTCTTGAGCATCTAACCTTGTTATATCAGATGATTTTTTCTTCGGGTTTAGTTCCAGATTTATTTTGTGTTGGTATTATTACCCCGGTTATTAAGAAAGGAAAACCCACCAATATTTGCAGTTCATATCGGCCAATAACTGTGTCGCCTGTTCTATGTAAGATCCTCGAGCTATTGGTGATCAATGATATTAATATAAAGTGTTATACACCAACGAATCAGTTTGGTTTCAAAAAAGGGGTTGGGCGTGAGCACGCGCACTGCCTTATTGCAAAATTAGTAACCCATGCCCATGAAAATGATGAAACTCTGGTGTTGGCTGGTCATGACGTGACTAGAGCGTTCGACTCTGGTATTCACGCCCATATCCTAGAATGTGCTTACTGTAGGGGAGTTAGTTCGTCTGTGATTAGAGTGCTACGAAATATGTATAATAAGCTGAGTGCAAGAGTAAAGGTACAATGTCAGGGACTAGAAAATCTCACCCCTCCCATCCCTATTAAGAAAGGTATCCGCCAGGGAGCAGTGACTTCCCCACCACTTTTCAATAATAGTGTATTAATACCTCAAGAGAAAGCGCTCACAACATGTATATTAGATGGAATAGATGTATCGATGGCTAATTACGCCGACGACATTCTGAATATATGCCGCACAGTAAAAGGAATCGAATCTAATTTCCGCATTCTTGATGCTGAGTATGGAGAAGTTGGTTTGTCTTTCAACTAAAATAAAACTGAAATAATGATTTTTAATCCTCGTTCCAAAGAGCCTATCGAAATTGATATTGGTGGTGAGTTCGTTAAAGCCCAAGGATTCTCTGACATATCTGGGGCTGCCGATTGGACCAAGTGTTCGTGCTACTCGTCTGTTGTTAAAAAGTCTTTTCGCGGAAAAAACTCGTAAAGCTGATGGCCTTCTTATTGCATTAAATTATAAGTTTTGTAGAAGCATTCTAGGTAAAGTGTATAATGCGTTCGTTATTCCCCACCTCCTTGCATTAGCACCATTTTGGTGTATTTTCACTGAGTCAGATATTAAAGCCTTATGCAAGTGTTTTTATAAGTTTGCAAAATATCTGTTGAGACTTCCGCCTTGGTCAAGTAACACCAGCATATCAAGGAAGTACGAAGTAGCCCAGCCCGTAATTGCTGTGCAGAAACGTTTACTGCGGTACAGGGAAGACCTTGATCCGACAAGCGATATGTATAGACTCCTGAAATAGTTGATAATGTGTTGTTGATTACGTAGTGTTGTGTATTGTGTAGCTTTTCCTTATTTTTTCCTACTCCATTTTTTGTGTATTTATACATTATGATGGGTAATAAAATTATTAATTAATTAATATGTACATACACATTCAGAAAGACCGCTTAGAGCTTTTGAGCGAGCATGATCTTCAAGCTCGGGCAGCTGAGTTAAAATATTGCATAATGTATACTCATTCTCCAGGTATGTATTTCTGGTGTAGAGAGGGAGTCAGAGGAGAATCTTCAGATACTTGAAGAAAGCTTATCTAATCTTTAGTTTCTCTGTATTGTATAGCCCATTCCACATTGGCGAAACATAATAAATAACTGGTAAAGCAACTGCTGAATAAAGACGTGACAAAACTTTTCTATTTAGTCTAAATTTCAGTGAAGCCACTTTAGCGTAATTTATCCTTAAACCCGTTGTAACGCCATCAGCTATCATTGTTCGGCTATTTTTTATGTTAGTTCCGTATGTTACACCAAGGTACTTCAGAGATTGACTTGGACATACAACATGGCCGGCTACGATTGCGACAGCACCACTGTTTAACCTGCGCAGACGAGATGGATCGTAAATGAGGAACTCCGTCTTTAAAGCATTGACCGACAACCCAACAGATTTGTACCCTTCTACAAGTAACTCAAGATTCATTTGAAGCGTGTGTACATCACTGCTTATCAGTCATCAACATAACATATAAGGCTTAGGTAAAGAAATTCAAATACAAATCCTCCGGTTATTCTCTTTTAGTAGTGTGGATCAGAATATTAAAAAGCAGGGGACTCAGAACAGAACCCTGTCTTACACCTTTCAAAAGGCGTATAGGTGACGATAAACTTCCATCCGACAGTTTTACACGAATTGAACTATACGAGTACCAATACGACAAGAGGGCTACTATTTAAGGGTTAACTCCTTGGTCCAGGAGAGTTAGGAAAAGCTGAGAATGCACAACAGAATCAAAAGTGCTGTGCACAAACGCACAGCCCATTCTTTTACGAAAACCGAACTGGCGAACATTTCAGTAAGTAGTATACGTTCTAAAACCTTACTTAAAGTTCCCGACACTGTAATGGGGCGGTAACTAGCGCACAAACTATCCTATTACTGATCATTTATTAAACTATTTTAAAGGGAAACGGTGCATATCTGAAGCAACCTGTCCCACGTCCGCCAAAAGCTGCCAAAAAGAATATACCTACATCTCTAATGCAAACTCTGAAGTTGTTTTACCTCGATCATGCGACTGTACACCAAGGCGAACTTTACAATCTTGGGGACGTTTCGCCACGGATACTTTTCGTCGGTAAGCCATCTACGAGATTGAGTGCGAGAATGAGTACCATCCCAACAGACAAGGAATGGGCAACCCAAACGAGACGCTTCTCTGATGTCCCAACTGCAGTTTCCATGACGGCTAAAAAGTTTTCATTCTGCTCTACCTTCATGTTTTCTCTCTGCACGCTCTTCGCTTCCTTTTCTAAATTCAGAGAGAAGTTCTTTCTGATCTGTTTTATCCAGTTTTTCATCTTCTCTAGACGGTAGATTCTCCAGACATGCCACATTTTGCTTTCTGAACGTATTTCTAGCTTTCTGCTTGAGGGCATAGCTGCTACAGGGGACATAGTGAGAAATTTTTGGATTTTTTGGCATCCTTTTAAATTTTGGGGGTGTCAGCGACTGGATCGGCAGGAGCATTCGAGTCCCTCAAAATTTTCCCTCAGTCTCATTAATATCATCAAAATGGTTCGGTTTGTCAACGGCGCCCGCTCTGGTGTGCTTTTGGTTGTCTCGGCATTTTTGGTAACCTTTCATGCATTTGCATGCTTGTTCTAGCACTTGTCTTTGGGTACTTTGACCAGATCAAAACCTCGTTTTGCCAACAAATTACATAAGCTGTTCCACAGACCCCTGGAGGGCCCTACGTATCGTTTTCTGTAATCTGGCTTTTGCAGGTTGTCAGGAAAAATACATTGCCAGTTCGCCATTTTATGATGACTGCAGTTTTATTTTTCCCACTACACCATATTTCAGCGTCTGTAGGAACATACCCATTCAAAGGGTCTGATAAATTGCTCTCTACCGATTGATTGTTCACCTCTGTGAATGCAAGCGCATCCTCATGAGTGAGCCCTGAAGTCTCCGAATCTTCATACTCCCCAATAGATGACTTCATTCTTGGCTAGAAAAATCATGATTAATAACCAGTCGACTGATGTACTAGCATACTTCCTACTAGCGTTGATGGGCAAGAAATGCTGGATGACCTGGCATTACAGCTTTTGGCTTATTCCTTGTCCAGCTGATTGGTGCTTGGTAGGTGATAATAGTGATCAAGGATTTTTTCGTATTTGCACCACCACTGCGAATTAAATAAACGCATGACGTTCCCACTATTTCTTTCCAGCCTCTTCAATGTGAAATTGAGCCTTGATTACAAGCTGTAATTATTCTCTACAATTATCTACCAGTTTGCATTTGTAGTTTTCTTTAGGACCTTTCGCTGATTTATTTGTGCTGTCAGGATAAGCCAAATACCTTTGGTGTGGTTATTAGTGCCCGAATTTTTCTGTCACATGCATTTGCACCTTTTCAACTTTGTTTTGCATCAAGCCGTTCTCCAAAGGTTTCGACCCAAAAGGTTTAGATGGGATCCCTCAAATCTAACATTTGATTCACACAATTGGATCATGTCTTCTCCATTCAGTCTTCGTCAGATTCCTTGAATATTTTTACTGTTAAAATTAAGTTCAAACGTGGATTCAGCATGTCTCCTTGCCCCCATACCGAATCTCTAATCGATTTCAGAAACAACCAAATTTCCAGTTTCAGCCAAATTCATGATGAACCATTCGTCAAGCAAGAAAACTAGGTTCACAAATGGATTCAGCGGACCTCCTTACCCCCTCAATGAATATATCATTAGCTTTTTACTTGTGTCTACCGTAAATTCGAAATGCCTCCTCTGCCTCTAAAGATAGGACTAAAGGACCCATCTACGAACTTGACCTGTACTTTACCAGTGAATCCTCGTTGAACAACATCCTCGCTTGAACAACATATTTCCCCGTTTGACATTATAAATCAACCCCTTTGACCTTCGATTACACTGGATCTCTCCGACATTGCACAGAGCAAACAAACGAATGTCGACATCGTGCAGAGTTATACTAGTTTGAGAATCACGGGTAGGAACTGCCCTGGCCGAAAACTGGTCGACAAATTTTGTGTCCATCTTTCGCCAGATTCCGGGTGAACTACTTGCCTGGAAAGAAAATAACTTTCATATTTGATCCAGCATGTCTCCTTACCCCTAAATCAACTATCTCAATAGCTTGTAAATACATTTTGTTTGCCACTTAATTTTAAACCCCCTCCCCACCCCTAAATGTAGGGCTACAGAGCCCATCTACGAACTCGAATTTACTCTTGACCCAAAGATTCCTCACACCAAGTTTCATAAAAATGTCCGATTCCCTTCGATAGTTATGGTGTGCACGGACGGACAGACCGACGGACAACTTTTGCGATCTCATAGGTTACTTACGTTTAGGTCTCACTTACGTTTTGGGATTCATAAAAAGAAATAGAAGTAAGCAGATTACCTTTGATATCAGTTAATTTGATCAGGATGGAATATTTTGATGTTTCTGCTGTAAAAAAATGTAGCTGACATCCGTTTTGCACCGTTAAATATCTTCACACAATCCTCGAGCATTAGTCTTTATATACAGAAGTTTACCAGGGGTAGTGCAAATATGTGGATGCACAGGTGCCCACCTGCTCTGCGAATATGCTATCTTTGTTCAAATACTGAGATTACAGATTCCTTGGAGAAAAAACGTAATAAGTTTCTTAGTTCTTTCAAGCCGGGCAGTGACACTCAAAAGTTTGACTGCACTACTAGCCTACCAGCATAGGCCTATCAATAAAAAGAACAAACGCAAATTCCTTAGCTTGAGTGGCTGTGATAAAAAGCTTTAGTACGAACCATTTTTTAGCTCTTATATTCCATCCTTGAAAGCCATAAAGTTATATGTATCAATCAGGCTAGCATGTTGCTCTACCATTTTGAAAATTCGCGCTAAATTTCCGAACGGAGATCTTCAAACTGACTTCCCGGCTCAGTTCGTTGTTCTAAGAACGACGTATGAAACGGCAGTTCAACTGAACAAAGAAAACGCCTTATTTTTACTAGTTCAACGGCGAAACGAACGTCGGAAACGAACGCGGCCAATAGATGATCCTGATCCTTAGCTTTCCGAAAAACGTTTGTTTTGTAATGCAGATTTCTTTTTACCATCGTAATCAGCTAAGAATGGCTTTGTACGAATTGGGTGTCACCCCGAAAAAACATATCTGTATATACTGTACTAGCTTGCGCTTGAGTCCTCTAAGGCATCGTGTGGTTTCTAGCACTGGGATCTGGACAGAAAAATGCTCTTCAGACTAATTTAAGACTGCCCAAAACCTCATAGAATTCTTCGCATTTTGTCTTCCTTGGTGGCTTCAGAGTCAGTGTTTTGCTTTCCAGTTGTTGTTGTCGTCAAATGGTCTCTTAGTCTTCCAGATATCTTCTGAATTCGTTTTGATTTTGCAGGTATGGCTGAAGCGAGTGCGCTTGTTTCCGACATCACGCATTTTCCTCGGTTCGTTCTTTGATCTCCTGTTTAAAGTGCAAGCTTCTGAGATGACCAGATCTGCTGCCTGTTCAGAGAGAGGGTTGATTGATGCAAGAGCTTCGTGAATGACGTGCAAACTGATATGAAGGGAAACGATGCTCTATACGTCGTCACACTTATACTGCGTAACACGACTTCGTCATCAATAAATTTAGAATCGGCCGTTACTCCCCACTTTAAGTTGTTTAATTCTCAAGTATTTTCTCACACTGATTTAATTCAAACAAAATTTGCTCTTTCGCTTCTCTGTTTACTTGTTGGCTCAGGCAAAACTTGACGTCAAATGATTTACAGGGGCTTGGCACTCCCTACTAATTCTTGGCGTATTAAAATATCTGCTTGTTTTAATAATATTTTTATATCTGGGCAATATTTAAAATCTGGGCTTCATAAACTCTACAGGTCTTCGTTTACGTCATACACACTTCGTCATGCTCTATACGTCGTCACACTTATACTGCGTAACTTGCGTTAAATGCAGTTAAACCGCTAGGTCGTTTGGCTAAAACCAAACCGCAGATCTACGTCAGAAGTAGCAATATTTAAAATCTGGGCTTCATAAACTCTACAGGTCTTCGTTTACGTCATACACACTTCGTCATGCTCTATACGTCGTCACACAACTACGTCATATTTATACTGCGTAACACGACTTCGTCATACATAAATTTAGAATCGGCCGTTACTCCCCACTTTAAGTTGTTTAATTCTCTAGTATTTTCTCACACTGATTTAATTCAAACAAAATTTGCTCTTTCGCTTCTCTGTTTACTTGTTGGCTCAGGCAAAACTTAACGTCAAATGATTTACAGGGGCTTGACACTCCCTACTAATTCTTGGCGTATTAAAGTATCTACTTGTTTTAATAATATTTGTAGGTCTTAATAAGCTGAGACAAGAATATTTAGAAACTGCACCGTCTTTAGTGCCGAGACAGGTCGCTCCGGCCGGTGTGAGCCTGTCTTAAGCACGTTCGAGAGTATTACACGACAAAAGACCATTGGTAAAAACATAATGTGCACTTAATATTAAAACTCTTGGTGTATTATTGATTTATTAAACTTTATGATTTCTTCCATCTTTCTGAAACAAGGTAACTAAACTAAACTTTCTTGTCCATGTATTATTTGCTACGCCAAGCATAAAATGAAGCAAGATAAAGCCAAGCGAGTACGCAGTAAAACAGCAACATTACTAATTTAATTTAGAGACCACCGACTACTTTTCTATTATATTGTAGATGAACAAAATCACAATAGCTCGACGAGTTTATCCTCGGCTTCAAAGAGCAAATCTTGCACGTCTGCAAGGTGACCTGCCCTGGAATTCAACTGTTGTAACGTTTATTATTTCTGCAGTCCTGAGATTTTCTGCTTATTTTGCTAACTTGATCTTTTGTTCGCGCGTGTTCCAGCTTTTATTCTGAAACTCTATCTGCGCCTCCATCTTTTTCCTCTCGTTAATTTCCCATATTTGTCTGATCGTGTTTATTTGTCTCTCGTCTGTAATAAAACACTGACAACTACTATACGTATAATTTCTTTTTAATAATTTACACTTCTATTTACTGCCTATGATCTTCCGGTAAATAAGGGCTTCCAAGTTTATCATACCCTAACCGATTCGGGCGGCGAACTTCTCTGGACGTTTGTCTGGTACCTCTCGTAGCCAGATCAAACCTAACACCTTGCATTGCACCGCGGCGCGCGGCTTGCCTTCGTAATCTAAGCGCCTCTGAACGAACCGTAGGGTGGCTTAAAGCTCTATCACGAATTAAAATTGGCGGGGGGCTATTAAGATCGATAGGGCACTCAAACCCTGGGTGATCAGATTCGAGTTCGCCAAACGGTCCTCTCAGTTCCGGCATACTACCAGAACGGTTGACCCCGTCATTGAACCCGTCGCTAAAATCCGACCCGAGCCCAGAATGACCCGGTGTCTCCTCAAGTGTGCCCCTTCCAAAACCTCCCCGTTGAGGGCTGGTTTCTTCTGATTCTGGTAACCGAGATACTTTACCCCCCCCCCCCCGAGACTGAGGTGTCTCAATACCGTTTGATTTGGTGACTCTTCTTCTGGTCGAACAGGTGATAGGTCTGGGGACCTGTCAACCCGCGTACTAGCCTGAGGAAAGTTATTACCCGTGAATGAATCGTTTATACCCCCAGGATCACTAAACGGCGCAACTGTGCCCTCGAACTCGAGACGGTAATTCGGGGCCTCTAATGATGGTATCCCCATCCCGGTGAGATTTTCGTAAAACTCATGAGATGGTGTGATACCCTGTCTAAAAACTGGTGCCTCGCCGAAAGTTGGCGTAGAGCATCTAACAACTGCCCTTGGTGTGAAAAGTTCTCTTTTCGTCAGCGCATCGTCTAATAACTCGCTCTCGAGACTCGAGGAGCTTCCCAACCCCTGCCTGCGAACAGGTGTTTCAGTATAGGGGTCATCCCATTCTAAATCTTCAGAGCCTAGAGGAATAACATCTTTTGCAGTCACCATGTTCAGTGGGCTGCTCAGTATGATACGGCTGTAAAGTTAAGGGACGTTGAAAAAGTGTTTGAGGACGAAATTTTGGGAATTTTTCAACCGACTCAGAACTCAAGACCGTGGAATCCGGTCGAGAAACACTATTTTGTTGCCTGGAAAAAGGTACAACATAACCTGTGCCAATATCATACATGTCATCGATAAGTGAATTTGGTGGATCGCAACCTGAAATAGGCTCTTGGCCTTGAGGTGGTTTGTCCCACCAAGTAACTGTTTTCCTGATAGGAGAACTATCAGGTCTGTCGCCGGCTGGCTCTTCGGCAACAGCGGGCAACGAAATTTCGTCAAAATCTGGTGTGATGATCAGCTCATCTTGCACAACGTCATTTTCCCACAGACTCCTGGGAGTGTATGTTTTCAAGCGATTGTAGTGGACATCCTCTACTCGCCCGTCTGATCGCCTAATGATTTTAAAGTTTACACCATTTCCCAAAACTGCATTTATTCCATAAGGCCCCAGTATCTTGTCCAATTTCCGAAACCTCGCGTCGGGTGGCGTATGCAAAAGTACAAGGTCTCTGGTCCGACCTTCAGGGGTTTCTGATTTTCGGTTCTATTGTAGTAGAACCGCTGACGTTCCCGAGCGATGTCGGAGTTGTCCCTGATCATTTGATACGCAGTTCTCTGCCTGGTAATCATTTCCGATTCGTAATCCGAATCCAGATTATAATAGACCCTACTGTTAAAGACGTTGTCCGTCGGGAAACGGGCTTCGCGAAGGAACATAGCATAAAATGGGTTGTCCGAGATGGATTCGTGAAAAGCTGTGTTCATAGCAAATTGGACATAGCAAAGTTGGTCCTCCCAATCAGAATGCCCCCTGTCCTTGACATTTAGGCTTAAAATGTTTGCAATATACCTATTCCGCCTTTCAACCGCCCCGTTACACATAGGATGGTACGCAGATGTACGAATTTGCTTGATGTCCAGCAATTCAAGAATCCCCTTGAAGACAGCATTTATGAATTCTGAACCCTGATCACTTATCAAGCGTTCGCAAGCCCCGTAAACTAAAACAAAATGCTCAACAAACGCTCCCGCGACAGCTTTCGCCGTTTTATCTGCTATGGCCGTAAGAACAATGAACTTCGTAAAATGATCAGTGATGACAACAATATATTTTGAACCATGACTAGAAACGGGTAATGGACCGAGAAGATCGATACCGACCATATCGAGTGGTCTAGAGGACTCGGGTATGGTGCCCAACGGAGCCCTGGGTGTGTGGTTAAGACCTTTGCGTTGACAACAATCAAGGCAACACTGCACATATTGTTTGACAACGTTGTACATGTTTCGAAAGTAAAAACGGTTGCGCACGCGCTCATATGTCTTGAGAAACCCAAAATGACCCGATATTTTGGATTCATGGCAATCAAAAAGAACTTCCGGAATGAGTGAACGAGGTAAAACTGGTACTACCCGCAAATCAGGCCTGCGACAGTTTTGATACGGTGTGTAAACGTAACAAAGTAAGCCGTCGTCAAGAACAAAATTTTCGATTTCGCGCAGGACTTGAGTTTCGATTTGAGAGGGCAACCCACTGCCATGTTTAAGGTAGTTACGTACTGGAAAAGAAAAACCGTCCTTCCCTTGCAATTCCCGCAGTTCCTTTGAGGAAAACTGGTTATCCGCCCCTGGTACCACGGCCATTATCGCTGGAGTATAGTCGTAGGGAGCCTACTTAACGTGTCCGCAACGACGTTCTGGGTCCCGGGGATGTGTGTAATCTCGAATTCATACCCTTGCAGTTCCATCTGCATTCTAGCCCACTTTCCGGTAAGATCCTTCCCTGTACTCTTCATCAACCATTAAAGATGCTTATGATCCGAAGCAACAATGAATTTTATACCGAGCAAATAAGGGCGAAATGACCTGATGCAGTGAATGGCTAAGGCTTCCTGTTGAACTGCCGCATGTTTGACCTCGGCGTCGTTGAAAGTACGTGACGTATACTGTAAAACCTTTTGCCTCCCACCCTGTTCCTGGGTCAAAAACCCTCCACACGCCTGTTTTGCTAGCATCGCAAAAAATTTTCATCGGTTTCGCGGACCGACCAAGATCTGGAAGGCCAAGTATAGGTTCTTCTAACAATTTAGACCGAAGCTGTTCAAAAGCTTTCTTCTCCTCATCCCCAAAATTAAAAGGTACCTCCTTTTTGGTAAGTTTAATCAGGGGTGACGCTATAGCCGAAAACTGGGGGACGAATTTGCGAAAATACGAAAACAGACCTATACATGAGCGCAGTTCGCTGACGTCCTTTGGGTATGCAATGTTACGCACCGCACTTAGCTTATTGGGGTCAGGACGGACTCCATTCTTATCGACCCAATGACCCAAGAAAATAAACTCCTCCTTAAAAAAATCACATTTCCGCGCTTTCAATTTCAGACCGGCTTTGCGGAAAGCGGTAAAAACTTTAATCAACAAAGCCATGTGCGAATCGTCGTCTTCTGAGGCGTTTATAACGTCATCCAGATAGACGGCGACCCCCTCATCAAAAAGGTGTTTCAAAATTCTATGCATAATTCTACTATAAGCCGCAGGCGCGTTATTTAGACCAAACGCGAGTTTCGCGTAAACGAACTGGTCGTATCCGGGTGCTGAAAACCCCGTATATTTGCGGCTTTCTGGATCGATTTCCATCTGCCAATAACCACTCAAACAGTCAAGAACAGAGAAAATCTTTTTGCCATGCAATTTGTCTAAAATAGCAGCTATATGAGGGAGCGGAAACTCGTCTCTCACTGTCACATCATTCAGGCGACGAAAGTCGGTAACCGCACGATAACTTCCATCCTTTTTCCCGACCAACAATAACGGAGCTAGCCACGGCGAAGCGGCTGGCTCTATAACCTTACAAGCCAACATACGGTCAATTTCTGCCTTTGCAACGGGTTCAAGGTGGAATGGGATGCGATAGGGACGAATTTTTTGTGGGGCTGCATTACCCACATCGATGACAAACGGCTCGATGTTGCAAGTACCCAAATCAAAATCGTCCTTCGCGAAAACGTCATGATTATCAGTTAAAAGCTTCTCTACTTTTTGTTTTCGAACTGGGTTTTTCGCGAGGTGATCTAATTTGAACATTTTAAGAAACGCATCCACTTCATTGTCTGGTAACAAATTAGAACCCGAAACAACCTCCGTTGGTTTTACTGTGTCAGAAACGTTCATACAAATATTTTCTTCTGGAACCCAAGCTTCAGCATTTGCCATGTAGAAAAGGGGGATTTCTCTAATTTTATCCGAATAGTTCTCTATGAATACGTTGAACATGCCGTCCTGCGTAGTTACAATTTGTTCTGGTAAAACCAAATCTGGGAATCGTTCATTCATTTCCTTCGTAGGTGAAACCAAAAATAGCCCGTCCGTGTCGATTGGCCCCCTACTGGTAGAAACACAACGTTTACTGGTCTTTGCATTAACACTAGTCCTAGAAACGAGTTGAAGACGGTGTATGCGTTTCGGTGGTTTCACAGCTTTTACCTTCGGTTTTACCAACCCGATTTCAGACTTTTTACAAGTATTTTCAACATGGGGAAGTGGGCAAGGGTAATCAGGAGGAGGTAAATTAACTACAGGACCCACCGGGTGACAAGGGATCGACTGTGGACCACAAGACTGACTTCTAGTAAAACAACAATTTTGTTCCCTTTGTCCTTTAAGGTTAACCCAATTTGCCGACAGATCAGAAAATTTACAAACAGGCCGAACCTCTCCCCCATTACCGCCTCTACGGATTAGTTTGTCATTTTTAGCATCATTTAGTAGGTCGTACTTCTTTAAAAATCCATACCCCAAAATCATTGGTACCTTCAATTTGTCACTTATTAAAAACGTCTCAAAATATTCGTGATCATCGATTTTAACACTTTCTGAAATACATCCAATAATTTCCATGGAATGGCCGGTAGCACTGCTAACATCACTATAGTTTTAAACTATTTTTGATCTAACTAAAACTGGCAACTGCAAAAACATATCATGACTGATAAGGGACACAGAAGCGCCACTGTCTCCAAGCGCACGTACAGGAATATCACATATTGAAGCATGAAAATACGGCAAAGCATTGCAATTCACTCCATTGCAATTAGCAAAATACGACGCAATAGAATTTTCACCCATGTTTCTATTCGAATTTTTCGGGGCACGATGCGTATCATAATTTAATGAATCCTGGCGAAGTGCGCGTCCCCTTACAAGTTTAAACGGCTCAAATTTTCAGACATATGGCATTCCCCTGAGAAATGTCCCGGTTTCCCACAAGTAAAACACACTCTGGAACTAGACCCGGCGGATCTACTGCGACATTGCCTTGCCAAATGCCCGACTTTTTTGCAATTAAAACAACGTATGTTACGCGATGCGCGACATTCACGAGCAAAATGACCGGTTTCTTGCAGTTGTAGCAACTCTTACTCGAACCGCCAGATTTTCGGGAATCGGACCTCTCACGGCGACCTTCCCAAACATTCTTGTCCCCTCTCGTGTCACGAGATCTGCCCCTATAGCTGCTAGTGTCATTTGATATTTGGTCATTCCGTAACGAATCCCGACGGCGAAATACTGGGCGACTCGAACGCTAAAAAATAGTGCCGTCGCTACGGTTACCTGGTATGTTTTCCCGAACCATAACATCTCGTGAGGTTGTATCAGCTAGTACACTAGGCTTAGTTTCAACTGAAGCGGAAGCAATAGCAGAAAGCAAATGAGGCGATTTTGCTTTAGCAAATTCACGTGCCCTAAAATCATTGATCAAAATTTGTGTGGCCTCCTCAAAATCTTTGGGACAATTAGCAACCACCCGCATTCCCAGCGTAGGGGAAAGACTGTCAAGAAGTAGGTTTTTCAAAAGATTTGAATAGCCAAGAAAACTTTCGTCAATTTCCGACGGAACTTGATGAAAACCCAAGAGTTTCAAAGTCTTTAATTTTAATTTTTCGAAAAATGGGAATGGGTCTTCGCCATCCTCAAGACGCAGAGTTTCGTGAATCAGACGTGCTCTCAAGGACGTGTGTTCAAACTGTCTGGAAAGGGCTTTCTTCATATCATCGAATGACTCGAATTTTGCGTGGGTGGTTAAAAAATTAGCCGCATGACCTGTCGTCTTCATGAATGCCAAGCGGATAAGTTCATCATTCTGAATAGTTTTATCCCAGAATTTCAAATTTTCAAGCGTCTCAAGAAATACCAAAACGTCCCCGCTACCATCAAAGGTAAGGACCTAAGATGCGATTTTGCAAAGCGTGCCAAATGGCATTTTTGCTGATTCTTCAACAGACATGCTACAAACACGATAAACAGTAAATACTATAATATCTAGCCTTTGATTCCCTTCCAAACGAAAGACAACGCGCCACCAGTAAACCAATGATAGGTCTTTGCCCTGTGTTATTACTCTTTATACTCCTACCGGCGTATTATATGGTAGCGTTCGAGCGACGGCAGTATTCAACCTTCGAAGGCGTATTTAGGATCGTAGTCTTTCGTTTGGTAGTTCGAGCTGACTTACTGTATTGGTAAATTTGAATCACAAAACCTTCCAGCAAATCCAACAGCTTTGGCTAGGTCAGTTTCTAAAAGACATCTGCCTGAAAAACCGATCTTCCGTTCCTGCTCTCCGTTGCCACAGCTTCCGTTTTTCCCCACCACGTAAGGCATTCCTAGAAAACCTCAATACCCAAGAAGATACGTTTTTTTCAGCAGTATCCAAAACCTCAGCTTCCAGGATATCCCACCAGGATATATGTTTTCTATCCGGATATCCAAAACCTCAGATTTCCGGACATTCTACGTTTCCAAAGGGAAATGGATATTCTTTTTACGTCTTTTATATTTTCTGAACTAAGATTAAAATCGCTTCTGCTAATTAATTATTAATGACCAACCCAATGTTACATACGGAGCGTCGATTAGTTGCCATTTCTCAGACTTTTTTATGATTCAATCAGCTTTCGATTTTCGGGACAGCTGGAGGAGTAGCAGCTGTGTTTCCTCGATTGGCAGGATACAGCCTGTTAATGCAGGGGGACTCTTTGGTATGGCCATGTCCAGTTTGCGGACAGGTCCCGCATACCTGGGGATCTTTGCAGATGTGACGATCAGCCTTGTGGTAATTATAGTATCTGCGTGGCAGATACCAACATTTTTCGACGCGGATGATCTTGTATTCAGCCTTGATGCAGTTCGAAATCAGCGCTTGCAATTCTTTATGAAAATCGGAGGGCATCTGCTTGATGATACCCACGAACTGTCTGGCACTACTATCGTGAGTTGTTCCCTTTTCGTGAGGTCTTTTGTCTCGTCAGCAAGAACTGCAAATACTGTGCTTCTCTGACTTCTTTCACGATAGAACTTCTGATTTCATTTCCTACTACCTAAATGCAGTCCTTTTGGTACTCGTGAGACATGTAATGACCATAGGTCTTACGAGAATTTTTCGTCAAGTCCGGGTTGATTTACGTTAAGAGATCTACTGTCTCTCTGAAATTCCCTCGATTGGCACTGGTCTTCGTCATCGCCACGAAACGCAAGACCTGTCCAAGTAATGCTGTAGTTTTTAGAAGAGCATTTACGTACTGTCTGTTCTCTAATTTTTTCCTTTTCCCGCTCTTCTAAAGAGGCTTGATGCAACAGATTCGGCCAGCTCCGTCTCAATAGCTTTAAACAGGGTCCAAGAAATGGTACATGTTTTGCGTTGGTCGCTGTTAACTGAAATGTCTGCAGCTGAAACACAACACTGGGTCCTATTCTTTCGAATATTCAAACCATGGGTATGCGAAGAATTAGGAGCTATTTTATTTTCGTGGGCGATTCCCGATGGTAGTGGCAGGATAGTTGGTCTAAACTGGTTGGTAGGGTTTATGATACGGGGTCACGGACAGATCGGTACTGATTAGTCTGGAAGGCGTTGCATTGAGGATTTGCAATCCTTGCATCGAAGATTTGCATCCTCTTGCATATTATTAAGTTTCATCCAAATGGGATAGTTATTCGAAGTTTGTGACTAAAAGGTCGTTGAGTAACTGAGGAACCAATTGAAAATTGTGTTGTAATCAAATGACAATTCTTTGTTCGATCAGTAAGATTGGTCGACGAAACAAAATTTAAAATATAGAAGATTTAATTACTGTCGATTTGAACAAGAACAGTGGTTTCGCCGGGATCCCAAATATCTTTTATTTCATTCAGACGAATTAGGTCTTTTTTTCGCCAGATCCAGTATTCTCCAGGCTAATCATCTGAGAAAACCAATTTCAGATATACCATAAGCCATATCTATTTTGAGCGAAAGACTTGCCGAGCAAAAAAAGAAAATTCAGAGGCGAATTCAGGGTATCTCCCTACCCCTGTACAGGACATCTAATCAACTTTGAGTAAAACTTTAACATGTATTCTTTAACCGTACTTGGTGAGGGGCTCTCACCGTACAACAATGCGCTCATTCGCTTTGCCTTGTAATTTAGTTCATAATTCGCCGGGATCCCAAATATCTTTTATTTCTTTCAGACAAATTAGGTCTTTTTTTCGCCAGATCCAGTATTCTCCAGGCTAATCATCTGAGAAAACCAATTTCAGATATACCATAAGCCATATCTATTTTGAGCGAAAGACTTGCCGAGCAAAAAAAGAAAATTCAGAGGCGAATTCAGGGTATCTCCCTACCCCTGTACAGGACATCTAATCAACTTTGAGTAAAACTTTAACATGTATTCTTTAACCGTACTCGGTGAGGGGCTCTCACCGTACAACAATGCGCTCATTCGCTTTGCCTTGTAATTTAGTTCATAAGTTTCTCCTTTGTTTTCCGAATCTTCTTACAATGTTCGGTCGGTGATTGCTGGCGTCGCTGCTCCGTCATGGTTCGCTGTCCCGGTCCCGCCGGTTCCCCCCGCTACTATTTTACCGGCGGTAACACCGGCCTGCCCTGGGTTGCTGCCTGCAGGTAACGGTGTACTGCTCTGATCATCGTGAACGACCAGTCCCACTGGCTCCCCCGACTATGAGTGTTTGCCGGTCACGCGAGCCTCACTGGCAACTCCCTCCCTCCGCTAGCTGCTGCTGGTCCTGTTGTGGCTCCTGTGATCGGGAGGGGATCTGACCCGGTTTTCTTGTTTGACAAATTCCAAGCCCACCAGATGATAATGTCTCGGACAGGAACGCGGTTGAGTTGATTTGGCCGCGTCTCTCAAATTTGATGGCATCAAACTCCAGCTCGGACAGCTCGTATTGTGCCATAATGGTTGATTTCAATCCGGGGGCGTCCTCGTACTTCTCTATTTTCTCTTGGTGCTGTAGGCTGATGTCGTACCCGTCGGCTCTCCCCTGGACGTTAAAGATGATACCATTTTGGTCTTTTATGGCCAAGATATCAGGACGCCATCGTCCGTTGGCTCTGGAGGAGCCGTGGGTGTAGGTTGTGAAGGACGGCTCGGTCATGACTCTGTAACCGTCCTTTGTCAGCCAACCAGTTGCAATTTCCTTCACAGAGTCGTGGCGTTTGATCCGGAGATGAGTTCTTACACAAGCCATTGGAAGTCTCGGAAGTCTCGGGCGCATGGCAACCGGCTCTGCAATTCCGCGGGGTATCATGACCCCTTCTGGTCCTGGATCGGGTGGGAATTGCGTTGATTCGGTGGTGCACCATGCGCACGAGCATTCTTCCGTACTTTGTTTGCCCATTACGTTGACCCACCCCCACCTCTAAATTAGGGCTACAGAGCCTATCTACGAAAATTGGTTAGAAAACCTGTATTAGAAAATGTGTATAGACGTTAAATGCTAAGCTGGAGCTTCGTTTTTAACAGGGAACGCTAAAATGAGGGCTGGATTTTTCTTGAAATGCGCACAGTTTTGAGTCTATTATTCATAACCGGTATAATTCTTGAGTCTTAGGGGGCATTATTCAGCCACAGGTTTGTAAGTCGTCTCCTTGCCTAACACACACATACAGGCTTATTTATGGGGTATTTTTTTTTTCAACCTGAATTTGGGATTTTTCAAAAAGAGAAGTGGAAACACTAGAGGTGGGATTGTCATTCCGAAAGTCTAACAGAACTAACACCTGTACTACAGAAATGTCACATTCTTAACTGCAGCCTTCGCCAAAGTTTCAACTTCATACCTGTTTACGAGTTATGAGCCTTACCCACACACAATGAAATCTAAAAACTGCAGAAACAGAAAACAGAAAACTGCTTATAGCGGCCACACGGGTAGATTGATCAGAAACGCTTAATGCGTAAAATCTTTCTTATTTACATTAAAAATTCCTAACAGCTGCTTATTTACATTTCTTCGTTACAAGAATCAACAACATACCTAGGAGCCTAATACGTCAGAGCTTCAGATCAATGGGTGTGACGCACCTCAACCTCTTCAAACATATCCACACGAGGAGGCTCGGGACGAGTAGATTTATTTATCTGAAACTGTAGAAAATTGTTCATGTGCTTGAGCTTGACAAAAATAACTCTTCGATCGCACTTGATCATCGCTTCCACAACACCGTCACAGACGTCAAGGGTGATGAACCCCAGCCAGCTTTAATACAACCTTTGACATGATGCTATTCGTCACATTGATATCAAGCTTGCTCCACAAATCGTAAGCTGAAGTGGACGAGACCTAAGAGTTGTTCCGATGGGGTGAACATGAAGACGGGACTCAATGTCTCACTCTTTGACTTCAAACAGTACTCACACCTAAGATATTTGTGCTGGACCAGAATGTTTTGCTTTTGTACTCTGCAAACTGTGCCTCTGCACTAGAGGACACAATTTCCGTATCAACAGAAAAACAAAGTCAAACATTGCATGTTCACTGTCAGTGGGTACTCCAGCAGAGTTGTCTACTGATATCTTCGATATATTAGTCAGTGGATGTTTGACTTTGCTTATTCGAGATCAAAATATTCGAGAAAAAAAAAGTCTACCATGTTTAAAATAGTTCGAACCCCTTGGTGGTTGCAAAAGACTCTTCACTATTAAACTCTTTGCCGAGCTTTCAAATCCTTGTACAGTCGGGTTGTTATTATTTCACCACACATGAATGTGGGCAAACTTTCAGGTGTATTCTGGATGATGTTCCCCATCCTGAGTACACTGATGTCGTGTTGGTCACGTAAGTACTCTTTTATCTGGATAGTCCGTTCAACCCTTAGCCCCTACCCATCGACGCACTTGATTCTTGAGCTGTTCTTCGTAACTAATGTGACTTTACCCAGCCACGACCTCATTGTGTTGCGAGAGCAACACTTTGGTTTTGTCCTCGTTTTTTTTTTTTTTTTTTTTTTTTTTCCTATGACTCCGATTTCATTTTATTCCTGGTAACTGGGAAGGGTCTAACCTGTGCGGTTTTTACGGAAAGTGTGGACCTTAGGCCGGATTGATGAATATGACATTACATTTTGGAAAGCTCCGTAGAACTCTTGCCTGGGGCCAATAAGGATGGTTTTTGCTTGTCATCGAGCCAGAGCCTACGGTTTGCGAAGTGAAGTGGAGTTGTATAGCCTATGTCGGAGAGGACCATCTCAAGTTGTGTAGCGAACCTTTCGTTTCATCAAACCATGTTTCTGCTTTCGAGTGGAAAGCTCCGTTCTAGCACGCTAGCAGGCAGGCACCAGTTTCAAATTGAAGATGGACTAAAATCTATAAGTGTTAAATATATGCGGCAGTTACCCGGCCCCACAGCCAACATATCTTCTTTCCGTGATAAATAGAAAAATCTACAGAGACAAAAAAGTGGCTTTTTCCCACGGGTCCGAAAGTGCTGCCATCTGTTGTTTCTGTCCATGTCTGCGACGATTTCAGCTGAGTTTATAATTTTTTTTTTTTGCACTTTGGTTTGTGGTAGAGTAACGATATCAGATGTGCCTCTTAAACTTTAAAAGTTCTCTCATTGCTAAAGAAACTAGAGCTTATCCTTTGCTCCTTTCTAAGTCGTGACGTTAGAAAGTTGGCCTACGGCAAAAAAGTCAACTTTTGAACTAAGACAGGTAGAATTTTTTTTTCGACGGCAATCGATAGCCACTGATGAGCTGATCAAAGTATATGTCATCCATTTTTTGGTACAAAAATTCCTTCATGAGATACACCAGTTTGAAAATTTCAAAGGGGTTGACAACTTCAGTAGTAAGGTACATTGAAACCAAAAATAGGCGATAGCAGTTATGAGCCATGTAGGGGACTTTTAAGCAACAGTCGACTGTTAACTCATAATCGTCTTCGGTAATGAGGGACTTGCAGCTTTTGCTAGTTGGTGTACCTGTTATTTGTTTCCGGTGTATTCGTTGGTAAGAACAATTTGGTTCCATTTGTGTACGCGATTTCAGCTGAGTTTATCATTCGTTTTTTTGCACTTGGGTTTGCGGTAGAGAAATGGTATCAGATGTACCTCTTAAACTTTAGAAGTTCTCTCATTGCTAAAGAAACTAGAGCTTATCCTTTGCTCCTTTCTAAGTGGTGACGTTAGAAAGTTGGCCTACGGCAAAAAAGTCAACTTTTGAACTAAGACAGGTAGAATTTTTTTTTTCGACGGCAATCGATAGCCGCTGATGAGCTGATCAAAGTATATGTCATCCATTTTTTGGTACACAAATTCCTTCATGAGATAAACCAGTTTGAAAGTTTCAAGGGGTTGACAACTTCAGTAGTAAGGTACACACTGAAACCAAAAATAGGTGATACCAGTTGTGAGACATGTAGGGGACTTGTACGCGGCAGTCGAGTGTTAGCTCATAATCATCTTCGGCAATAAGGGGTTTGCAGCTTTCGCTAGTTGGCGTACCTGTCATTTGATGGTAAGAACAATTAGGTTCCCAATTGTAAGACATGCAAGGGACTTGTCAGTAATAATAGGCTGTTATGCTACAAAAATCTTCAGCGATGAGGGGTTTGAAACTTTTGCTAGCCGGTGTACCCATTATTTTTATCCGGTGAACTTGATGTCTATCACGGGAAAGGGACTTGCCAGTAGTATCGGTACACGAGGGGCTAGAAATTTGTGCAAATTGTTGCACGTTGTATTCGATTTATATAAAACTGACGGTAAGAAAGTTTGTATCGATGGTCTCTCGCTGTATCCTAGGATTTACTGTTTTCGCAACGGGTACAAACGATAATGTAAAATAAGGTAGTTTCGTAATAATTCATAGTGTCATCTATGGTATTTTAATCCTGAAAAGTTACGGATAGCTTTATAATACCAACTAGATTATATAGGATATTGTTCCAAGTTTTCATCCGTCACGATGTCTACGATTGAAAAGGATACAGTTCAACTGACTGCAAAGTCAATTTAGTCCCTTTTTCCGATATTCTTTTGTTGTGGTTAGGGCAATCGATGCCCTTGATGAGCTGATCAAAGTATATGTCATCCATTTTTTTTGAACAAAAATCCTTCATGAGATAAAAATAGGCGATACCAGTTGTGAGACATGTAAGGGACTTGTAAGCAACAGTCGACTGTAAGCAACAGTCGACTGTTAGCTCATAATCATCTTCGGCAATGAGGAGTTTGCAGCTTTTGCTAGTTGGTATACCTGTTATTTGTATCAGGTGTATTAGATGGTAAGAACAATTTTGTTCCCAAAAAGCCAAAACGGCTTTTATGCTATAATCATCTTCAGCGATGAGGGGTTTGCAACTTTTAATAGCTGGTGTATCCATTATTTGTTCCGATGAATTTGATGTCAATCACGGGAGAGGGACTTGTAAGTAAGAATCGGTTCACGAGGGGCTAGAAATTTTTGAAAATTGGTGCACATTGTATTCGATATCTGTAAATATGACGGTAAGAAAGTTTGTATCGATGGTCTATCGCTATAACCGAAGATTAACTGTTTACACAACGGGTACAAACGATACGGTAATCTAAAACAATAAGGTAGTTTTGTAATAATTAATAGTGTCATCTATGGTATTTTAGTCCTGAAACGTTACGGATAGCTTTATAATACCAACTAGATTATATAAGATATTGTTCCAAGTTTTCATCCGTCACGATATCTACGATTGAAAAGGATAAAGCTCAACTGACCGCCAAGTCAATTTAGTCCCTTCTTCCGATATTGTTTTGTTGTTGGTTTTACAACGCTAAAGAACAGCTTTTGATCATGTGATTATTCTTTTTAGAACATACCGTTTTAAAAGCTTCGATAAGTTGACAATTTCAGCATTTAACCGACAGCAAGAAACAAAACCAAAGTGTTGCTCTCGCAACACTTTAGTCGGCGAAGCCGGACAAAGGTTGCCGCAACACTTCACGTTGCCCCGGCAACGTAGGTCTAGTTTCCTTTAAGAACGGCATATGTTGCTATCTGGCAGTAATGGGTCGTCGCATGTTCACAGATGTGTTGAAGTTTGATGGGTTAGAACAGTTGAATAGATCGTTGAACTTCTTTATAAACTCAGAAGTTTCTTTCGCTGCAGCAGGAAGAACAGAAAACATATAGAGTATCGACATAATGATCCCAACTGGCGATTTTTCCACCTACGAATTTTGCGTCATAGGTCAGGAGGTGATTTTTAACAGATGCAGGGGATTGTAGAAGCAGAAAATTCTCTGGCCATCGAAAATCACATATGAATTGGATTCTGATGATGGCTCATGAGATTGTTGGTCACATCCCAAACCATTACAGTGCCACCGGCGTCTTTGATTTTCTGCACTGCCTTCGTGACGAGCATCATAAACCTTTCCGTCTTGGTGGCGTAATTCACAAAGAAACATCCGATTATTCGCTTCCAAGTACTGCGAGGGCCTTGAACCATGAAAACTAGGGCCTGCGTCGCAATTTTGGCGGAGTGACATCAGCCTTTAAGAAAGTCTTAGAAACATTTGGTAAAGTAGATCTTGGTCAAGTAACCCATTCTCAGAGCAACTTCATCGAAGGTCAGGGTGACTAAGGTTGCTTGGCAAGCCATTGCACTGAACTTTTTTGAAAGGACAAAAAATTAATTCATCATGGAAGCCTGGCCACGAGGGAAGTTCACCCAGCCTCATCCGTAGCCCGCTCGTGTGGCAGCTTAGGCATCAACTGCTTGAATATTGTATAGCTTCAGTGACACTGCTGCTTCTTTGTCGAGCTTACTGTATCTAAATCCATGTTTTTTTTCCCTTAGATCTGGAATTGATTGGGTACTTCTCCCACCATCTATAAGTAATTTGCAACTTGGCCATCTTGCGGAATTTCAGAGTACTTTGGGATTTGCTATTGCAGACTGCTTTTCTCGATGAAGGTGGCGCTGCTACTTCGAAATTTGCGGCTGCATCTTAAACCGGTATAGCTTCAACTTCTCGACTGGCTAATCTTGAACGGGATCGTCGTTCTTTGTAAGTCCTAGGTCTCATAGAAAGAGAAGCTGGCTGTCTAGAAGATTTAAGAGCAGTGGATGAAAGTAATCCAACAGCAAATATGATACCTGTATAGGCCATGAGGTTGGCTGCAGTGGGTTTCACGTCAGGTACAGCTCGATCATTATCACGTTTGCAGTTATCATGTTACAGACTCGGAGGAGGTACATAATTTTCTGTCAAGTCTATGTCAATTGCGTCGCAGATCATGCCCTTGTCACTGCAAACACTAGGATGGGTACTTACAATTGCACTGTGAGTTTATTTGTTAATAGCGGGCAGTCTGTTCTGTGTTATCTCATGGGGAATAACGGGTTTGGCCGACTTCGTCCATGTGTATCCCCCCTTTTGGCAACACATGGTCAAGGAACATGGAACATTCTGATAACTGGGGAAGCGTCTTCGCAGGAACAGCACCGATGCGAAGCCTTGAAGTTGGCGGATTTTTTGGTTCCATAAACGACTTGCTTTGAAAATGGTCCGAGCATACCCGATAAGACTGCGAAATACCGTTGTCGCCATTGAGACCAAGACTTTTTAGCCATACTTTCAGCTTCTCCTTGTCGTTGATGGTGAACGGAAAAGCCGCTTGCTAGCTCCAGGTCCCTTGCCCCGAGACACACAGTGCGGGGCAATTCAGTAGGTCATTCCTAGAAAAAACTATGTTTTTTTAGTTGTTCTGGCCAGTACTAATTCATAGATCCCGAGGTCAGGGGGCAATTTGTTATAACATCAGTGCTGTCACAAATTTAGAGGATTGAAAATATTGATTTAGTGATTTTTCACAGGACTAATGGGTTCGAAGTATTGACACCTCGTTTAGCGAAATAGGCTATGGTTCTTAAATTTTGGCCGTGAAGGGAGAAAGTAGGGAGGAAACGAAACTTAAAGTTGATCTAAAAGCCAGCTTATTTTTGTATCATTTAACTGGACACTTCATTATTGGCTATTGTAAAAAAAACAAAATTTTTTCACTGTTTGCTCTAGTTTAATGTTCAGAATTCCTACGACGGTCTTCATTAAATTACCTTAAATTGCAACTTGGAGCGAAATAAGGATTTCTCCTGTAGTATTCGCAACATAGTTTACTGTATGAATTCGTCTATACGATGGTTTGTTTGATTTTGTGGTGAAAACATCACAAGTTGGTACTGGCATCAGCGGCATCCCAGTTCAGCTTCCACTCGACGGCTTCCCACTGCTCATCAACGGAGTTTTTGAAAGAATTGTTTCACAGTTTACCGTTTTTTCGGAGAGGGAATTCCAAAGAGGTTCTGTACTGTTGAGAAAAATTGATGTCTGATTCTTGTTGAGGCATGGCTTTTTTTTAATTCTTCTGCTGTGTTCACGTGTTTTGAAGGCTGGGTTTTGTGTGAAGGTTTTGTGAGACTGGCTAGTCTGGAAGATCTTATAGGCCTGGATGACATTTTTGAGGCTGGCTTATGCACACGTTCCAGAGCAATTTATCCCTTTTGAAAGCGGGACTGGCAACAACCATACCAAATTCAACCCTTGGCCTGACCATGGATTTGTAGAGCTTAGATATGACAAAGGGGCTACGGCCTGTGAAAGTTGTGCGGATGATTCCAAGAGCCTGGTTTGCGCCAGATGCAGAGTACTTTGCATAAATATCAAATTTCATCTTGTTATCAATACTGACACCAAGGTCCCTCTCATGAGTGTCCGACTCCAGGTTATATTGGAGACCCTGTCCATCAGCAAATTTTACATTTTTCAACGTTGAATTCATGTAGCCAGGCATGTGCCTAATCAGAAAGGCGATCTAGGTCGCTCTACATGGATGCTTACCTCAAGGGTTTTGCTTACAAATTCTTATAAAAAACCTACAAATTGCTGATTTGCTACGTTCATCCTGTTACCCGGCCTTGCAAGTGCCATATGAGCTTCCAGCTCTCGTTGTAATGTTTATTGATTTCGAGAGAAACTTTCTGCAGTCCAAAGATTTCCGTCATCAGGTACCAATTCTCTCACAAATAATTATGCATCACCACTGGGATAGGTGTTTGATCTTGTGGTGCTACTGTCTTAAGATGTGACACCCATCAATTGCACGGACTACTTTTGGGAATCCTGCTCTATCATTAGATAGTGACTGTAGATCAGTTGTCACCTCTGTATTTCAAGGAGCGTCACCTCTGTATTTTAAGGAGCAATTCAGAATTGACAAAGAACAGCAGGATAACAGAATTTTTCCCCCGTGAGCAAAATGTTCGATATCAAGCGCCTAGAAAGTCTCCCATATGACTGAAGAAGGCAGACTTGAGACGGGGTTTATTGATATGGCAGGATTTCCAAAAGTAGTTGGTGCAATTGATGGGTGTCATATTAAGATATTAGCACCACAAGAACAAGATGAGTCCTACCGTGACATATACAGAAATCATAGCATAACCTTAGAAGGAATATCTTCAACAGAAGAAGCTTTCGTGAATATTAATGTTTGTTTCTCAGGTTCTGATCATGATGCTCGTGTTTTTAAGAACTCATCTGTATATACTGAGACATCTGGCAACTTACTGTTGCATTCCCAAGTGACGAGTACCATTTACTTGGTGATTCAGCCTATCCTGTTCTTCCATGGCTAGTACCCTCATACAAGGATCCACCAAAGAACAGCTTACCAGGGTACAGAAGCACTTTAACTTGAAACACTAGCAAACCAAATTAGTAATAGAGCACACGTTTGGCCTCTTAAAGGCAAGATTCCTGAAACTCTTCCAGGTGCATTTACGTGTAGAATTCATCCCATATATAATAAGTGCACGCTCATACCATTTGTCAGACAAGAGGAGATGTCTTGCTTGATTGGTGGCACAATGACAATGACAAATCTCCTTACAGTGGCAGTGATAGCTTAGTTAATACTGAACTTCAGCATCACCCATATTTTTGAAAAGGCCTAGTAACTGATTGGTTTGCTAGTCTCTTGTATCATTTCCTCTTTTCATTTCACTCAACATTTCACTACGTCTTCTTTCGCCATTCATCTTTCTTTTTTCCAGGGCAAAGAACTCCTAATCCCTTATGTGATAAATGCGTGCTGTGTCCTTTTTTAACATTTGTCAGACAAAGGGGAGATATTTTGCTGGATTGGTAGCACAATGGCATAGACCAATCTCCTGACAGTGGCAATGATAGCTCGATTAATGTTCCGTCATCAAGAGCTGGTTTCCAAAAACGAGACCGTATCTGTGCAATACTACGGATTGATGTAGGCTAAAAAAAAAATTCTTCAGTTTTGTACCTACATAATAAAGATATCATTTTGATCGAATTGTAGGCTAAAATTGTGTATAATAATCACATCTACACTTTTTTTTCTTTGGCTTCTCAGCTTCAGCCAGCTTTTTGCAAAGGCCTAGTAACTGATTGGTTTGCTGCTCTCTTGTATAGTATCCAAGAAGGTCTATTAAAATGTAGGTGGTCGCTTTTGATGACCAGAGGTGTCACATAGGGAGGGGGATGCACCACCTAACCCCAATAAAACAGGTATAAGTAAAGTATCTGGAGCAAATGATTAAAAACATTACAAAAATAAGTATTCAACCACTCGTGGTCCATAACTTTTTTCAGCTATCCCAGTCTGGGCTTTCTCCGGCTGATCCCTGCATGGCATACATAGCCGATAACCTTTTCACAGACATAGACGCATTCATGAATATTCCTGACAGGTGTGGCTACCCTGTAAAATAAATGTGTCCAACATACATAGGTAATTATACTAACCTGGTTCATCAACATAATAAAAGAAGTCTACATCCACCAGGTAAATTTTCTCAGATGCCATTTTTATGAAACAAAGGGTGAAACTACCTGGAATAGAAGTAGTTTCGATTATCGGAATCTAGTTACGCAAAACGGTAGGGTCCCTTACTGGATATCGCAAATAAACTTATTGAAGCTTTCTAAATGCTTAAAACAACGCTGTTAAGGGAACAAGACTGGATCTAGTCTGAAACAAGATCAAATAAAATGCGGCTTTGGTAGGACGGACTTACTAGACAGAAAGAAGTTTGACAACCGAGTGTACGCCTCAGCCTCAAATGGAGCAAGTTTCCAATGTAAAACGCAATTTGCGTTTGGTTTTCCTAGGTATTTCCTAGTAAATATTTGTTCCAACATATATGAAAACATGTTTTCTTATTGCCCACGGTTAGCTATTTTATGGTAATGTCACACCGAAAACTAGCGGTTGATATAGGTTAAAATCAACCTCTAATATCCACCTCTTTACTATCAGTGCAACTATTATCAAACATGTGGGACTTCGGTTGATATGCATGCTCAATAGTTCTGTTGGAAAACAAATATTATGTTGGGTCTGTAGTCTGGGTAGTTTGTTGGAGTTTGCAAACTTATTTTTAGACTAAACTTGATAGGAAACCGTACTTTGTGAATGTTATGACCATGGTCATTAACAGCTGATCCCGGCAAAGCCCCAGTTATGATTCTGGAAATCTGATACTCCTTTATTGAGCGTAGCAAACTGCAACTGCTGGCTCTCTTTATCTGGCTGAGGTTTGATGCATATTTTCTGTTCTCAGGTAATAAGGACAAGATTAAATTTATTTAATCAGGCACGGTTCGTCAGTTCTGTCGGAATCCCTGCTGCAAAAATGACACATTTGGTAATTTTTGAAATAGAGTGATTTTCATGTCCCAAGAGTGACACAAACAAAATAGAGTGACAAGTCACATTATTTGCGACATGTTGCAACTGTTCGCAGTCAGCTCGGGCTGAATGAATATCGACCAGTGTATCTAAATTTAAGATGTAAAAAAAAGTTGCCTTTTCGGTTAAACTTTCAGTGTGTTTGAAAGAAAACTTGCCTGATTTCGACAAAAGAGATGTGTTTACACTGTCTCTTGACAATAAAATGGGAATGGCAGTCCGTGTTACACCGTCATCTGGGTGATGACATTTTTTTTACAACGGCGCTCCCAATTTAGATGTTTTTATAAAAGTTTAGTCAACATTTGTCTGCAAAAACGTTGGACGGTGATAAAATGTTTTCTTCGAAAGCGCTGCTCTTGTGATTCCGTTGTGATGAAATGAAAATATTTTTACAAAAACGTTCTATCGCAGGTTAACTTTTAATTTGTTGAAATTGTCACTCTTTTCAACTGTTATGTGATAAAAAATGTCTTAGAAAAAAAATTATGCCACATTATGCAGTTGCAGAAAAATCTTCTCAATCGGACGCGCTCCGTTGTACAAACAAAAAAATTTCGCTCATGAAAAAGCATTGGACTTTGGTGCTGTAGTGTTTGTGCGTTGTAGAGGAGGGAACATTGGAATTCGTTCATCTTAAACTTTCTGTAGCTTTTTAGCAGGCTGGCTTAGCGGTTCTGAGGCATATCTTTTGGCTTGGGCCGGCCGTTTTGGCTTGGCCGTCGGAGCAAGTCGAGCATCAACAATGTTGCTTGTTTCATCATTTCTGAATGAACCTATTCGTCCACTGGTCCACACCTCAAGACTTTCAGGTTTCAAGTCACCTGGAGGACTAATACTTGGAGAAGCACTGACACTTTGCGGAGAACTAACACACTGAACTGATAGTTTTGACAATTCCTTTTTAACCACAGGGTTTCATCCGTTTACTATCAGGCAAGCCCTTGCGTTGGAAAATGTAATCTCTCGTTCATTGAGATCTCTGTCGCTCAGTATAAAACAGCTCCGTGACCTGCAATTGCAAAGTAGCTATAACGAGGATTCAGAATGCATTAAAAACATGCCGCCAAATCTCTGAATGTCTTTTTCAAAAATTTTCCACGCTGAAACATAGAATTTTGGCATATCTGAGAAGCACAGCAGCAGTAGCGCGACTAAGCCGGGGTTCCCTCTCCCCAGCATGATGCGAGAAGAAACATTGTTCGGGAAAATTCGTCCTAGAATAACATTCTGCAGATTTTTCAGGAAAATTCTATCCTATTCCTACTTTCTGATCTACTTCCTATTCTTGCTATTCTGTCTGACGGCGCACCTTTAGACAAGGAATAACTGCAATAACTTTAACTGCAAAGTGTCTTACCATTTCTTGGTTAAAAATGCCATTGTTTACGTTGTTGAAACTGTACTCATCTGCTGGGTCTACATATGTCATATAAGAAGAGCCTTCACGAGGGAATCCTGGATCATTTATTGTTATACACAAATAAAGCCTGAAATTCAGTAAAGCTAGATTTAGTTGGTATAACGGTAATAGTACCAGCATGGCCAGGGTCAGAATTCCTGCACACAGTTTGTCACCATCATCACTTCCATGTGGAACAATAAAGAACTTAGCAACATTGTACTCAGATTGTTCTAATCATTTCAAGGAAGTCTTTGTCAAAGAGTTAAAACTTTGAAATTCTAATTGATACCTTTGCCTAAATGAAAACCAGGTTTAATTGTCTATTAATTCTTCAAGTCTTCCACAAGACAATGTACACGTTAATGTTTGGGGGGGAGATCAAGGTATTTACCGACTTGCTGGTCATATTTACTGACTTTTTGGGATCCCAAAACGTAAGTGGAGGGATACCAATGACATCGCAAAATTTGTCCGTCCGTCTGTCTGTAAGCACGATAACTCTCGTAGGGAATGAGATATTTTGGTGAAACTTGGTGTGAGGATTCGTTGGGTCGTCGGACCAGACAATCTCGTAGATGGGCTTTGTAGCACCACATGTAGGGGTGGGGGAGGGGGTTCAAATTAAGGGGCAAACAAAATATTTTGAAACAGCTAATGTGATAGTCGATTATGGGGTAAGAAGACATGCTGAACTATTTTGTTATCGAACGAGTAGTTCGCCCGGAATCCGGCCAAAACCGTAAAAATTGTTAAAAGTAAAAGTTTTATTTGAAGTTGATTAGATGTTCCATTTAAGGGTAGGAAGACGTGGTGAAGACGATGGTGAAAACCATTTTGTCGACGGACAAGTAGTTCGCCCGGAATCCGGACGAAACCAGAAAGTTTGTTAAAATTAGAAGTTTTATTTAGAGTTGATTAGATGTTCGATTTAGGGCAAGAAGACATATTGAACACTCATCTGAAAAAAATTTCGTACCCGTACATGTAGTTCGTCCGGAATCCGGCGAAAACCGAAAAGTTGGTTAAAAGTAAAAGTTTACTCTCAAGTTGATTAAATGTTTAATATTATGGGTAAAAAGACATGCCAAACACGATGGTGAAGACATTTTCTCGCTGGACAACTAGTTCGCCCGGAATCTGGCCAAAACCGGAAAATGTTTATAATAAAAAACCAGATAACATAAGACCAGATACCGGATTCCCCATGGCTCTACTCCCCCCACGATGGTCGGATTGAGGAAGGGACTATTTTCAAGTCAATATGTTGTCCCTGATGTGCCTGCCAAGTTTCGTGGTCCTAGCACATGTGAAGAACACGAACTCAAGATCACCGAAATTCCGGAAAACCCCTTCAACTTCCCACTATGACGCGTTCCGGTCCTATTTTATCAGGAATGTATCTAGGGTTTACGCTTGTTCTTCCAAGTCCAGCTCCGATCCATCGACTGTAAGCGATTCTCGAGATTTCCGGTTCTCCCTCCAGCCCCCCCCCCCTCATAATGGTTACCAAATTTCTTGCTCGTCCGATCACCCGTTCCAAAGTTGTGAATGTCACTACATTCCGGATTCCCCACCCCTCTACTCCCCCCATGATGATCGGATCGGGAAAGGGACTATTTTCAAGTCAATATGGTAGAATCCCTAATATGCCTGCCAAGGGTCCTGGCACATCTAGAAGTACCCCAACTCAAGATCACCGGAATCCCGATAAACCACCTCCAACTCCCCCTACTGTGACACGATACAGTCCTGTTTTGTCAGCAATGTTGATTTGAACAGGAACATCTGAGGCACTTGTTCTTGACACTTGTCAAGTTTCATGCATGTCCGGTTACCCCTTCCAAAGTAATGCATGATAATAAGTTCCGGATTTCTCTTTCCCCCACTCCCCCTATGATGGTCGGGGGGGGGGGGAGGGACGACTATTCTCAACTCGCGAGATCACCGACTCCCTCCCGCCCCCGGTGCCCGACTCCGGTCCGGTTCTGTCAACGATGTATCTGGACTTTTGCTTGTTCCTCACCAAGTCTCGCCCCAAATCCTCCACCCTAAGTGTTTTCCAAGATGTCCGTTTCCCCCCTCCAGCTCCCCCCAAAGTCACCGGATCCTGTCCGGATTTTAAGTGGGTTGACTGAGGCACGAAATCTCCAGCTATCAAATTTCAATGCTATCTAATCTCCCGTTCAAAAGTTATAAATTCCTCAAGATTCTGGATAACCTCTCCCTCCACTCTCCCAACGATGCTCGGAATGGGAAATGACGGTTTCCAACTTAAATTTGGGGTCCCTGACATGCCTGCCAAGTTTCATCGTCCTAGCTTATGTGGAAGTGCCCGAACTAGCAAAACCCGGACCGACGGACGGACAGAAATTGCCATCGCTATTGGACAGCCAAGTGCCATAAAAATCTGTTAGGTTCTTTATCCCAACAAATGCCATGCTTGTGGTCTAATAAATCACATCCAAAGTCGACTGAAAGAAAAAATCTAAGGTTAGATTCACTACCCGAACATCCATGAATCTGGGGTCTGTACTGTGTAATGACAGCCAGTGATGAAATTAGCCCATTTTCTATGGGGGGGGGGGGGTAGAGGGATGGCAGCACAGATTTTAAGCCGAAATATATGTTATTTCTGCATCCGATTCCCTTCTTGCGATAGTGGTAGTGCTTTGGGGATATTGCAGGTGGGTCACGGGCATTTTCTGAAACGCTTGGGACTGATTCAACCTCAGTATGTGGAGTTGGTGGGACCTACGCTGTGAGCCAATGTAACGGAATAATTGGTGGGTAGTCATACCCCTTTCAACTATCCATCTGGGTCTGCCACATAAACAAATCTAGACTTTATTTTCAGGAACAACATATTGTACAACTGGGTACGCTTCGCCTTCTTCCTCTTACCTTTACCCAAAAACACTTGGGATTAATGTGCACGCACACAGCAGTCTAACAGCCAATGCAGAAATGACTAAGACCTGATGGGTGAATCCAACAGCAAATTTAACCTAATTTTCTTAGAAACGGTAATTGGTTGATTATGCTTCAAAACACTTAAAACAGAAAGGTCTGTTGTGCCCCATTTTTTCAAATACACACTCTTTTACACTCCAGGAAGGAGATCTAGGGAAAAGCAAATAACCAACCTTCATTGCAACTTCTATAAGATTCCAATCCACCAGCTCTACCGGCCTTTTACTAGAGCTTCCTTGATAGGAGGAACAGTTTTCGTCAACTTGTATGTGGACTCGGTGAATCTTCAGGGACATCAAGCTTCTGTAGAATCTACACAGATAATCGTCCATAAAACACAAACTTTCTTTCAGAAAGGTGTCTCTGTATGAGACGAAAGTTTGACCCCTGTGCTGCCAGTAAATATGTTTATTTGGAACAGTTTCTTAGTAGTCAAGCGCCACAACTCTAGCTTTTCCCAGCCAGTCAAACGCTGGTTTCGGTATGGTATGAATTGCACTTGTAAGAGCACCTTGCCTGAATATTTTAACTCTCGATTCCTTCCAGTTATCCAGAGCCTCGATTTTCAGCTTGTTCAGCTCTTCTACTCTTTCTGCTTTCGTAACATTAGCTTCTGCAAAATCCTTAGTGAAATAGACATTTTCATGGTACTGCTGCGCCGTTTCGTTCCATACACAGAAGCTACAGTGAAATGGGCCGAAGCCTTTTCCAGGAGTATGTCACTATCGTCCTTATCATGTAGTTTGCAAGTATTTCTCCATCACTAATCATCCAAACACCCTGTTTCTTAACCTCTGGGGTTGAGATGAATGAGGATGGTAAACTAACGGCAAAGTCGTTGTCGTGTCGTCTTGCACTGTTCGCTTGGCCTTCTAGGAGACGCACGTACTAGAAGAAGACTGATGTCAAGGCCATCTTGAAGGGATCAAATATATATCATATGGACACAACAATCGTCCAAGATCTTAGGATTAAATCCGTCAGGAGTACAGCAGGGGATTTCTTCCAGTACAGGATTTTTTCCATCCGTAGCTCGCATGTAGATAAAACCGACGATAGCCTTGAACTTCGGAAATTCGCTTTCCGTCAAGTCTCGTAGACGCATGGGAGAAAGTTCCATGTCAGGAATAAGCATGGGCACTGTTCTGTTTTTTCTTTTAATTTGATAAAAAAACAGGGGTTGGAGAAAACAAAACAGAAACAGAACAGGTATCCCAAATAACAGAACTCTTGTTTCTGTTTCTGTTCTGTTTTTGGTTATTTGTGTTTTTGTTTTTGAAAAGCCGGCAATAGGGACAGTGACTGCCGGAAGTCAAATTAATCTAATCAGCTTACATCCCCATGTCACGGAAATTAACGAATATAATTTAGAATTCTAGGACTCCAATGTCGGATAATGTCGGAGGAAGGTGGAATGCGGAATATTGAGTCATGCGTAACTTTGATACGGGTGATCGGATTTTGAGAGTAAATGCAATTGAACAGAGGACATGTCTCCGGTGATCCTTTTTCATGTCCGGACCGGATCCGACAGCAACTGGGAGGGGGGGATACGTGACCGGCTTGGACTGGAGAGACTCTGGATGGAACTTTGTGGGAATAACTAACAGATGCTCCGGATAAATCATTTACAGAACTTTAGCTTAAATGTAAGGGAATCACAGAGACTCGGTCAAACCGTCTCCTCGCAGACTCAAAATACAACGCTTTTGCTTTGCAACTAACTGCTCTATGTACTTGCTGATAAACGCCAAATTTTCCCTCCATGAACGTACCCAATGACAAAACCCCTTCGCTTGCCACCTGGGTGCAGCTCGATGAAGCCTAGATTCTTAAATTCCTTCCATTCGCTTAATAAATCATCAGTGAATAATTAAGAACGCCATATCTGCGAGTTTTAGTAGTTGCGTGTTTCGCAGATACCATAATATCTGACACCACGGTGACTGTAATTTGATTTTTGTCGGGTTTTTTGCAGTTACCATGGTATCTGATACTACTGTTGGTTTGCAAAACGACAGTTACTGAATTTGCGCTTTTAGAATTCAGCCTCTAAATTAGACACAAATCCAAGCTTTTGTATTGGTAATGATGAAAGTGAGACGACTTTTCATATACCACTGTAACTGACCAAATTCTCAGTAACTACAAAAACGATCGCAGTTGATCTCGGTAGCCGAATCAGCGGTGCCGGAAATTTTTGAGAGACGTAGAAGCTGAGGACTGGATTAGAATGTGTAGGTAGTCAGGGCCACAAAGCAGTCTTCCGTATTTTAATTACGGCACAAAATTAGAATCACGAAATAACATAGAAAATGTGTAGGCTTCGAGTCTTTAATACAAGTCCTTTTAGCAGACGTCAATTAAAGTCCGTATACAAACGTTGCGTCACTCAAATCCCCGATCTGTTGTGGGTAACCGTCAGAGCGTGACAATATTTTTTACAAGCTATTTATCTGAACCTAGTTGGGTAGTCCAGTTAACTGGACAACAGTTCAGAACAAAAAAAAACACAAACCCAAAGTGATTTTGGCATAGAAAAAAATGCCCATCTCTGTGTTGTAGCCCGTAAACAGGAGAACACATCAGTTCAATCAGATTCACGAAAATTCTCTCAAATTTTAAAAGATTCTGTGGGACTGGATAGACCCGTATATTCGTTCAGGAGACAGGGAAAAAATTAGCGTGGTTCTGTTGCAGGGGTTAGAATGGACCGTACAGAATTAGGGTCTCCTGGGGTTTAAAATATATTAAGGGAGTATGGAAGTAGGTTACGTTATTATTATAAGTAAGACGGGTCCTTTCAGTTCAACAATTAAAAGCCTGAGCCTGGCCAACGTTGCGGTAGGTTCAAACGGACCTCCGCTTACTTTCAAAGTTACAGGAAAGCAATACTATATAATTGTTGAAACTCATTGCAGTAAAGAGTTCAGACTCTTTACATACAAGATATGATTTTAAACACTCTAGTGGCATACACAATGGGCACTTACCTAATTACCAGATTAAGTGAGAATGGTTTCATATCATAAACAAAAAACTTTTTAAGTATAAAAAAGGTAAACATACCCTAAAGAAAAAAAAGAAGACGTGACTTTTCCAGCCCTTTCCTGAATCCAGAGATGGCTTTCGATTTTGAATAAAAGGGAACATGCTCAATCATGGTATATGATGGTATATGAATCATGGTATTGACCATTTCAATCCGTCTCTTTTCGGCGAGAAATTTCTGAAATTCATCTCAGCTGTTGAATTAAATTTTGTCCAACGGTCTTATTCGCCGAGACTGCTGCGCGTTTTGTCCGAAAACTGACAAGTCGTGTCGGCGAAATCTGGTATCCCCCCGCCCCCATTAAAACGGACTAGTTTCGCAACGGTTACGCGACGGTAACAGAAATCTCTGATAAAGTAAGTTTTTGTTGCTCGCAACTTGCCGTAAAAAAAAGCCGTAAGAAGTTGAAGCAAGTGACGAGAAATAAAAATTACCTGCAAATCGTCTTCCGCCGTGAAGTCAAAGATACGTTGCTACAGATTACATCCCAAGTCTGGTCTGTTGAAACCGCACATCCTTGTGTTGTCTGTTATGGACCTTCTGACAGTGTGTTATCGGTGTCCATGCTTTCTTTCGTCCGTGTTTCACTCTGTAATGTTTCCTGTATCTTATTTTGCCACTTTAAGGTTTGCAGATATTTCACCGAATAATTGGCAGTTTATGCTAGGAGTAGTCGAGCTACAGGTGTCTGCTATGGACGAAAGTTGGTTAGTAACTACTGTTCACATGAAGCCCATGTTTTGTTCTATGAACTCAGTTCATTATTATTTTTTCTTGATTGCCCTGTCAACAAGACAAATGTCTCTCGGCAGTTCCAGTTTACGGCTACTGACAAACCGGCTGAGATAGGCGAAAGGAGGTCCTTCGTGAAGCAGAGAAAATCCTACTGACAGGCCTATGATTACTGACTCATAAAACAGAGACAAGAACTCGTGAAATGGTCCACCCGTATGAATGCCAGGCTCACCATCGAATTTCACATATGGTCTAACAAACAAATGTTTTGAGTCTCGCGAGTCTCTGACGAGCTTATTGGCCTTTGGAAAAGATATGATTTATCCATCGACAGCGGCAGTATTGGCCAAAGTCGCTGTAAGATAACCAACTTATTTTACAGACAAGCTGTATTCGAGCATCCATTCACTCACCCTCTCCAACAACTTGGTGAGTATTAGTAGAACCCTCCTTGCTGTGTTTGTGCATATTTTTTCGCTGACCATTGCAGCCCGTAGATTGTCACCTACCCTAATCCGCCCCAGCTCCCAACTTGGGGTCTTCTCAAAACGCGGATGTCAATTACCAGGTGGCATTTAACAGTTTAATAAAAAAAAACAGTTTAAAAGTTCACTGTGCAGTACTGCACTCAATGAACCAACCAACGCAGCAAACTCAAGGAAGAAGGAAGCTTCTCCTTCCTACATTTTTTCGAGTTCTTTTATACATTTATTGCTTACTAGAACGACTAAAAGGATTTGTCAATAGAAGGTAGCACAGTAGAACCATTGGTAATACTCTCAGATGGCTTAACAGTTGAATCGCCTAAACAAATTTCTTCTTCGCAATACTGATAAACAATAGTTGAAAAACAATACAGCCGATTTCGACACATTAAACGATAAACGTACGTTATTGTATTCCCTATTCCATACGTCGAAATTCTTTGATATTTGGTCGGCAGACCTGTTCAAATTAAGCAGGTCGTCAGCATGCGTCATCAACGAAACATCGATCCCTTTTGAAACACAAGTCGTAGCTACCTGGCAGGCTAAACACTCGGAGACACAACTGAGCCTTGCCTGACCCCTTTATGAACCGGTACAACAACGGATTCGGCCAGACTTGAAGGTATTTTGATTTGCGCTCTAAGGTTTTTGTACATATAATATAAAACTCTAACAATACACAGATTTAGCCCTTGTTTTTACGCTTCCAGAAGGATCTTGGCATTTGGCGACAGTGTCTAACATTCGACAATATAAGGATTTGAAGAAGCTTGCATAAAACTGGCGACACGGTAATTGGGCGATACAAGGAGCAACTGTTAGCTGGCTTCCCTTTGTTGAGAATGGGCGTAAGCTGTCCTGTACAGAAAACGTCGGGTACAGTACCGATAACGAAAATGGTCTGGTACAATAACGTTAATATTTCATACTAAAGACGAGTACCACTCAAAAGGTGAAGTGCACACAAAACGTCAACTCCGCGCGATTTTTTCTTTTTCAGCTTAAAGACATTTGTAGTTACATTCGAAACAGATACGGTGAAGTCCGGAAAGCTCGAATTTGATAGCACAGATTCAAGTTGCTCTGTATAAGGTCTGGCTACAATGGAACCAGGGGCACTAAATTCGCACGTAAGTTAGGCTCGCCAGTCGTTGGGATCACAAGGCATGGAATTCGGCGTGTTTGATCTTTCACGCGGTTTTTCCCTAAACGACTTGGATCGTTGATTATTTTCTCCGTATATTAATTTTTCACATTTGTGCGAGGCTGCTTCAGGGCTTTCTCAAATTTACGTTTTGAGTGTAGACGGAGGCATTCAACACACCGGATTTAGGGCAACCACTTTCCCTCCACACTGAGACCAAAACTTAGCATCCTGACATGCTTTCACTAGCTCTTGATTCTTTTAGAACCTAGGGATTTCAGTATATTTACGAATATTCCTAACGGGAATAGCAGACTTGTCTGCGGTTAGTAGTGCGTGGGTGATTTCAAAACAGAAGGCATTAACCTGTATTTTTTTCCTGGTATTCCTTTGCACGTTGGATTGTAGGAGACTATATGGCACAGTGATCTTTTGAAGCGTCTTTTCGAACACTGCCTGATAAAGCTGGAAGTCTGCCTTTCACCAATCCTTTATTTCATACCACTGTGAAGTACTTTTGGCGTACACATTACCACATGCTTCAATTGGGATATGGTCGGGCGAGTGATTTCCCATCAGCACGCTAACTGTGCCACTCACGTTTAATGTGCACGCGAAATGGTCTATATTTGAGACTGACCCACTATTCCATATTGGACAGCATAATGGTCTTGAGGAACTTTGCTAGAGCTTGCACTGCTTTTGACAATCTGTTATCCGATTCTTCGTCACTGTAGTTTGTGGGGAGGTAGACATTGATGATCTCAAGATTCCCAACCCTTATAGATGTTCCCCCAGATGTTCTTGGATGCACAGAATATTGCTGCGCCGAAACAGCATTTTAGTTAAAGGGATTCTGTGAGACACACCTCCATTCATATCGCGGCTGCTGCGTGCACACCTCGTATGATGAAAAAATCAAATTGTTCAGGAGACGATAAAAACTGATTTGTTCGTTCGATTTTTAAGATAAAAATACCTAAAATTCCAAGTGACTCAGAAAAAAATCGTTTATACGAAGATATTAATTTTATTCACCAAACGCAGTTAGAAGTTGTATAAACAGCTCATACGAGGTGTACACGGCTTTCCATTTGCTTTATACGAGGTGTGTCAACCGTTTTTCTTTGATAGTTTAAAATTTACGAGGTGTGAACACGTTAAACGCTGTAAAGAGCAATTTTTACGAGGCGTGCCAACGTTCTTACACACATTCTTAAGGGTTAAATTTGCGAGATGTGTCCGATACATAAAGTTGTAGGCTATGGGCGACACATTTAAAATCAGGCTGGTTTAGAACGCTCTTCTAAGAAAACAAAAGTAATATACAATTAAATAGATGCATGACTTAGATTTGATACTTCTATAGACGGCATGAGTATCTTGTGGCAACACAGCCAGTAATTCCATGGGTCGTGCACCTTACATACACCAAGGCTAAGAGTTTCAGTGTGAAGTGGACGTATTCGAAGTTTCGGGTCTTTTCATCCAGAACCTGTCAAAGAGTCAAATCCTAAAGAGTCCGCACAAACCTGTACAAAACAAATGAAAAAATAATCTAAAGGCTACTGCGACCGGTGAAGGGTTGGATATTGTAAGGCAGTGTCTATTGTTCCAGGACCTGGAATTGACACCACAAATGTTAACGACCCAGGAGCTAATAGTACTCGACCAGTCGAGTAACAAGGATCACGGGAGCTAAAGAACTCGACGAGTCGAGGAATTGAACCTTCAGCCGCTATTAGTACTAGAAGTCCATCGGACCAATCTGTCCTCGACCTTAAAAAAGGAAATTGGGAAACCAACCTACCTACCAACCTACCAGCGACTAATTGTACTCGACCACATTATTAATGATTGAGTAAGTGGAGTATCCATAGCAGTTACAGCTATTATTGATAACCGAAGTATACGGCCCTCCAAAGGTAAAAGTACGTATCTACACTTTTCATTATTTCGATAAATCACGGCTCAAAGTTTGAGTACTTTTGAGAGCTTCAAATACGGTTTACGGTGAAACTGGACACTGGCTAATTCTGGAAATTAGTTAAATAGGTAAACAAATATGGGGATTTCATATTTTTAAGTAAAATTTTCTATTATTACTGCCCCGAAGCCTGAAACAGTAGATACGTACTTTTACCATTGGACCGTTACTCATATAAAGAGGCGCTCTCAAAAGGTAAAAGTGCGTATATGACATATACGTACTTTTACCATTGGACCGTTACTCATATAAAGAGGCGCTCTCAAAAGGTAAAAGTGCGTATATGACATATACGTACTTTTACCTTTGACTCGAGACTCGAATTCGAATGAAGTCCCAAAGGTAAAAGTCTGTATAAAACATAAAACGCACTTTTACTCTGCCCAAAACCCCGTATCTATGACGTATACCGAAGGTAAAACCACGTATGAAGCATGTACAACAAGTCATTTTTTTATTCAAATAATTAGAAGTTAAAAAATAAAAAAAATAAAAAGAAATCACTGAAATACTTAACTGCAGGCAGCTAAGAAACACAGCCGTGCTTCAGCAAATCGACAGAAGCTGTTGATGAAGGCATAGTGCGCCAAAATGTACGGCGATTCTCATTCATAAAAGGTACAAGTTTTTCCAAGATGGCCTTTTTCTTTTCTGGCTTTACCCCCCTTGCGCCAAGAATCGGATCTGGCAAAGGATACTTTGCCTCTTTGATTGTACTAACCAGCTTTTTTGGCACAAAACTTAGACTCTTTTCTTCACCCTCAGGGCTAGTTTTATAGAACAGTTCTGTTTTTCCCTTCTTAAAACAGACCTCACTGAACTCATCAATGGTCACGCCCAAGTTCTTCATGACGATGCCAGGAGCTTTTAAGCTTTTCCACTGGCAAAAGTCTTCTATGTCCATTTTCACGGCTTTCGTGAATTTTCTACTTTTTTCTATGGTGTCGCACAAATCCTCAAAGTCAAGAACATCCCTTTTTCGAATTCGAGACTCAATCGATCCGTGTATGGAGTCAGCCCCCATGTGCGTATGGCCTTTCACTAGATACTTGATACGAATCGTTTCAGGTCCTCCTTCACTGTTGACTATCAGTACAAATTCACTAAAAATTGTCCAATTTTTGTTCTGGGCACAGCAATTGTCAGTATAAAAAATGAAGTGCAAGATATCCCTATTCATCTTTAAGACCTTGTGGAAGGCACTACCTATATCAGGTGCATCACGTCCTTGTCGAGATTCGTTCCAAACAACGCAAAGGTTCTGGTTTTGTTGGGTGGCCTTAACGGGGGCAAACGTCTCATTAAAACACACGAGTCTTGATAGAAAAAAGGCCTCCTTTCTGCTGTGCATGATGGGAAGCAATAACACTTTTTGTAGGTCCACGGTGAACAACATGGTAGTTGAATCTTTTTCGTATTTCTGCTTATCTTCAGAAAATGCTTTTGAAACCTGTTCAACAAGATCTCTGTGCTTTCTGTACAGTTCAGTCTCTTTCTCGGTTGCCTCACCATTTGTACCAGGAGTTCTCGCAGCCCCTACTTTCTCTTTTAATAGTGTGCAAATGTCACAGCTGTCACTTTGGGGCATGCACAATGATACTTTCATACCATTAAGAATCTTCCTATATGTCTCATCACAGATTTTATTTGCTGGATATTTTTCATTAAAGTCTTCTGCCATAAATTTGTAGCTCAAATCACGAGAAAGGTACCGAACATTTGGAGCGTGAGCTCGACGATAGTGTGGAATTGCTGGCTGAAAGCTTTCAATGTGCTGCATCACAAGGCTTCGATCAACTTTGTTTGGTGGCCCTGCCACTTTATGGCCCCTTCCGTCCTTGAGCTCATTCCCAAGAGCATCCCTTTCAATTTTTGACTTGATTGTAAAAATCACTCTGTCATTCTTGCCTAATCCTAGACAACCAAGGAATGTAGACTTGCAAACTGGCAAGTTTTCAACTTTTGGGGTAAGTGTGGGGTCGTCATTCGAATTTCTGGGAAGGCTGTACCTAACTGTAGTTTTTTTTCTACACGCAGCTTCTGTGGCAATAGTCCTTCTTTTAACTGGTAGGAATGTCAGCAAAGAAGCGAGCCACATTTGTCTTGATTTATATTCTTTGCTCCAACATGTGTCATAAATTTTCCTGAATTCTACACTGGAAAACTTCAAACATGAGTTTGTACATTTGTTAGATTTACAGCCAGGTTCGTCAGGAAATGGATACTTCTTAACATCTCTTTCAAATTTATCTTTTTCTGAGCGAACTCGTTTTGGAGTAAGGTCAACAATAGACCTTCCTTCTCCTCCACCATTTTCTTCACGTCTATTTTCTCTATCTTGTCCCACAGACCTTGCTGCTACAGCGTCAATTACACACATGACATGGTCTGAGGAATCAGGTTCACAAACAGCATTGTTGCTTTCATTAGATGGTTGATTGTCCAAATTTAGCTGGTCATCTTGGGTCTCATAAGCTGCTGCATCCGAAGCCGAATCTTCCAAGGGCAGGAAAGGATCGGTAGGAAAATGGATCAGATTGTACTCTGGATGATCTGATGTAAGATCATTACTGACCGAAAGAGGAACTAAATCTGTAAAGAGCTTTCTCCTCTTCTTCAAAGTTGTCTGCCTTTCATCATCAGAAGACCCAAATGTCCCTTCAACGTCCTCCCAGTCAATATCAGACTCATCACTATCACCTCTACTTAAATCTTCTTTTTCGAATTCTTCATCAGCAAAGTGTTTTAACTGTGCCTTAGTTTTAGCTTCTCCATCAGTGGTGTCCCTTGATCGAGAATGTCCAGAAAAATTGGGTGATATGTCTGTTGTTTGATTTATCTGGATGATTTCTGGGGGGGAACAGGAACTAGCTCCTCGTTGCTCTTCACTGGAAGATGGCAAGTCGGTATTTGAAGTTGATGCCTCATTTGTACTTGCTTGACATGCCAATGTCCTGAAAAATTGGAATTCTAAGAACTTGTTATCAACCTTGATTATCTCAGATGAAAGAGGGGGTTCTAGGGCTATTTTGATACATTTTTTTTTGTTTCTAAGGTAAGCAATATTTAGAGGCCCTCAATTTTTTCTCAATGTTGTAATAGTTGACCAAACTAATCCCTGATTATCTCAGATGACAGAGAAGGTTCTAGGGGTTATTTTGATGCATCCCTTGTTTTTTATTTTATTTCAAAGGTAAGTCATGTTTGTAGGCAATACTAAAAAAATGGCTTTAGGTGGTTGGTTGGTAATTTGGTATGACGCTGCTCTCCTGTACTAATTCGACAGCTACATAGCTAGCTGTGTAAACTGGTTGTAGCGGGTCTGTTGTACCTACCTGGTAGTACAGATGGGGTTTTACCAGAGGGTTTAGGCCTACTTGGAGAAAAGGTTCCAAAATAGCATGAAGCAAAATTTTCTTACCTTAAATCTCTTTCCTTTTGTATAACCAACGCTCTCTGTAAATTTAGAAAGCCTCTTGACATTCTATGCCAGTACTCTTTAATAGCTCAGAGTTGCTGGTTGTTCAGCTCTGCTCTGGTAAACAAACAATGATGATTGTGCTGAATCATGACATATACGTACTTTGACCTTTGGTTTCCTTTCTCATTTTAATGTGCCGGCCAAAGGCAAAAGTACGTACCAAGGGTGAAAGTACGTATCTACACAGATACGTACTTTTACCTTTGGATGCGCCCAGAAATTTTTCAGATATGTACTTTATCCATATGCTATTTCCGTTAATATTTGGACTAGAGCCTTCTTACATATACCATTCGATTCAGCACATTTTTTTTAGTATGGTGGTGGCATTAAGTCGAGAAGTGAAAAATTGTGCATATACGTACTTTTACCTTTGGAGGGCCGTATATGAGGATAACTTTTAGGTTGAATGCTTGATGCCCTAGGAGTTATTCGTACTCGACCTCTTATAAGAACGGTAGGTCAGGTATAGACGATGGTGGACCGGTGGTAGCTATTAGTACTTGACCTAATAAAGGTTAACAGGTCGAGTATTTGAGGTCCCAGCAGCTTTCGGTACTCTGCCTAGTGTAATAGTTGGAGTTTGAGCATTCAAGGTGGTGCTCGCTATTAGTACTCGACCTAATAAACGGTGACGTGGGTTCTCGATACTGGAATACTCGACCTACCAATCCTCCTTCATTAAGTCAAGTTTTCATAGCTGTCACCGCCCTGAATACGTGACTTCCTATTTTTAATGTTAGGTCGAGTACAATTAGCTGCTAGGGCATCAAGTACTCGACCGATTAATCCTCCTTGAATAGGTCGAGTGCTTATAGCCATCACCACCCTGAATACTTGACCTCCTATTAGTAATATTAGTTCGAGTGTGAAAAGCTGCTGGGACGTCACTCGGAGGTTCCTCGACCTTAAATAACTCTTATGGTAGAAATTACTCGACCTGTTCCTTTCTGGATTCAAGTTTCATGGTCAAGTGCTTCTGGCTTCCAAAGAAAGGGGAACTCGACCGGTCTAGTACTAACAGCGGCCCGAATTCCTCGACTTATCGAGCATGACCCTTGTTATTCGACTGGGCAAGTAGTATTAGCTCCTTTATGGTAGAGTACTCGACCGGTTGACTACTTTCGCCATTTGATGTATTAATTCTAGGTCCGGGAACGATAGACACTGGCTTATATAGTAAAAAGTGGGGTGCCTCAGTGACTGCGACATCAGTGACAGCAAAAATACAGAATTGGGTTTTTGAAAATCGAAAGGAAAAAAACAAGTCAACCGTCAAAAGCTTCATCATTTACGTCTCTTCTGTCTAGCACACTAGCCCCCTGTAGCTACAGAATAACTTCACGAATTTTACTGTATAGTACTTTAATTCTCTCCAGTCTAATGCAGTAGCCCCTTTTCAAGCATGATGCATGGACATCTGAGTAGCCTACCCTAACAAAGCATGGTGCATGAACGTCTAGCTCCTAGGTTATACGTTTATGTACCGTGGCTAAAAAGAGCTAGTGTACTAGAGTGCTTAAGGAAGTGTCCACACTGACCGTCATGAACCTAAGTCAACCAAGTTGCAGTAGTTCAGTCTTTTTACGTAATCAATCAATGTTGATGCTGGTGAAAGTACGTGAAAAGATTGACGGCACAACTCGTATAAATTGTGCAGCCAGATTAGACTATGCGCACACCTTGTATAAACAAAGGCTTCTGAAAGTATTCCGGCGTACGACTTGTATATATTTACTGAAACTTTTAGAGATTTTACGAGGTGTGTTTTTGTCGTTTGGACGCAAAAGTATCAGAGATGGAATTTTTGTTGCCACCAGAAGACGCGGCATGAAAAACTGCATCGGAAACGAATGAAAAGTAATTTTCGGTAAAAACCGACGATACGAGGTGTGCACGCAGCAGCCGCGATATTCCACGACACGATCTTGGTACTTGCATTCTGTTCATTCATCGAAGCGTTTCTGCTTTCCGATGTGCTTTTTCATCTCAGGAGACTGGAATGACTGACATGTGTGTTTTGTCGATATACATGCTGCACAGCCAATTGGTTTCGTACAGGGCGTAGTAGCATACATATGGCCTTGGAAACCGCAGCGGGGACAAACCTGGTGAGCAGAACACGCTGCTGGAACGTGGCCGAATTTTTGGCAGTTATAGCATCGTTTTGAAAGGAACACAAATTCTTCAATCGGAAAATGTTAAAAATCTATTTTTGTTGGACTTTTAATGGCCAGATCTAGCTGATAACGGGAAGAAAAGTACAACTTGTAGCTTCGACTTGCACCACACTGCTCTGCCCTTTCGCAACCTGGAACAGCGTTCGAGAAAACCCGAGAACTGCCGTCGCAATTCATTCACTGTCGAAAAGACACATGTGCATACTTCTGCTCCACTGTCCGGAACTTCTTGTGGAACAAATATAACGAACTTGGGAAGTTTATCCTTTCTTTAGCGCAACATGCGAACAGCTTTTCAACAGTTCTTCTGCCTTCAAGGTCGAGTCTGTATCAAAAAGTTCCACAGCTCGTTTTAGACACTCATTGAGCGCGATATATAGTTCAATACAGCATTCAGTATTATAGACTCCGCCATGATTGAAACTGGTTTTACTGAGCGGAATGAATTCAGTGTTTACTCATTGGATCAAGTGGCTGACAGTGTGGTAGTTGTGATTCAATGAGGTTTACAATTGCTGTTTGACAATACAAATTTATTAGATATTTTGAGAAGCCTCATGAACCATGTTTACTGGCGTGCTTCTTCCAGCAAAACTGTAAAAGAAATATCTGCCAAGTTTAGCTCCGACTCTAACCACGTTCTGGATTCAGATGACCATCGAAAACCGAGTAGTACAGACAATGCCAAGACCTCATTCGCTATTGCCAACGGCATCAACGTTGTTTACAACAGTGAGGCTATGGAGAATATGTAAACTGCCTAGCATCTCATCCAGTAAGCAACCAAATATGCCACCCCACTTATCCACACCGGTTTTTCGTTTGTTAATTGGTACCATACAATTAATTGTGCTCTTATATCCATCCGATTTAAGTTTGGATTGAAATAATACGAGTAATTAATTTATATTTTAATTACGTTGCAAATTTACCTACAGTAAAAACAAACTTTTACAATAACACCGAACTCGCTGTAACTGACAGGATAGTTAACTAACAGCTTCCCCTATGATCACTAAATTTATTTTGATCACGAATGAAGGCGAAGAGGATGTACCCAGAAGGGAAATATTGGTGAATGACATTTTTACTGTTTGTTTCCCCTCAACTTGACTGTAGGCCGAATGATGTTTTAACGCAGCTCTGCGAAAACGAACACACTCTACGAAACACAGGATATTTACAAGCAAAAAAGTGCATTGTTGATTCTTTGAGCAGCAATGTTACTAATTACTGAAATGATCATGTGGGATCGAAGAATGCCTAGTAAGGCCTTGTACTTATTTATTGATTGTGTTCGCGAGCTGTGCTTTCTTCCTGCGTCTTCAGGAAACATGGTTACTACAACACAAAATTATCTCTACCCTTAGTGATAGTAATCCAAACTTCATTTTTTTTGGGAACCACATCGGAAAACTCGAACGCTGGAATCTCACAGGTAGGCCGTACGGTGGCCTGGCTGTGTTATGAAGAAAGATGGTAAGTGACAAATTGTTGATTGTGATGACGAGAGATCGCTGGGAGTTACACTAAATACCTCTAGAGGTATTGTTCTACTTATAAACGTGTACATGTCCCAGTGGCATTCTGATAATATGCCGGATTTTTTTTTATGCTTAGGTTGTATTAGAGGTATATCTGAAGTCTCTCATTATGCTCATCTGTTTGTCGTTTGGGATTGGAATGCCGATATTCTGGATGGAACGCGAACCGTTTTTTCGGATAAATTGGACGATTTTGTGTGCGTCTTTCAATCTAACAATGGTGGATCCGTTCCTTCTCCCCAACTGCGCTTTTACTTACATGACAATTTATCGCGGCAGCCCAGTTATGTCTTGGCTAGACCATGTATTAGTGTCACAAGTTAATTATAGTTTGTCAGAGTTGCAAGTTCTGTATAGTTATTGTCAGATCTGACCACTTCCCTTATCAATTTTTGACATGAGACTTTTCTTTCTCGACTGCGGGTGTCATTTTCACTGCCTGAGACTACTTCGCTTGTGCTTGATTGGTCCGCAGCGTCTTCGATGTGTGCCTTGAAGTATGTCCAGGGAATACCTAATCGCAAAAAGGGCCGTAATATTTCAGGTTGGAATTCGGTTGTTAAGCCTGTATATGACAAATACCATGCTTGTTTTCTTATTGGGTTCAGCTAGATAGACCCCTGCTTGGGCAAGCAGTTAAGCCAATGAAATCATCGAGAGCGCAATCGTAGAGTTGGGATACATCAAATTTGGTCGCTTGTAAAACGAATGCATGGCTCACAGTCCGCTTCATTGCCGCTTTCTTTGAACGGTGTGTCGGGTTGAGGTAACATAGTGAACCTTTGGAGTAATTCTTTTAAAACTCTGTTTAAATCGTTGCCTTCCTCGTTGACCGGTGTCAATGATCTTTCCCTTGGTTTGCCGTTCGGGTTTGAACCTATTAATTTCGAGCACAGCTTAATCATCTAGGCAGTTTTGCAAGCTCGATTTGATTTTGGGACACAGCGCGGGAGCCACAACCATACGACGCTCGCGGCCTGAGTTAGAACTTCGCAGTAGACTGTTGGCAAATGCATCGTGGCGGGGGGCTTTGCGGGACTAACTGCTAATTGTAAGAAGTGCGCATGCGGTCGATACCAGATGGCAACAGTTATAATACGTGTTAAGATTAACTGAGGCAGTATTTCTAGATAGTAATTAATGGTCGTACTAAACACTAGTGAAAATGGTCGTGTCGAATTACCTGTTTAAGTTGCTGACCCCAGGGATAGCTCATTCCGGAAAAAGGTGTGCCCCAAACCATTTCGTAAATCAAAAGTAATGAAGCATTAATCACAAACGAAAAATATTTCTTTGGTATTTTGGTGGTTTTCAGCTTTTGAACATTACTTCCTACCCCCAAGATCAAAAGCAGTCGAATTTCTTTTTTCGATTTTTGATGGATGGTTCAAGTATTACAGGATGGATGGTTCAAGTATTCATTTGTGGACTAGTAGTAATAATAATACAACACTGGACTAGTTGGCTAAGGGCTACTTTACTATCGTGTTGGTTGTAGTATCCGAATATTTTGTACTATATTTATACTACTATTTTTTACCATCACGATATTTTGTATATTAGCGATCATAATTTACATTCTTTACAGATTTACTGTATCGCTCAATATCGAATCGCTCCAAAGTAAATTAAGGTTTAGGTTTACAGTTGACCTTCTTGCCTTCTTTTTCAGGCGATCACAGCAGTTCATTCTCCTACTCTGCTTATTTCGAGTTAAACAAAACACGACAAAGCGAGCCCTCCCCTGCATTTTCACGATAGAGCGACAGAGCCGAACAAGTGTAATTTATTGTTATAAAAACTGATTAACAAAAAACACATTCGTGACGTATGACGTCCGAATCCCTATATTCAATGGGTATTCAAATCCGCGTATCTTCATTTTCTTGACTTTTCAGGAGGCAATTAAAACTAACTAATTTGTCAATTGAACGAGGAAAAATCAAAGAAAAATAAGAAAGGTAGTTTGAAAGATGCTCTTTTAAGTAGATTATATAAGTGAAATGTACTCGTAATCGAAGTCGAGAAAAGAAGATACTGTTTTTTGACCTGATAGATTTGAACATTTTCTGGATTTACGTCATTTTGATACATGTAAAATCTAGTGCACTCGGAGTAATATTCAGTTATAGTATTATGAAAACAATACAAAAGGTAAGAAAAAATAATGTCAGAATTCAAAGATGTGAAACAAGTGCTTCATAGAAGCTCCAAACTTGCTGGGGCATGATCTGTCTGAGCTCCATCAGGTGTTTTCCCTACAGTGGCTGGAGAGGCAGTTTGGTGGCATGAAGCGATGCAAAGTCTTTTCTGTCGATGGTACGAATTCTTTGCAAACTTGCCAGTCCTCGTCGAAGTCAAGAGCATACCATATCGCTCGGTCCTGACAAAGAATTCCTCGTATGTCACGAACTTCAGGATCACCAGCTTTCTTACCAGGCCTTATAGACTCAACAAATCGAAGCTGCTTGAAGTCTTTGAAGAAACCGTGCTCAAGCATGACGCACTCGAACGGGGATTTAGGCCTTGTCTGTTTGATCTGGTTTAGTAACTCGTAAGGAACGAACAAGTCTTGGTTTCTAATCTTCCTTACAATTAGAGAGTGCATGCTGTCGCACTCCATCTGAGTATGACCCACTACTAGATATTTTTCGTAAATAGTGACTGAGCACTCATGGCTTAACTGTAGTAAAGCGCTTGAAATTATTGCGTTTCGGTTCTGGTACCCAAAGCTATCAGACCATAAAATAAGTCATCTTTCCCTTGGCGATTTCCTTTCGGAGAAAATCTATGATGATGCTGCTGAATTCATTCGACGACAATTCTCCTTCAGTTTCGTCCCAAAGATAGCAATACCCTACTTTGGTTCCAATGTCAAAGACAGTGAAACAGTGAACATTTATTTTACTTTTGTAATAAAGCATACTTGCTTGACTTCTCGGTAGCTGAAGAAGGGACTGCAAATCCATTGTGTACACACCACAGTTTCACTTGTTCGCTCTTTATCCTTGTTCTTCGCTAGCTTTGTCTTTGAGATCGCGGTGCTTATTCCACACCTCTTCTGACACATTACCTTGTTCATGCCCTTTGCAGACACATTGGTCTTTTTTGGGCTTGTAAATAAACTAGACAGCAGAATGCAAAAAAAGAAATAAATGCAAATTCAAAACAAACTGACGGAAATTATATTGTAACTCATTGGTCAAACCAAGAGGACCGGTCGGTTGTCAAAAACAAAACAACTGCGAACGTAAAACAAACATTCAAACTAGACAGCAGAATGCAAAAAAGATAAATAAATGTGGATTCAAAACAAACATCTAGAAATTATATTGTAACTCGTTATTCAGTTCAAGGGGGCCGATGGTCGGTCTAAAACAAAACAATTGCAAACTTACAACAAACATACAGAGTAGACAGTAGAATTAAACAAATTAAATAAGTGAGAATTCAAAAAACAGCCGTAAATAATATTGTAACTCGTTGGTCAAAAATAAATATAAACTAGAACCAACTTCGAGAATAAATGGATAGGAACAAAAGAATTAATATTTTACGAGTAATTTAAACAAAGATACGGATCTTCTTCGTTCATCTCTTCCGGTCGTAGTCCGACGCAAGACAAATGGAACCATTCTTGACACAGATCAAACGGATGAAGCAAATAAACACATAGATGAGGTACTCTTATGTACTGGTACTTTGACATTATTAGTTTTAAAATAAAGCATCAAGATGTCTCTATAGGCAATAGCATTTGCAGTGGCATTATTAGAGCTCGGTCTTCCTGTATCTGTCATATTTGTGTCGTTAGCAATTATCTGCCTCCTCAGTCCATTCATCTGGCCATCTGAATCTGCCATATTATGTTCAATATACCTCCGTTGAGAAATGTTGAGGAGTCGAAACTGCGAAGGTAGTTTCCCATTTGAACCAGTACAAACATTCGTAGTAAGCATCATAAATTGCTAGTATATTGGGTTAAAAGAATTGCTTATAATTGTAGTATCCAGAACTAGATCCTCCAGGAGCATCTATGTGTATTTGCTTCCATTCGAATGCTCCTATACAGTTGTTGAAATACCATTATTTCCGAAATTCTTTGCTTATATCTTCAAACTTTCTCTGAGTTGTGGAGGTTTAAGGTAAACTTTCCTTAGCTCAGTCGATATAGCACGACATGTTTCCCGTATAACTGTGCTCACAGGTGAAAAACTTAGTCTGAACTATGAGGAATTACCCATCATCGAGCTAACTTCTGCTAAATATCTGCTGGTCAATGCAAGTCACAGGCTCCCGTCCACAGTCACTGGTTCGTCCACAGTCACAGGCTCCCGTCCACATTTTTTTTTTCAGAAGATGAGGTGTAACAAGGTTAACCAAATACTTGTTGATACTTTTCCGCATCTCTGGATACCAACATCTCTTTCATCAAATTAGAGTAGTTACTTTGTCTCTTTGTCAGGACAATGGTGTTTTCACCTATTTCACCCATGAGTCATTACTAAAATGGAATAAAGTCTATATCTAAAAGGGGAATCTTTATTTCGTAACCTTTTTTCTTTCACACCATGCATGGCGTTTAGCCTGTGGTGCATGCACCGACAGTATGCAGATAAAAAATACGGTGCATAATAAAGTAAGTAAGTAATTTATTTATTTCCCGCCATGTCGGAAAGGCGGAGTAAATGAAGAAAGTGAACAAAACACCATTTCCAAAAGGGTAGCACTTGCATCTTGAATTTTGAACTTCTCCGTCAATGTAAGGTTATGACTTAATTTCGATAAGTGGAGCAGGTGCTCTGCATATTTGAAATGATATGATCTCATCTTTTTAATCTCCTTCTTTCGCAGAACATGAGTGACGCCAGAACGAAATAGAATAGAAGGAGCGCAGAAGGTGCTTTACAAATTTCCCAAAGCTTTACGATTATAGTGCCCCCGATTGGGGACGATGCGCCCATAGGCGGTACGGATTGATCTAGAAACTTCTTGAACAACCGAAGAGCAAAATTTTGACAATGAAGATTTGAATGTTATGCCGAGCCACCGTAGAGAGTCTGTTGATTTGACCATGAACGATCCCAGAGAGATAGAAGCTTGATACATTCGAACCATTTGACGAAGGGTTGAAATGCAGGTACTCACATTTTGACAGGTTAACGTCAAGGCCAATTTTGAGAAGTTCTGACGACAGCTTACTTACATTTTTTGTTAGTGTGGATCGGCTACGGCTTACTAAGAGCAAGTCGTCCGCATAGGCTATGTAGCTGAAGGCATGGTATTTATAAAAGTAAGCAGGATGCAAAGAATCAAGACAAGAAGATATGGCGGATTTTTATATGTAGGGAGATAAGACTCATCCTTGACGAACACCAGTTCGGACTGGAATAATCTCTGACAAGCTACCTTGCCATTTGAACCTTACTGAAGAATGACCATACCAAAATTTTAAGAGATAGACAACTGACAGATTCACTCCAGAAGTAATGAGATATATTGTCAAAAGCTCCAGCTATATCTATAGAACATATATGTATAGCAGACTTGTCGCGGGTAGCCTGTTTCATCATTTTTTTTAATATGTGATGAGCGTGCGCACAACTGGCGCTCGAACGGTATCCAAACTGCATTGAACCAAAGCGACATTTTTCAACTATTTATGGACGAAGGACGTATTTCTGGATTTTGCTTATGGTACAAGAAACTGTAATTTGCCGATAGCTTTTGCAAAGGTCCGCGTCTTTCCCTCGCTCAATCACCGATGTTATAGTACCCGAGAGGAAACTACTCGGAACCGAACCCTGACATAAACAAATTTGAAATAGCAACTGAAGGTGTTGTGTTAAAGCTGGACACTCAGTTTTGAAAAAATCGGCACTAGGCCATCAGAATCTGTAGAACCAGTTCTTCTTAATTTTCGGAAAGCAATTTCGATGGAAGAACAAGTGACGGGAAGAACAGAAGATTGAAATATCTTCCTTGGTAGGTATTTAAGAAGTAAATTTTCGAAGTGCTGCTGAATCTGGTTTTTGCAACCACTGAATAGACCACTGTAGTGGTTGGTCCAGTCAGCCATCGTTAGCGTCGAAGGAGGTACAGCTGAACCTTTATCTATACGATGGAGCTTTTGCCACGGTGTTTTTAATGTCAATTTTATTGTAGTAAGAATCAGTCTACCACAAACCCCTGGTTTATACCATGTTCAGGCTTCAAACTTTGCCTGCATCTAAAACTGTGAACCCTATGCCAAATGTTGGATACATGTGGGTCAACACTGACTAACTCAATTGGTTAATTTCTGAGCAAACATTAATTTTAAATTGCAAACATTACTCTTCTTAGTTTTATTTGGATGGGATTACCAGCCTGTGAGATTGTGGGAAGCATTCGGCATAACACAGTAACAGGTTATGCAGAGCACCATGTATGTCCGATGTTTGCAGTAGGGTATTCAAATATTATGGGTTGTCGTTGACTAGTAAGCATTGTTTGCCCTAAGTACGTGTTCGTACTTTCTCGTGAAGTTTTAGCTCATGTGTTTTAACTCGTTGGTCAAATCAAGGGGGTCGGTCGTAAAACAAACAAAAAACTAGACTGCAGAATGAAGAAAAACCGAAAAAAAAAAAAAACAGCTGTAAACTATATTGTAACTCGATGGACAAACCTAGGGGGCCGGTCGTGGGTCGAAAACAAAACATTTGCGCACTTAAAACAAACATATAAACTAGACAGCAGAATGCAAAATAAATAAATAAATGCAAATTTAAAACAAACAGCCGGAAATTGTATTGTAACTCATTGGTCAAACCAAGGGGGCCGGTCGTGGGTCAAAAACAAAACAATTGCGAACGTAAAACAAACATTCAAACTAGACAGCAGAATGCAAAAAAAGGCAATAAATGCGGATGCAAAACAAACATCAGAAGGTTCAGAATAAAATTTAAATTCTCTGCCCATCCAAATTGCGCCCCATAGCAGAGACAAATTTTCCATTATTGAGTGAAATTTCCCTTGGATATTTTCTAGTGAACCTTACCTTTGATATTTCCAAGTGAACAGCGAATTTTCCCTTTCACATTTACCCATGAGTTTTACCTGTGATATTTTCAAGTGAATTCTGCAAATGATTTCTTTTTTTTTAGTTAGCGGAGCGGCATCGTGAAATTTCCCTTTGATATTTACCCGTGAATTTTACTGTTTATTCCTCCTCGGGAAATTTGGCGAAGATTGCCTGAATTTTACCCTTGATTGTTCCTCATGATTTCTCCTAGTAAACGGTGAGTTTTCGCTTTAGGATTTCCTCATGAAGCTTCACTGTGATATTTCCCACTGAATTCTACCACTGGCTTTGACCCCGCGAATTTTATAGTTGATTTCTCTTCGGGAAATTCTGACCGTCATATAATGGTCGACGTATTTAGTGCCATGTCGGCGCTACGAGTTGAATCAATAAACATATCTATCTATCTATCCATCTGTAGCGCATGCTACGCGCCTAACGGATACTGGGCATTCTTCTTGAAATCTGGCTGGATGACGGTCAGATCTTTCAGCCAGTACATCCAACATGTTGATGCGTGGGCAAGTAAAATGCTACGCCTCGTCACTTCCTCATAATACTCGACACTGGAACTTAAAAGTTGAAGCAAATGCACGTCCGAGGGGCATTCTTTTAATACTCCTTCCTCCGAGCGCAACCCACTGCCTATAAACCCTTGACATCATGCCCTTCGCTTCCCTTAAAGCGCATTCCGAAACGTGCGTTAGGAACTTTAGGACAGACTTTCCCGGCGTCTAATTGACCACTGAGCTGGCCCTATCTCTCCTTCTAAAGGCTCTCAGGATGGTGGAGCAAAGCATCAGGGACTTTATTTTGGGAACCTGGTCTCTAAGTTACTTCAAAGTCAAAATCTTGGAGAGTAAGAACCCAGCGAGCCGTACGTCCCATAGGCTCTTTTGTGGATAACAGCCACTTGAGACTTTGGTGGTCAGTCTCTACCTTAAATCGAACCCCATAGAGGTACTGACGATACAGTTTGGTGAAGTAAACTACAGAAAGACATTCCTTGTCCGTAACAGAATAATTTTGTTCTGCCATTTTTAATCTTCGCGAACCGTAATGTCTGACAACTTTCCGTCCGTCCTGAATCTGAGAAAGTTTAACCGCAATGGCAATATTTGAGGCGTCACAAGCTAGGATATAGTCACCTTTTCCGATCCGAGGCAGTCCCAAAATGGGTGACGAAATCAACTTTTCTTCCAGTATACTTCCGGAACCAAGAAAATAGTCCGAGAGCGGAACGAAGATCCGCTAAATTTGAAGGATAATCGAGCTTCTCGACAGTGCGGATCTTTTCTGGGTCCGGACGTATAGAGCCATGCCAAACCAAATGCCCAAGCACTACAACCGATTACGCTAAAAATTTGCACTTCGATGGTCTAAGACGGATGTTAGATTCACGAAATACTGCGAATACTACTTCTAAAACACTAAGGTGGCGTTCGGTGTTTTCCGTATGAGATATGAGATCATCTAAAGAACATTCCAACGTCTTATGCAAAATATTTCTGAAAACTCTCTCCAACAGTCTCTGGAAAGTAGATGGCATATTACACAACCCAAATGGTGTTCGTTTGAATCAAAACAGACCGAAAGTCGTAGTAATTCTTTATAAATCTATCATTAGGGTCAACTGGAACTTGGTAAACATCCAGAATGAAATCCATTTCTGAGAAACCGACTATTTGCCATTCTGTCTAAAATGTCTTGGATTAATGGCAATGAATAGCAATCTTTTACAGTATCTTTGTTGAGTTTACGATAATCCACTGCAATACGGTAGTCGCCATTTTTCTTCTTAATCAAAATTACCGTTGCCGCATAGGGTCCATCACCTTCCTCAATAATCCCAGCTTCGCTGAAATCATCGTCAAATCCTTTGTGGTCACGGGCTTGTATCCATTTAACAAGCGCGCTGCCGCTTATTAGAAAATACTTGCGGGTGAAGAATTAGCCGAGGAAGAACAGGCGGCGGGTCATGAACCATTTAATGATGAGAGACAATTTTGAAGAGTCGGAATGTAGCTCCGAAGCTACAGAAGGAGTCCAAGCCCTCATCGCAAGAGACTGCCTAGCATTCACTGCGATATCTCGAATATTTCCATCGAAACTCAAGGCTCAAAAAAGAATTCAGAAGGTTATTTTTGAAACACGAGATTGTCAAACAACCTTTTCCAGTATTGGAAAGAACTCATGCAGCTGTCAACAATGCGAGCAAAGAGGCGTCTGTCACAGAACATGATGTTAGCTCCCGATCTGCCGCTACAGACCCAAAGCATGACGATCGAATTCCCAGCACTTTAGCCAAACCGGTCCAGGCCAGGTGCCCTATCCCCAGAACTACCCCCCCCCCTCCCCCCAAAAAAAACACCTTATAACTACAGCTCCGCAGACAAAGCCTGTCACTCAGGTCGAGATGAAGACTAGCAGGAAGAGTAGCAAAAGCATCGTGGACGCCCCCTACCACTAGAACAGAAAGTTCAAGGCAGCCTCAACTTCCGTGGCAGCTTCAGCGTCCGTGGCAGCGTCAAGTTCTCAAGGGTACAATTCAGGCACTCCAGCAGTTTCTGACTTGTTTGTGTTTTCAAAAAAAAACAGCAAGTGCCAAGCCAACTCGCCTCGCATTTCAAGGTAGACAATTGTCATTTATTATGACTTCTTATTCCGTTGTTTTTTGAGGGGATCTCAGGAATCTAGTTGCGCGTTACCCATGATTTCGTAAATTTTGTCCTTTCGCCTGTCTCTCCGTCTGTTAGAACCATAGCTGTCTAAGATGTGGTGCTTCCCTACAAAACTTGGTGTAAGGATCCTTTGGGTTAAAGTACATGTCAGGTTATAGATGTGCCTTTCAAACCTCATATTTAGGACCTTTAAATTAAGGGTAGAATAAGGATATTTTATTCTGTCTCATGTTCGTTTTTCCTTTCAAGGTCATCCAATCAGGGAATCGGAAGAATTCAGAAAACATCTAGAAGCAGCAAAAAAAAGGAGAGCCAGTGAAAAAAGGAAAATTAAACAGGAAAAAAAAAACAGTCCAGACAGCGGAGCATCGAACGATCGGTGTGCCTTCGAACATTGCGTGTTATCAGAAGGTCGAAAGAAGGTGATTAGGGGTAGAAAAAAGAAGGGGGCGGGAGAAGACAGATTATTGATATTTAGATATACCCTCCCCCTAAGCACAATCCTCCCCCTAGCCGAATCCTCCCCCTAAGAGTATTTCCGGGATAACAGCAACAGAGTTCCACTTCCTAATATCGCCTCGGTGGCTCACAACCCATGCAGGCGGACACGAAACGGCGCACATCGTGGTCTAGGCTTATCCAATAGAAACTTGCTCTTAGGAATTAGATGGTGTGCTCACTTGTCTGTGTGTGAGCTTGGAAGACAAGGCTCATGCGGAACTTCTGCGGGACTACTAAAGAGATTTCGGATTCTCTGAAGATACGAAATAGGGCTCCTTCGAACTCTTGGAACTGTACGTCCGATCTGTTGTGTCTCTTGACAGACTCGACGGCTTTCTGGATGCTTAGGTCGTGGCTCGACAATTCTACTAGCTCGGCCCATGACATGTTGTTGCCTACGAACAACTCGAATTGCTCTCGAACGATCTTTGCTCTTTCGACGAGGGAAGCCACTGAAAAATAACACTAAAATCAATCAATCAATCAATTTATTTTGCCAATATCATTATAAGATAGTTTGGACGCGTCACAAAGAAGACAATGATACAAAACACACAACATGCACAATTGAGATTAAGCAGAAATATTGACAGTTATAAATAAATAAACTAAATCAAAAATATATTTACAATTACTCAGATTTTATATTTACAATTTAATTCAGTCAGCAGTCAATTTCTCTGAGCTTGTTTTCATTAAAATTCTGAACGAAATAAGGCACAAACGACTTCTCATAGCGGCTTGTCCTGCAAGGAGGCGTTTGTAGCTGCTTCACTTCACTCAGCTTTGATTTGAGTCTTGTATTTGGACGACTTTTTGTAACTATTTTGTCCGTGAAGTCTGGCAGAATGTTTCGGTGTAACGGGGAAGCAAGACATTTCTTGCCAAAGTCAATCAGTAGGCAGTGCCTGCGGCTGGAAAGCGTTTGCAGTCTTAGCGTTTCTAGACTTGACTCGTAGTCGTTATACTGGCTACCCAAGAGGATCTTGCAGACCCTCTTTTGTAGTGCCTCAAGCTTGTCCGTCTGATCCTGTGATAATGCTGCATGCCATACCGGACAGGCATATTCAAGGTTGGGCTGAATGTGTGTCTTGTACACTGTTAAGAGAACCTTCCGGTCCTGGGAGAATCGTCGAACCACCGCAAATAGTTGAAGAAGTAACCCGCCTTTCTTGATTATATTGTTTACTTGGGTTTTCCAGCTCAAGTCGCTGTCAATGAGAATGCCAAGGATTTTTACCGAGTTTACTGTAGATAGACCAAGGCTCTGGATACACGGTACTTCTCTTTTCAGGAAGCAAAACCTGAGGATGGAGCTCTTCTCTGTGCTGAGCGTTAGCTTGACATCCTCGGCATCACTTGTCAGTGTTTCAATCCTCGAAACCAGAGGATCTTCGCCTGTCGGGTCGCTTAACTTGCGGAGTACATTGATTGAAAGATCATCAGCAAATTTGTATTTGTTTTTGATGTCTTGAAGGAGTCGGTTGATCACGATCAGGAAGACCAGCGGTCCTAGCTTAGTTCCTTGAGGCGCTCCGCAAGTTATCGCTTTCACCTCCGAGATGACGTTCTTTAGTATGACTCTTTGGGAGCGGCCAGAGAGAAAACCAGCCAGCATGCACAATGAGTGCTGACTTGCTCCCATTTTAGCCGCTTCTTGTAGAACAGTTTTGTGGTCCAAGAGGTCGAACGCTTTCACAAAGTCAGCAATAATGGCCTAATTGTCAATTAGGCTAATGGATACGTAATACGTAAGTACACGTACACTAACATTCACAATTATTTACAGGAATGGTTCCCCTGGAGAGGCCGTCTGCATTGGAGTTTTCTGCCCCTTTTTTCCTGGAGAACGTGATCTTAAAAGGTTGTAAAACTAAAGCCCAGCGGGCCAATCATGGGTTGCTATTCTTCATTTTGTTCAACCACACGAGAGGGGCGTGATCTGTTTGGACTTCGAATTCACGCCCTTCTAGATAATAATAGAGTTTTTGAACGGCCCATTTAATGGAAAGGCACTCTCTTTCTATAGTTGAGAACGCTTTTTCAGCAGGAGTCAAAGATCGGCTGTGGTATATAAACGGTCTTTCCATATTATCGTGAATCTGTGCTCCTACTACCCCCAGCCCTTCCCCTGAGGCGTCTACTTGGACGACTATCTGTTTTGATGGGTCAAAACAGTGCATAACTCGGTCACTCGCTAGTTTTGCTTTGAGCTCATTAAAGGCCGATTCACACTTGTCGTTCCATTCGACGAGCATGGGTTTTAACTTCAACGTTAGGTCGACTAGAGGTCGAGCGATCATGGCGCGGTTTTTAATGAGTCCCTGATAATAACTGACTAGACCTAGAAAGGCTTTCACATCTTTCTTACTAATGGGTCTAGGAAAATTTTTGACGGCTCCTGCTTTCTCTTCGGACAGTGCAATTTTCCCATTACCGACGACGTAACCGAGATACGTGGCTCCTTGTATCCAATCCGACATTTTTTTGGATTCGCCGTTAGGTTTGCTGCACGTAATTTTTTGAGGACCTTCCTAATGTGCTGTACATGGTCTTCCCATGTATCACTGAAAATCACGACGTCGTCGTAATAAGCTCCTGCGAAACTCTCTAAACCTTCTAACAATTCGTCCATCATTTTCGGGAAGGTGGCTCCAGCGTCGCGCAACCCAAATGGCATCCTAAGAAATTCCCACTGACCAGACGAAAGAAGTCTTAGGAATACTAGATTCTTCAATTCCTAACTGGAAATATCCTTTGGTAAGATCGAAAATGCTAATGAACTTTGCGTTGCCGACTTTCGTGATTAATTCGTCTGTCCGCGGCATCGGGTAAGGGTCAGGATTTTCAGTTATTGCGTTAAGCGCACGGTAGTCACAACATAGCCTAATTGACTGGTCCTTTTTAGGGACGACTACTATTGGGCTGGACCAGCTGCTACGCGAAGGACGAATAATTCCTGCTTCTAACATTCGTTTTATTTCCTTATCGACTGCTTTGCGTCTGCTTTCGGGTATTCTGTATGCTGGTCTTCGAACAGGCTTAGCAGAACCTGTGTCGATTTTATGAACGGCCATATCAGTTTTCCCCGGGACCTCACTCAAAGTGTCCCTGTATTCTAGTAATATCTTCCGAATCTGCTCGTGGTTTTCTCTACTCAAATCCGGACTAATATGTACTTGTTGGAAACCGTTTGTTTTACACGACTCAAATGTCACGATCCTTAACTTCGATTCATCGCTATTTTCGTCAACAGGTAACACCACGGTGAAATAGCAAGGCTGAGGCTTTCTGCATGCAAAACTTTCTTCTTTTTTTGGCCGAGAAAACCAGTTACTTCTTAATTCGACTTACCTAACTTTTTCGTGACTGTCACAGGGCCGGACCAACGGCGTTCCAGTTTACTCCCTGGTGTCTGCAATAGGACCAGCGCTTTGTCTCCAACTTCGAGTGATTTTGGCGCACCTGACGTCTTTTTATCGTATTGGTCCTTTTGAGTCGATGAGGCTGCTTCAGAAGTCGTTGCTGCGGCGCTCCTGATTGCGTCTAGCCTTTCCTTCAGCTGTAAAGGAAAGGAAATATTGTTAACGTTTGGCGGCACGCTGTTTTCTAAGGTCGGAGAATCTACGAATCCTTCTTTCAGAACTTCTAAAGGGCCCCTAGGGTCTTTTCCGAAAAGCATTTCGTAAGGCGAAAATTTTGTTGACTCTTGGATTACTTCCCTATACGAAAACAGCACAAACGGTAGTAGCTCCTCCCATTTCTTTGGGTCGGCCATAGCGCATTTTCGAAGCATGCTTACGACCGGACCGTTCATTCGTTCGCATAATCCGTCGGTTTCTGGATGAAAAGGGCTAGTTCTTGTTTGCTTCACCCCTGGTTCTGTCAGCATATCTCGTAGTGGCTTTGCCAGCAAGTTGGCTCCCTGATCATTTATAAGCTGTTTTGGGAAACCGAATCTACCGAAGAAATCGCGGAACGAGTCCATTATCTTGTTAGTTGTAGCCGAGCGCAGCGCGTAAGCCTCCGGCCATTTCGTAAAATAGTCGACTATGACTAAGATCCATCTGTTTCCCTTGGATGAACGTTTAAGTGGTCCTATCATGTCGGCTCCTATAATCTCAAAGGGTCTACTAGCCTTAGGCATCTTTTGAATCTCTTGTCGTTCTCGCAGTCAGCTGACATGCGCTACAACGTAGACAGTAGTTTGCTACGTCGCGAAATAGCCCGGGCCAGTAAAAATGACGTGATATCCTATCTGCCGTCTTGCGTCTGCCTAAATGACCGCCTAATTTCGAACTATGGGCCTGCTCTAAGACCTGTTGTCTATGACAGCGGGGCAAAACTAGTTGTCGACGATCTCCTATGTTGCTGACCTTAACCCTGTAAAGCAAGTTGTTGTCTATGATAAACCGTACCTCTTTCATATCAGACTTGAGCTCTCTGCTGATCTTCGTGACCTCGTTCAGTGTCGCGATACTTTCAGCCGCCTTCCTCCTGAGTATGTCCAAGGTTTGGTCCGCAGCTTGGTCCACCTCGAATGAACCAGACTTTTCGCCAACTGGAGTCTCTGCTGTCTTCGACGCGTACTTTCTCTGTACCGCTCGCCTAGCACTCCTGGTCTGGCGCTCTTTGGGGCTCCCTTCCTGAATGACGCTGTCGTCGAAGGCAAACACTTCAGAGACGTTACAGTCTAGAACTGGCTTTGATCGTTTGGCTCTTGGCTAGCAAGTCGTGGTGCTCTCTCACGGTTGTGGCTGGAGTCGGAACTCGAAGAGCGAGAACTAGTGGCGCTAGAACTGGAACTTGTGGAGTCCGATCTACTCGAAGAGCTTGAGCGCTCCCTCCTTGCACGTTTACCTAGAAGAGACCAGAAATTCTTAAAATTTCTACCGATAATCACTGGGTGAGGCAAATTATCTGAGACTGCTACGCTCATTTTCTCGCTTACTCTTTCCCCGTTCGGCAAATCTACTGTCAGGGTCACTTGGGCGCTCTTGAGACTCTGAACGTGAGAATACACACATCCGACGTTAATGATCTTATCCCGATCAATATCCGGGTCCTTAACGAATTTTCTGTGTACTATACATATTTCGCTCCTGCTATCGATAAGCATATTCGTCCTAAAACCGTTCACGTCACCAAATGTAATCTGTGCTTCGGTACGAACTGGCTGTCGAGGATTGACTAGTATACCATCTAGCGGTGCTTTCTTCCTATGAGTGAAAACTACGACGCTCTTACTAAAAGGTATTTTCCCCAGGCCTTTCTTAACTTCGGACCTTGGCTCTTTTTTTCGCTTTGGGCAATCCCTATAAACGTGCTCAGTCGACTCGCACTCGAAACATTTTCTAGGACCTGTATCGGACTGAAACCTACCTTTACGTTTCTGGCCGTCGTCGTCGTTGTGCTTCTTGTTCGCCATCTTATATGGTTTATGAGCTTCCGCAAAATGGTTCGATATAATAACTGCCTCTTCAACTGACTTCGGCGCCTGCTCTTTCAGCCGAATAACCAAACCTGGAAAGGTTACGCTATTAATGAACTGCTCAAGGACTAAGTGCGAAACCACTGACTTCATTTTTCGGTCCGCGAGATCTGTTTCCGTAAGCGTTAGCCATTTTGTGCAGTACATTCGAAGCTTGTCCGCGTGCTCTTGAAAATTGTTCGTATTATTTGATTTTATCTCCCTGAATTTAATTCGATAACTTTCTGGCGAAATGTTGTATTTCTGCAGAATAGCGCTCTTCACTGTAGAAAATCTACGAAGCTGATCATGACTAAGGCTAGCGACGGCTTCTAGAGCCCTACCGGATAGTAATGGCGTAAGCTTTAAAACTTTAGTGGCTTCATCCCAGCCACAAAGAGTAGCGGTAGATTCGTAGACTGATAAAAAACTGTCGATATCGTCCGAATCCCCCATTTTGTGAAGGGTTGGTTCCCTTGGCTTTGAGAGCCTGTCAAGGAGCTGCTGTCTTTCTAAGTCGTATCTAAACTGATCACTCGCTTGCTTATCACGCATTAAATCTACTAGATCTTTGAATTGCTGCACGAGATCATTTAGGCCTACTTGGCTCAGACCAGATTGGCTCCCTTGACCGAAACTCTCTTGGTCTACCTTATTTGCGAAGGACTTGTCATCCCCTTGATTAGTCATCGTATTTGGGAAAGGTTGCGTTGGTTCTGAATCACGTAAATAATAAGAAGAACTTGCGATGTTTTTTTCTCGTACAAGGTTCCCTACGGCTCTGGCTTCGAAACCGCGACCTACTGGTACTAATTCTACATGCGCAAACTGTTCCTTATTCGATCGAGTGACGATCCCTTCGATTACGTTTTCCAGATTTGTGGCAATACTTTCCCTAATTCCAAATCCCACTGCTGCCACCAGATGTGACGATAACTACTCAAGTGAGACAAGACTTGATTGATCAAGCACAAAAAGGTAACTATCCTAGATTAACCTCGCGACTTCCGAGGTTAATTTATTCATTCAACACTTCCCAGTATGCACGGCGAGGAAATAGCACTAGCAGTGGCGGAAATACAATATTATCGTCACAGTCTCTAACCCGGAAGTATGTCACAATATTTCCGTGAAATTAACTGATTGGCCGACTTTGATGTGCTCCAACCAATATCTATGACAAGCGCTCAAAACGTTAGAAGTAAAATGTTTGTCATATCTTGTTTACGAACAAAGTAAGAACCAGTCGCTGTTGACGAGGAAACAATTGTACATTCGTATTGCATATAATAAGTCTAACTAGTTACATTACGCAAATAATAGAGCCATCCAGATACAATAGAAATCTCACATGTCAAAACGTCAGTCAGGTACTATGACACGTGTCATACATGCCGACAAAAAGTGTGTCATAGTACGCGACTCCCCCTTTTTTATCCCCCTCAACTGTGTCAATATCAAGCAGTTTTTCAACTGCCAGTGATAATTAAATACCTTATCAAGATCCCTGCAACAAATGATTATTCTATGTTATACCACCTGATCACATGGGAATTCTTAGTGAAAAAGAAACTTTCTTTGAGGGTAAAAAAAAATATGTTTTTTAACATAACTTCTGTTCTTAGTAAGTAATTTTTTTTTGGAAAACTCGTTTCTCCTTTGTATAGTAGATGTTTCTCAACTGGTGCGAGCACCGATGAATAAATTCAATAGAAACAATAGTTCCTGGAGTGTATCACACTACCTGCCATATCGTACCACCCGATTCTCCCCTACCTATTCAGGCGTTTTCAGAGGCCCTAGATTACCAATTTTGGCTAAATGCTTGTTACCTTTAGTCAGAACAGATATGGTATTCAGTCATAAAGTTCCAAACTCCTTTAAAGCAAATCGAACAAAATACTAGGCTCTTTAGTTTGGAATGACGAAAGTGAGATTACTTTTTCAGATATCACGCTCAGTTGGCATGGTTGGACCGTGATAGCTGAATATCAGATACCACAATAACTGCAACAACTACTTTAGGCTGTGGTTCGCTGACACCATATTCTCTGCTAAACCGCAACCATTGTTTTATTATATTCAAGAATTTCTTGCAGAGTAAAGAATTTAGACCGGAACAGTCTGCAGATTTGTCAACTATAGGTGGAGTATCCAACCTCGTTGTTACAGATCCTCGTTTTCCTCTCGTCAATTATGCAAAACTCCTTTAGAAGGCCTATAAAATGCTGTAAAACTCACCAGAAATCGCAAAGAAAAAATAAGTGACCGAGTTTGTGTTTCGGCTATCGAGCTCACGTACAGAATAATAGCATTAAACAAGTTCGTCGCGAAGGTTCTGTTGAGACTTAGGTCTAGACTTACGTCAGTGCAAAAACACTGAGTAGCGAGTGTACTTGTTAGCTTTTGTTTAATTGAAACAAAATAAGAGATACATTTCCTTTCGTTCTTCCTCAGGGACATGCTGAACAAAATCCCATCACATCCCAATGGGTCTTTCAGGTAAAAACACTGTCCCCATTCTGTCCTACCACACAAACAACAGACCGTGCGGTTTAACACTGAATAGAGTGTATTTTTTTTGCTTTTGTTGAATTGAAATAAAAAAGGTATATAGCTGATCGTTATTCAGATTACAAACATTGTCGTTATTTTCTTTCGTTCTTCCTCATAGACATGTTGAATAAGACAGCGGAAAGCTCCGAGTCCCATTGTGTCAGGTAGAAACGAATAGTAGCTTTCAGTTCAGGTTCTTTACCGCCATTGAACAGGTCGCCAGTCGATGTTACGTCAACCTTGTCTGTCAAGTTCCCCTCCAACAACAAAAAAATCAATTTGGAAAATTCTATCGGACTGCTTTGTGGCTATGGTTGTGTTTCGCGGCGCTTCGTAATAATTACCACCATAAGAGGAGGAGCCTAACTATCATTACGCTGGTTACTCAGGGTTCGTGCGGCTCTGGATATCAGGGAATTTTTTTTGGTCTGGGAAAAGTCAGGGAAAATCGTAAAAAGTTGCAGAAGGTCAGGGAAACTAATGGAAAAGTTCAGTCTATATTTATGCATCAATTTTTTTTTTACTGGAAGTTTTTTTTCGTCGGTTCTCTATCCAAAGTTTATGAGTTGATAACTCTGTTCTTTGAGCCGTCCCAGTTTGTGGAATGAGGAATCGCACTGTTAATTTCTCGTACAGTTTGAACGGCTTTACGAAGCTGATGGATGTTTTGTTCAGTTTTTATTGCACTTGCCTTCCGGTCAAGTGCCATAATCCCACCACTTTTCCATAGGTCTGTCGGTTGGTAGGTCAGTCTGGAGTTTGTGAGTTAGGGTATTTCCAGATGTGCTAGGACGGTGAAACTTGGCATATGTCCTATTTCAAGTGCGGACCGAATACGATGAATGTGGGGGAGAGTAGAAGGGGGGCGGACCGGAAATCATGTGACACGTTTAGAGTGGAGCGATCGGGATGAAACTTGGTGGGAGGAACAAGCACAAGCCCTAGGTACATCATTGACAGAACCGGATCGGATTCGTGCACTGTGGGGGAGCTGGAGGGTGTTTCCAGAATTGCGATGATTCGGAGTTAAGTTACTTCCAGGTGGGCTAGGACTATGAAACTTGACAGGCAAGTCAAGGATCCGACCAGATTAACCTGGGAATAGTCAACTTCCCCAGCCGACCACCGTGGGGGGAGTGGAAGAATGGGGAATCCGGAATCTTGAGGAATGTATAACATTGGGACGGATGATCGGATCTTAACGAAACTTGATATTTGGAAAGAGCTTGTGCCTCGAGTGAACCATTTAAAGCCGGATCCGATGAATTTGGGACTGGAAATCTTGTGACACGCTTACAGTCGAGCGATTGGGATGAAACTTGGTGGGAAGGAAAAACACAGGAACTATATACTCAGTGATAGAACCGGATCGGATTTGGGCACTGTGGGGGGAGTTAGGGGGGGGGGGGGGGGTCCGGAAATCGGGCTATCGCGATCTAGGGTATTTCCAGAGGTGCTAGGACGATGGGACTTGGCTTGAACATTAGAGACTTGACGGGATTGTGTAGAAATAATCAGTTCTCCGACCCAACCATCGTGGGGGAGGGGAAATCTGGAATCTTGATGTATGTATAACTTTTGAACGAGTGGTCGGATCTTAACGATACACGATATTTGCGAAGACCTCATGTCTCGGATGTCCCGTTTTGAGTCCGGACCGGATCCGATGAATGTGGGGGGTGGGGGATCTTGTGACACGCTTAGAGTGGAGCGATTGGGTTGAAACTTGGTGGGAAGAACAAGGACAAGAACTATATACATCAGTGACAAAATCGGACCGGGTTCGGGCACCGTGAGGGGAGTTGGTGGGTGGGGGGTCCGGAATTTCGGTGATCGCGAACTAAGGTAATTCCAGATGTTCTAGGGTGATGAAACTTGTCTTGAACATTAGAAACTTGACAAGATTGGATCAGAAATTGTCACTTCTCAGATCCAATCTATCCAACCATCCCTTAAAGTACTAATCCTAACCTTAAAGTACTAATCCTAACCTTAAAGTTCTAATCCTAAGCACAAAGTACAGAAAACGCTTTTAAGCAAAGTTTACATTTAACTCAAAGGTGTTAAACTAAGATAGATTTTACGAACAATACATTCTCGTGATTTCCAAGGACCCATGACCGTTCTTATCGATTTTGCTTACATATGATCAGAACAAACCCACGAATTGACGAGTTCATACTTTAATCCTCTGACCCAGCCTTGCAAGTGCCATATGAGCTTCCAGCTCTTGTTTTTTCAGTAAATGAGTTAATTTGTTCACTGTGGTAATCGAAAGGTGTTGGAAAACTGCTGGAATAGGTCAGGGAAAATCACCAAAAAAGGTCAGGGAAAAACATGGATGAGCAAGCGCACGAACCCTGTTACTGCGAGAGGCAGAAAAAAAAATAATATACGGAAGTAGAATTTTGGCGAACTATGCAAACTGAAAAAATGAATGTTCCAATTGTCAAGAGTTTGCTTGTGGATTTGCTATCATCAGACGACTCCAGCGACGGTTCTGCTGATGTACAGGCATTGGCAAAGTGAAATGTAAAAAATTCAAAAGTCAATGATTTCTTTATTTCCAGAAACGAGGGACACAGATTTTAAGTTTCCTTTTCGGCTTGAAAGACTTCCATTCTGTCCAGCTCCAGGCTGTGTGTGATCATAAATTTTGGTTCACAAATGCGTTTACAGGAATGGCTGGTTCAGTCCATGATGGCAGAGTGTACCGACTACCACCACTATACAGTAATGTTCTTAATGGAACCATTCCAAAGGTGATAACCATTTGATTAGAGATGCAGCTTAGCCACTGTCATCACAAACGCTGACCTCCCACAGTAATACTTGAAATTTAAGTGTTGCTCAGCCCCGGCTCCTCCTTGTTACCTCAGTGATAGCTTGTTGTGCTTTACATAATACGTGCACCGACCATGAAGAGCCATTTTTTTTTGTTTACCCCTGATTCGTACATTGTTTTAAAGATTACATTTTACCTTACATTCCCAAAATCAAAGAGTCTAACACCTTTGTGAGTAGATGATTGGCAACATATTTATTAACTATCCTACTCAAACAGATAGCTGATTCTTCAACTTGAACAAGAGCTACGAGCTCATATGGCACTTGTACGAGTAGGCTGTACAAGAAAGTAGATGAGAACGTCACAAAATACACCCGTCATCCAAAAATGCGGTTCGGAAATATAAATAGGATATTTAGTTTCACTCATTTCTGAGCAGTTCCGGCATCGTCTCGATTGTCTGTAGCAAATGCACAAATGCACTGTGTTCAAACTTTCATCCCAATAAATCCATTTGTTTGATCCTTAGACGTGCTACACGATTTCCGGTACTCACTCTATCTCCACCTACCGTGGGCGAATCTGGTTCGGAATAAAAAAAAATCGACCACCTAAATCATCTTCTCTTATACCATCTATCAAGTTTCACTCGAATCTGAGCATTTTTGGAAAGTTCCGGTACCCCCCCCCCCTCCCACCAACGTTGTCGGAGCCGGTCCGGGCCCAATCTCTTAATTCCCTGTTCCTGTCCATCAAGTTTGACTGAAATTGGAGCATAGCCTATCTGCAAGTTTCCAGTACCCCCCCTACCTTGGCGGAATCCGTCCCGGACGCCAAATAACAAATCTAGGCCGCATAAACTCGGCACTGTCGAATTTGCATCTCATTCGGTCCATCCGTTTGGTTTTTGTGCATGTCAAAGGTCCCCCCACCCCCAATTCCCCCAATCGTGGTCGCATATGGTTCGAACGCATGTTTTACATGTCGAGGCCATCGATTCGTATCACCCATGAAGTTTCACTCGAATCAGACCACTCGTTCGCAATTTATAGAAGTCAATTTCCATATTTCTCTTCTCTTGCTCCCCCAAAAATGCTCGGATCTAGGAACGGAAGTTTCCGGGGGTATGTTGTGTCAGGTTCTTAAGTCAAGATAATTCGGGTCGCTAATATGCCTGCAAAGTTTCGTTGTCGTCTTACATCTGGAACTATTCTAACTCACGACTACCGGAATTCCAGGAAACCCCCTCCAACTCCCCCCACAGAGCCCCGAAACCATCTGGCATGGTCAATTTCATCTAGGCCTAATGCTTGTTCCATCCATTAAGTTTCGTCCCAATCCCTCTGCTTTTAGAGTTTCTTGAGTTTCCCCCCCCCCCATCCTCACAGGTATCGGACCCGACCCAGACGTGACACTGAACGTCCGAGGCGATAGCTCACCAGACAAGTTTCATTCAAATCCGATCACCCGTTCAAAAGTTATGCACGCCACTAGATTCCGGACTCCCCATCCACCGACTCCCCCCACGATGGTCGGGTCGGGGAAACGGCTGTTCTCAAGTCAATCTGTTCGGATCCCTGACATACCTGCCAAGTTTCATCGCCCTAGGACATCAGGAAGTATGCCGAACTCGCGGGATCGCTAGAAATCCGGACCCCCACCCCAACTCCCCCACAGTGCCCTGATCCGGTCCGGTTATGTCAATGACGTGTCTAGGACCTGTGCTTGTTTTTCCCACCAAGTTTCATCCCGATCCCTCCACTTTAAGCGTTTCTCAAAATTTCCGGTTCCCTCCTTCAACTCCCCCCCAGTGTCATCGGATCCGGCCCGGATTTAAAGTGAGATGTCTGAGACACGAGGTCATCCTAAATATCATTTTTCATCAAGATCCGATCACCCGTTCGCAAGCTAAAAATACCTCAAATTTTGGCTTCACCCTCCCTCCACTCCCCCCCCCCCCCAGATTGTCGAATCGGGGAATTGACGATTTCCTATTTAATCTGGTCGGGTCCCAGACATGCCTGTCAATTTCCGTCGTCCCAGCACAGCAGGAAGCATGGAACTCGCGGGATCACTACAAATTCGGACTTCTCCCCCCCCCAACTCCCCCAAAGTGAGCGGATCCGTTCCGGTTATATCAGTCACGTATCTAGGACTTTTGCTTGTACTTTCCACCAAGTTTCATCCGGATCCCTCCACTCTAAGTGTTTTCCAAGATTTCCGGTTTCCCCCTCCAACTCCCCCTAGTGTCACCGGATCCGGTCTGGATTTAAAATGGAGGGTCTGAGACACGAAGTCCTTCCATATATCAAGTTTCATTAAGATCCGATCACCCGTTCGTAAGCTAAAAATATATCATTTTTCCTATTTTTTCCGGATTCCCCCTCCCTCCACTCCCCTCCAGATGGTTGGATCGAGGAAGCGACAATTTCTAATTTAATCTGGTCCAGTTCCTGATATGCCTGCCAAGTTGCATCGTCCTAGCTTTTCTGGAAGTGCCCGAGCTAGCAAAACCGGGACCGACAGACCGACTGACGGACAGAAACTACAATCGCTATATGGCACTTGAGTAAGCTCAAGTGCCATAAAAACAAAAGATTTAACCAGAATCCTAGCATTTTTTTCTAGAAATCTTTCTAAGAGGGAAAATCCAGTCATACACAAATCCTCAATTTTTGGGCATGGTGCCCCAACGTCTGGGCATGCCCCAACGTAAGGGCATGGTGCCCATACCCCATACGTATGACGTGCCCTTCACCTGTCCTTCACTGTTAATTTAGTTGAAGAAAAAACTTGGTATAACGAAACACGAAATAGATTTAAAATACATTAGATGACTCTAAGAATTGCAAAGCACGTGCAGAACTATAGTTCGTTAGCTGAGGGGCTGGTTCAAGGCGATGATGGGTGACGAGGAGAGGACAAGGCGAATACGGCTGGATCCGACGCTTCTCTGAAACTGAAGGGCTTTGATGTATTTTATCGGGAATTCTTCTCTCTCAATAAGATGAAGCACCGGCTTTGGAAACTGGTTAGATTTGCAATTTAAATGTTGTTGCGTTCCTATAGGACACGTTTGCAATTAAACAATGTTGATCTGATAGGTGAAACCTGATTGAAACAGGGTGGAAGCTGCAAGGAACTTCGATTACCAGAAGGTCAGGAAAAATAAATCAAATCGTGTTTGCGATATTTGTCCCAGACTGTCCTACCTTTAACTAGATGGCAAAACCTACTGTCTACCGGCATAGTTTCGGAGCACCCGAACAGTGACGGTTTTATAGTAGTAAACACTTAATTGGTTTGAACATATATTCGATGGTAATAAATGGGCACTAGGCTACCAGTGATCTTCATAAGGATAGTAAGCAAGACTCCTTTACCTTAGTGAAGAAAATCTCGGTTCATGATTTGGCACAGGATCCTGAACTTCCGTTGGCTGATGTTGGTTCTGCTTCAAGTCCTTGTTCTATGTCCGAGAACTGGTCTTCCCATTCTTGTGGAACCATATCGCTGAAGTGCTCCAGTAGAGCATTTAGCTCTTCCGGTTTTAGGTACGTTCTTCTTTTGTACTCCGTTTGCCTATCACCGAATTCTCGCACTGGGGGGGTTATCTGAAAAAGTACTTTTATGGGCAAACCATATCAAAAAGGATACAAACCGAGATGTAAGAATTGTGACAGAGTCGGACGTCCACGTGAACCGTCGACAGATGCTCGCCTGGACGTACGATACCAGCAGACAACTCGGGAAGAGAGAAAAATTGGAGTATAGGGATGTGGTGGATGATGACGATGTTCACGAAAACCCGGTGCGGAGTCGCTCCCCGATTCGCTTACCAAGACGAAGGCAATCTCCGCTCCCCGATAGCCGACATTTTCCGCCGACATCTGCAGTTCCTCCTTCTGGAACAGCATCCTCAGCGAATTTTCCTCCCCATCAATCCGCTTTACAACCCCAATCTCCCCCTCCCCAACAGTCACATCCACAGCTCCAGGCTTCCCCCCTCTATGTCCCTAACCTCCCATCCCCCGGTTTGGGTAACTCTTCTGGCACCCCCAGCCATTCCTTCAGGTTCGAGTATTCCTGCCCCGTCGACAATCCGTCATATCAGACGCATAATAAAAAAAATTGGAGATCCGGGGAACAAGTACATCCTACAGCCCATCGTCTATTCCCTACTTTAGAAAAAAATCACAGAAAAAGAATCGTTTTGAGCCCACACCCAAAACAGAAACGAAGAACAAATGCGCCATGTGCAGCAGAGTGTGGGGATCGGCCGCCCATAAGGGACATGTTGAAAAGGTGGAAAAATTTGCAGACTGGCTGCAGTGTGACCAAGACGATTGCACATACTCGGGACATTGGGGGTGCCTGATCCCGAGTGATGTTATAGCCGATGTGGCGATTGATGACCGGGATCAAATTAGCTATCACTCCCCGGTCGTAAGGCGTAGTTTCTTTTTTTCATTTTTTTTATCCTTTTAAAGTTCGTGTTGCTAGTTCGTTTCGGGATATTTCGATGTTGCTACGATTTTTTTCTCAGTTACAAGTTCTACGTACTAAGTACTTTCTATAAAAAAACATATGGACTTTAAAAAAAGACTTAACACGTTTAGTGGGTCGATTACTCTTGAGGCGCGAACAAAGTGCTTGAACTCGGGACCATCAGGGACCCAAGCCTTAACGACTTTGTTAATTTCCTCAAGTAGGCCGTCGGCACCTTGGTAGTGGCCTTCAGCGCTGTCCCTTCGTGCTCCAAATTCACAGGCGTAAAGTAGCTCTGTAACTTTCCTGGGAATCAGCTTTTTCACGACAAACTCATTGGCGCAGATCTTTTCGTAGACAGGATGGCCACCATGGTAAAAAAAATGTCATTCATGACGACCATAATCTCTGCGGCTGCCGCTGAGTTGCCGTTTCTTATCGCTTGCCTAGATGAAAGTGAAAGTTATTATTGAGTTCACATATCCCTATGAGAATTGTGTAGTAACGGATACATACGTAAATAATGATAAATACACTTTTACGTACGTACAAGCGGGGCTTCAACCTTCAATCCCCCCTTGTACGTTCAAATGCTCGTTCGAGTCGTCAGTATGGTAGTTCAATCCCAGTGGGAAGACGTCTGGGCAGCAGCACATTAGAGGGATGATTGGAGGCTCTTTCTGGGTACCCTCTGTGACTCTGGTGATACATGAGGAACTAAGGTCTAAGGATAAGCACATGGGGAGATGGAGGAAATTAATTAGTAAACATTAGTTCGCGTTCACACTGTCGTAGATGAAAAACCTAAGCCTGGGAGCAACCGATAACGGTAAACTATACATACACAAGAGAAGGGTATAAGTAACACTTTAGAGCATGTTCTTGAGAGGGCTTACGAATAGTAGAAGATAGTATACTCACACGTAAGCCAAGATGCTCAGCAACTCCGTATACACGATTTGACCGAGATGTTTAGAGTGGTCTGCCTGGTCGTCGGACTGCAGCCAGTTAAAAAATCGAACAGAATTTTTTTCTCCTGTGGTCTTCGCATCACTCTCGAAGTTTTGTGAGGATCGGATAAATCCCTCCGTCGACAACCACAAAGGCCCATGACCTCCATCCCCCGAACTGCTTTATCTCAAGGTCTGATGGAAGACCTTCGCAATGTCCTTTCGGCTACTCGGAGCATACTTAATCATCTCTCCTACGGCAATTTTGCTGTTAGAGGGACAAACTGCTACGAGACCGTCAAATTTGAGATAAGGGTCGATTCTATCACCAGGAGGTCTCTGAGATGGAAGTTCGACGGCTTCAGCTTCCTAAATAAAATTGAAGGTTAGTTTTTATTATATTCATATTCAGGTTAGTATTTAGCTGCTGCGTTTGGTCGTTCATAGCTATTCCCTGAATTCACATGGCAACATAAAGTACTTTGCACAAAATAACAAAATAAAGTAAGTAGCAGCTTCCAAGCTGTTTGGCTACGGCTTAGCAGAAAAGATAAACCAAAGTTTTGCAGAATAGTATTTCCAAGCAGTTGAGGTTTGGTGGAAATATATTCTTCTGTGTCGTTTCCTTCGACCGTTAAGTTGCGTTGAAGTCCGAGATGCAAAACGTTGCAGAAAATAACCTGAACAGTTGGCTGACGAGGACCATTGCCAAGAAGGGCCAAAATATCGCTGACGAAGAATTGTAGCGGATGTAGGCCATCCGTGGTATACATTATTTGAATGTATGTTTCAAAGTCAGCTTGGGCTCAAAGAATATTTATCAACAAGAACTACTTATAGAACTACCAAGCGTGACCCAGGCGTGACCTGCAGCTACACGGATAGATCTGGACCTACGAATATGTGAACTAACCTCCAAAAATCGGCTGGCTAGTTCATTGCGCAGTTCTTTGGACTTATCCGACTCTATCGAAAAGTTTTGGGCGAAGGTGGACGTTTCTGAAGACGTATATCCCCTGTCCAGCCAAGTCCGAGGATGAAATCCGACGCCTGTATGGCCGCTAAGCTAGGGGAAACTGACACTCGCATTGTGGCAGTATAAATTTCGGCCGGGGCTCGTTGATTGTAAGCGACGCGTGACGTCTTGCCTAGTTTTTGGGTGTTGTCGGCGGCCATCACGACGTTCGATGGGCACTTTGTCGGCAGCTTTGAGTTGTCCTCCAGTCTCTTGCGGATGGTCGAGATTCTGCCGCCAGGCGCAAATGTTCCGTGGTAATCTAAGATTGAATACATTTTTAAAACCATAGCATCAGTACTCACAGACCAGTTCTCTGGTTCTAATCTAGTCTGTCTCAGTGATTTAATTACATACTGCATCATGACTGCCAAGTCAGCTCGGTGGGATTGAAATGAGAGACACTACTAGATCCTGCCTTGTGCTCGAAAAGTGCCGATCATGAAGTTCATAGGAAGTTCTCAGGAAATTCGGAATGACCATAGTTAGGCAGTAATCAGTAATCTAGGTACGGTGTATTTTTTAAGACTGATTTTAGTAAAGAGCGAAGACAGAAACGACACTGCAGATCTCGAAATAAAATCAGAAAAAATCAATAAAACTGAATCATCAGGAAAAATCATGGGAGAGTGCTGTCGATTACAGGTTCTCTTCGTAGAACAAGCACGACGAGGAGGAAAACACAATTACACTTACTGATCTCGCGTTCTTTCTGCTTGTTTGACAGAAGATAAAAGCTCTCAATGAGGCTGACGGGCAAGATCAGATTATTTGTGCTAATGAACAGCCATTGCTCATAAAGACGGCACAAGGCGAAAGTCTGTTTGTCCGTAAGTGAGTCCAAGTCGCATGCACTGTAATTTAGTAGGGAAAGCAGGATGTCAATTAGGGAAGTCGGGATCTGTGCTAAATAGTCCCGAAAGTCGAAGGCCACTAAAGAAGTAAAGCCAGTCGGGCATCGTTCTTGTCTTCTCAGTCTCTTTCGTTCCAGGTCAAACAGTTTCCGCAGTTTCAGGTTTATACCGTAAGTTCTCAAAAGTGAGCTAATCTCACTATCGAGTTGTCGAAGAATGTCGTCGTTGTCAGTCGTCCCCGGTCCACCAACATCCATTTCTTCGTTACAGTCAGGGTCCATTCGTTCGTCAGGGTTAGAATCCATTTCCTCGTCAAGTCTGTCGTAAGCTCCTACGTCTGAGGGTCCATGTCGCTTGTCAGTTCATGCTCATCCTGCCGTTTCTTAGACGATCGGGTGTTGAAAAATCGCTTCGTTGTAAAACGGTGGACGCATGCGACGCAAATCCTTTTCCCTTTGTAAATGTTGAAGCTCTTCTGTAGATCTTCTCTTGCATGAGCGGGGAGGATGGCCACGTATCTCAGCTCTTCGCTTTGCTCCTACAAGCGAGATTAGAGGTTGTCAGATGGTTTCTCTCAGAATGGCTTTATAAATCGGAAGGTCAGCGGCAAAAGTGCGGCATTGCTGTTTTTTTTTAAAGTTTAAAGTTTTTACAGTTTATTTAAGGTTTAACTGAAAAGGTAGCTTATTTTTTTTATCTGGTATTTGAATCTACTGAAATATTTTGACTGATCGAAGGGATTTTGTATTTTTTCACCCAGAGCTCTGGTAAAAACAACCAGAATGTGAGCTTCTTGCAGGACAACCCCAAAAATACCCAGACGAGGCTCGTATCTGAACAAAACCTGCATTGCCTTGGTTAAAGTCGAATAGTATATAATCGCCGATTCTACTCCACCCTCCCCCCAATTTCAAAACCCCATTTTAACATCAATTTCTTAAATTTTAACATCCTTTTTACCAAAAATTCCCCCTTTTTAAGAACATTTTAATTTTCTTACTTTCAAAATAAAGGTTACAAGAAATGAGAAATATTACCCTTTACTACATATAAACTACTACAATATACACTAAAATACTACTTTTTTTTTTTTTTACATTTTTCTATTTTTATTCAAATATAATACCAATTCTACTGAGTAAACAGTTCTCAATCCACATATGTTTCGTTACTCTTATTTACCCGTACAATCGGTTGCAAAACTAGATTTTTCTTTAAAATTAATTCGTCAGCAATGGCATTATATTTCTGTGTTATAAACAAATCACATGCTTTGCCATTATGATTAATGACTACAACCAACTTATCACCGTACTTTGTCTTAGCGATTCTCATTTTATCTATATTATATTTCTTTCCTAAAACCAATGATTCTTTCCGGATTGTCTCATTGTATTTATTCATTCTGATTGTAGACAAGACTTCCTTTGTGGAATGTAGCTTTTCTTTCCTAATATATAACACAGTAAACATTATATGATACGGGTTGATTATCTTTCAACGTTAAGCTTATTTCAATATCAGCAGTTGTTCCATTATAAATATTTGACTCGTGTTTGGAAACATCGAAACAGAATAGTGGATATACTTCTTTAAATTCTTATATACTAACAACACTACCAGTATCAAATGCTAATTGTTTATAACCCAAATGTATGAATCTATTGTAAAGATTTGAGTATTTATATTTATCATCGCTAAAATCACATTTAAGTGGTTCTTCAGGATATTTATCTCCATTAATTCTAAGTTCGATGTCTGTTAAATTCATATGATCAAACACCATATTATTCATTAATTGATTATTATGCTTTTCATTTTTCTGTAACATTACAACTACTTTTGTTGGGTTATTTCTCTCAGATATAACTTTCCCGGTGTTCTCCTTATTCTGACTAACATCAGTTTTATAACTATTACATGCTTCCCACATCAGATTATGCTTTCTGTCCTTTGCTAATCCCTTTTCTAAGTTACTCATCATTTCGATACTAGGAGCTACGATAGGGATCTTCCAAGATAAATACTCGATTACTACTTTCAAATTAGTATTTCCGTGTCTTATAATCATGTTGTTATCATCATTTCTTCTTAAGAAATATTTTATGCGATGCACCTCTGAAGAATCGTTTGTTTCCTTTCAGAAATCCAAACAATTCTGATAATGGTAAATACATATTTACTAATTTACTACTCCTGTTATATCTTTTTTCAAATCCTTTATTATAATTATTATTATTTGTCAAACTGACTGTTCCAGTCCCTGCTACTGCTGAAATTGGAGTAAACGAAGCAACTACAGGATTGATTTCTTTCCCTTGATTATAATCTTTATACCAGAAATGATTTCTTGCTTTACTTCTAGAATAATCATCAGAGTATTCAATCAACTTTGTAACGGTAGTTTTAATACCAACATGATTAAGTTTTTCAACCGAGTCATCGTTCATTACATACTCAGCGATACTGAATAAATTAAATCCATTATTCGTTAAAGTAGCAACATCGGTTGCAGCTATAGGAGTCCCATCTTCGTTTACTATTCTTACACTGACATCAAGATAACTTTCACTTGGATAGAACCACGAATCTAATTTCTTTGTTACGAATTCAAACTCTGATTTATTAGATACATTCACATCTGTTTCTCGAATTTCTTTAAATTCATATTTAACCACTGTATCATCCACAAGCGGTTCATCAAAAACTGTTCGATTGCGGACTGATAACTTTATTTATATAAGAAATAAATTATTAAATAAAACTTATTTCAGAATCTTTAATCTATTTCCAGTCATTAACGTTTTGATCAAGTCCTGACTTCTTTGATTTAAAATCCTTTTATTTGTACCGATAAGATCATTCATCGATTTTTTGTTTCCAATAACATCAATGAGTTCCTTCTTATTTACATTGATCAGATCTTTCCCATATTCTATTGCTCTGTTTTTCAACAACTCAAATCTCGGTTTAATAATATTATTATACATTGATATAGCCCAATCTTTTATTTGTTTTGCTGACGTTTGAAATAACTGGGAATTAACAATGATTTTGAATACACTACCAATTCCACTTCCATACTGCTTTTTATAAAGTAATCGTTTATTATTAATCAAACATTTAAAGGTAAATAATTTTATTTCACTAATCCTTTCAATTTCAATAAGCTTTTCTTAAATGCAGTACGTAACCAACGTTATCACCATTCAAATCGATAGGTCTTCCCAACTGATCAGTAATTGTCATTCTCAAGGAGTAAATAAAGTCTTTCGTATTGATAGGAAGATAAATGAGTTGTCTTGGGTTTTCAACAATTTGACAACCCGGTTCTGTATTAGGAACAAATGTCCAAATGACATCTGATTTACTTTTGTTTACGATAGAACTGTTTACGAGAGAGCAGTGAATTTGAATTTTACCAACGCTTCTTGTAGTATTCGGAAGTTTTATACCTTCATTGATTTTCTTAGAAATCTCACTTTCCTTCTCAAATCCTAAAATCTGACACAAGTCACTATTAAATCTAAACACATATTTTTCTTGTAATAGTATGACAAATCTCATAGATGCTGGATTGGATGAAATTACAATAGGACATTTATCTTTTGGTGTATCAAAATACTGACACAAAAAATAATTCAAACAATCATCGTATTACATCCCATTAGGAATAGTAACATTCATCCATTCTGTTGCATTATTATCTTTCCTGTATTGAAATATATTATTTCCAAATTTATCACTTATATTATGCCACGAATACCACAAAGTACACTGATTTAAACCTATTTCATAATCACAATTACGATTCAATTCGAGTGGTTGACTAAATGTTATATCAATGATACTTTCATTACCTTCAATGTTTAACAAAACCATCTATTAGAAATATTTTTTATATACTGAATTGTAATCCCTCTTCGTCAGAAATTTATTTCGCATTAACGAATCCAAAATATCAATAGATTCATTCCTCACCTCATCAGATGAATTTCCGTTTACTCTGCTACCTATCAAAGTGTATAATTTTGATATCATTTCATCACAATTCATAAATCTTCCAGTTCCTTGTTGTTTGACTAATCTCAAATTATTTTGAATGATTCTTAACCTATCCTTGTATTTCTTTATGAAATCAATAATTTGATTATACTTATTCGAATCACTTTTACTTTTCAAACCACCATAACTTTGACTTATCGGTGTTAATTCAGCCAAAGCATCTTCTATATTCCCTGGGTTATCAAAGTAAAAATGAGGCATCTCAAAATATTCTCCTTTATATCTTATATGATTATCTCTATATTTCACATTAAGTGCTTTTAATAACTCTTTATCGACACCTTCATTCACATCAACAACTTTTATACTTGTTGGTAAATCAGGAGATGCTTCTAAAGCAGTTGACTGCGTTTCTACCTCTGAAACTGGAAGCTGATATGGTTTGATTTGTTTCACCGATCTGGAGAAGCCCTATTCTTGAACTATCATCACCTTTCTGTAGTTTATTTATGATCATTTCAGTGTTTTCTTGTAATTTTCTTATGGTATCTTTAGAGTTTTCATTTTGTGCCATAACAACTGGAGCGTTAAATTCTGAAGCATATTACCGAAATCCTGCTTTCTCCATCTCATATTGTTGAACCTTTCTTCTTTGAATTTCTCTGTTCTTAACTATACCTGATAACATATCACTCAAGCGTCTTGAATCCATTTATATACAATTAATTTTATTTCATAATAAAATTTGAAAGTTCTTTTTCATAAAACCCTCCTTGAATTAATTCCCCACTTTTGTCAGATATTTCATAATTAACAGGAATGGTAGGTCTGATGGTTGCTATTTGGAATACTAAATTCGTATAATTCGGTAAATATCCTTTATCAAAAACACTTTTTTCTTTTTTAATTCTGACTAAATCCCCTACTTTGTAGTTTCCTGTGATTTTGTAGTCATGTACTGGAGGAAATAAAGCATTAAACTTTTTCTGATTTACCTTTTTACTAGCATCAATTGGTTTCATTTGTATTGAACGATGATACGAGTTATTATAATTATTTACGAATACTGGTAGAATATCAATCCATTTACTAGTGTTATTGTGAGTAAAAGATTTCCATAACTTGTCTTTCAGCGTTCTATTGAACCGTTCAACGATTTGCGCTTTCAATTCGCTTTCAGATGCAAACCAGTGTTTGTCGTTATTTTTCAAAAAAGATTGAACATTTCTCATTACAAATTCCTTACCTTTATCAGTTTGCAACTTTCTAGGAATTCTTTCTTTAAATATATGACTGAATGCGTTTATTATTTCAACACCCGTTTTATCTTTCAAAGGGACACACCAAGCATATTTACTAAAGTAATCAATAACAGTCAAGACGTAATTTGCTTTATCATTCGCTTTTTTATATTTCTGCATATCAACTAAATCAGCTTGCCATTGCTCATCAACATAGTGAACATAGACTCGTCTCCTTTCAAAATTGTGATAGGAAGATTTGTGTAACGTCTACACATTCTCATTTTGCAACATTTTTTATTTTATCTTTAGAAACGTTCACTCCATTTTCTTTTAATTTTCTGTGAATATCATCAACACCTGAATAATTAGAATAATACGTCTTTAATATATCTTTTTCTGCGTCGAGGTTTTTTTAAAAACAGATTTTTCCTCGATCCACAAAACTGCATTAAACATTGATTCAGTATCAATAAATCTCCATTTATTAGAAAACAATTTTTATAAACGAGAAGCTACCAACTTCATTTTGCGCTTAATGTAGGAAATCCGCAGTTTAATTCATCTATATTTTGAACAGCAAGATTTTCATAGGCTATTTTTTTCTTTGAAGTTTTTAGATATTTAATTATTTCTTTTCCTGGGGGAATACCGAAAGAATCGAAAAATTCTACATGGGGGTATTCAGGTAGATTACAATACGCAACCCAGTGAGTTCCAGGCATTCCGAGTTTATCATAATTAATGACACCGCATTCTAGGTTATTTATATGTTTGGGTACCGTATCTATAGAGAACACACCTCTAAAAACCAACAACTTTTTGTGTTCCAGGAAGTTTAAGCGCTCCACCTGTGTTGACATCATCGGTTTCCTCCCTAGGCCTTCCACGTACCCCATTACCCACAACTTTTTGTGTTCCAGGAAGTTTAAGCGCACCACCAGTGTTGGTCATTTTATCCACAATTTTCTTACCAGCGAATGTACCCAAAGCAGCAGCACCACTTGTTAAAGCTACCTTACCAAGGGTAATTGCCAACGGTATTAAAAATGGAAGTAATCTACCCTTTTGAATCGCTTCTTTCATCTGTTTGTATGATACATCCATATCACAACCCTTATTATTCATTTTACATGTTTCAATTTTATCAATTTGTCGTTTATTTAAAAGTAACTTTACTGGTTCTCGTTCATTTTGTCTACTATGACTAACACGTATCTGACATTTTTGTTTAGCACCAAAACATTTCTTCAGCTTTCCTTTCTGAGCTTTGACAAATAAACTGTATACTCCATTGTTTCAACCATTTATTAGGGAATTAATTTATCTTATAAAGTTTATTTACCAGCCATCATTTTTTCTATTCTGGTAACGAATGGTTTGTCAACAGGTTTTAGCTCTAGAAGCCTTTTTAAAATATTTACTACTGCTCTTTCAATATTATTGATATGGCTTAGTTGGTCATCAATCTTTGCTTCGATTATACTGTTATGGGTTTGTTGCCCAAGAAGCTTTTTGTCATAATCTAAAAGATTCGTAGTTAACGTAGCTAAATTAACAGCATCATTTTTGTTTCTAGGGTTTTGAACATTTGTTATCAATTTGTTCCCAGCGTCAATTTCTTTCTCATTAACTCGAATTATTTCTTTTAAAAATAACCCTTTATCTTTAATCCTTACCAATAATTATCAGGAGAATCACGTCCTGCAGTTAATCTGTTGATATCTTCGCTAAAATACTGATTTGCCCCCACTTGTTGTGCGTTAATTTCTTCTTTAAATTGATAAAAAAAAAAGTCATAGAACTGAAACTAATAGCGTCCTGGTCAGCTTTCGCATCACCTAAATAAATAATTCTGTTATCAGTAACTCTCTTTTCATTCGATTCATTACTAACCTTTTTCCCAACACTACCGAATTTATTCATTTATAACAGAACGAAATATTCTAGTAAACTTTTCAAAGTTTTTCCTATAAATCAGATCTTTATCTTTTGTTTTTAAATCAACAAATAAGAACAAATAAGTTCTCATTGTCTATATTAGATACATGAGCACTGAAAGAATGCGAAGTAATTACATTGAAGTCTTACCACCTTTGGGGTTTTATGATAGCTCTGTGATAAATAAACAATTGAGGCATTTTTCTTTCTTTCTCTTATGAATAAGTCTTCTATTTTCTTCTGGTCTTTTTCAGTAACAAAATCATCAAAGATAATCAAGTTTTGGTAATTAGGGTCTAGGTCGTCAACATCAATAATATCATTCGGGTCATTACTTACGGTTAAAATATTCGTTTTACATTTTGAGTCAAAGGTGGTTAAATTGGTTATGAGATCTTTATATTTATCTTCTTCAAGATCTTTTGCATACAAGTATATTCGATTGAAACAGATATATTCATAAATTAAATTCAAGAGTAAATTGTTTTTTCCTGTTCCAGAACTTCCACAAATTTATAATCTAAATGGCCACTGAGGTGCAAGTTCGTGTTTGTTCTGATAGTTATTCTTTTCGATAAAATCATACACTTTGATTGGTGCTTTTTCATTCATTTATTTAGGAAGAATTTTTCATTATAAGATTTACTTGAGTATTTTAAGTATATACTATTTATATTGATTTAAGTAGGTACTTGATTTTTATAAGTAGGTACTTGAATTTTTTTAAGTAGGTACTTGAATTTTGAAGGTGGTACTTGAATTTCTGAAGTAGGTACTTAAATTTAATGTTTATAACCTAAAGGACAAGTGTGTATTTTATCGCTGTTACCTTTTATCATCCTTAGGATCTAACGCTTTTTTATTCTGTTCTTCTAGAAACATATTGTGATTGTATGATCTTAAGTTGTACTGGGTTACATAAAGGTTTTCAGTTTTACCAAACAGTACATCCTTATAGTTTTGAATCATTATTTTATCATTAACGATATTCGTTTTTATTCCTTTTAGTTTTTTGCTAGCTTTTGAAGGGTCTTGGTTGTCCTTTACATAAGCATTTACTTTTGATCATAATCCAACAAATTCTGTCATAACCTGTCCACCTAATTCAGCTTTCGTCATTCCTATCACTTTCTTATTTACATTAGGAAACCCATATGGATTATCTTTCGCATAATCAGATGTATCGAACCTCTCATTCAAATCCTGTTTGATATCTTGATAAAAATCTTCAGTTCTAATATCATATATGAAAGAATCAGTATCCATAGAACACAAATCAACTTTATCTCCATATTTAGGCTTCATATAATCATAATGGAATTCATACATCAATAACTTGCATAATTCCAATACAGCAAAGCCGATGTACATTGGTTTGTCTGATTTTATCTTTTCCTTTGACATTCTTGCTACTGAAAAGTTTTCAGTGAATATTATTTCAGATTTAAAGTTTGGTTTCTTTATTATTTTTTCTCTTGTTGTATCATCCGTTATTATTTCCATATCCGCTCGCTTCCTTACGTTTTCCATAGTTTTCCCAAAGCAAGCATTATTCATGAGCTTAAAGAAATCCTTTTTAAAGTCATTTGTACCTTTAGTTCTAAGTGCTGTATTGTGGTCTATACATCCTTTTAAGTAAGCACTTTCAGTGAATCCTAGTATTCTGTGTACTCTTTTCAGTATCACTCCTTTTTGTAAATAGAATTCTAGATTCCTGTGGTGAACTACATAGTTTTGTTTATCTAATACTGTGGTACATAGCTTACCATTAAAATGTTCCGGTGCTAATGGTAAATCCTTGTGTAATTCATGTAGTTCTTTTGGATATTCTTAATCTACTACAGAAATAGCACCTACATTCTGTAATTGTCTCACCGACTTAATCGTAATCACCGAATGGATATGAGTTTTCAGATGGTTGTATTACTCGAATATACTTCTTATTATAATCACTTGTATATTTATTATTTGCTTTGGCGTATCTTTTTATACATTGGGATACACCACCTCTTATTCCCTTTTCTATAAAGGTATACATGTCTTCCTTTGAGAATAACGGCAAGTCCACTCTCAAATGCTTTAGGAAAGCATCCCATGTTAGTCCTGGAGCTGAGAAGTAATGAAGTGGATCAAGATCATAATTATGTATACAAACGTTCCTGAAATTCTCTACAACATCCGACAATATTAAAACATCACTTTTTAGATATAATTTGGTACAATCAAGTAATGTTTCACAGTTAAATTGCTTCCATATAGATACCGCTCTTTTATAATCACTCTTGTCAATACCTTTCCCCGTCAACCTAGAATAAAAGCTTTCTATTGGTGGTAACTTTTTACAATTCATTTTATCGAAACTATCTACGAATTCCTAGGGATACACCCCTTTTTTAATTATTTCTTTGAATTCATCGTCATTTTTGAAACTGTTAGATGTGAATTTGAAATTCTGTTTTAGATGATCACAAGGCACTTTGCAATCACATGTTGCTAAATTTGCTGATAGTTTGTCTAAAGATGAAGCCATAAATCTAATTGAATCTATAAACCGCATCTCATATTTTATTTCCGAATCCGCTTTTGTAATACTTATTGATTTCGAGAATGATATGAAACTTTCTGCACTTTCAAAAATTCCGTTATCAGGTATCAATTTTGATAAATTATGCATTACTACCGGGATATGCTTGGGAATCCTGTATTTCATATTACATTCAGCATGAGCATTCTCCTGTCATGTGGTCGTGATCAAATTGCGGATTTTCAGTAATTTCAGTTTTACAGATATGACAAGTCTTATTCATTAGATTTGACCACATTTTTGCAATTTCTACATCTGTATAACTATGGTTTCTTTGTCTGCTTTCATATTTGTTTGCAATTTCTGTGGATACTTTTGTAACGGTTTTAACAAAATGTTCTGCAGCGTCTTCACCGAAATAGTCATAGTATTTGTTCTGGTTTGTATCAAAGGAACAGCATACCTGAAATCCGTAAGCAAATGGTTTCTGTTCGGCCACTTTTATTGTTTTCTTTCCGTTTACCTGATTGTATTCTTCGTTATAAGACTCAAAGTCTGCTATTATGCAATAAGGTACTTTCATTTGTTTTGCAATATTTTTATATTGACTACTTGAACCTTCAGGAGGCATTATTACATCAGGATCTTCGCAATTATTTTTACTTTCATGTTTTTCATATTGTTCTTCTTTTGTAAAGTGCCTGCCGCAAAAAGTGCAGAGGTTTGTCTTTTTTTGTCTTGTAGATATTTCAGAACCAACTAGTCTGCTCAGATTCTTTACAAGTACGTAATGATTATCAAAATACAATAAATGAACGATATGTTTTGCAGTTTTCCCATCGATTGTACTTTTTAGTATATGACTTCTGATAATTTTCTCTTTTTCAGTTTGAAATAAGCAAATCTTAATGTTATATTTATTTTCAAATGTGTGTATATCTTTAGCATCCATTGGGAAGTTGGTAACCCCTTTGAAATCAAATTCGTTCTCATATTGTTTATATTTCGAAGTTCTTTCCGCATGAGTTTTAGCTGGGTATAGATTTGCTAAGAGATTTCGTAAAAAATAAAAGAGCTTGCCTGAATATTGAAAATAGCGATCAGAAATGCTTCCTTTGGTCAAAAGGAAGCATTTCTGATCGCTATTTTCAATATTCAGGCAAGCTCTTTTATTTTTTACGAAATCTGGCAGTAGTTTAAACGTTCCTCCCATGTAAGATTCTATTCGCGTCATCCTATAATCAATTCCTTCATACCGACTAAATTGTAGCCCAGATCGAGGGGTATTACTTAAAGAACTAAGTCTCTTGTTACTTCATCCAAATGATTATGAGTAAGAATACTATTTCATTTAAAATCCAAGAAGTACTGTTGTAATATACTACTACTTATTCACCATTCTCCTGTCTATAGAATATAACACGATTACAAACAGAACTCTATATTGATTTATTTCGTTCATTCTTCGCTGTAAATCATTAAAAACAAAAGCAATAAGAGTATGTTCATCAACTCCATTACCTTGAATTGAAACATTTACAGTATACATATTTTCATTTTTCCTAGAAATAGTAGGTGTTTGTTCTTTTCCGTTCTAAACAAATAATCAGGAATAGATTTTTCTTCTTTGATTTTTTTCTTATTTATAAAGAGAGTGGATAAATCGATTACTTTCTGTTTTTTCCTATCACTTCTTTCCATTTGATCTCTTATGATATCTCTATATTTCTGTATAGTATCATTATGTTTTGTAATAATATTATTATAGTATTCTCCAACTCTTTTTAGTACTTCTTCTCGGTTTCCGCGAGTTGATAAGTTCTTGTTTATCAGAAATTTCTTTAATTCACTTGTCTCTTTTTCTTTTTTATTTTTGTATTCTTGTTTTAGTTTTGTAATGGTGATATTGTTTTCTGTTATCTCATCTTCCAGAATTGTTCGTAATTTAGTTTTTGACTCGTAGTTGGATGGCCTGTTCTTATGGATTCTTTCGTTTCTGCGTTCAATAATAATTTTTTCTTCAGCTATTAAAATATACTTATTAAGATGGTTTATTATACTATTTGTTATTTCATGTTTCTTAGCCCCATTTGTTTTTATTTTATTAATTTTCGCATAAGTCCGCAGTTCATTAATTCGGTATTGCGGTAACCTTCGTATAGCCGCTTAGTTGTTTGATATAACCTTTTTACAAAGCTGAATAACCTCTGCACTATTCATCATTTAATAGGGGAATATTTGTATTAATGAATTTATCCCGTCTGCGTTTTCTCAGCAGTAAAGAAAAGCACTGGTTTCAGTATGCGTTTCACGGAGCAAGCGCGTCTAGATTCTCTCCGACCAGTCAAGAAAGATTCAGTACAGTTCCGTAGATAGCAGATGTGTTTTGCGTTTCACGGAGCAAGCGCTGTCTAGATTGTCACCGATCAGTCAAGAAAGTTTCAGTAGAGTTTCGCAGGTGGCAGATGTGTTCCGAACCGCGAAGCTTTCATTCAATCAAATAATTTCTGAAACAATTTTATTATATAATAAATGGAAGAATTAGAAAAGAAAATGTATGTTTACCGTCGCAGCTACAAGTACTACAATCGTATAAGTAATTGCTTACTTTTATCCAAATTCCTCTTTTCGGCAGCAGGAATGTCTGCGTTTCTAGTGCTACCTTTAGCTTCTTTAAGTTTGGGTGCTGTTATCATCGAAACAATTGAAAAGCAGTTAAGCATTGCTGATAGAAAAGCAGAATATAGAACAAATTACAATTTCTATACTGAGTTGTTGTCAATGCTAAAATGCGGACAATTAACAATTGAGGAGGTAATTCAGCGTGAAACAGAAATGCGTAAAACCTTTCGATTTTTTCCTCGCGAAAAATACATGAAACAAGTCCGTTTGAATGGCTATAAATATTGTAATAAATCTACAAAAAGTCAAGAGAAATTACCAAAAATATAAATGTTTGCAAAACCTTCCACCCCAGACTTTGAAGATTGAAGATGTTTATTTGTCGTCTTATTATTTTTTAAGGTGTGTCTGGGGTGCCCCGTGAGGGGAGGAAACCCTCTGAGTTTTTTGTTCGCCATCGCTCACCATTAACCTCAAGTTGATGGGGGGATTCGATCTCACGACATCGTTGATGAAGTGGTTGATCTAAGAGGTTGCAACATCTTAGACCACTACGCCAACGGGGCCTGCATACTGTCCGCAAAAAAATGTTTTGTGATGTGAATACTAATGCGCAATGAGATTTCCTGTTTTTTTGTTGTCTTAAGAGCTTTATCAGTACTAGAGGTAGAATTGTTGGATACGTTGAGGAGATTTTATTCTGATGATATGATAAATATCGATCAGAGAGAATCAAGTATATATAACTGCTGATATTGAAATAAGTTTAACGTTCAAAGACGCTCAACCCGTACCATATAATGTTTACTGTGTTATATATTATGAAAGAAAAGCTACATTAGATATTATTAATAAAAATATGTATGTGAGTATGTGAGCCTGGATTTTTATTTAATAAAATCATCCACTAATAAATGGAGTCCACAAAGAGAGTCTTGTCTACAATCAGAATGAACAAATACAATGAGACAATCAGGAAAGAAGCATTGGTATTAGGAAAGAAATATAATATAGATAAAATGAGAATCGCTAAGACAAAGTACGGTGATAAGTTGGTTGTAGTCATTAATCATAATGGCAAAGCATGTGATTTGTTTATAACACAGAAATATAATGCCATTGCTGACGAATTAATTTTAAAGAAAAATCTAGTTTTGCAACCGATTGTACGGGTAAATAAGAGTAACGAAACATATGTGGATTGAGAACTGTTTACTCAGTAGAATTGGTATTATATTTGAATAAAAATAGAAAAATGTAAAAAAAAAAAAAGTAGTATTTTAGTGTATATTGTAGTAGTTTATATGTAGGAAAGGGTAATATTTCTCATTTCTTGTAACCTTTATTTTGAAAGTAAGAAAATTAAAATGTTCTTAAAAAGGGGGAATTTTTGGTAAAAAGGATGTTAAAATTTAAGAAATTGATGTTAAAATGGGGTTTTGAAATTGGGGGGAGGGTGGAGTAGAATCGGCGATTATATACTACTCGCCTTTAACCAAGGCAATGCAGGTTTTGTTCAGATACGAGCCTCGTCTGGGTATTTTTGGGGTTGTCCTGCAAGAAGCTCACATTCTGGTTGTTTTTACCAGAGCTCTGGGTGAAAAAATACAAAATCCCTTCGATCAGTCAAAATATTTCAGTGGATTCAAATACCAGATAAAAAAAATAAGCTACCTTTTCAGTTAAACCTTAAATAAACTGTAAAAACTTTAAACTTAAAAAAAAAACAGCAATGCCGCACTTTTGCCGCTGACCTTCCGATTTATAAAGCCAGTTTGAGAGAAACCATCTGACAACCTCTAATCTCGCTTGTAGGAGCAAAGCGAAGAGCTGAGATACGTGGTCATCCTCCCCGCTCATGCAAGAGAAGATCTACAGAAGAGCTGCAACATTTACAAAGGGAAAAGGATTTGCGTCGCATGCGTCCACCGTTTTACAACGAAGCGATTTTTCAACACCCGATCGTCTAAGAAACGGCAGGATGAGCATGAACTGACAAGCGACATGGACCCTCAATCGGACGTAGGAGCTCACGACAGACTTGACGAGGAAATGGATTCTAACCCTGACGAACGAATGGACCCTGACTGTAACGAGGAAATGGATGTTGCTGGACCAGGGACGACTGACAACGACGACATTCTTCGACAACTCGATAGTGAGTTTAGCTCACTTTTGAGAACTTACGGTATAAACCTGAAACTGCGGAAACTGTTTGACCTGGAACGAAAGAGACTGAGAAGACAAGAACGATGCCCGACTGGCTTTACTTCTTTAGTGGCCTTCGACTTTCGGGACTATTTAGCACAGATCCCGACTTCCCTAATTGACATCCTGCTTTCCCTACTAAATTACAGTGCATGCGACTTGGACTCACTTACGGACAAACAGACTTTCGCCTTGTGCCGTCTTTATGAGCAATGGCTGTTCATTAGCACAAATAATCTGATCTTGCCCGTCAGCCTCATTGAGAGCTTTTATCTTCTGTCAAACAAGCAGAAAGAACGCGAGATCAGTAAGTGTAATTGTGTTTTCCTCCTCGTCGTGCTTGTTACTACCTATGCGCAATCTACGAAGAGAACCTGTAATCGACAGCACTCTCCCATGATTTTTCCTGATGATTCAGTTTTATTGATTTTTTCTGATTTTATTTCGAGATCTGCAGTGTCGTTTCTGTCTTCGCTCTTTACTAAAATCAGTCTTAAAAAATACACCGTACCTAGATTACTGATTACTGCCTAACTATGGTCATTCCGAATTTCCTGAGAACTTCCTATGAACTTCATGATCGGCACTTTTCGAGCACAAGGCAGGATCTAGTAGTGTCTCTCATTTCAATCCCACCGAGCTGACTTGGCAGTCATGATGCAGTATGTAATTAAATCACTACAACTCAAAGCTGCCGACAAAGTGCCCATCGAACGTCGTGATGGCCGCCGACAACACCCAAAAACTAGGCAAGACGTCACGCGTCGCTTACAATCAACGAGCCCCGGCCGAAATTTATACTGCCACAATGCGAGTGTCAGTTTCCCCTAGCTTAGCGGCCATACAGGCGTCGGATTTCATCCTCGGACTTGGCTGGACAGGGGATATACGTCTTCAGAAACGTCCACCTTCGCCCAAAACTTTTCGATAGAGTCGGATAAGTCCAAAGAACTGCGCAATGAACTAGCCAGCCGATTTTTGGAGGTTAGTTCACATATTCGTAGGTCCAGATCTATCCGTGTAGCTGCAGGTCACGCCTGGGTCACGCTTGGTAGTTCTATAAGTAGTTCTTGTTGATAAATATTCTTTGAGCCCAAGCTGACTTTGAAACATACATTCAAATAATGTATACCACGGATGGCCTACATCCGCTACAATTCTTCGTCAGCGATATTTTGGCCCTTCTTGGCAATGGTCCTCGTCAGCCAACTGTTCAGGTTATTTTCTGCAACGTTTTGCATCTCGGACTTCAACGCAACTTAACGGTCGAAGGAAACGACACAGAAGAATATATTTCCACCAAACCTCAACTGCTTGGAAATACTATTCTGCAAAACTTTGGTTTATCTTTTCTGCTAAGCCGTAGCCAAACAGCTTGGAAGCTGCTACTTACTTTATTTTGTTATTTTGTGCAAAGTACTTTATGTTGCCATGTGAATTCAGGGAATAGCTATGAACGACCAAACGCAGCAGCTAAATACTAACCTGAATATGAATACAATAAAAACTAACCTTCAATTTTATTTAGGAAGCTGAAGCCGTCGAACTTCCATCTCAGAGACCTCCTGGTGATAGAATCGACCCTTATCTCAAATTTGACGGTCTCGTAGCAGTTTGTCCCTCCAACAGCAAAATTGCCGTAGGAGAGATGATTAAGTATGCTCCGAGTAGCCGAAAGGACATTGCGAAGGTCTTCCATCAGACCTTGAGATAAAGCAGTTCGGGGGATGGAGGTCATGGGCCTTTGTGGTTGTCGACGGAGGGATTTATCCGATCCTCACAAAACTTCGAGAGTGATGCGAAGACCACAGGAGAAAAAAATTCTGTTCGATTTTTTAACTGGCTGCAGTCCGACGACCAGGCAGACCACTCTAAACATCTCGGTCAAATCGTGTTTACGGAGTTGCTGAGCATCTTGGCTTACGTGTGAGTATACTATCTTCTACTATTCGTAAGCCCTCTCAAGAACATGCTCTAAAGTGTTACTTATACCCTTCTCTTGTCTATGTATAGTTTACCGTTATCGGTTGCTCCCAGGCTTAGGTTTTTCATCTACGACAGTGTGAACGCCAACTAATGTTTACTAATTAATTTCCTCCATCTCCCCATGTGCTTATCCTTAGACCTTAGTTCCTCATGTATCACCAGAGTCACAGAGGGTACCCAGAAAGAGCCTCCAATCATCCCTCTAATGTGCTGCTGCCCAGACGTCTTCCCACTGGGATTGAACTACCATACTGACGACTCGAACGAGCATTTGAACGTACAAGGGGGGATTGAAGGTTGAAGCCCCGCTTGTACGTACGTAAAAGTGTATTTATCATTATTTACGTATGTATCCGTTACTACACAATTCTCATAGGGATATGTGAACTCAATAATAACTTTCACTTTCATCTAGGCAAGCGATAAGAAACGGCAACTCAGCGGCAGCCGCAGAGATTATGGTCGTCATGAATGACATTTTTTTTACCATGGTGGCCATCCTGTCTACGAAAAGATCTGCGCCAATGAGTTTGTCGTGAAAAAGCTGATTCCCAGGAAAGTTACAGAGCTACTTTACGCCTGTGAATTTGGAGCACGAAGGGACAGCGCTGAAGGCCACTACCAAGGTGCCGACGGCCTACTTGAGGAAATTAACAAAGTCGTTAAGGCTTGGGTCCCTGATGGTCCCGAGTTCAAGCACTTTGTTCGCGCCTCAAGAGTAATCGACCCACTAAACGTGTTAAGTCTTTTTTTAAAGTCCATATGTTTTTTATAGAAAGTACTTAGTACGTAGAACTTGTAACTGAGAAAAAAATCGTAGCAACATCGAAATATCCCGAAACGAACTAGCAACACGAACTTTAAAAGGATAAAAAAATGAAAAAAAGAAACTACGCCTTACGACCGGGGAGTGATAGCTAATTTGATCCCGGTCATCAATCGCCACATCGGCTATAACATCACTCGGGATCAGGCACCCCCAATGTCCCGAGTATGTGCAATCGTCTTGGTAACACTGCAGCCAGTCTGCAAATTTTTCCACCTTTTCAACATGTCCCTTATGGGCGGCCGATCCCCACACTCTGCTGCACATGGCGCATTTGTTCTTCGTTTCTGTTTTGGGTGTGGGCTCAAAACGATTCTTTTTCTGTGATTTTTTACTAAAGTAGGGGCTAGACGATGGGCTGTAGGATGTACTTGTTCCCCGGATCTCCAATTTTTTTTTATTATGCGTCTGATATGACGGATTGTCGACGGGGCAGGAATACTCGAACCTGAAGGAATGGCTGGGGGTGCCAGAAGAGTTACCCAAACCGGGGGATGGGAGGTTAGGGACATAGAGGGGGGAAGCCTGGAGCTGTGGATGTGACTGTTGGGGAGGGGGAGATTGGGGTTGTAAAGCGGATTGATGGGGAGGAAAATTCGCTGAGGATGCTGTTCCAGAAGGAGGAACTGCAGATTTCGGCTATCGGGGAGCGGAGATTGCCTTCGTCTTGGTAAGCGACTCGGGGAGCGACTCCGCACCGGGTTTTCGTGAACATCGTCATCATCCTCCACATCCCTATACTCCAATTTTTCTCTCTTCCCGAGTTGTCTGCTGGTATCGTACGTCCAGGCGAGCATCTGTCGACGGTTGACGTGGACGTCCGACTCTGTCACAATTCTTACATCTCGGTTTGTATCCTTTTTGATATGGTTTGCCCATAAAAGTACTTTTTCAGATAACCCGACCAGTGCGAGAATTCGGTGATAGGCAAACGGAGTACAAAAGAAGAACGTACCTAAAACCGGAAGAGCTAAATGCTCTACTGGAGCACTTCAGCGATATGGTTCCACAAGAATGGGAAGACCAGTTCTCGGACATAGAACAAGGACTTGAAGCAGAACCAACATCAGCCAACGGAAGTTCAGGATCCTGTGCCAAATCATGAACCGAGATTTTCTTCACTAAGGTAAAGGAGTCTTGCTTACTATCCTTAATGAAGATCACTGGTAGCCTAGTGCCCATTTATTACCATCGAATATATGTTCAAACCAATTAAGTGTTTACTACTACAAAACCGTCACTGTTCGGGTGCTCCGAAACTATGCCGGTAGACAGTAGGTTTTGCCATCTAGTTAAAGGTAGGACAGTCTGGGACAAATATCGCAAACACGATTTGATTTATTTTTCCTGACCTTCTGGTAATCGAAGTTCCTTGCAGCTTCCACCCTATTTCAATCAGGTTTCACCTATCAGATCAACATTGTTTAATTGCAAACGTGTCCTATAGGAACGCAACAACTTTTAAATTGCAAATCTAACCAGTTTCCAAAGCCGGTGCTTCATCTTATTGAGAGAGAAGAATTCCCGATAAAATACATCAAAGCCCTTCAGTTTCAGAGAAGCGTCGGATCCAGCCGTATTCGCCTTGTCCTCTCCTCGTCACCCATCATCGCCTTGAACCAGCCCCTCAGCTAACGAACTATAGTTCTGCACGTGCTGTGCAATTCTTAGAGTCATCTAATGTATTTTAAATCTATTTCGTGTTTCGTTATACCGTCAGTCGGTCTGTCGGTCTGTCGGTCCCGGTTTTGCTAGCTCGGGCACTTCCAGAAAAGCTAGGACGATGCAACTTGGCAGGCATATCAGGAACTGGACCAGATTAAATTAGAAATTGTCGCTTCCTCGATCCAACCATCTGGAGGGGAGTGGAGGGAGGGGGAATCCGGAAAAAATAGGAAAAATGATATATTTTTAGCTTACGAACGGGTGATCGGATCTTAATGAAACTCTTAATGAAAACCTTTTTGCTCTCATGCCAGACCATTAAGGCCGCTTCATTAATGATTAAGGGGGGGGGGCGCAGATTAAAAGAAACGGTTAGAATGGAGGGATCGGAGTGAAACTTGCTGGGAAGAACAAACATCTGCTCTAGATAAACCATTACCACAATTCGACTTGATCCGGACACTTGGGGGGTGGGGGTCCCGGATTTCCGGTGGCGGTTTTGGGACTTTTCACGACAGAACTTGGCAATAATGGAAATAATCTCACTAATAACCCAACTAACTTTGAAATAATCAGTTTCTCGATCCCACCATCTGAGGGGGGGGGGGGGGGTTGGAAGGCGGGGGAGTCTGGAAAGTGAGTAGTGTGTGACTTTCAAACGCGTGATCGGATTGGAATGAAACATACAATTTAAATTTATTATATATCTCTGACGTCCCATTTAAAGTTTGGACTGGATTCGACAGATATAGGAACTTGATGGGATGAACAAACATCTGCAAAAGGTAAATCGTTTACGCAATTCAAGTGGATCCGGGGAATGGATGAGGTTTCTCGGAATTCTGGTGATGGCGGTTTGGTGATTTTCTTACTCTTGCTGTGATGAACAAATATATGCTCCAGGTAAATCGTTTACGCAACTAGACTGGATCCGGACACTTGCGGTGGCTGGTAGAGGGGGTTTCCCAGAATTCCGATGATAGTGGTTTGGGGATTTTCTCGACGAAACTTGGCAGGCCTATCAGGGACCCTTTGAAACTGACTTGTAAAAAACTTTCCCCGATCTTCAATAATTCAAACAATAATTCAAGCCATCTATCATCCGACAATTGTCACAAGCGTTGTTCCTGACCGCTGCAAAAATTGTGACATAACCACTCAAGGGCTGGCAGAACTAGAACAAAAATGCCATAGCCTTATGACCAAATTGGCGGAGAAAGACTTGATAACTACGACGGAAAAAGAAATAGGAAATAACTATTCTACTGCACGAACCGAAAACGATTCTTTGTGTTGTGTCCAGTCTATCCTGCAGTCTGATATAGATCAACTCGTCGAAGGAAAAAAAAACTGATTTCGATACGATCACGTCACTGAACCGTCAAATTACCGAACTATTGGCAATCGCTAAAAGGAATATTCTTTCTGATCACAGAAGTGATCCAAGTGAAAATACCTTGCCAAACCGCCCTAATTCCCACGAACTGAAGTGCATGGTGACGTATCTTGTGGTCCGATCGTGACTGAACAACCCTCTAGCAATCGAACTAGTTTACGCGTTTCCACCAATAAAACCAGTTTTTACCTGACTTCAATGGGCAAGTGCAAATTCGGCGATTTTTGCAAGTTCGCTGATGAGATGACCCCAATTAGCATATCGACGAGAGAGAATACTTGGACCATGGTAAAGTCAAAGAAGAACAGAAAGAGTGTGAAACAGCGTCGCTACTATGCCTTTGTAAATTCCTCCAAAGGTAAGAACTGCAGATTTTCACATTCACAGTTGCACGAAAATAAAACAGTGGTAAACAAGGTCACTGTTAGTGGTGAAATGCCGCAATCAGATATTGCCTGCAAATTCCTATTAAAAGGGAAGTATAATCGCGGCCTCGCATGCAGATTTTCCCATGTATGTACGAAATTTATGTATGAAAAATGCGATAGTTCCTGTGGGCTCCCGCACTCACAGATTTGCGAAAAGTTCTCCAGTGGCCGTTGCTTTTCTAACACTTGTAGAAATGGCCATGTTGTATATAAAGAAGGATCTACCGTTAAGCCTAGATCAGCCGAAGAAAAGAGCAAGGCTATATGTACGACAGTTGTACCAAATTATCCATCTAGACGTCCCCTATTATGAAGTACTTTAGAGCCTATTCCTCTCCGTCTCCCGTCCCGATGTCTCTATGACAACCATGCAACGAATAAACACATGGATTATTCTCGACGCGAACGAGTGGCAAGAAAGAGCTGTACGGAACACAAAAGTTCGTTACTTTTACAAACAGCTCACCGCAGTAGAGCCCCGGAGAAGAAAAGTCGAGAGTAACCAGACTGACAGTTGGTTAACAATACCCGCTCTCAAATGCGACTCAGAGGACGGGCCTCAATCACAATTTCACCAAGAAGATCTAGATCTGCTCAGTTTTGTGGCTGTATCTATAGTCGGTCTATGGGACCAAAGACAGAGGTTCTATTTGTCGTATTTGTTCTTGATGGTAGTGGATAATTTGGAAACATGCCATAGTACGCGGTATCTGGAAACACGTATTAATGCAGTATCAGATGCAGGGCCGTATCCAAGGTGGGCAGGTTAGGGGTTTCAAACTCCCTCAGAAATACTAAAAACAATCATTTTTCGTAACCCCCTCCGAAATATATTCCTGGATACAGACCTGAACACCTACCATGGTGTCTGCAAAAACGCAACTATTTGCGATACGAAAAGAATCTTCATTTTTTTCCCCAGAAAAATGAAGTTTCGTCCTCCCAGGCAATGGAGAAGGAAGGGTTTAAGTGCCTGACAACTATGATTAGCAACCGAATCCGAATAAGAGAGATCAACGCCGAGCAACACCTAGGTATCCTCAAATACATGAGGGAGGAGATGGGCTACATCAGTTGCACCCTACGAAGACGGATAATAAAAAAGCGAAGCGATTTTTACCGAAGTCGCAAGAACACACCACATACATTTCCATACAGAGCAATAATTTTTCTTCCTGATTATTATTTACGCAGGTGACGTAGATATACATTTTTTCAAGTAATACATTACAGGATAATCATGGCCGTTCTACATCACAACGAAAACTGACAGAAGGAGCAGCAACTAGACTCCGATGAGAAGCTCAAATATCGCCGGTACTATTCAAAGGCGGATGTCATTCTAGAAAACCTTGGAACGAAACAAAACTCTCAGTTTTAAAAGTAAGAACCAGAGCAAAAACGATGACGTTTTTTATACAATAATATTCAATTCAGGAAGAGTCAAGATCCAGTTGGATGATGTCCTGATGGGTTAAGCAAGAGAAGAGCAAGCAGGTAAGACAATATCATAGCAAAGGAAATGTCACAGGCAACCCATTCTGTCAAGAGAGAAAAAACGTACTAAGTACTGACACAACCCCCGTCTCAACATCAGACCCTGAATGAGTATCAGACTAATCTTATGTGCACTGTGGCTCAAACATGTATGGACAAATGCCAAGTTCTTCCTGGTCACTTTCACCTCCCATGTTACTTTCATCTTCCTAGCCTGAAGAAAACCAATCCGCCATGACTTTTTATTACGGCAATTGGCTGCCGCTGGGGTTGTACATTTTAAACATAGAGCTACGTCCGTATAGAGGTACAACAGTTACGGAAGAGAAATTACGTCAGCTAAAATTCAAGAATTGTGGATAACAGAGTAACGAAGTAACGTGTTTTTGCGGTTTTTCTAGCATAATTAAGGAAAAATATGATGGGTAATCAGACTGTTGTATCTTAGTCCTATTGTGTTAAACTTTAATAAGTTTTGAAGAGGCTAGATTACTGACCGAAGCCAAGTCTCTTCGTCGCGTTAAAGCACATTTGAAAAGCCTTCGTCTAATCTCATAGCCGCTGGGAATATCAGCGAACTCTTCCGACTTGAAAAACATTTCTTTTCATCGTAAGTTGTCCTGGCCATAAGGGAGCTTCTCGTTACAGAATTTCTATATACAGAACACACGACACGATGCGCGTACATTGACCTATGATTCTAAAACTCGTCCGTTGCGCATTCACACTAGACTCATAACCAAGTAATTTGAATACGGATTTTTGGAAGGAAAAGTGGGGGATAAAGTCGCAGATGAAGATTAGGATAACTAGAAGCCTTTCACGTGCACTTTAAGGTCTTTTCTATTTCCTGTTAATCCTAGGGACCTTTTCCTTTTGAGTTTTTTTTTTCTCCTGTCTCTTAGAGAGTTGTTGCCACCCGCTCCCCACCAATATACTTGCGTCAAATTTCCAATCATCTTCGTAAGCAAATGTTTTCTGCTGTAGCATCTCTCTGCTAGAAAGCTAATGTAAATGCTCAGCTTTATTAGAGTTTCTATATCTCATTCTCAAACTATTCCGCGTATCATAAACATTTGGTCGAGAGCGGCCCTTTCAAGAATGGGATTAAGATTCGAGTTACTCTTTTAGCAATGTCGGACCATGCAAGAGGAACGTAGGAAGCTATACTTGATACACGTCCTTAGGGGTCTGGTTTTCTGTTGAAAATAGAATCAAGGGATAACTCCGTCAAACAAGACCTGAATTTTCCTTTTTACAGATCACCATGGAACGTTCTCTCCAGGTGGAAAGATGACGATTCTTAGGTCCAGACTTACTGAGAATTCACGGGAAGCAAAACTTTTGTAGCAGTAGTGGCCGTGGATAATACCCAAAAATTTGCAAAACCGGCCGTGTTAGTCATAAGAAAAAGTCCTGTACTGAAGTCTTTACCGCGACCTTGCATATATCCGTCGAAGACAATGGCATCCAGTACGACTCGGATTTCCATCCCGATAACCGGGTAGAAAGAGTCTTTACTATTGATGACAAAACAGCTCTGAAGAAGCCTTTCACAACTACTTCGGTAGAATTTCGGCGAATTCGCTGAAGTACTTGGAAAGTTTTTAGAGGTGAGAATTTAATCGGAGACGGTCCTACTACTCAAGAATGATATCGTACAAAGATTGATGCAGAAATACATCAATATAAGGCTTTTAGCTTGGCCTGGAAGGACTTGAGCAAGAACAAGGATCTGACAAGAGCAAATAGAATTAGGAATTGACCATATAAAGGAAATGAGCCACAATTTTACCATTCATCGATCCTACAGCTAAAGTACAACGAACAACTTCTAATTTTTGCTGTTTATTCTTCTCGTAAATGTTGAAAAATCCATGGGGTGTCAACAGTAATTTTGTAGCCAGAGAGAAAACCAAACGGACTTTTCTCAGATATTCAACGCTTTTCTTTAAAAAAAAACAAAGTTTTTTTCTTGAAAATCTACGGTTTTGTCATTTACCAATGAGGTTTTTACTTCCAGTCCAAGAGAAATAAAGTTCTATACCGTTAAATTGGCCTTGTTGTTGTCCAAGTTGTCCAACGGAAATGAAATATGTTCCATAAATCTTTGGCGGTTAACTTTTGTTTCATTTGGAGTAGATTTACTCTTACACAAGCGACGTGCTTCATTTCTGTTGGACAAGTTTAGTCTTACTTTACTTCTCTTGTACTGGTAAGTAATAATAGCTCTATGTTACTTACACGCTATGCTCAAAGAGGTTTCTACTTTTAGTACGAACTGAAAACTCCAGTTCTGTGTTTACTGGTCACTTAAGTCAGAATGACCGTTAGATTATGGAAGATGTATTATTACGCCTATCGATTTTCTTCTTTTCTGTTGGAAGGTTTTCGCTTCCTTTACTTTTCTTGTAAAGTAAACAACGTTGTATCGTACGTTTTTATATCGTACAGCATTTCGTACAAATCATACAGTTTCACCCCCAGTTTTCAACTGTATTTTAATTTTCACACCGGTGATGGAAGCGATGAAGGTAGCCGAAGTCATGGGGAACATTACAAAACTTTACAAATATCCGCTGCAGTTCGCTGTACGATATGCTTTTGTGGTATTTTAAATGTACGGTACAAATATGCACTGCCATCTGTATTCCCTTGCACATAACTGGAGAACAGATATTTCTAGATGGTAGTAACTGTGGTGAAGGGGAGACACAGTACATCTTGTGTTCGAGAAAGCTTCAGACTTCAACTTTCGCTGGTTAAAGAAGAAGTAGAAGAAATGCAGAGGAGAGGTAAAAAAGCGTATGAAACAACATTGTTTCCCTTACTATAAGTTATAATAGATCTATGGCCATGTTTTGCTGGTTTTTCCGTTACATTAAGGAGAACAAGAAGCGGAATGTCCGTTGGATTTAAGCCATAGGATTGATACATGGTTCCGGCACAAAGGGATAATTCCTGTTGATCAGTTTCTAATATAATTTTGTGCTTTAGAAATCAGTAGTACCTTTTTTTAGGAGCCCTTGGTCGAAGCATCGAGCAACATCCGTTTCGATGTGTGCGAGAAGTTTGATGGAACCATTGAAGAGTGTAGAATTGTAACGAACATAACTGTGGGAGAGATACATCGCTAAAGTTTTGTTGAACATTGGCATTGAGCTTCGTATTTCTGTTTTTAGTGCTGGTGCAAGAAAGTGGGCATTTGTTGGTTTCGATGGCGGGATTTACCCTGCCATCGTGAAGCTGTGGGAGCAAGCAGTCCTCGTCTGGGTTACGTGATGAGCGGAAGCATCCCGCAGTGAACGTGACAATAATCAGAAATGATAATGATCACAACTGATCGAACTTGATTAATGACAAAGGATTCCAGCCATGTATGAACTGTTTCCAGCGGTACTTGAAAAATATAAATTGTGTGTGTAACCCAACGTGTTACTTATTGTTTTCGATGAATTCCCGGTCCCGATTCATCAGATACAAGTTTTCCTAACCAAGTTTGGTTGTGCGATCATTGGCAGTCTAACGATCTTTCACCCAAGTTCCGTGAGCGCCATCTGTCATTTGAAGAAGCAAGCCACGTTACAATCCGTTTGCTACTAGATGACAAATTATCCGTGTGGCAATTGTAAAATAGACTGCAGTTCGGGCACTTTTTAATGCACCGCGTGCCCCTGTTGGTTCCACCCGTCTTGCGTTGGTATTTCCAGTGCTGCCAGTCGTAAGAACCCTACTTGGAGATGCTCGAAATGCGTAAGCGGTGACACAGAACTAGTGCTAATCCCAACAACATTAAAGAAGTACCTGGAATGCTAATAGAAATGTGGCCCAGAGTCCTTTCAATGTTCTTTTTATAGTAAATGGATCGATCCAAACTGAGTCGGTCTGTCGAAGAGCGGAAGAGACAGAAACCACAGTTGGAAGTGTCTTTGCTGACTTTCGCCTGCAGGTTATACGAATAATATCAGAGACGATATCAACAATGCAATTTCTCCTGCAGAAGCAACATATCTAGCCTACAAAAACAAAATCTACTCCCTGTCGTGGGAACTAGAAAATTCGCAGAGAAGACTGAAGAAAAGTTACTCCGAACTGCTAAAGTTAAGAGAAGAGAGCGTTAACACCAGTCACTGTTCTCCGCTGCGCTCAATTTAATACGCAACCGCTGATTCTGAAACTAACAAGACAGGGTACGCACGATTCTGGGACCGACACTGCGATCAAGACATCCCAGCAGTTTTCCGTGGTTTACCCGGTCAAATGCAGCGTTAGCGTCAATGAATTATACCAAAACCGGAGAAAAACCCCCAAAAATAGTGGACATACAAAACTCAGCAGACGCCCGGAACCCAAAGAGGTAGTAAGAAGCTCGTACTCGAGGTTCAGTAATACCAATAAGGCACTTTTCAAACACCTTCGAAACAACAGCGGCTTAAGCAATGGGCCTGTAACTACCAAGGCTACTAACATCCGACACCGACTGCCCACATTAAAAGGAACCGACGAAAAAGATCGTTAGCAACAGTAACTGAGCCAACTCTTCCACCAACAAAATCTGATACCTTAAGGACAGTAGATCTACCGTGCCTACTAACAGTTTTCCAGAATTGTTAAGCTTACAGCTCACAAGGGAAACTGCTAGTGCAGACGCTTGAAGCTTTTCCTCGTGGTCTTTACACCAACTGAAAACATTCCTATACTTCTGTTAAGTAGCTTTCTAACCTGTTCATACTGATCATCCTTGATCGTACCCACGTAAATCCAATAAGGACAAGACCAAAGGTGTCGAGGGGATCCCAAATATATAATATGTGATGTAGGCAGGTAGATATTCTTACTTTTAATATTAGGAACAGATCAAATTTGATACAGGTGGATATAGGTTGGATACTTAAAAACTAATTGTCTTTTACAGATTGGTGTACTTATCAGATGAGATGATTGACATTCTGGTAATGTCATATCGCTGGAAGAGTTGTTGAATGTCTGGTGTGATTTTTCTGTGATTCTTATTCAGTTTTTGTTTATTCCTTGATAATTTATTTCTACTTACGGAAAGCTGTAACAAAGTTGTGCGATTCACTTCTTGAAAAGTTAGGATATTATTACATTTTTAACTTTTCTTAGCAGTAAAAAATCTTAAAGGAATCTGAAGAAGACCGGATGGCGAAGACAAGAGCCCGCCAATTTTTTTTACTGAGTTTTCGAAGAAGTCTACTGTTATAAAAGATTGGAAGGAATACTGCTAATTTGATATTATTTCGCTCTGTTTTGTGTTGTAAGTAAGAGGAAAGTGATTGGATTAGCGAAAGAATTTGAGAGATTTTTCGTAACCCCTTGCTGTTGTCTGTGAAGGATTAAAACGCGTCATCTCGCGGCCGGTTGACGCGTATTATAGCCGGCAAATGGTCATGTTTTTGGCGCGAGTTTTAAGAGGGGTCCACATCTGTTTAACGGATAAATAAGAAGGACACAGAGTAAATGGTAGTGAGGGAGTAGGTGGTGGTAGCAGACTCTAGTCCGATACTAAAAGAAGTCTCTAGTAGATCTCCATTCTTATTTACTTTTATGTTATATGCTGAAATGTCTAACGTACTTTAGGGTGCATCTGTCGGCCATTTTATACCCGTTACTAAACGCCTTTATGCCGTTAGATGGCGCATGCTTGTCCATCAGGTTTGCTGATTTTTAGTATTAATTTTAAAGCCGACTATACTTTTCTAACGAAGGTAAAAGAACAACTTTCTTGGAGTGAATTTTCTCGGAAGTGGACTGTCGTATGTGTTTCGTTCGTTCGGTTGTTTTGTTTTTGTTGAACTTTTGGATGATCATTCAGCTATACGAATTCACCGAGTGAACATAAAAGATTGTGAGCATCGGAATATTTTTTTAGAGAAAGTGAAATGTGTAGTAGTAGCAGTATTTATTTGGATTTGGCTTTACGCTGGATTCTTAACGCTTTCTGACCGAAACGTGATCGATTTTAATTGGAGAGAGTCTTACACCGATCTGTAAATAGTAGAATTTTAGAGCGAACGAGGATTATACGTTAAAATTTTTTTCAGTTCAAGGCTTTTCAGAAAATGCATTGAGCGTACGAATACCCTAAAAAACTGAGTGAATTTAAAGGCATTTTCACCAGCTTTGACCTGTTGCTGATACTCGTTTACTCATCTTTCGTATTCGCGGTTTATTTCAAATTAAAATTTAACTTACAACAAATACGAACTATATGTCCGGCTGAAAAATTATAGCGGATAGGGTATAGGGAAATATTCGACTCCGTATAGTCATGTTAGCACATAGGAAGACGGATGTTCTATTGAATTATTTGTTGCAATTTCTTTCAGAAAATGGTTATAGCCGGGAGCAACACTTTGGTTTATTTCTTCAGTATCGGTTAAATGCTGAAGTAGTAAGCTCATCGTTCTTTTAAAAGTCGTATATTCTAAGAACAGTTGTTGTTTGAACTGATGACGCAATTAGTAGTTTTATAAGCCGCTGTCGTATTGACGCGTTCTTGCGATGCGTTGCTTATGTGTTTACGTTGGGCTGCGTACAGGTTTTGTAGTGTATTTTTAGCACCTGCGTGACAAGCTTTGACGCTGGATGTGTATTTTCATTACTAAGTTTTTCTTCACTGTTAGTGGGTTTTCTGTAGTTTGTGTTCAATCCATAATTCGGATTTCGGATGACTAACAGCCTGAAAAAGATACTTGCCAGGAAGGACTGAAGATAACTTGGAAAGAACAGCGACCGATCCTTTTTTATATTTCTTATGAATATATTTTAATGATTTTTTGCAGATATTTATTAGAGCTTTGGGGTTGAACTGTGAACACATTAGTACAACTTTAACCGAGTGTAAAAACTTACATTTATTTTAGCTTGAACATGGTTGTTTATGCAAAAGGCCGATGCAACCACTGCCGGGAGGTAGTGTGGAGAACTGGGGGGATGACGGAGGTTTGCAGTACACAGAACTATGCTGGACCTGTGGTGAGGAGTCTGTGCAAATTGTGAAAATTTTTAAACTGTAATGTTAAGTGTTATTGCTACAAATTTCAAATGATGGATCATTAGTTTACACACAAATCAATGCTACGTCGGTACTGTTTTCCCCTGTTCTCGGCATCGGAGAGAAACTCCCAACCAGAAGCGGGTCTGATTCTTCGTCCATGCTACGAATACGTCGACTTGATTATGTTTTGACAGTGTTTAGTGGAAGGAAAAGAAACTGCAATGCAAAGAAGTTGAGTTGTGTTTTGGACAGCTTGGTACAATGAAGAAAGTTTCAACGAATATTGATTAATTTTAAAAGCAGGATTTGCTGCTGGATTAATCTTATCCCTACTTGATATTAATCTTATCTTTAGAGAAGCTTCGTTCGTTGCACTCCGGGCTGTCTCTGGTGTTTAGTCACCAGTGTCCGGTTCTTCTCTTAAAACGTGTTTTTTTGGTTCACCGGTGAGTTGATGAAAACTGGCTAACTCCTTCTGGTTGGTCCGCACCGGTGAGATAAAACCGGACACTGGCTAGTACGAAAACGGGTTAAAAGACTGGTGGGAAGTCACCGGTGGATGCGAAAACGGCTTATAAGAAAAACCTGAGACCACCGGTGAGAACTCTCGAGACAAAGAACGCGGCTAGAAATAAATATAATTCCAGTAGTAAATACTGCAGTTATCATTAATCCTTGTTCGACTTGCACTTTGCCGATGAATCCTCATCCTAAAGTCGAACAACATATGCCAACCCCTACCAAGCTTGAACAACATAGACCAACACGTTCGACTTGCAATGTCCCTGACACATTTCGATTTTGCAAGCATTCTCGCTTCATACAATTCTCTGCAGAATGAAGTAGACGAACTAAAAACTCTAGTTAAAACGATCGCGCCCTGTGATGTTACCAGCCTCAGGGGTGAGCTCATTGAGTTGAAAAATACACTGGACTCTGTCGCTGCTAAGCAACGAATGCATTGCACTGATAACGCGTCATCGGAGCCTTCCCAGGTACCGACTGGAGTGCCACCTAGTGGTATCACTGAATCAGCTGTAGTTAGTGCGATGGTTCCCGCAAGCCCTTCTAGAGCGCGTAGTGGTTCCGAAACTTTGTCTTCCAGGTTGGCTAGTGTACCAGAACCGCAGACCGGCCTATCTTTTGCCTCTGTGGTTAAAAATGGTGGGCAGAGGAAGAAGCGAGTTACCAAAGCGAGGAATCCTGTTGCGCCTCCCAGTGTGATAGGGCCAAAAGGAAAGGGGCCTAAGGTTACCATAGGTTCCAGTATTGCGGGCCGTTCTGATCTTAAATCGGTCTTGCAAACAAAAGAGCTGAATTTATTTGTCACTCGATTTGTGCCTGAAACGGCTGCTAGTGATGTGGCGCGTATCTTGTCTCGTAAGCTGAATAACAGAAAAGTGGTGTGTGAGAGAATCAACTCGGCTAGTAGTTTCAGTGCGTCTTTCAAAGTTACTGTGCCCGCAGTGTTTACTGAGCAGGTTTTGGATGCAAAATTCTGGCCTGCGGGCATCCTTGTGCGTCGCTTCTATGAGCCTCGCCCCGCTCGTTCCCTTGAAGGTAACAGTGTACAATCCGAAAATGTTTGAGTCAGGCATAAGGATTGCATCATTTAACTGCCATTCGGTGAAATGGAACATCGCCGCGGTGAGGGCTCTGTGCGAAGAAGCGGATATAATACTGCTGCAGGAAACGATGCTGTTCGACTTCGATCTTCCCTTTCTGGACACAATCCATGTTGATTTTTCGGCCTTTGGAGTGTCGTCTACGAAGGCCGGGGATGGGCTCGTGAGGGGTAGGCCAAAAGGTGGACTTGCGATCCTCTGCAGACATAACTTGAAAGGTATGCTTTCTTTTCCTATTCCTGCCGATGAGCGTCTGCAGCCAGTTTCTCTGAAGTGCGGTCTTTCTCGGATTCTGCTGGTGAATGTTTACATGCCTGTTTGCAATCCGGAAAATTTACCAGAATTTAATATGTAGCTTGGTAGACTAGTGTCGTTTATTGATGATGATATTGTGCCGACCCATTTGTGTTTTGTTGGTGATTTTAATGCGGATTACTGTAAAAAATCCCTTTTTTACGTTGAGCTAGACCAGGTGGCTCGTGATAATGACCTTGCGATAGCTGACGTGGATTGCCTCAGTGATACATCGTTCACGTTTATGAGCCATGTGGGCATTACGTCGTGGCTTGATCACGTGATTGTGTCACGGTCTCTTCGAAATTTTTTACGAAATGTTCAAGTTCGTTATGATATTTTTGGTTCTGACCGCTTTCCAGTTGTTTTTGAGCTTGCCCCATCGCTGCTCAGCCGGGACGTGAGCGAACGGGCCCCCACTGTCCCTACTCTTTCTCCCCCGGTGGTGGCTTGGGATAACGCTACTAATGATCAACTTGCTGCGTACAGAGGTGGGGTTGAACATGGTCTGAGGGTTTTACAACAAAATCTGCCTGTTGTGTGTAAAACTGGTGGTGGTTTTTGTTCGGATACTGGTCACAGGTGTAGCCTCGTACATATGTACCTGTCTGTATGTTATAAGGGTTAGCTGCCACTAATAAGGGTTAAGGTGGGTGACGATGATTTGTCAAGGTAGCGTGACAGTTCCGTAAAAGACGGAGTAATTACTTCCGGCGTTCACCCTTATAAGAACCAAAACAAATAACCCGACTCTGACAAGTCAACGATCATCCGCGGACAAGATCTTCGAGGGCCGAGCCCTACGGTCGTGCGAACTATGGATATGCAAATGGCATACGGGAAATGATATCAGTTTAATTTACACTACGAATGTACAATATGATTAGAGACCAGAGTTAAATATTACAAATTACGCTTACATGATTTTACAGATAAGATAACAGAATTATTCGGATTGCATGGTACAACAATAGAGAGAGTTTCACAACTAATAGCCTAGATTATAATGAGATTTCCGCAACGCAATGTGTACTGTCCCCTAGTCCAAGGAACCCAAGAATTCACTAGCGCAATCACGAGTAACTCAGCGATATCTCTGGTTTCCCAGCGCTATTCACGAGCTCGCGATATCTCTCATGTTCTTGGTAATCGACCTGTATGCGACCAGCGCCTTCAACAGTACACCTAACAGCTTGGTCTTGATGCTCCTACCGTGACCCGATAAACTTAAGTTCAACAAACAGGAATAACTGACGCCTCTCGAGACTAAAAGATTTTAGAGATATAACTGAGTGAGCGAGGTCCCATGTTACTTACAGAATGCAAGAATGTTTCCAACCAGGTCTGCACACTTCCGAGATCTCATCCTGACTGTCCACAAAACTCCTAGGTTCTCCTATAACTATCCCCCTGTCCCAGACAATCCAAGGTTACAAACAAATGGCCACAGCCCCCCTGAATAACTAGCTTTCGTGGAAATTGCTCTTATCTAGGACAAACATGTTGGGGTGGAAACTTCGCTTGCGACTAGCAACATACAATACTTCGCGTGAAAATAGATAAGAGAATCGAACATGCTTCGTGTTAATGTAAGTAATAATTAAATATCAAAATATGACACCAAACATTACAATGTGCAATACTAATAACTAATGCTTGTGTGTGCCTACCATTTGTTGCACAGAAAACAAATCCTGGAAGAAAAGAAGTTTTACCTGGTTGGAACAGGCATGTGAAGGTCCATTTTACAGCAGCCAAGGAAGCTTTTAGGGAGTGGCTGGCTAATGGCAAATTCCCTGGAGATGAATATGACCTGATGAGAAGAAGCCTAAATCAGAGGTTTCGTGGTGCTCTTCGTTGGTGCCGGAAAAATTTAGATTTCACATGAGGTTGTTTCTAAGGTGGTAGCTGGGCTTTCAGGTAGTAGGAGTGGGGGTCTCGATGGTTTAACTGCGAACCATCTGAAGCATGCTGGCCCGCAACTAACTTGTTTTTTAACTGTCTTGTTTAATGGTTTTCTTTTGCATGCATTTGTGCCTGATCCTTTAACGGAAGTTTGTCTGATACCTATCCCAAAGTCGGTGACTGGTGACCTAAGTAGCCTTACTAACTATCGGCCTATTGCTATGGCAGCTGTTATCTCTAAGGTTTTCGAAAAATGTCTTTATGATATTGTCGAACCTAAGATACGCTCGTCATCATACCAGTTTGGGTTCAAGCCCAAATCTTCTACTGATTTGAGTAGATAGAGCGGTGATAGAGTATTTTTGGCTATTTTCTTCCCCTGTGTTTGTGTGCTTTATTGACGCTAAAGCTGCGTTTGATAGAGTTAACCAGGCAAAGTTATTAAGTAAGATGTTAGCAAAAGGTGTGGACCCTAGAATAGTTCTAACCCTTGCATGCTGGTTTCAAAACCAGAAATTCTGTGTCAGATGGGATGGGGTTTTTAGCAGCCCATTTCACGTTTTAAATGGTGTTAGACAAGGTGGTGTTTTGTCCCCTATTCTGTACAACCTGTATGTGGATGAACTTAACAGTGCCCTTGTTAATGCAGGTGTAGGTTGCTTCATCCAGGGTGTATGTTTTAACAATATTAGTTATGCTGACGACGTTGCGCTTCTGGCCCCTACGGTTCATGCACTGAACCAACTGTTGGCTATTTGCGATGATTTTGCTTTACAGCACGATATAATATTCAACACGAAGAAAACGCTATGCATGGCTTTTATCCCACGTGGCATTCGCCTGCATCACCTTCCCAAAGTTTTTCTTTCAGGGCAAACTCTTCAGTTTGTGGATGAATTTATATACCTAGGGTTTACGTTCACCCCTACGCTGAGCGACGAGCTGCATGTAAAAGCCCTATCACGGGCACTATGCGCTCGAGCTAATCTGCTAATAAGGAAGTTTGGGGCTTGCGACTCGCCCGTCAAGACTTTTCTATTCAGGACTAATATTAGGGTTAGGCGCGAAACCAGTTTTCGTGTCCTATACAATAACTCTTTTCGTTGGTTGCATGGGTTAAAGTGGAACTGTAGTGCGTCATCAATGTTTGTTGGTGAAGGCCTTCCCTCTTTCCCAGAAATTAGACGCTTTTCTGCCCTTTCCCTGCAGAAGCGTATTCTTGAGTCCCAGAATCCGTTGCTGGCTGTCCTGGCTGGGCCGCACATGAGGCTGACGCTGCCAATATGGTTGTCGTGGGGGAAGTTGCTCTTCTGCAATTTCTCTCCTTCAGTGAATTAGTGTTTTGTTCTTAATTTTGTTTTGTTTTGTTGTTGTTTGTAGATGTATATGGCCCTTGTTGGCCGTCCATTTAGTTAAATAAATATTACACTCGCTCTCTCCCACGTTCATAGATTGCGTACTCTTCGCGTCGTTCATCCGCAGAGCTTTATAACGTGAAGAAAGGAGTACTTTAATTTTAGCGGACTAGAGCCTTTGGAAAAGACAGTTACTGAATACTTAAGCTGTACCTCTATCGTTCTTCTGGGATCTGAAATTGATTAGTACAACTATTTCAGGATGGCAAACCGGTAGGAACAGAGGCAGATGTTAAGTCCGGAATGTTTACCAAAGACAAAACCACAGCCGACGACAGTGGGATCTATAGTTGCATGGCAAAGAAACAATTCGGAATGGTCCAACATTCCTTTGCTGTGGAGATTATTTGTGAGTTCATTGATACTAGAAAGTGGTATGGTAAGTTCTGGAGAAAAATAACCCCAGGAGTAGCGCCAAGACTTGCACCACTATAGCTTATAGAGAAAAGTCCCTAATGCAACTCATTCAGACGTGCACAAGCGCTGGCTTTGATAGTTTCAGATTACGAACAGAGCAAAAAAAAATAAAAATACAACCACCCCTATTTCCTCAACGTATGCACAACACATCGCCGGTGGACAGGCAGAACAGCGTAACTCAATTTTTCTCGAAAATGAGTTAGGATCAAATCATTGAATCCGAGGCCAAGGCGCACATTTTGCTCTTGTCAGCGTATCTCTAGCATGCACAGAGACCGAGATACAGTTGGTGTAAAAAACGCGTATCTCAGTTAGTAATAGAAGGGACGGACAGGCAGATACGCGTAACTCCGGTTTTGCGCTACGAGCAGGAAGAAAAGAATCAATTCGGAACAAAAGAAGAAAGGTAAATAAATTCCTGGTAATAATGTATATTGCTTATTGTAAGCCACCAAGTTTCAAGGCGGTAAGATATTAACTTATTAAGCTATCATACAGCTCTACAACCAAGGCAGTCAGTTTGTCCACCTTTTATTTGTCTTGTCATTTACCATCAAGGCAGTCATGTATTAGTTATTCTTCAGATCTATCATCAAGGCAGTAACGCTTCAACTTCTTAGCTATTCTGGAGTTCTTAGAGATTTTCTGTTCTAATAAAGCTATTGGTGGTCTAACTTTCCAAAAAGCAGTAAAACTTAACATTTTGTGTAGCTATTTGTAAACCATTAAGGTCTACATAAGCAAGTCAACACTGATAATCTTCTAGTATCCACGTTTGAACAGGGAAACGCTGAAAAATATCAAAATCGGCTGAAGTAGAAAGTGTTTTCTTGATGATCAGCCAAACAGGCTTGAAAGTTATCCTATGCAATCCCTACATTGTATTTTTTTCTCGTAGTACACACCAGCACAATGAGACCTACAAAGAGGCGAGTTACAATTAAGGAAGCTGCAAGCTACATGGAGTCTGACAGTGAAGGCCAACTCGAAGATCTCAGCGAGATCGATGATTCAGATGAGTTCGTTCCAGGTGATGATTCATCTGATGACGCAGAGTGGCAAGGGCACAACCCTACGAAAGAAGAAGTTGCAAACAAGCAAACTAAGAGGCAAAGAAAGTCTTCTTTCACAATGTGTCTTGTTTCAAACCAGAGACTTGACACGACTGAAGCAGAAACAAGTTCTGCAGAACGCGAACTTTCACCGGAACGTGCAGCAGTTGATGCCTCGGTAGCAGAAAACACCAGTGACGATGCAGGATCAGCAAATGACGGTATTGATCCAACTCCGATCCCAGAGGTAGGAGATGACAGTGCCAACAATACGCTAAACAGTATTGATTCGACAGAGGAAAGGTGTGTTCAAGAAAAGCGTCCCAAGTCGAAGTCCGTAAGGGTACTAAAGAAAGAGGCGAAACTGATGGGCAAAACTTACGAGAAGCATTTCAAGAGAGGTGAATTCCAGAAAGAAAGGAAACTACAACCGAACCCATGCTTTGGTGAGAGAAAACGGTGCCTATGGTGCAAAACTATTAGTGAGGATCAGCGACAGAACGTTTTTCAACACTACTGGAAAATTTCGTCACCAGATAGAAAGAAGGACTGGATTTGCAACTACGTAACTGTGTCTCCAGTAAAACAACTGACCACCGAAGAAGAAGTCTCCAGGAGAAAGCACACCCTGATTTACATGTACCCCCACCAAGATGGTGAAACAGTTAAAGTCTGCAAACAATTTTTTCTCAAGTCGTTGGATCTAAGCGATCATTTTGTAACAGATAATGTCGTAAAGGCTGAGTTCCGGACTGCAAAATCCGATGAGCGAGGTAGACATCAACCGGTCAACAGAACACCAGACACCGTCATGAAAATTGCAAAGGATTGGATCAAAGGTCTCCCTGTGATGTCATCTCACTATTCACGAAAAGAGAGTAATAAAATGTACTTACCGAGTGAACTGAAGAACAAATCATTCCTGTTCTCCCTCTACAGAGCAGACTGTGTCAAAAAAGGACTTGGAACGTTACAGAAGAAATCATTTGAGAGACTTCTTTCAACCTATGACATAGCCTTTCACAGGCCTAAAAAGGATAAATGTACCAAATGCGAGTTGTCGAAGAGTAAGGAACTGACAACTGAGGAAAAGATTGACCTTGCAGACCACATAATCGAAAAAGATGCGACGTATCAGAAGCACTCGAGAGATAGGGAGAAGGCAAAAGAAGATAGCAGTTTTTTGTGTGGTTCTTTCGATTTAGAAAGAGTACTAACGACACCTTACGGAGAGAGCATGCTGCTCTACTATGCAAGGAAGTATGCTGTGTACAATTTGACAGTCTACGAACAGGTTACACGAGACGGCTATTGTTACGTTTGGCAAGAGAAAGATGGTTTGCGAGGGTGCAATGAGATCTGCAGCTGTCTTTACAAATGGTTGCAAGATGTCGACAAAAGGGGTGACATCAAAAAGATTTCTCTCTTTTGTGACTGCTGCAGTGGTCAGAATAGGAATCGCCCAATGATTTCGATGCTGTTTTTCTTTTTGCAGTCGTCAAAGAATGTGGAGGAAATTGAGATGAACTTTCTCTTAAGCGGTCATACGTACATGCCCGTAGACAGTATACACTCAGCCATAGATTCCAACCTCAAGAACGTGCTCATCCACGCTCCTAGTCAATGGTACGCTGTAATAACCACTGCTAGACACAATCCCCGGCCGTATAATGTCATCCAAATGACTTATCCTGACTTTCATGATTGGAAGGACAAGTCGGTTCCGATTTTGAAGAAGGTAAAGATACCAACAAGCAAGCTTCGTTGGGTCAGAGTGAAAAAGGGGAGCAGCCAGATAGAATATCACTGCGGATTCTCCAGTTCCCAAGTCAAAACGGAAAGACTAGAATGGTCCAAGAAATTGCCAAACCGGTGCTATAAATCGGAACTCCCCATCTCAGAAGAACAACTGAAAGACTTACTGAAGCTTTGCAGTACGGGGGCCATACCCGAGATCTTCCATCAGGAATACAAGTCCTTGAAATCTACGAAAAAGAAAGACAGGCTACCCGAGCCAGATGAAGACGAAGAAGAGCCCCATGAGGAGGAAAATGAGAACGTGTAGCGTGGACATTAAAGCCGTGGTGTCCAGTGATGCGAGTTCCTTTTGATTTTTACTTTTGTATTCAATTGTATCTGAATTACAATGTAGTTTGCTCAGTTACGCGTTTTTGCCTGTCCCAAAAAGTCTGATGCCTTATGGGAGGTAGAGACAGGCAGAACCGCGTATCTTTTAAAAAGCGCATTCCCGGTTGGGATATTCGGAATCTAATGCTCTCATAAAATGCAGCATTATTTTTCGTCTGCTTCAATTTTTTTTCGAATTTTTTGCATGCGATGCGGCGAAATGCGTTTGTTTTTTTATCCTCCTGAAAAATCACAAAAATTGAGTTACGCGGTTCTGCCTGTCCACCGGCGACATATGCCTTTTTTCATACATAGATGACACTTTACACAAGGGACTTGTAGGCCATTAATTTGCCTAAAAATTTTATATGACAAATTTTATAGCTGGTTTTCTTCTCTGCAGAACTTGGATATTCGAAATGTTTTGCCCTATCCTTGTTTTCGCTACCATCGTCACCTCTATGTGAAAAAGCTGAGATTTTCTAATGAGAGTGCAAGGGATTTTGGCAGTCTGAACACATATTTTTTTTTTTTTATATTTATTAAAACTAGGATACGACCAACTATGGTCAAACATGTGACAAAATAATTAACAAACACTGCATTAATATCAACTACAAATAAAATAAAACAATTTCAGAATATCAACTTGGAGAGAACCCACAATAAAGTAAGGTACCCCACGACAGCCAAATTGGCAAACTCAGCCGCATATGGGAACTCGCTATCACCAGAAGGAGAGGATTCTTAGCGCGCATAATTCGTGTCTGAAGTGATAGGGCAGATGCCCGCCTCACTTCACCAGAAGATGGAAGACCTTCCCCGACAAACATACCTGAAGCACTACAATTCCAAGAGAACCCATGCAACCACCTTAGAGAATTGTTGTATAGGACCCGGAAAGCACTCTCACGATTCAGGGTAAGCCTATTCTCTATTCTTCCAAATCTACGAATTAGCACATTGGCACGGGCACACAAAGACCTGGGCAGGGCTGCAACATGCAATTCATCACTCAGTTTCGGAGTAAAAGTGAAACAGAGATACTTGAACGAATCAACAAACGTCAGCAACTGTCCCGACAGGCGAACTGCTGGAAAGTTCAGATGCGAACCAGGAGGAATAAATGCCATACATACCGTCTTTCGGGTATTGAAGATGATGTCATGAGCAATAGCATACTCATCGCAAATACCCAGCAGCTGATTTAAAGCTGCAACTGTTGGTGCCAAAACCACCAGATCATCAGCATAGCTGAGATTGTTAATGCACACACCCATAACAAAACAACCAACACCAGCTTTCACCAGGAGTATATTAAGTTCGTCTACATAAAGGTTGTACAAGATCGGTGAAAGAACACCCCCTTGTCTCACACCATTCAAAACCCTGAAAGGAGTTGAGCAGATACCATCCCACTTCACACAAAATCTTTTGATTCTTAAACCAACAAGATAAAGTTAGTACAATTCTAGGGTCCACACCCCGGGTTAGAAGTTCAGTAAGGAGTTTATCGTGCTTAACCCTGTCGAAAGCCGCTTTCGCATCAATGAAACATGCAAACACCGGAGACGAAAAAAGCCAGAAGTATTCAATAACAGATTTTACCAAAAACACACAAAAATCGGTAGACAACATTTTCTTAAATCCAAATTGGTAGACAGATGATCGTATCTGAGGTTCGACAATATCATAAAAACAATTTTCAAACACCTTTGACACAACCGCTGCTCTCAGTTAAAGCATCAGGAACATAAGCATGCGCCAACATCCCATTAAAAAGAAGAGTTAGTAAACTGCAAGTGGAAGCTCCTGCAAATTTGAAATGATTAGCAGTCAGGCCGTCAAGACCCCCTGACTTACTACCGGACAACCCAGATATCACTTTGACAACAGTGTCAAGTGGTATCAGCTGCTTATCGGGTGTTGCCAGAAGAGCTTCATTTGCCAGCTGATCAATCTGCGACATGTCCGAAGGAACTGAAGAGAATACACCACTGAAGTGGGTACCCCAAAGCTCCGCTATTGCTGCGGGGCCCTCAGCTTCTCCAACTCGACTCGACGGCCGATGTCGAGACGTTCTATTTACAGAAGCTACCTTCTTCCAAAATTCTTTCGACTTGTGCACAGAAAGTGAAGTAGCAAGCGATGTTGCTTTCATCTTGTCTGCATTCTTCCCATCGCATTGACGACCTAAACTTAGAATTTAGAGATTTTCGGATCAGGTCAAAACTATCACCAGCACACCGACCTGCTGCTACCCAAACCAGAAAAGCACGCTTAGCCGCAAATAATGTGACTTTACATACCTAGACCAACCTGGGACCACATCAAAACTGTACCTTTTACCATTCCGAACAAACGGCAGTGTTTCGTACGAGCTGACTATTAGTATTGCTACTAAAGATAAGTACAGACTAGACAGACTACTTCTATGGGTAATTTCAGAGCAAATGCCAGATTTACAAAGACCATCACCATTCCGGGTTAGTTCTTTTATTTCCTTGTCAACACACTCTCTGTAAGCGGTTAGTTGCTCTTTCGACGCTTTATCCCAGTCAACCATCGGAGGCGAAAGAGATGATGGCAGGGATGGCGTGTTCCCATTTACAGCCGGTAACATGGCCAGATAAAAAACAACAGGAAAATGATCCGACCCAAATACATCGTAGCTTACACGCATATTCATTAACTTAGAGCTAACCGAGTGCGAGCAAATTATATGGTCAATCCAAGAAGTTGACGCCAACGCGCTCATATATGTAAACGTGCTAGGATCTAGGCGGTTCACACCAGTCATGACTTGAACCAGCTCACGGTAAAATAGAGAATTGGTGCTAATATTTGCGTTAAAGTCTCCAACAAAACATACATGGGACAGTTGGTCAGAAAGCAACGATACCAGCTTTCCAAGATACATGGAAAATTCTGGCAAATTTTCCGTCGAGCAAACTGGCATATACACATTAATCAAAAGCAGCGTTTCATCTCCCAGTTTCATATGCACTGGTTGTAACCTATCATCGCTATAAACAGGGAAAGATAGAAACGTACTAAATGACCTTCTACACAAAATGGCTAGGCCACCTTTCGGCCTACCCATTACCAGTCCGTCTTCCGCCCTTGTTGAACTTACAGAAAAAGCAACAAAATCACTATAGATGCCGTCCAAAAAACCTGAATGAAAATCAAACAGCATGGTTTCCTGCAGTAGTACCACGTCCGAACATTCACACAGAGCCTTAATAGCCGCTACATTCCACTTAACAGAATGGCAGTTAAATGACGCTAACCTAAGATTAACTGGACTTGTCACTCGTTTGGCTAGTAGAATCACCTGGTGGGACACTTGGGTTGATCTTCTCAGCCGTGGCTGGCGGCTTAGGCTCAGAATATTTCCGAACAAAAATACCTGCCGGCCAAAAGTCAGACTCCATAACCTAGTGTATGACCGTAGCAGGAATTATAAGTTTGATCGATGCACTTGACTGGCGCTGAGTTAAAATCTTCGCGCAAGCCACATTACAATTACTCGACTCAGTAGTAGGCTCAAAACGACTGATGAACAGGGTAGCCTCTTTCTTGTGTAACACAGATTTAAACTGAGGTTTACCCTCCTTTACATTTGACCCGATCATCACCTTCGGCACTCTACCAACATTACGTGGGGCAATACTGGTCCTACCTTGCCGTGTTGTCTTACTTGACGCCGTGTAATTAACATTCGCAACTTCAGCAAAAGACGCCTTCGCAGCCCCTTTAGCTACTCTATCCACGGTCGCTGACTGACTGGTCTCAGTGACGTCACAGGCGGGAGTCGATGTAGAAGCCACAGCGCTCGGACGCTGCAATATATTAACAGCCGGAGAAATCGTCATTTCAGTTGGACGTGAATTGTTCTCCACACTGGATGGAAGAAGAATGACTTCAGCACTAAGAGAGCTCACTTGTTTCTCCAGCAATGAGTATGACGTAACGATAGCAGCAAGGTCAAAATTTGACAGCGTGAGCGAGGGAAGGCGTTTTAAATCGCCCGCGGCAAAAATGGGCAAACTCGCTCTGTCACATTCCTGAAGAATCTTATACAAATCACCAAGGGCCTGGTTTTTAGTGCGCCTCGAATGAGTCAGTATATCGGAGAATTTAGCCATCTCTGCTGAACTAAAAGCTTCGCATAAAGAAGCCCTGCTCCGCAGAATATCGTCTAGGCTGTAGAAACCTTCACACAGGTTCAGAACAACATCTTTGGGGATGCAGTCCATTCTGTTGATCATAAAGCAAAGCAGCTCATCCAATACAGTGGGATTCGAACCCATGTTGTTGTTGGTAATCCAGTAAATAGGAAAGAGACTTACAGATGAAGGCCCTGTCTTCGAAAAGAATCAAGGCCTCCTATCCAACAGCACAGGTATCCAATTCGATTCGAGACGAAAAGAAAAATTTGTTCGAGAGCAGCTTGATTATAGATCGGATCAACTAACACAATCCAGTGCTCGCACCAAAGTTGAAAAAAAGTTCAGTAGCTTCGGCATATCTCTGGCTAATTTCTGGTATAAGTGAAAGTAGAGATTTTATTTTCTCGGACGTAATGATCAAAATTCAATCTAATACAAAATTGGGTCACCTCAAGAAAATCGGAATCCGGTCAGAATGCGTTCAGAATCCAGCCTACGGCCAAATCCAAATAAAACACTGCTGCTAATATGATCTATGCCTACTTCTATATTCTATACAACACTAAAAGCTTCTACTGTTAGCAAAAAGCAACAACAAGCAATAGCAAACACAAACAGATACTGGCCTTAGTTCTCTGCAAATGTCTTTCAATCAATACTTTTCAAAACTAGCTAAATTCTGCCTATATCTACAAAATACAGAACAAGTAAAATTCCAACAAATAAATTTAAGTCTGTGCTTTCCCGCCTAGAAACGTTCTCGTTAACCAGGTTAAGGGACTTCGACCAGATCAATCTTAGACAATAGTTCATAGTATTCAAATCTGTATCTCTTTTTCTTTCCATGATCTCTTTTTCTTTTAAAAATGCCGCCACTGAAAAAACATGACAGTGTTCCACCTACATACTATAGTACTCTGGAACGCTTTTTTTTTTCAGTCAAAGAAAACCGCGGACTGATCGGAGCAGTCCCGTCACACAGATGCCTAGTTACTATGGTCTCAAATAGGCCCCTACGCCGCGCCGAAAATCAGCAGCGTCACGCTGAAATTCAAACGGCTAAAATGCGCCCCTTTAACGGCGCCGCGCCGACCGCCGCCGCTGATACATCGGCGGCGGCGATTCGCTTGTGTTTCGGCGCCCCAAACTTTTTTTTTTATATTCTTGTTCTTGTACTTGTATTGCGCAGACAAAAATTATGGCACACCCCAGTTCTAACGACATTGCCATCCAGCGCTACATTCAAGAGTTTACTTTTGTGCCAGCCCTGAGAAACGGCCGATTCATGAAGAAGGCGAGGATTCTCAAAACGATGCCATTATTCGACAGCAAGTCGAATTGTACCTTAGCATAGCAGCAGAAGCCAATAGATGCGAGGTTGACTTTGATGTACTAGGGTTCTGGAAAAAATACGCCAAGCAAATTCCGTGGGTGGCTGCTTTGGCGCGGAAATGTTTGGCGATTCCAGCCACAAGTGACCAAATGCAGTTTTTGCACGATAATTTTAAGACATATACGGTCATTAAGAAGTGATCTCTTTGAAGTCTAGTCTACGCACTTTCTTGCTAGTTCAGCATTGACGCTGAGGAAGCGATACTGTATATAGTCTATAGTCTTAGCAAAAGCCATTCTGTGATTATATCTTTGGTGATAATGTTTGACCAGATTCATATTCATGAATCTGGTCAAACCCGTCTGATATAATAGTCATCAGATCAGGCACATAAAGGCTACTCTTTATTAATACGTGATTGAAATCAGAAATGCCGACCATTAAAACTGTATCTGACCTGTTTTTGTTTATTTGGCCCCAGTTTTGTAAATATTAAAATTATGTGAAGCTAAAACAACCAATGAAAGGCGAGGCTAGAGGTGCGGGAAACACCGATTTTCAAAACGCCGATTTCGGCGGCGCGCCACTTCGCGGCACGGCAGCGCACCGGCGTCGCACCGCCGCTGACCCTTTTACCCCTCGACGCGGCGTCGGGGTCTAGTCTCGAGCGTGATAAACAAATAATAACATTAGTTATTATCTTGAAAAAGTTGGATACCGCATAAATCTTTTCATGAAACAGGAACAGTAACTAATCGTTACCATTGGCAGGAGGTGGAACACACTCCATGAGTGAGCGCTCCATAGTGATTAGACTTAACGCTACAAGATGAACAAGAGATGGCACGTTGATCACTTAAAATTTACAGAGGAACTTTCAAACTATAGAACTACTAGGAAAGGCCCACGATTGTTGTTAATAATGGTTGGAAGCTTTCTGATTTTAGTGAACAGAGCAGCGGCGTCAGTCCGATAAAATCAGCAAGGCTATAGCTAAGGGCACCAAAACTGATCTGACTTACAACTTGCAGATCGGCCAATCTAACGCCTCAAGCATTTTAAGACTTTAAGAAATTACATTTCCAGTCACACATTTTGACCTGACCAGACTGATCCAAAGGAAATCTCTTCCAGTCCGTTGATTTGTAAACTATGTATAATAAATAAATAAGCAGTAATTAAATATCTTTTATTTCAACCTGATTCCGGGCGCAGCTCATCCGGGAAGAAAATGGTTTTCATATTCGTGTCCAGCGTGTCTTCTTACCCCTAAATCGAACATCTAAATAAAACTTTTACTTTTGACAAACTTTCCGGTTTTGGCCGGATTCGGGACGAAATACTTTTCCGACGAGAAAATGGTTTTCATATTCGTGTTCAGCGAGTCTTCTTACCCCTTAATCGGCTATCTCATTAGCTGTTTAAAAATATCATGTTTGCCCCTTAATTGGAACCCCCACCCCTAAATGTAGGGCTACAAAGCCCATCTACGAACTCAACCTTCGAGAGTTATCGTGCTCACGGACGGACAGTCGGACAGACGGAAGGACGGACAACTTTTGCGATGTCATAGGTATCCCTCCACTTACGTTTTGGGATCCCAAAAAGCGAGTTTCGTTGAAAGAAACAGGAAACCAGACTGGGGCATGGCTCGATTTTCGGGCAACGCTGCAAGCTTCCCCAAAAACAGAGAAAATTCAGGAAGATTCTCAAATTAACAGGCGTATACACGTTTCCTCTTAAGCCTTGTTCAAATATACGTAATACGGCTCGTAAGAGTGATTTTTTCGCAGCTTATCCTACTCGCCGTCGCTTTTTTGGCTCCGAGGGTGCATAAAATTGGATTGAAATCGTTTCTATTTTTCGGTAACGACGGACCAATAGGGAACGTTTTAGTTACGACGGGCCAATAGGCAATATTTGAAGAAGAAGAGATTTGGAAGAAAGTCATATTTATTATTTGTGATACAAAATGAGTTCTTGGAACAACAAACCCATCAGAGAATGGGAATTTTTCATTGCAATGGTCCAGAAAAGACCATATTTGTATAAGAAATCTGAGCCTAATTACTCCAAACGTGATGTGGTAAAGACAACATGGGAGGGTCTTGCAATAAGCATGACCAGATCAGGCTATGGAGATATGGATGGTGAGTTCAGTTCAGTTATATTTGAGGCGTTTTCCATTGCTCCGTCCAGTCATACATAAATCCTCAATTTTGGGGCAGGGTGCACCAACGTATGGGCATGGTGCTCATATGTTGGAGCACCATGCCCTGGCCCTGAGGCTGAAGCAAGGGCACAGTACCTGACAGTACCCCTATAAAAATTTACTGAATTGAAAATCTGACAATGAAAATTTGTTTTCCAAACAGATTTTATGGGGGTACTGTGCCCTTGCTCCAAGGCATGGTGCCCCAACGGCAACATATGACTGATATGAGCAGCATGCCAATACTTTTGGGCATGCCCTGACATTGGGGCACCCTGCCCAAAAATTGAGGATTTGTGTATGACTGGCTCATCTATTTTCTGACCAAACTCCCAATGGAACAACATTGTGCAATCTTTGCTTGCACAGATTTGCCTCAGAAACTTAGACGAATGCAACAGGAATTTCTCAACTTTCAAATTTCTCCATATCCCGCTGTGAAAAAGCTTGGCTTGGCTTGGCAGGAAAAAGACGCGCGGCGTAAGCCCTGTGCGCCACCAAACTTAACGGATTTGTAAATATTTTGGCAGATACCAACTAAAAATCTACAAAAGAGTGATTCTGAAATCACATGTACGACAACAATCCTGTTCGGGACACAAATTCACAAAGGGCAGAGAGGATCTGCCGTTCTACATCTTCCTTGAACCTTCCAAAACCCAAAATATTCCTGGTGTTCACCTGGACAGACAGTGAAGAAACCTTACTCATCAAAATCCCTCTCTGACTCGCAAACCTAGGACATTCTGACAACAAATGTTCCATCGTCTCTACAATACCAATACACACTGGATGAGGACAATTTGGAGTTTGGCTTAAACCATAAATATGCCTCCTTTCACCCGACATACAATGGTTGGTCCTTATTCGAAAAATACAATTGGCCATCCTTCGATTTTTTGGAACAAGAAAATGTGGGATCCGATCACCAGAGTATGCGAGTACATATTGATTAGAAGAGGCCTGTGCTTGCAGGTTACAATAGTACAGTTTCGACCTGACGGTGATTTTCCTTATAATTTCCTCTTCGGACAGATCAACGATCCAGCTTATAGGGTGATTGAGGGCTTCTTTGGCGATTCGGTCTGCCTCATCATTTCCGGCAATACCCACGTGGGATGGTATCCACTGAAATCTGATGGTGAAAAAGCTATTAAGCTATTTTGTCTCGGCCAACTAGCCGAGAAAAAAAGCAACATCACCGGGTTGCCAAGGGTAGGACACAAGTTTTATTTTGTTGGAAGCTCGCACAGATAACAATGGAACAGGTTTGAAAAGTTGAGAAAAGCTCAGCCAAGAGGAGCAATGGTAAACGCCTTTGAAGGGTAGCCTACAGGGAACCTATGCAACCTTGGACATGTATAACCTCGTACGTTGATGATAAAAAGTACCAATCAAGCTTTCAAACCATAATTTAAGCTCTTCTGTGGGATTTCCAACCTACCTTAGGCACATAGGAGGCCTAAATAATGATTTTTAAGGTTTGATTGACACTTTTATCACCACCAGTTTCTTGTCTAAACTGTCCGAGGTTGCATAGGTTCCCTGTACCAAGAGACTAAATCTTAATCAAAACCAAGGAAGGTCCAACGACTCCAACCCGATGAAAAATTTGAAGCCTGTGTAGTTGTATGGTAGTTTTACGAAAAAGCTGCATGTGTTGATATGCAGTAGTGCAGAATACTTAAATTTAATGTGCCTCGCACTGGTCCAATCTTAAGCAGTAGTATTCAGTAGCATCCCGCCTTGCTGCAGTAGTATCCGGTCTTGCTATAGTAGCATGTAGTAGTATCAGTCGTACTGCATGCTTCTTTTTCGTACAACTTCATACTACTATTTTGAGATAATTTTTCATCGGGAATGCCCCCCCCCCCCCCCACTCAACAGTGTCTTACTGGTTACACACTGTGTATTAAGATAAAACATCAGCCCACTGTGAGACCCCTGCTTCATTACTGTTAGCAGAGGGGATCAACCCTTCTGCTCATTATAAGACAATGCATTATAAGACAATGCATATTTCTGCTAGAGTTAAGAGGATTCCTGGCTACCTACCAAACATACAGAGTTTTTAATGAAATTCAGATGCATGTTCTGACTTCCCAATTTAAGTTACACTGATGCCTTTATCACACTTATTTTCTTAATATAATCTTCTGTGCTTGTCACCTTAAGTGGCATCCGTTCAAGCAATATAGCAATTGTATTCTGGAAATATAGGCTAATGGAGTTTTTCTTTTTTAGGTGAGGAAGCTAAGAAACTGTGGGCATCCCTAAAACGAAAGTTTTCAGAAGAGAGAAAGGCATCAAAAAACAAGAGTGGAGACCCAGCCAAGTCCAGGGAGGTCTGGTGTCTGTATACTAGAATGGCGTTCATGGCGGACTATATGACTGAGAGAAACCGTGCACAAAAACGATCAGTTACACAGATCCCAGGTTTTGATGAGGATTTAGAAGTTGGTAATGTGGGCAATTCAGAAGTTGATAATTCAGATGATGATGATTCTGCACAAGAATCTTATGGTGCTAGTGAACGTGGTGATGGAGAAAATGCTGAGGATAGTGATACTGTTCAACTGATACAGCAGCAGCAAACAGCCAGTCGTCAGCAATCTGTACCTAATGCTTTGAATCCCTCCGTGTCTACCATGCGGTCACAGCCAGTTAATTCTGCCACCCCTTCCTACAAAAGAAAACAAAGCGAATCCAGTCCTTCCCCGGCACGTGAAAGGTCTGTTTCAGGAGAAGCTGTCTCAAATAGTTCTGCTCTTGGCAGACTTATTCAGAGCACTGAGAAAGCCATGAACCGCACCTGTGAAGCACTTAAGCAAGATAGAGCTTACCTTGTTGGACAGTTGGTTACAACGAAAATGAGAAAGTACAGCGACCTTGCACAAATTCATATTGAGAAGAAAATAAATGATGTACTTTTTGATGCAGAAATTGAAAACTGTCAAACACAAAATCAGTGAGTATTTGAAGTGGCCAGTTTTATACGCTTCATGCACAAAGACCCAAGTGGTCTACTTTTATGCTTTTCTAGTTTTGAATACAAATTGTTCATTGTATCTTACATTTGTCTTACAGGTAAAATGTTTAAAAGTCATACACACAGTCTTGGTTGACCTTCCGAAGTCTTTTCTACTTCAAACTTTATGTATCTTCAAGACAGATTTTCAACCACACTGTGCAGTCTTTTTTGCTGCAATTTTTTTCTTAAAGCACACCTGAAAGACTTCCTAGTAACTAGGAAGCAACTTCAGTTACTAGCAATGCGTCACAGGCTCACGGTCACGAACAACCGCGAATATTTTAACCAGGGTGCGCAATAAGGGATCAGTAGCTCGAATCCTTTCAGGTGTACTTTTTAAAAAAATGGGCTACAGGTGGCGGACTGAACAGAGAGAATAACATATTTTGATAGCTTTATTGGAAACATAAAAATGGCAAGCAAAATTTTATATGACTTGCATACAATGGCAGTGTAGAAGTTTTGAAATATCAGAAAGCCCCCCTCGTCACATGTGCAGCTTGCCAAGGAACGCTTCCTTTGTCAGAACTAAAGTACTTGCACAGATAGTCTCGTAACCTGAGAGCATCATCACTTGACCGGTTTGATGTTAACCCACTTCTTATGTTCGAAAAGTTTCCGAGTTCATTCTGGTTTGAACGCCATGCACCATCGTCATTATCACCGGAGTCAACGGAACCAGGGGTCATGTATGATCTTATTCCGGAAGTGACATCATCCGTCTTCAAGAAATTGTGTAAGCAACATGCTGCTTTGACAGCAAGGGTAACTGTGCTAGGTTTAAGCACTATTGGTTGGCGGAAAACCCTCCACTTTGTAACTAATATGCCAAATGCATTCTCGATTATGCGACGAGCTCTTGACAATCTATAGTTGTATATTCTCTGGTCTGGGCTGAGGTTTCTGCCTCCATACGGACGAGCCAAGTAAGGCTTGAGTGGGAAAGCCTCATCACCCACAAACATGTAAGGGAATCTGTGTGCACTTGGACCCATATTTGGAAGGGGTCTTGCTTCAGGTAAGTCCAACTTATTTTCACTCAAGGCCATACCAATTGAGGACGATGCATATATCCCAGCATCACCTTCACTGCCATAGCTACCAACATCCACATAAGTAAAACGATAACTGGCATCACAAATCGCGAACAGAACAACTGAAAAATGGTTCTTGTAATTATAAAATTCAGAGCCACTGTTCTTTGGGGCTTGTATTTTGACATGTTTGCCATCGATTGCCCCTAGGCAGTGAGGAAAGTTCCATCTACTCCAAAAGCTATCACTGATATCAGAAAAATCTTTGTTGCTTGGAAACTTCATATATTTCACCTCAAGAACATCCACAAGTGCTTGCAAAGTATCTCTGATTATCCCTGAGCATGTTGATTTCCCCACTCTAAATGCTGTAGCAAGAGTGTCTAGCCCACTGCCTTCAGCCAGGTACCTGCAATTAATAAATACTTTCAGCTTTATATTTACTACTAATCTTTTCCAACCAATTCATTCGAATATGGAGTTTACAGAATAACGTAAACCATTTTGGAAAGTTAAAAAATAAATATAACTTGTATTATTTTGATAAAATGACCAAACTCCACTGGGTTGTTTAAGCTGATTTGGTTTTGAACCAACAAGACTTAAGGACCAATCCTAGTCCTATTTTGTTGCTTGTTCTAATTATTTATCATTCACTTAAAACTTTTGTTACAAAATAATACTACACAACAATACAAAATAGCACTAATCACAGCCTAACAGATGTCTCCAAACTGGGAGATAATACAAATAATAATAATAAAGATTATGGAACAGTACCATAAAGATTATGGAATGCGGCTCTTTGCTGGACTTGGCGAGGCTAAGGTTTATTATTCTGGAGCTTCACTTTATACCTAGGAACGCAGCAAGCTGAGAAGTAACAAAGGTTTCAGTAATTCAGTGTAACCATAAACACATCCCATATGAACTGATAAAATTTGAACAGCTGCTTGTTTTTTTTTTTTTTATCTAGCACTGCCTGTTTTATTAGACCTACCTCAAAGTCAAGCATAATCTTTCACCAGCTGTAATGGCTCTCTTGAACCTTGTGTCCTTTTTCAGCATCAAAGGATTGTCTGCAATCATACTCAGGAGCTCGTGAAATTGTGGTTTTCGCATACGTGTCCATCTTAAGTACAGTTCTGTGTCTCCATTCTCAGTTATTTCATTGAACCAGTTGAAATACTGGCTTTGTCGGTCCCTTCTGTCAGCACCATAAACTGATCTGTTTTTTCCTCTTTTTCTTTTCCTCTCCACAGAATCTTTTATTTCACCTTCATCCGCAAGGGTAACGAGAGCTATAACAGCTACTGAGAGAGAAGTGTTTATGGTTGAAACACATTCACACATTGCTTTTCTTTTTTGAATCTGTTGCCGGTAATAAGGCGAATATGATGCGAACTCGGAAAACATTGATTTGAACAGCCGCGCGAATACGCCTTATACCGTGCGAAAATTTTGCGAGCGCTATTACGTATATTTGAACAAGGCTTTACCAAACCGTTTACGGTAAACTGAATCCTTATCAACAGTTTACACGTTGAAGGGCAAATTCTCTGTCAGTATTGTGCATGAAAAGGGTTCTGAATTTAATACAGAAATTCATAGTAGGTTTCCTGTTTATGATCATTAAAACAACCAAAAACCTTTGTACAGGTATTGTAAGAAAAGAAAAGGGAACAAATTTTAATAAATAGGTTTGCTTCATAGCAGTTGAAATTTCAAGAAGGTTCTTTCTATGTTGAATTCCCGAAGTTCCCTAGTTGGAGGTGGTGGTTTATTCTGTAAGCAAAACTAAGTAATACGTTGATGATTCAAAGAAAGCCAGCATGTTGGATACACTCATTTGACCTTGCAGGGTCTTCCTTAAAAATGGTAGTAGTAGCTCTCTCACCAAGAGCACCCTGCAGAGTCAGGGGTGGTTTGGTTGGTCAGTTGAGGGAAGTGCATGGCATGGAAGCAACTGTGGCCAAATATATGGGGAAGTCTGATCCACAAGTTCTTTCAAACTTTCCGAATGAGCAAGGCCCTGTTTGAGTTTGTTTCTGGGGTGAAACTCCTGCAATTTAGAGGCTCTTGAGCTTTGTCTTAGCTATAATCTTTCGCTTTTAACATATTGGGAGTAAATCCTTGTAGAACTTCCGAATTCAGACTTCATTTCTTCTTCTAATGTTAAGATTCTTTAGGATGCCCAAATCAACTAACACACAAACGATGATGCCTGCCTCCAAACTCCTGACGACCCTGCCTGCCCCCCAAGATGACCCTGCATAACCCCTAACGACCCTGCCTGCCCCCGGATTTCCTTCTGACATTCCCACGACCGTGCCTTCCGATACACCACCAACAAACCTGCCTGCCCCCGGAATTGTCAATAACCTCCCATCGAACCTGACTGCTGCCCTGCCTGAACCGGAAAACGACGCTGGAAAAGCAAAGGCCATCCAAGATCCTAAGATAGTTTACTGGAAGACGTGCCAATTTTGCCATCACTCGTTCGAATACCTCGAAAAGCATCTGGCGGCAAAGAAGAACAAGTGCAGCAAAGATCCACAAGCCCAACCATGGTCAGCTGCACAAATCAAAGGGCTGGTAAACATCTCAAAACAGACAATGGAGACTAATCAGAAGTCGAAACAGTACTATTCGGCATTCAGGCTGAAAGCGGCGATAAGAGAGGCCGGAACTTTACACAAGCTCTGTACATCACTGTTTGAGCTTACCGGCGTGTTCTTCGACACCGCTGAAGTTGAAGACTGCAGAGTCCTTCAGCAAGACCAACCGGCAACAACATCTCGACAAAACGCAGCCCCATGTAGTTCCAGTTTCGACGTAGAAGCTTTTTCTCGTCCATCAGCATCAGTCCATCCTCAGGCAACAACATCTGTGCCACAAGCATCGGAGCCTGCAGCGCCATCAGCAGCGCCATCGCCGACGACACAAGCAGCGCCATCGCCGACCAAGAGCCCGCTGTTCCTCCAAAGCAGATCGCCCGTCCCACAAAGAAAAGACCCGTTAGGGCAAGCCGGTCCGCGGCAAGAGTTGGTTCGCCGGACCAAAACGATGTCCAAGATCTGAGTGCAGAATCAGAGGGATCACAGTAGGATCCAGGCTCGGAACCATCAACTGACGAAGAAAGCGACCATCAAATGCAAGAGCAATTTGAACACGTTCGCCAAGCTAGGAAGAGAAACTATAAGGATAAGCTGAGAATTGAAATGAACAAGCGGGGGCTGTACCAAGAGTACAGCTTCGAAAAATGCAGGCCAGAAGAGCGTGTGGCCATGAGGCAAGGGGTCGAAATGATGAAAACCTTCAAAGCTTGGTCGGCCAAGTGCGGCGATGCTGCCTCTAAGCGGGTCAAAAACCCTCATGGCTGCGCACAGAAAGTTGTGTTTTTTGTCCTCGAAGGGACAAAATACAAATGGTCGAACTTGCAATCTGCCGTCCGGGCAGAGCGTTTTTTCGACCTCTGTGCCGAGGCTGGAATGCAGCCAAGTACTAGATCCAAGTACGTCCAAGCTTACCAACGGTTCCTGAATTACGTTGGCAGCCGCGGGGTTGATGGCCCATGTAAAATTGCAGCAGACAACCTTGCCCAGGTTCTGAAGGCCCTCGACCATCTTGACTCAAAGCATGTCTCGCTTGCAACTGCCCACAAGCGAAAGCGAGAGAGAGAAAGGGCTTTCGACCCGGCAAACTTCACAACTGATGACTACCGGCGAATGAAAAAAGAGGTAGAAAACTTCATGGAGCCAGTACTACAACGACTCGCAAAAAACCGACTCATTGGGGACGACAGACAGGTCCTGACGGCCTACGTGTGCTACTTCATCTCGTACCTCTTTGGCCACCGGTCTGGCGTTGCCCCGAATATGACCGTGGAGGAGTTCCTCCAGAGAAAAAAAGAGATATAGCTTGAATAGCGAAAACTCTACATTGTGCTGGTCGAAAAGCATAAGAACGCATCAATTAGAGCTGCAGGAGTGGCGTTGGACGAACGCGAGGAGAAAATCTCCCAGCAATACCTCTCCTTCGTTCGTCCCTCCCTCGTAAACCATGGGGAGACCAGCCCTTCCAACTTTCTTTTGAACGCGAATGGGAACAAGATTGAGAACGGTTCCCAGACTGTCAAACGCTTTCTGGAGAAAGTCTTCCCCAACCAGATGAGGCCAGGGGTCCCCGTACCCACGCAGACCAGCCTCCGCCACCTGATAGCGACAATCAATGACCGCGACGAAAAATCGACAAGGGAGGAGAAGGAGATCATGGGAGATTACCTTTGTCATACAGGTAAAATACAATTCCTATGTTTCATTTTATCTTTCAGGGCAATATCTGCTGTCAACGAGCTGCTTCTGACACTTATTATTATATCCATAACTCTTTTTCCCTTCCTGTGTCTAATTCTATATTTCAGATACGTTCATATTGATATCTGCCATGCCATCATCACGAATCGACCATTTTTGCTGTATATTATATTCATTCTGAAAGATAATGGAACCGGAAGTTCAAAACTGATATCGTAAAACAAACTTAATGTAATTATCAACTTTTAAAGAAAATTCCTTCGATCGTCTAGTTTAAACCGAAAAGTCCATTAAATTATTCTGTTTTCTTTGGCAGAGAAGACAGCCAAAAATCATTACCATTATGAGCATTTCGAGAAGGTCGCGAAAGCTCGAGTGTGCATAGAGGGAACCACTTCACGAGCAACTGGAGTTTCCGTCGACCCAAACCTCCAGGAGACTGACATCCTCAAATCCAAGGCCTCTCCGATCGACGAAGCCCTCCGCGTTTTGTAGTTTAGAGTATTAGCGCCCAGCAATCCATTGCTCATGGTCGTGCGTGGACCGTAAACGGGCCAATCCCTTTCTGTGTGTTCAGCTTGCGGTAAGGCGTTCATCCATCTTAATAGAGGTTGAACAGCCATATTTGTTGGATGCCAGTCAACAAGCAGATACCTTTCTGTGCTGGTCTTCGTCTATCTAAAATATAGCAGAATCGACTTATTCAAAACATTATTAATTTGTTCTCCAGGCGCTGAACAGGGTGGTCTCAGCTCATCCAGTGAGCTCTTCAGCAGAACTGAAAACCATCACCCTCAAAATCATCAGAGCCATTAACCCGGAGATGACCGACCCCGGCTTTGTCAAGTCTGTAAAGGACTTATATGCAAAGCACGTGAAGCACGTCCGTGCTGCAGAAGTTCTGAAGACAATCGCCGAGAAAAGGGGACTCGGAGCCGACATAGCTGATTCGATCAACCAAGAAAATCTGGGGAAAGCGATAAAAAAGCTCTGCTACTCGGACACATTCCCCACTTTGGAGCAAGTGAAGGCCATCCATCGGAGTGCAATAAGCCCGAGGATATATCCCGCTGAGCCGGTAGTCGACGACCACTTGATGAAAGCAGTGATGACGCAGACTTGATCGGCCTGACCAAGGCTACAAGCAATTCTGCAGGAGCAAAAGGCGGCGTCTTCACCACTCTCCCGTTCTGGGAAAATCAGCACTTGGTCCTCTCTTTCTCTCTCTTGGTAGGGGAAATATGGAAGATCCAGGTTTTCAAGATGAAATATAACGAACCTGCCTTTCGATGAATTCTTGAAGAAACCAACCACAAACCAAACCACGGGCGACTCCGACTGGTGTACAGATGGAATAATCTACCTGAACTTTTCTGCCAGGCACCAAACAAGAACAGCTTTAAACACAGGGTCCGAATGAGCCGAATAGCAACAAATTCATCGCCTTGTTTGAATGGTCAGAATGGCAGCCACATCAACAAACTCTAAACTGGTCGAAAAAAACAGAGGGTATTGAACAGGCAGGCGAACTGCCGGATATTGTTGGTACCGACAACGCACATTTTATTTTGAAATGTTGATCTGTTCAAACTAGACAGCCCGCAAAGCCTACTTATCGAGACATTTTGGTATATTCAAAAAACTTCGATTTTGTGGCCTTTACAGGCAAGGGTCCTCTTCAAGATGTTGCTGGAAAGTTTGTGTAATTTTTATTGACTGATTACTTCTTATCAAAATTGAAGGCTGCTGCAGCCCGAAAAGGGGCGATCGCTGCTTTCGCTTGCCGTGTTGTACAGAATGGGAATATCGACACTACCAACCATCGATAGGAAGACATGTCATGATAATTTGGATGCCTTGAAACCTCTACAATCCAAGGAACCTGTCTAGCTCATTGCAAAAGAGTTTGAAGAGCTGTGACAGTATCCGCAGTGTAGGGGGTGCTATTGACGCGAAACACACGGTAAAGCTTTGGCCACAGGCAGACTTCCCATTCCCTAACCTGCAAGTGAAGCATACGCGCGTAGGATGAACTGACTGAATGTCAGGTCTCTTATACACGTTTTAAGACGAACACATTCCTGCAACCTTGAATATGTAACTTTAGCACATGATGCGCTGAGGTTCCGCCACTGTCTGGACTGTCTACACTAAATAATGTGCAACTGGACAACGTAGATGAGATATATTCAGGTTTAAGCAATCTGGAACAAGAGTTGGTATCCCCTAGTATACCCTTTTTACAAGTTAGATATCTTCCAATAGGAGGTCAGAAGTCACTGCGAGTAAATATTTTGTATATCCCAGCAGACGTCAGAACCACTGTGTCCCCTTTAGCTCGCGAATTTTAGAAAGCAAGAAAACATGGCCAGAGCTGAATCGAAATTTAAATTTCAAGCATTCCCGCTGGGATAAGTCTAGATGAAGGATGGATTAACAACCTGCTTGGACACGACGAAGAATTGTACAATAGGCTACCAAGTCCAGTGCCTTTTAGCGAAGACAGCTGCAACAGTGAATCAGTAACACAGTCCCCAACAGACACCCTGAGGAGTGCTGTGGCGATGAGAGATCTAAGCCACTATATAACTGATAATGATAAATGGGGCTTCAAAATTGCGACCCACGATTCCGAAAGTCAACCGAAGTCCGAAGTTATGTTTGTGTACGCCGGAAAAGAAACCAGATTGATACTAACAACACTTTTTCTGAACTTTAGAAACTCGAAAAACTGTATCAGGCGTGGCAACACCGAACGCTGCATTATTACGTCTCGGGTTCCTGTTTGAACAGGCGTGTGTATTAAGACGTAAATATCCGGTATAGCGCTATTCCGCTTATGACCCCTATATTGACAATGCTTTAGAAGTACAAATATGTCTATTTCTTGCTAATCAGATATTATTTCAGACACTCTTTTCAAGATAATTTTGAAGCGATCGCTGTCTTTTAAAAACGAATTGCCGACGAAACTTGCTAACCATATTCAAAAAGAATCGCAAGAAGAGGGTCCCTGAAGTCACGTCGCCAATCTTGAATTTCCAACGGAAAACCCTCACAGCAGCAGGCCAGTTTGTCGAACTAACAAACGTCGGCTACCAAAACGCGATGACATACGCCACAACTTGCACTACGTTCAGTTAATCGCAACTCCGTATATTAGTATTCAGGCTGAAAATGCGAAATTGATTGGCGTCGCTCAAGCGATGTCCGAGACTGTCAACAGCTTGAAGTCAACTAACTGGACATATACGTGCGCTGGGCGACTGCTCGGAGTTGACATCTTAATCACTCTTTCGTCAACAACAAAGAGAAGGAATATGAAATGCTTTTACATTGCATCGACCGAGGAGGCAAACCAGCAATGATTGCCGTCCCAAGAAATTTCAGAACAATGCTGAAATCTCATCAACTGCCGCCAACCTGCGCATCTGATTTTCTTACGCCTGTCACAAGTGCTGATGATAAGGAACTGGGAGATAAACAGAATCTAGTTCGCCTTATTGTTCATGCATCAAATTACGGTTTGCCCTTCTGAAGGGGCTCAACATGTGTTTTCGCGCAGAAGGTTTGAAACCAGAAACTGCATAACTTTGAGATTGATCAGTGTGTTCAAGAAAGATATAATAAACGAAGTACACTTCACGATTAATTAAAGTAAAACCACTGAGATAACGAACCGCATTTTACAGTTGAGTAAAGTAAACCCATTAGTACATGGAACAAACCTACAGTAGACTATAATAAACAAGAGCTGGAATCTCATTGGCACTTGCAAGGCTTGGTAAAAGGATGAAAGTAGGAATTCGACAATTCGTGGGTTTATGTTATCACTTGTAAGAAAAACCCTTGAGATTAGAATGACGACGGACCCTTGGAATGCATTAACTTGACTGCGATGATGCGCATTTTAAGGGCGCTAGAAATTCATCTGTAATCCCCTTGAGGTAAAAATGATCCTGAGCCCTTTAGGATGATGAATATACATGGTGTTTTCAATTTTTTTTTTTTTACTATTCCGTGAAGATGCCAACTTTAAGGATGCTACATATTCTATAAAGAAGACTCTTGAGGCAAAAATAATCATGGGCTCGTGGATCATGAGATTTTGCTTAAAAGTGTTTTTTGTACTTTGCGATTAAGATGAGTGCTTAAAGGGATGGTGGCAGTAACTCCGGACCCCTTTCCAACTGACCCCGACTTCCGGTCATCCCGCTCCCCCTCAAACGTCCCCGAAAGTAACTGAATCCGTTCCAGATTTCCCCGTTCAAAAGTTAAACATACGTCAATATTCCGGATTCACCCTCCCACCACTCCCCTCAGGGTGGTCGGATGGAGGAAATGCCTATTTCCAAGCTAGTTTGGTCTGGTCCCTAGTAATGTCTGCCAAGTTTCATCGTCCTAGCACTTTTGGAACAAAAGCGAGAACAGTGACCTCAGAGACTGGCTGCAAATAATATAAAAATGACTGAAAACGGAAAAGCCAACTAAGATCTTCTACAGCTATATTTCGACCCTTGATTCAACTGGTTCTCGTAGGAATGTTGCAGGAAGAAGCGAAGTTACAATACAGTACTTCGAGCAAACTTAACGCACAAAAATTTATAAAGTTTTGATGAGAAACGCTCAATTGCTGATGCAATTGTGATTAAGCCGTTCGAGTTACGTATTCTCGAAGGAAGAATTCTTAAAATACGTTATTCTCTCGCACTCCACGTCTGGGCGCTTGCGCACGTGTCTGAAATGGGGTAGTGACTTATTCAGGCATGTTTGTGGTTTGAAGTAACAAAAATATATGTCACGATTTGAGCTGAATGCTAAGCAAAGTCTCTGCGGGCTATATTTCAGTTGCAAAGACTCGCCTTTTCTGCCACAACAGGAAAATAAAAAATAATTTGTTATCTGCTGAAGGGGTCTGTACCGTGCTTTCTGAGAGTATCACGATTCACGAGGATCTGTTAGGTAAGTTCTCATTTCCCTCTCATTTCCCAGAATTAATTGGGACTGAAAAGTAAATGTCGATTATAAGACCATCTTTACAGATGAATTATGCTATGGAACTTCTGCTCGTAATTAACTGCAAAAAAATGCATATTTCACACTAGTCTTACCTTTTGCAGACAAATATTTAAAAAACCTTGCCATTCTTATCCAATTTGCGCCTTCATGGGTCCAGCGCCTTCATGGCTCCACTCTACGAGAGAAGGTTGCTTGCATAGTGTTGTGTGAAACTTGTTTGACGGGTTTTCGTCAGGCAATTAGACATTATCGAGTTTGCATAATTCTGTGTAAAAACCTGTTTGACGGTTTTCGTCTTGAAATTAAACATTATTGAGTTTGCAATGTCTTACAGTAATAATGGTCATTGCGTTTGGCAAAATCTACGGTTACCCTTTATGCCCAGTTCGAATAGTTGGTTTACTGCAGCGAATGATACAGATCACACGAAAAAACATCACTGAGTGAAGGATTCCTTTTACCTTTCGAAAAGAATTCTACCGAAGCTTCAAAGAATAATCGCTGGTGATGCTTCGACAAGCAGTGTATCTTCACTCTCGTCTAACCTTGTAAACGCGCAAAGCGGAATTGCCAAATTGAAAGAAAATCTTCGTCGGGATATTCACAAAACTCTGGGCTTACGCTTAGTTGAACAAATTCACAGAAAGAGGAAACAACGCTTCGCAAACTTCTGGTGGACCCCGAAGGTTTTTTAGAGAGCTAATATCATACCACTTCAATAATATCATATAATTATTACAGGATTGGTTGTATTTTCAACCACACTAGCTACTTCCTAGGGTAACTAATTTGTTTAAAGATTTAAAGGACCCGTCGTACCCATAATGCCGAAGCAGCCTTCTTCCGTCTCATACTAGATGTTCATGGGACAAAAGCCTGATCAATCAAGCAATTAAGACTATTGCCACTGAGATCTATGAAGCGATCAGTGTCGACTACAGTTCAAAATTTGCAAGCGTTGAAAAGGTACTCAGGGGATTCTAGATACTGCATCGAGATTCTAGATACCGCATCGACGATTTAGATTAAAGATAGAATGTTTTTCCAACTCCCTGTAGCCTTTACATGGCCGACAGTACAGTTCCCTGCTGCCTTTCTTTAGCCCCTAGAACCTTCCAGGTGCCATACTGCATCCTCCTATCATTATCATACACAGGCTGTACTATATACTCTTATCTCTACCTTGGCATATAGTGTACTCAGAACCACCCACCACAGCAAACACGTCCCCACCAGCAATAAGGTATTTGTGATTTCTTGATCTTAAATTTGATTACCTTAATTTGCAATTTGCATAAACTGTCTTATAATTATTTTTTAATTTGCAAATTAACATCTGTTGATTGCTCCTCAGAGTCAGAATTGACTCTTCAGAATTGACACAGAGTCAGAATTGGCAGTATCTGATAGCAGCTATGAGCAGGACGGGATATCCCACTCGGATTTCCGATCTTTCGTGGCCCACTCTTTGTTTAGTGCCTTCTTGAATGCTTCAGGAGTGGGGGCTGAGACTTAGAAATTTCCATAACTGGATTTACCTGGTTCTTTAGAATCTAGTTTGCTTAGCCTATATTCTTTCTAGTTTATTGTCTTGGCAAATACGGACTGGAGACCAAGTACGCCCAAAGAAGTCAGACGCTCAGCAAGTTCCCTAGCACAAAGATCCCTGATTGCTAGTGAAGCTTCTGATGTTTTTATGCCATTTGGAGATGATTTAGAATGGAGTCTCCCTGTTGCAGTACGGAATACAAAGTGGATGCTGGCGGTCTTGGTAGAGCTACGGTCATGCGGCTACTTGGAGGGATTGATAAACATCTAAACCACAGGGTTTACTTTGACAACTACTTCAAGTCATTACCTCTCATTGAGGTACTGGGAGCTGAGGGATTTTTCGCTGCTGGATCCATAAAAGCTGACCGCGTCGGTAAAGACAAGCTAATTGATGAGAAAGAACAAAAGAAGAAAGGCAGAGGTACCACCGACGATGGTAGATCTGGGGAGAGGCTTGCGACTCGTAAGGTGGTACGATAACAGAGCAGTCGCACTGGCCTCGAACTATTGTGAATCTTACACCACAAACACCGTGAAAGGGTGGAACACTGATCAAAAAGTGTATGTTGAGTTTACAAGGCCTTAAATTGTTTCTAACTACAACAAGTGAACGGCAGGGGTCAATAAACTGGAGTGCAGTAGGCCCTGAAAAGAAAAGATTTTAAAGATTTGAAACATAAATTGTATTTTAGATTGAAGAAAAATATATCAGGTACGAAAGGTTTAATGCATACTGTATTGGGAGCATGGGTTTGATAATCCAAAGTAAAGTACACTGCATTTGCTTTTACTGAAACAGAGCAGCCATGCAACGTTTTGTAAAGCAGCATGCATGGGAAAATTTTCCTCTACCTAGCGGCCGTATTTTTCCTTGCTACTAAATAAACCGATTATGTGGGTGAATGGTCCGTTCTCAAGCGTCTTCGTTCATCTTCCGTATGGTTTAAACAAATTAAGATTATTTCCTTTCAGTGACGGATAGATCCAGCTAAGCGCAGTAGGTTTGTGATCTGAAGTATTCTTGATGGCATAAGAAGGTTAGGTTAGGCAAACGACCGCGATGAGAGGGGCCGATAGTTCTTTTATCTTTTGAATCTCTGTGCAGAAACTAGTTACGGTAATTATGGTTATGTTAGGTTATACAACATCGTTGTAAGAAAGGGTTATTGTATGAGCACATTCGGTCAAGAAGGGTGGAGACACATTTTTGTGTAGAATAATATTCTTTCTTGTGAGACGTGCAAGAAAGTCTTCGCCAACGCCTTTTCTTTTACGGAGCCTGGATTAATGCATGCAAACGACACTTTTTGGAAGTTCAGGTGTGGGGCTAACGACTGTTACTGTGCCCATAACAATATTGGTGGCATATATCGAAGTCATAAGAAGATACGTAGAAAGGTAAGCATTTATTTCACAAACTGAAAAGGGGTCAGTAACTTTGTATGGCTCAAGTGAGCCTAAGGAACGGAAATTGAACTGAAGGAGTTGGGAAATCCCGAGGCATTGGCTCTCTCAATTGTTTGTGGGAAGTCAATTATATTTTCGATCTAGGGTTAAAAAGACATGATGAACACTTACGTGAAAATGGTTTTCGGTCAAGTAGTTAGCCAGGATTCCGGCGCAAACCGAAAAAATCGTTTTTCTAACCGGACAACCGGAAATTTGGCAGAAGTAAGGCAGGAAGTTTCGAGTATAGGGTAAACACATGCTGAATCCATATCTGAGCTTGGTTTTCTCAAACAATTTGTTATTTGGCCTTAATCTGTTTCTAAATTTAATAGTAAAAATTTTCAAGGAGTTTGGCAAAGACTGGATCTGGCGATGACAAGACCAATTGTCTGGATCAATTGGTTTTCCTATTGATTGGAAATTCTAGATCGATGGTTTTCCGATCGAAACCCTTGGTCTCGTTAAGAGTTAGATTTGCCTCGCTTAGATCTGAGATGAGGAACCGAATAGCTGTGCTATCAATTTATGCATGGCCTATCAACTTACTTTTGATCAATTTGTCATTCTGACAGTTTGTAAAACTGCTATTCTCAATTATTTTTTTTCGATTTTCAGTCGTTGATCGTTATATTCAGTGTGGCAACTTCTATTCAACCGATATAGATGTTTTGCTTTACCGATCCTGGAGAGCAAACTTGCGACGACAGAGACCTGAAATGTTAAAGCATCACGAATCCAATATTTTTCGCCCGACCGGAGGAAATTTGGCCGGTTGATACTCACCCTGCGTAACCAGGTTCTAACAATGCTTCGGAAATGCAACCACAGGGTAATGCGACATAGTGTTGACATACAAAGCCAGCTCCTGCCGGATGATATACCATCAGTTCAAAGCAAGTCGTCAAACGTTCTTGAAAGATGACCCCCGCGCAAACAATTTAAGCACCTTAACGTGAGCATGTCAAACACAAAGTGCATAAATTAATGGTAAACAAGATGCATTTTCATGGTCTATAAGCCTGAAAAGGCTGCTTATCTTGACATCCGTTAGTAAACGATGGTTCGATCGATCTGTGTCTAAAGAAGTCAACCCTCATTAGAACAGTAACGTGCTACTACAAGCATCGACCAACCAATTCAGGACCACGGAAATCAAATTATTGAGGTTATTATAGCTGCTTAGTGAATGGTAGAGGAGCCAAGAAGAACAGATTGCATTCTTAGGATATTGCCGAGAGGACTCTGCCCTCCTCCCCCTGTCCCTCTTAAAAAAGTACCTCATAGAGAAATCAGCTAGGAGGGGAACTGTAGCCATGGAGCAAAGTTGGTAGACTATCGACGCTTTCCCACCTTACCCGGGACAGGTTGTGCATACAATTCTCCTCAGCTCCTCCATCTTATATAAAAAAAAAAATCAAAAAAAAAAGGTATTTTCTGCATGCCTTGTTTCTATGCTCGGGATGCATTTTCTACAGCATTTTTAAATAATCTATATCCTAAGGCAAGTAAGCTGTGGCTAAACTACCACTATGATTTCAGAAAAAGCTGGAGCAAAAGAGCACCCAGAAGCTTCCCAACGTCCAACGTCACTGTGAAACTCAGAAATGAGCTGGTGTTAGAGGCACGGAAATCGGTGGACGAGTTCAGGCCGGGTTATTTTATATCGCTCGCCGCCCGGTCAGAGCTCACAGCAAAGGAGGTAAGCCCTGACATGGCTGATATTATGCACCAAAAGCCGAAGACGATCAGGAGTTACATAACTTACAGGCAGTAAATGTTTTATTTGAAACGAAAAATGTGTATGACTGAATGCAAATGAGGAACTAAATGAGGAACTTCGGTTTAAATGAACCGAATACTCGGTTCTATAGAATGATGATTTTAGTCGTTTAGATATTTAGTCGTTTAGTAGTTTAGATTTTAGTGATTTTAGTTTTGAAATTTATTTCTTGCCGGACAAATACACCTGGAAGTCCGACCGAACCTAGAAATCTGCCTGGAAGTTTTAAAATTCGACGAAATACTTGATATAAAAGGAAAGGAGACATGTTGAATCCATATCTGAAACTAATTTTCTCATTTGATAAAAGGTTTACCCGGAATCCACAGAAAACGTAAGTTCTTAATCGAATTATATTCAACACACTGGCTTTCAAAAGTTACTGCCTTACTTCTGCAAATTCCAGGTGTCAGCCAGATTTCAGGCGAACGACTTGTTCGAAAAGAAAATAAATTTAAAAACGTGTTCAGCATTTACCCTTAATAAGATCTATTGCGACTGATCTGCAAAGCAGACACTAACTACATAACAAAACAAAACCTACCATAATTAAAAATTTTAACTCCCGCTATGCTTTACAATAATATCGATTTTCGCCCAGATTCCAGGTGAACTTTTAATTTTCAAATTATCGTATTCCTTTTGTGCAGTTAATGATCTCCCGATTCTTCAGACGCTGCCGAACGAGCACAGCTTCGCCTTCGCCAGAATCCGAACCAACAAGAATAAAATGATCTCGTTTAGGGGCACGATCCTTCAGATCCAGAAAATCTCTCGCCCAACACCAACACACACCCCACTACCACAATAACAGTCGTTGATCAACTCCTCGCAGAAAAAATTGAAATGCTCTGGAATGACCTCGAAACCTCCCTCAACCTTAAACCCCTCCATGAATACTTGTTTATCAATCTTTACATTAACAATTTTATTAATCAATCGAATCTCAACTGTTCCCAATATTCTCCCTCCCGTTGCATCCACTTAGACAGCTGTCAATTATTAATCCCGTATACTATCGAGCGACTACAAGAGCGGGTTATCATCGTCAATGAAGATGACACAATTTCCATCAACGGCGAGCGAGCTACAATAGACCCACAAGTAAGTATTGATCTTCTCGTTGATCTTTGGAACAGACTTATCGAAGATGCGGTTAATGCTGAATTGATCAATAGTTTCAAGTGCATTGTTGATGGGATTTTTAACTCTGATCAGTTCGACTACTCAATTTCTTAAAGTTATTTAGAGGCGAAAGCCTTTTCTATCGCTTTGTATTATTCTCTGATAAACTAGCTTTAGCTATTTCTTCATTTTCGCATATTATCGTTCCGTTCAGCCTACCCTTCAGATTGCTTCACAACTCAATTCTTCTATTACCTTGACTCACCAACTCATTTGTTACGAAATCGTCAATTTGTAGGATTTATATAATTACGACCTCTTTTCGTGTTCAAGCTTAGCTGGAACTGAATATGGGTGGTGGCAAAGCTGGAGATGACGACTTGACCTTGTCTATAAAATGTGTCCTGACTGTTTATTTGTTTTTCTTCTAAGGTTGCAACAGTCCAATTTAATTGCGAGATAAGTAAGAAAAATTCAGTATTTAACCCAGACAAACGGACAACTTTCGCGATGTAATCAGGTCTATATCTCCACTGACGTTTACTAATACCAAAAAGTCCATATTTCCAAACCTCTGACAGCACTCTACTATCGCATTGACTTTCAAATACACCCACAAGTTACAACTTAACTGCATTCCTAATCTTTTCTTATAGCTACCTGCAGGCGGAACCCTAGACGACGCAGAGGTCCGTCTCCTCGAAACAGGAAATTACCCAGAAACAATTCAAAAGTGTTCTTGATATGAATGTCGAAACCATACTTTTTACTTAGTAATGTATAATTAAATAATATTCGACTCTGAACAAAACTCCAAAACAAAAAACTCCCGTGAACATTTTGGCTATTCTTGCAAGTGACAAACCGTTAAAATATGTAAGTATATGTAAATAACACAAATATTCAACCGACTAGAACAAAGAGGTCCGAGCCAGACTTGCCACCGGCCAATTTTCTTTCGACGTAATTGCATTTCTACATGCAGCACGTATTGCTTTTCTCTTCCGTTTTGTTCTCGCATGAAATAATGTGTCCCATATTTATGACACATTATTACATTAATTTATTGTCATCAACCCGAGGGACAAAAAGATATCACAAGATATCAGTACGGGTATTAAGTACTTCTGAAGTTATTCTAAGTACTGGAACTTTTTACTAAATTTTTGTACTTTACTTTTAGTTAAGTATTTCCCAACGCCTGCGACCTATGATCAGTGACTAATCATAGTCTAGTTTAACTGATAACATCTTGTCAGGATCCTCGCCCGTTAGACCGTGATTCAATCACTCAATATGCACTGCCACAGTCACTGATGAAGCCTACTTACTATCTGAAAGATCTATCTAGAGACAGAAACGAACCTTAAAGTATCCTTAGTCAGTCCAGTGGTAGTGTTATCGTCGATCTTTAGTGTTTTCCTCTCGAAGGTCGAAGACTTAGTTTACCACTTAGAAAGACAAAGTTTGAACTTCCTGCTTATTTCCTTCGTTTAATAGTACGCTGGGTACTGTCCATTTGTTATCTTCAGAAACTGAGATGATGTCTGTAAGCCTGCTCAGTATTGGCTCTATCTAGTGGTGTTTTTAACTGGCATATTTCGTGTCCCCTTTTACATTCTCTTCCGAACTATAGCTGCGTTTTTGATCGCCTGTCGCAGTTCACCTGTCAGTTCTCCGTTCTTCCTTAAATGTCGTTTTTTAACGCCGTTCTCCGTTCGCCTGGCGCCTGGCCTTGATGTCTTGCCGGGCGATCGAAAACGGAATTTAGTGCGGGTAACACGTTTTGGCGAAGCATTTGAAACTTCAGAAACATGGATCCACTTCCTGCAATTCTGCAGACAGGTAGAACGTTATTGCTGAATAACGATCATTCAGAGGCTTCAGATGACGATGATGACTTCGTCCTTTATTTGTTAGACAGCCTGATAAAGGATTCACTGGAAGATGAAGCAGAGATGCTTTGGACAGAGATGTGCAACGACAGAAATATGTCAGTGAATTCAAAAAGAGAGGTAGGCTATCCATATTTTTCTATATGAATGAATGATGTAGTTGCACATTAGAGCCACCTTGCAACAAAAGGGTACAATCTTACAATACACTTACATACTCTTAACAGTTCTAATTTACTCTTAGTAGCGGTAATTTATGTACGCTATACATAGAACTGTTCCATCAAAAAAATATTTCTGGTGTTAAAAGCTAGTTTTAGAAACTTCACTACATCTCTTAGTCCTTGTTGTAAGTTACAGTAACACAAAAGGTTGCATGCATCCACATTCATTTCACCGTACATGGGGCAGGTAAGAGCCTGATCCCTCCTCTTTTTCCCCAATATACTTTCTTCTTGCATCAAGTGGTAACTCATCAGCCCTCATATCTATTATCCAACCCAACTAATTACAAAAACCCAGAACGTAAAATAAATTTCCTTCCCCCTTATCTCTTTTGTCTAGGCATATAAAATATAACCTCAGAGATTCAGACTTTCCCACCTCACATAACCACGTCTGTATCTCCTGATCTTGGATTGTCTGTTCAACTACTCTAGACACCACTCATAACTCCAATCCTGGACCATCCCCCTCATTCCACTAATTACTTAAACCTGTATTATCTATTAATACACTTATTCTGGTGTGCCCACGACCCCTTCCTTCAATCACACAATCTCCTTTATTAGTCTTGATTGAGGCATAATCAAAATCATTTCCCAGAAATTTACCATACATGCTATTCTCCTACTATTTACACCTAGAACCCTTTCGCAATAATTTAATTGCAACTCATCCAACGTACAGTGCATTACAGTTGATAATGTCTTGAACTTTTCATCAGTCCCTCCTGAAAAATTGTAGTCATATTTGAGTTCTCTAGGTCTAGGTGGCGCCACACACTCTACCACAGACCATGCACAGACCCCTGATTTTCGAGTACCCTATGCCACAGGCTAGGTAAATCAACTGTTTGATCTACCCTGTGCTAATGCTGTGTACTCAGCCCCATTAAAATACTGAAGATTCAAGTGACCCTCACAAACAAACCAATCAGAATTCCTTTATTTTGGAATCGCTCAAAGTAGGCTACTAACAGGTGTCTAGCTTTCTACATGACCATGGTGGTATCCAGCATCAGAATTATGATCCGACATAAGGCATAGACATAGGCCTACCAGTTGTATTGGTGCAGCCACAGTGGTCGATACCAGAACCAAGAAATGGTTTCGACTGTAATTGACTAGTAGAAGATAATTACCAAAATGAAGTATAATCTTCCAAGAAATGCTTTTATTGGGGAGGCCTTTTGTACTATATGACAAATAAAAGGTTTGTTTTGCCTCAGTTGCTGTGTTAAATCTGAATTGTTACTCGTTGGTTTCCTTTTGGCTTTCAGAACTTCATTTTTTCTGCCTCAGCTTAAGAGTAAATTCTGAATTCTTTTTTTTTCAGGAACATGTACAGATCACAAATTACAGTGAAGTCATCGTCCCACAGGTGACTGACAACAGGTTCCAACAGCACTTCAGACTTACCAGAACAACGTTTGCAGCACTCAAGAAAATTCTTACTGAAAGTGACCTGAGTGAAAGATATTTCCCCCATGAGCTGTTCCATTCAGAACCGTCTAAGAGTGGGAATAAGCCCAAGAACCGACCTATAGCTCTTGGAAAAGCACTCGAGATTACCCTCTGGTATTGGGGGAATATGAGCTCCATGAGACAGGTTGGCAACACATTTGGAGTTGCAAAGTCAACAGTTCACATGTGTGTCAGGAAAATATGTTACATGCTAACAGAGCTAGCTCCTAAGTTCATATTCTGGCCGAAAAACGCAACTGATGTCAGCAGAAAAGTGACTGGATTCCTCCAAAAATCTGGTTTCTCTGGTGTAGTTGGTGCTGTTGATGGATCACACATACCAATAGTATGCAAAGATAAGGACCAGCAGAAATCTTACTGCAATCGGAAAGGGTTTCACAGCTTTATCCTGCAAGGGATTTGTGACTCGAATAAGCTATTCCTGAATATATTTACCGGGTATCCTGGCTCCTGCCATGATGCTCGAGTTCTTCGAAATAGTGAAAGTCCTTTTTTCAAATTCACAGTCCTTGCTACCAATTGATGGACATATTACTGGCGACTCGGCATATCCGTTGACAGAGCATATTCTGACGCCATACAAGACCTTGGGAAATCTCACTACAGTTCAGACCAATTTCAACGTGAAGCTCTCGTCTGCTCGCATCGTCATCGAGCATGCGTTTGGATTGCTCAAAGGAAGGTGGCGGAAACTTCAGTCTGTTGACACAGAATTATCTTTTACACCTTATGTTATTACAAGTGGTTGTGTGTTACATAACATCTTTCAGATACATGAAGATGGGTTCGCTAGATGGTATGACGAAAGAAAACACGATGTGCCACAAAACTTTCAGACCTCTAGCAGCGCAATCGTGAGCAACACGAACGCAGCCAGGAGCAAAAGGGACCTGATCGCCCAGTCCTTGTAAATTGAATTTGATGGGAAGACCAGCTCGATATTCTTGTTTATTTTAAGTATTGTCAATAAAAACAACTAAAATCGACTTCTATAACTAAAACGCTACAAAATTCAGTTAAGGTACAATTTTCACAGCATCAGATGTTCTATTCTTTGTACTAGCAGGAAAGGATAACAACGATATGCAAAATAATGGCAACAAATGTAAAAATGGCTAGCTAGGCAAAATCACTTAAGAGGACGAATCAGAGGAGTCACGCTTTTTAGCTTTCTTGCTGTTTCCTTTCACATACTGTGCAAACAGCCCAAGAAACTGATCCGTCTGTTTCTGAACCTTTGCATCCCGTTCTCTTCTCTATGCCTTCTCCTCTTCTCTTTCTTTCTCACGCTTCTCCTGGAACGATTTGAGATAGGACAGAGTGGACTTCCTATATTCTGCATTCTCTTCACTGTTTTTTTCTTGTTTCTTACTGAACCTCTCCAAAAACTTTGAGGTTTCTTTTTTCGAACTGAATCTTCCCTTTTTCACGGGGGTAGTCTTAATTTCTTCGACATCAGAGCAGTCTTGTTCAGAGTTGGACTCGGGAAAATCCGTCCGTCTAGACTTCCCTGGCAAAAACTTGATTCCTTTACTTGGTTTCGGTGCATCTTGAACTTTAATTTCGACTGGGTCCTTACTTGGGGTTGGGTTCAGCACAACACTAACACTAGAAGACGTCGAACCTTGATCATCAGACGTATATCGACGCTTGAGTTGAGGCGAGGAAAATGCAGGTATGTGGGCTTTTTTCATCGAGTCAATGACCACAGGTGGGTCATTGGAATGACAATCCCCCCCTCAATATCAAAAATGTCGTCGAAATACTTCGGCTTTTCTTTTGTATCGTTTCCTGTAGCCGACGACTCGCTCTTGTAGGTGCGGTACGCCTTACGTAGACTCTGGTATTTGTTGCACACCTTGTCTCTGGCTTTAACTTTCTCTCCCAAAACAAAGCCCGACTCCATCAGACGGTCGGCTATTTTGACCCATAATCCACGGGTGCTCCCACCTTGGAACTTCTTTAAATTACTGGGCTCTTTCAGGAGCTCCAATAGCATCTCCGTCGCTTTCTCGTCATTTTCAGCCGTCAGTTTGCTCTTGCCACGACCAGCTGCCCAAAACATGTCCCCTGTTGGTTGGTAGCCATTAAGGGTTGCAGATAATTCGTCTGTACATATTGCTTCAACCCACTCGCCACTTGGCGGTTCGTCGACTCCACGTTTCAGGGACAGAAACATATCCTCAGTACTGTAGTTGTTTGCAACCACATCCTCATGTGTCCATGAGTGATAAACTCCCCCATCTAAAATAAAAAGGTCTAAATTGACAAGGGTAGTATGATAGGCCAGCCAGAATCTGCAAAAATACGGCTGATCATATAATCACGAAAGGTGACAAAGCCAGCACACATGGAATGCACCTATGAATGTTCAAATTCTGATTAATTCCTTCAGTGAAAAACTATTTTTCATATATCATATATAAATTACTGGCAAAAACAGTGAGTGTTGAGTCTGGGGCAAACTACCCGGTCGGGGGAACAAGGAGAACTATGTAACTAAACTACCAAGGACTAAAGTTCTGAAAACCTAGAGAACAAAGTGTAGCAAGAAGGTTTCTGATTCCAAATGTCCCAACAGTGTCCTTACTATACTTGTAACTATTTATTCATATTTCCAGTATCTTTCAGAAATGGGCTTCATTAAAAATCAGTGCAACTGAATATTCTACATTTCTTCCCTTTGCTTCTTTCAAATAGCCTCTGTCCCATTATCGTTTACAAAATAATCCTTTCTGCTTTCTGCTATGAGTAGCCATAGCTTTTTGCTTGTCCGATTCACAACAGTTAAAACATTATGTGGTTAACTCTGATTATGTGTTGAATTTGCAGTAAGGTAAGGTAAGGTACAATTTTAGCAGCAAACTGAGAATGATAACCAAGTCCTGCAAGAAACATTAACAGTTTTCTGGTTCTGGATACAATTTTGTTCGTTTCTTGCCTATTTAAACCAAGTATACCAAAGTTAAACAGACCAGTTAGAGTTCATTTTTGGGGCAGTTTCTGGCTGTCCTTAAGAAAATACCATTAACATGACATGTTTAGATTTCTGTGTCACTGCCACTACAGCAAAGATTTTGGTGTTATTTCTGTCAGGTATAGTTTCAACTGTTGGGAGCAGTGCAGTCTGTTAGGCTAAGCTTATATGAACATTTGATGACATGGGACAGTGCTATTTTTGGGCACTTGCTGTGGCAAATATGAGTTACCAGTTAGCCAAAGTAGCTAATTAAGGTCTCCTGGACAGACCTGATTTAGTATTTTGGACTTCACTCTACCATTTAGCTAAAACAGCAATACACTGTGTTTAAATAAGCATACCCCAACTTGAAATATTTACCACTCCACCGTAAGTAGCCTACAGGATACCTTGCTATCTGCGCCACTCCATGTGAATAAAATATATGCCTGTATTTTAATACTTTGTCCAGCATTTTCGTTAAATGAGGCTGCTATGTTACAAAATAACGCCTTTCTTCTAGACACCTGCTGACCATGGTCACGTTGCTTTTGTACCAGCTTCTGTTTCCAATTTTCTTTTGCACCTTTCATAGGATACTGCTATCAGGTTAACCCATATAGCCTGAGCATGACCATTGGTACCAGCCTTTTTCTGTTGCATTTTTAGTAGTTGTTAGCAGTAAATGGATTGTATCTGATGTTCCACATGCAACCCTTGTGGTTTAGTCTTTGCACAAGTTTACTAAGGGTTGCGCAAATATAGGATGATTACGTAGCAATGTATCTTACGTAAAAAGAAAAGAAAAAAAGGAACAACCACCTCATTGTTGAGTAGGATTGAAATCAAAATTTCAAACAAACCAAGTTCATCTGATAAATACTGGTCCTTTTTAAGCACAGTGGTTCTATCCCCTTGCGTACATTTGAACAAAGAGGCCTGGTAAGTCATTGTAGTTTGTAGTATCCTATCCATCTGGTATTCTGGTCCTACAAGTCCAAATACAAAACAACTTACACTTGACTGTAAAAAGTCCTTCCTTGTAACCACAAACAAAAACTACTTCTTCTGAGTTGCATGGGTTTGAGCTGCCTTCTGGTACATGTTCTAAATTTTCTCCCTCCATCTTAGTTTTCGAATTTTCAAGACAGGACAGGCAAACTACCTCGCCGAGGCAGTTCGCCGTTTCACTCGCAGGACTTCTGGAACGGCGACAGGACAAGATCTCCGTTTCACCAAAAACGGGAATTAAGGTGCCAGGCGAACTGACAAGGGATCAAAAACGACAATTAAGCAGACCCGCGAGTGACAGGCGTCACGACAGGCGATCAAAAACGCAACTTATGTTAGTGTTTTTACCGCCATGCGTCCTGTTCTGTAACTTGTGACAGTTCAAAAGAATGATATTTTCTAAAGACAATCAAATTACCTCGCTAGCAAGTCTTGTTTAATAGACCTTACTTAAGCTTTAGTAATTACATTTCTGCATAGCTTGTTCATAGCAGATTCCTCACTTGCTAGGATAAGCCTATATTCTGTAGAAATTTACATTATTTTCTCACTAATTACCAGTACACTCTGCCACAGTCTGACATATAGCAGTTGTTAGTAGGTTGGAAAGGTTTTCGAAGGCTGAAATCTGCTGTGCTGCTGCAGTAAATGTTACTTTAGTCATAGCTTTTAAGTACCATTATGTAAGCCTGCTCTACTCTAGAGAATTGTTCTGTGCCTAATGTTTTTTTAGTTTCTTGGCAAGTGGAGGTTCAATGGTCAGCTTGTCAACAGCCTTCGGAGTCTGGAGAGCTGCACTTAGTGGCATTATCATGGAGACTTGTGAGGCATTATAGACTATCCTTCAGCCTCTTTACATGAAGTACTCCTCTTCCCAATCAGCCTGGCGCAGCTTCCAACTCCCTTTCTTGCAATATAGTCATGCCAAATTTTTACTGCCCGGAATGTAGATGACTAGTGGGACAGTACAGTAAACCAAATGCAGCCTATGGTGGCAACCTAAATGTGCAAGAATCACACTTAAAGCTAGAGAAAGAATAGAGGGCTTTATAGATAGACATCCCTTTAGTCGCCGACGACGGAAGATTCCCTAACAAAGTCACGCCAACAGCAAGCCCGAGACCTCCTGTCAAAAACGTGACACTTGTAGTCACACCCAGGACTTCTAACTCCCAAACAAAGACGGTATCTAGGCCCAACAGTAAGGATGCAATTCCTTGTGCGAACTGTACAGAATACAAGCGAGACATGAGAAGCTAGACAGAGTAATGAAAAACATATCGGATAAGCTCGCGATTGGAATGCAAGCGGGAAACGCGTGTTCCTCACCTCCTCTCTCAAATTCGAAATAGCAAAAAGAGAGCAAAACTTTCTCACGATCGATATCCGTAAGCTAGAGATAATAACTGACGAAAAACCTGCAACCATTGACACACTAACGATGCAGCTACATCGAATCCCCCCCCCATGACAGACGTGGGATCGACTATGCTCACGAACAAAATTCCAAAGCCGCGAAACACTTTCCTTAACCCGGAAAAAACTGCAGAACTAGAAAGCTTGGCATACATTACTAAAGCTTCTGTATTAGTAATAACTAAAGTCCACCATCAAAACTCAGAGCTAACCAGAGCTACAGGAAACTAGTGAAATCGTGTGGTCCCTTGTTGTCCTGTTGTCCCTTAAAGGGACCAACTACTGACGTTTACACCACCTAGTACCCGTAACCCTGAAGGTTTCTGTTGCTAATTTACGACAATGTCCTTTAGTGCATAGGTCACCGGGACCTGATTGAGGGGTAGCCATAGGTTGGTCAAAATGAGTAATGGTTCAAGTGGTTCAGCTCGTTTGGTCTTCTTGAAGTGCTGAAAGAGAAGCAGTTCCATATGGTTGCTAAGATGAATAGGGCCCGTATAAGGAACTGTCCGCTCATATCAGACGTTGAGCTAAAGAAGAAACCCCGTGACGACTTCGATTACCGCACAATACAAGATGGTGGCATCATTTGTGTGAAATGGCTAGACAACAATCCTGTATGTCTTATATCAACGTACATAGGTACCCCGTACCAATCCAGTTAACGAATGCCAACGCTGGTCAACTCGGCAACGGGTCCCTGTACGTAGGCCTACTTCGTTAGCGAGTATAATCTTCACATGGGAGGTGCAGATCTGGCAGATATGTTGGCAGCCATCTTCCGCTCACAGCTTCGTATCAAAAAGTGGTACATGAGGATTTTCGTTTGGCTTCTGGGTACGGTCGCAGCAAACGCCTGGCTCCTGGACAGGGATGACTTCCAGAAACAGAAAACCTTGTGACATGCTCCTGCGCGAGTTTAGAGCTGAAGTCGCGGCCGGGCTTCACGACCAAGGACTATCTACACCATTTCTCAAACGTGGTCGACCCAGTTCGTCATCTGGTGAAAGCGGAACTATCAGAGGGAGAAACGTTGCTGCCCCGCCACCAGTCTTTGGCAAACCAGACCATCTTCCAATGAAAGGCGTCAGAGGAAGAGGCCGAGAGTGCAAGACTAGTTATGCGACATATGAAGTGCCGCAAGTGCGACTTCTAACGGTGTCTGACCGTTTTGTCTCCTATCATGAGCAATGAGTGGCAATCTTTGCATTTAGTGAAGTATAGATGTCGAATAATACGAATAATACCCATTATTTGTAACCATGCAATATTTTTCCTACAAAGGGACATTGTCTATATATGAGAATTGTTCTGTGCCTAATACTTTTGTTTTTTAGTTGAGATTCAATGTTCAACTTGTCAATAGCCTTCAGAGTCTAAAGAACTTGTGAGGCATTAAGGACTACCCTTCAGCCTCTTTACATGAACCCTCTAACTGAAGAAGATCTTGAGCTAGTTTCAGGAGACTTTAACGATCTGTGGCAGTGTCCGAACTGCAAAGGGTCAGTGGATGCCAAGCATTGTAGTACTCATAAGCCCCCTCGCCCCCCCCCCCCAATTCTGGCTCTGATACCCAATCACTTTCACGACTTTGAAAGCATAGTGCTTATGGCTGTCGTCGATGCGCGATTTTGTCGTCGACGCGTCATTTTGGAAAAGCGGGGTAAATGAAGAAAATAGACAGAACACATAAACACACAGAAAAAGGAACGTAATTTTCAATCTTCGGCCAAGAAGCAGTGGATAATGTCGGGCGCTGGTTGGGCCCTCTTGTCCATGATTTTTGAAAGCGATGAGGGAACAAACAAAACGGTAACACTTGCATCTTGGATTACCGTAGAGAGTCTGCTGAATTGACGATGAACGATCCAAGAGAGATAGAAGCTTTGTATGCATTTGAACCTTTTGACGAAGGATTGAAATGCAGATACTCACATTTTGACAGGTTAACTTCAAGGCCGATTTTAAGAAGTTCAGACGACAGCTTACTTACATTTTTTGTGAGTCTGGATCGACTACAGCTTACTAAGAGCAAGTCTTACTAAGAGCTCGACAACCGAATATAATTTTTTTTTGTTACAGATCGGAGGTTAATCATACTGATTATGACCAATTATACCGCCGACTTTACTGTGATCCCGTTTGCAAAACCTTCGGCTATAGAATCCAATTATCTGGGCAAGAGTGAAATCTATAAGGCGTTCATAGCTGATCTTCTGGTTCCTACGTGCGCATGTCCTTCGTTATTTTCATCAAGATTAGACAACGGTATAATGACCAGGGTGAAAGCAACCATGTAGTATCTCAGACACATTTATTACCACGGCGCTATACCGACGGAGGAACATATCGCGGTTGGATTCTATAGAGAGTGGATGGGGGTGGTTCTCAGGGTAGAAAATTTCAATTTATTACGCCAAGGATTACAAAATGGCTTCTGACATGCTGATGATCATTGTTAACGGAGTTCTCAATGGAAGGCTGTCATCAAACCACAGCATTCACGTACCTCCTGTATTCTATCTTCCACTCAGGAATTCAAAACATGAGGAGGTTCCGCAAAGACATAAACCAGAGAGTGGGCGGAGATCTTACCCAACAAAATTTAAAGATGCCTAGCAACTCTGACGGACGAAGATACGGTAGGCAGGTAGGAGTTACGGTAGTAGGTAGGCTTGCACCAACTATAGGAGAAGTGACGTTACGTTCTGTACTTTCGAGGGGGCGATCTTTAGAGTTTATGGGAACATGGAAGTGTCGATCGCTCTTCCAGAAAAATACCGCACAGCGATTTGTAACGCAGCCCCCAAGTTCGGTAAGGTGCATCTTATTATGCGGGCCACACTAAGCGAGCCAAGGGACCATTACTGCTGGTTATCTACGGAAGCCGACTTTAAAAAGGTTGTCCTGGGATGCTCCCGGTCTTTTTGAGCAGGGACTTTCCTCAAAAGAGGGGAGTTAGTTACGATGGGGGGATTGTGGCGATAATCTTCGTAATCGCCACTGCGTCTCGTTTTTCCGGCTTTTTCAGGCGCGTTCTACTTACCACCCCGATTAGCAAATGAATGTCTGAGAGCCGGGCGAAGTTTATTTCATTCCAAAAGTTGAAAAAGAGTGCTGTCTTACTTTGTGTTTGAATTCAACCTGTTTATTTCAAATGAGATGGAGAGAGAGTTTCAAGGAACTAGTTCTTGGACGTTGCTGGAAATGGCCAAAGAGAGACAGGCTGCATTCTAAACGAATTCAGACGAAGTCCCCCTCGATTTAGACCAGTTAGCTTCTACAATAGCAAGATCTGCTAACCAGCCACAGGACACCCCGCTTGATATCTTCAGCTCAAATGTTATTTTTTTAGAGAAGAAGAGCGTTGTTCGTTGAACTCAACGTTTCATTGTAAGGGCAATTTCGGGGCAGATGCATTCAATATTGACAAAATACGCAGGACTTACGCATGCTCATGTTACCATATCCACACAAGCTCGTCATACCATATCCACGCAGTTAGGTTGCTGAATAGAGAAAACATCGTGCCATCAAGCAAATAACTAGGAAAGGCTCGACAACGATGCAGAAAAAATACGTCTTCTTGGTAGCAAATGGGCCGTACCAAACGAATACAAAGATCACAGAAAAGGTTAGTCCTCGGCTTCAATTTACAATGCCAATCCTGTTCGTTCAACCATCAATCTCACAGTAAGACAACAAAACCAAACAGCAAAAAAACCCTTATAAGAGTAACAAGAACAAAGTATTCATGCGATCCACGGGGAACAGGTCCTAGACTACTTGAGCTACCTCCAAAACTTTATTTTTTTTTTTTCAGCCCATAGCGACTTAACAATTATACTCGACCGGAAAGAATCCCCTACAGCGGTACGCAGCCCATCTCTATCCTGACCTGCGTATCGACGGAAAGGATCCTCACATCTTAAAATCATCCCAACCTCTCGAAGAGCTATCGTGTTAGTACGCACAAACTTTGCAAGGCGGCTGACACAGATAGTACAACTTGCAGCGCTCGGTCAGAGGATGAAAGTAGAAAGTCATCACTTCGTGGGTTCGTTGCGATCATTCGTAAGCCAAACCCTTGAAATAAAAATAATCATGGGTCCTCCACGTATGGAAATAATTCATGTCATCATATTATAGGACATTTTTCCAATCGTAAAAAATTGGAAACAATCGGAAAAGATTGTAGACAATTGATTTTCTTACGACTGAACACAGCTGTTGACAATTGAAAACAATTTTTTACGATTGAAAATAGTTATTTCTAAATGTTGTTAAAGATTATATTTTTACGACTGAAACCGAATGTTTCCAGTCATCTTCATCATCTTGATGCGGAAGACATTGAGGTGCTGCAGCAAAAGTCCTACACTGCTACCTTAGGAAGAAGAGAGATCCTAGGAATAAATGTCTTAGGAAGAAGCATCAATACGTCCAAACGGTCTCTACTATCCTCGCCTTATCCTAGTTCACCCGTTTCCAAGTGAAGTAGTTTCCATCGTTTCCCCTGTTTCTCACCAGCTCAAAGTTTTACATTAGACTCAATTCCGGATTCTACCTCTTGCCGCTCCCCCATAACTCAAGATTCGGGCACACTTACGCGCGTAAATCGGCCACTGATCGATAATTGGCCGCTGTTTTAGCCCTGTGTGAATACGCTATAAATGAGCCGCTGATCGAGAATCATCTTCTTTTCCAGCACCGCGTGAACACGCTATTAGTTAGTGGTCAATCTGATATCATGGTTTGAAGTCAGTTTTTGTGAATTTTTTGTGATTCTTTGGATAGTCTGAAGGTTGTTTGATACAGATTTAAGTCAATGACAGTTTTTAGTAAGTTAGCATTCAGTTCAGTTTAGCAGGACAGTTCCAACTGTCCAGTTTTCTGTTCCCACTGCCCAGTTTTCTGATCAAAATGAGTTTGATATTTACTGGCCAGCTTAAAACACGCTGGCCAGTTTTCTTCAAATCGACGGCATTTTGAACAGGAAAAGATTTGCCAAAGATAAATAATTATGGAAAAATTGAAGATGACAACAAGCTAAAGTGAGAAACGACAGGACCAAGGGAAAAGTGGTGATGGAGCCAAACCAACTAAAAAGCCATGGAAGTTCCACAGCTTGTTTGATTTCATGGCAAAGTCAACAGAGATCCGCCAAACAATGGACAACATGATTAACGAAAAGTCCCTGACGGGTTCAACTGTGTCAGGTGCAGATGATAGTAGTAGTACACAGGCAACAAGCACTGGCTATACAGAGGAAACTGACTACTGAGAGGAAATCATGTTTTAGATGGATGGTAATGATGCATTAGAAACTCAGGTTGGCAAGGAAAGTGGACACACAAAACCACAAACGCCTGGTAATACTAGGAAAAGATCTGTTTCACCGAACTCAGTACAGGGTAATAGAGCCAGAAGTTCAAAGGAACAAGCTGACCTTGAAAGTGAAAATTGATGTTGACACATCAGATTAAAAACACTTGTTAGTTTCTATGATTGTCCAGTAGTCAAATGAGAACAGATACAAATTGTGGCTAAAATCAGAGCTCCAAAAGTCTGATGGTCATTACAGTGTATAAAAGTCACAGAATTAGAATGACTTACAGTTTAAGAGAAGCAACGAGATTTAGGTTTCTGGTGTCCTAAATACAAATCCAGGGTTAACTTGTGTTTTTAAGGCATAAGTTAACAGGCCATGTGCACACACACACCCTACGAGTTAAACACAACCGTATACAGTAGAAAATTCACCTACCCCCTAGGATAGTTCAGGTCCTTTTCAGTGGCCCACGTCTAGTATTTATAATCATCTAATAAACTCACCGCGAAATGCGGCATAAGTGGCAACACTGATTCACATACTGTTATTGTCCCCAGGGTGTTCAGAGTAGTCCAGTTCGGTGGTAAACTCCCGATGGCTTCATTGTCCCCTGCAGAAAAGTCTTGTCAGATAAGCTCAGTTGTCTTTGGCGTCAGAGTTAGGGCGCAAACTGCATGCGATTATATTGCACGTCAAAAACAGAATCACATACATCGTATCAATGTGAACCAAGAGTAGGCTATTCTTTTTAGAGCCTGGCCAATAAGAACCAGTTTTTTCTACTTCAAAGTTTAACCGATTAGGGCTGAAATCCAATGGTTTAGTTACACATCACTTAAATAGACCCGAAAACCCGATTAAAATCTGTCAGATTAAAATGTGTGTGATTAGCAGATCAGTGCTTATCACACTTGATGCAATTCTGTAACCACGAAAGTGTTTCTGTGTGTCGAGCGGAAAGCCTACAAATTGTACCAGGAGAAGCCGATTCAGTGCCAAAATTGCTTCAAATATGGTCACATAATCAGAAGCCAATTCCGTTGCAAATTCAAGGAGAGAGAGAACAACAAACCAAAGAGTATCCAAACTTCAAATCCAAAAGAGAGCAATTCACAAGATCAAGACAAGAGGGAAGCGTGTGTCTATATAAGTGAAGATAGCTAACAACCTCACAGTTCAAACACTTGATAATGAATGAACAAATTTCTTCCTTGGCCGCGAGCTCGCAATTTAATCGCTTAACGGATATTGGAACAACTCGAGTCCCATTCATTTGGTTAGACGAAGAATCAGTGTCATTGTTTGCTGACCACTGAATGCGGCGTATTCGCCTTTTACTAAAATACCTCACTAACCCAATAATTTTTTGACCAAATCATTTAATGAAAACTTGTTCGTTCAGGTGATAGTCATTCATCCAGCTAGATGGCCTATCGAGCAAACGATGAGGCAGAGCCCGCCGTCCAAAGAAGCACGTCATCACCTCGGTCGTGTGACGTCCCGAAGTCCATGCCTAGGACCAGAATGCCATGGTCTACGAAGCTTTCGACGAAGTTGTCGTCGTCCGCGAAGACTTCGCTGATGTAGCCACCGCCAGAAGGGACTTGTCGTCGCCTTCAACGTACCCGCAACCGCAGCCGTTGAGGACTCTGCCTCCGCTGCCGGGACCGATTCAGTTACTGAACATGTGAATTTCAGGCCTCAGTGACCAGATGTCCTGAGACATCTTTCGTCTTCCGTTGCATTTAAAGGCTGTGAGTCCATGTGATTAAATTTATGATCTCCATTGATCAACTGAAATTTGGAAAATATTTGAAAATTTAAAGTCAGTGAACATTTTCGGACTTTATTCAACCAAAGGGAAAAACAACAACAAATTTAACCATCTGCGGATTCTAGTGAAGAACTGCAGTTTTTGGCTCAGTGCCTTTGAGCCTAAATGGAAGTGCCATTAAAGGAGATGGTTCATCTATGTAAACAATTTTTCATCTATGTATACATTTTGTGTAAACCGTTTCATGTTTGGGAATTGAGGAAACACCCCATGGTTGGGAATTGAGGGGGGGGTCTAGTCTTATGGCTAAGAGGGCCATATCATATTTTGTTATAATTCCCAACCAAGGTGTAAACACATACGCCATCTGGGCAGGCAATAAGTTCAGGTTATTGCTGGTAGATGATGTATGTCTCTAATTGTTTTGGTTACCTGGAAGAAAACGGTCCGTCATCGTGATCATCACTTGGTGTCCGATAGGGAGTGATTCAACTAACATCTTGTTGACCAAGGAGACCTTTTGTACATCGTAGCTGAGTCTACATTTATTTGTTTGAGAGAGAAAGAGAAGAGTGTGTCTTAGCCCTAGGCTACCTAGGATATCCCTGTCTCTCGTTTGTTGATTGGTTTTGAGAGTGCAACCTAAGGTCAGGCCCGCCGGTCTTAAGATTTCTATGCTATCAACCAGGTCCAAGTGACCCAATTCAAGACCTAGCCTTATCAACCAACCTCGAAACCACCTCACTCGTTCAGTCGAGAGGGATTCAAAATATTGAATCATGCGTAACTTTCAAAAGGATGTGCGGAAAGTTGGGCAACTGTCCCAAATTTTCTCAATGACTTAACTTTATTCATTGCGAGCAAAACTTAAATGACAAAGATAGATAAGTTTTTAAATCTTTTGCTCTCATAAATACGAGAAATTGCAAGAATGAGAACATCTGGACGAGCGCTTAAGCATGAGTGGTTGAAAGCAAATTTGGTCCGAACTTCTACGTCCCTTTATGAGCCGCGTTGGAGTTTTCAAACAGGTAGGTCTGATTCTAAGCTCACTTGAATAAAAACTGTCATTGACATTGATACCAATGTGTGAGCTACCATGGTATCAGTGACAATGATATCATCTATCAAGGTATATGTTATCCCGGTATCAGTTACAATGGTATAAATTATCAAGGTATATGCTTTTGACGGTGCAAAACGGATAAGTCAGCTACATCCGTACCGTCAAATATGATTCTTAGTCAGCTTGGGCCGAAGGAAAAACTTAAGGTGAATATTATCACAGTATCAGTTACAATGGTATCAGTTAACATGACATATATACAGATCAGAATAAGACTCTCAGCAACAAATAGACATACTAATCCTAACTTACGTAATACTGTCGTTGACCTTAATTTATTGAACATAAAAGTAACACCGGTGCTACCAGATTGTGTACTCTTAGGAAAATTTAAAAAAAATTACTATTTTTAAAGTTTAGAAGATGTTTCAAACTTAACTATAAGCCTTGATCTGTTTCTAAATTTTGAAAGTAATAACATCTCATTGTCCAAATCAAATATTATATTTTTTGGATCACATCTAAACCTTTGGTCTTGTTCTGATGATGCAGACATAGTAGACATATACTATCTGAAACTAGTTATCACTGCTGATTGGATGTTAAGGCTGAGCACGTTTAGAGAGTGTTCCACCCTACTTACCGTAGTTACTACGCACGACGTCACGAATTCTGACTGTTTGCCGTCAAGGCTGGAACGATTTATCTATTTTCCAGCAGGATCTCACGCCAGGGGCGAATCCGACCAATCACGTTACAGAGATGCGTAGTTACTACGCTTACTACGCTCCCGAGCATGGTAAGCAAATAGTAACTATTAGTTACTATTCCGACAAGATTGGAACGGTCAGCGTAGTAACTTTTCGTGAGGATGGAACGGAAATAGTAACTAATAGTAACTATTGTTAGAAGGGTGGAACACACTCTTAATGTTTCAGATGCTTCAACAGTATGCTACGAACCAAGACCTCGACCGAACTACGAGCTCAAACCATGATCAAGATGAGGAAACAGAAATTGTGGACTTCGGAGAAATCCACGAGAGAGGCAGACGATATGACGGGGCAAGAACTGAAATTATTCAAGTGTTTAGAAAGATGCTTCACCCCAGTTAGTTCCACAGTCCTAATTCATTAAGATCCCACATTCTGTTTTGGTGTAGGCTATATCAAAATAAATATTCCAGCTAGGAATCATGCCTGAGTTATAGGCCTAAAACAAAACATTTTACCTAGAATAAACAGTTCAAAATTACGTAATTTTCTGTAGCCTAAGGATTACTTGTTTAAAATTTATATATATGTTGTAGAAGTTTAGATACAGAAAAAGTAGAAATATGCATGCTGAATACATATCTGTCTGAACGTAGTTATCACCGCTGATTGGATGTTAAGGCTAAGCACATTTAAAGTTTCAGATGCTTCAACAGTATGCTACGAACCAAGACCTCGATCCTACCTCGACCTCAAACCAATATCAAGAGAGGAAACAGAAATTGTGGACCTCAGAGAAATCCTCGACAGAGGCAGACGATATGACGGGGCAAGAACTAAAATTATTCAAGTGTATAGAAAGATGCTTTATCCCAGTTAATCCCACAGGCCTAATCCATAGAATCCCACAGTCCGTTTTTGTTTTACAAAATAATTTTGACTGACTTCAGTGTCAAATTTTCAGAATGAATTTCCTTATAATTCATACTAACAACTTCTTGTTGTGTTGTTTAAATAAAACTGCATTTAATGTGATGTTGAGGCACTTACTTTGCTATTAAAAAAAGTTCACATATAAATATATGAACGAAAACTTCCGTCTTTCTTGGTTTACAACGTAAAAATTCAAATGTCCCGCCTTAAACAGAACCCGAATAGCAGTCGCAAGTTGCTGGAGCGAGAGAACACCAGAATAAAGAACTTTTCAGTAGAGACACTGAATGTCCACCCATTGTTAAAGCCAAAGACGTTATACATAAAACAAAATAAGAAGACACAGCTGTAATGTCATTTAGTTAAAATTATTAATACGCCAGTTAACCTAGAAATGAACTAGAAATGTCAACCAAATAAATTCTTGAACTTGATTCCGATTCTACGTAAACCAGGTACCAAGGTTTGTTGTTTGGCGAAGCGTCAGTGACGTATCTGGCTTTTCGCTAGGCAAACGGAGAGTTTTCATCAAAATCAAGCATATTTGTTCAGACACAAGTGAATCAGTTCCTGCGGAACTGAATGAATTTAATGTTATACGTAAACGGGTTCATCAATGTACAACAAGCATGTGTGACGGTAGAAATAATTTCATGCGCTGATCGGACAAATCGGCTCGTATTGGATTTTAGGAAAAGGCGAAACGTCACCATAACAGCTCCAAGCCAAAACGTTACGAACAAAAATTTCAGCACGGACAGCGAACTCGTGAAAAACCTTACGCCTATAAACCAAGAGAAGCAAAAATATACCTTGTATCAAGGGACGATTCGCTACGGGATGTTTTCGAGAAGACAGACATTTGATGACTGGTAGGTAGAAGCGACCATGCAAGTGCCGGATTCTTGCTAAGATTAGCTTTTTAGCGGACTCTTGTGATCATTGTAATTTGACCATTGCTTGCTTTGCGTATTGTTATAGGCACCTCAGAAAACCCAATGAGGAATTGCCGCCAGATGCGCAAGAGAAATAATAACATGCACACGAGAGACCTTGGTGTAAGTTTTCTGAAGAGATAAGCGATTAGGCGAGAACTAAGAGAACTAATCTGAAAGGAATTTTCTGAAGAGCGTAATCGGCTATAAGCATAAGGAAAACATTATTAACTGACTTTATTTTATTCCCTTTTCATTTCAGGACGACCTGCGAAGGTACAATGAACATATAAAAAGGATAAACAGGAATGGTAGAGAGAGCGAAGAAAAAGGAAAAGAGAAGAGAACAGGATGCAGAGGGAAGTGGTCAGGGACAGCAGGGAAGAGGAAGAGGGAGGGAGGGTTGGGATTCCCTAGTTGGAGGTTGGTGGTGCATACTGTAAGCAAATCTAGGTAATACTTTGGTGATTCAAAGCAAAACCAGCATGCTACAGTCGGATACACTCAATTGACCCTGCAGTGCCATCCTTGAAAATGATAGTAGTTGCTATCTCACCAAGAGCCTCCTGCAGAGCCAGGGGTGGTTCTGAAGTTCTGTTTATTCACATCATGCGTCTGGTTACTTGGTACTTACTCTGTGTTGCTGTTTTAGCTGAGGGAAGTGCATTGTTTGGTAGCAACTATGGCCAAAGTTATGGAGAAGTCTGATCCACAATTATTCTTTCAAACTTTCCAAATGAGGAAGGCCCAGTTTGTGTTTGGGCTGGTAACTCCTGCTTTCAGAGTCTCATCTCTCACTCCCTTTTTTGCTCTACTGATAGGGGTAATGTGATACAAAAAAAAGTTAATTTACCTGATCATTTCATCCAGGCACCAAACACCAACAGCTTTTAAAAGAGAGTTGATAACTTTTGCAAGCAAATAGCGACAAATTTATCACCTTGATTGGATGGTCAGAATAGCAACTACATCGACAAACTCTAAATTGGTCAAACAAACCGAGGGTATCGAACAGGCAGGCACATTGCCAGATGTTTTTGGTGCTGACAACTATCAATAACTTTCGCCCTTTCTTGGGCAAGGGTCCTGTTCAAGCTGTTACAGGAAAGTTTTTGTGTAATTTTTATTGATTGATTACTTTTTATCAAAGAAGAAAGCTGCTGCAGCCTGCATCCTGAAAGGGAACTAATAACTGACTATTTTTCTTGCTGTGCAGCCCCAACTTGACTTGGGACCGAAAACTTATTCAGTCCAGGTCGCAAGATGTTCGCGTTCGGTAAATTATATTTGTGACCTTCTTTTTAGATTCCTGGCATATGGAGACTATTTTCTCCTCGCTTGCCCTGTCGTACAGAATGGGAAAATCGACATTACCAACTAATGAGTTTTATACTGTTCCGCAGAAGAAAAAGCGCCCACCCAGTAACCGACCGGGCATGAGAACGGCCCGTGATGACTCACCTGCAGATAGACAGGCTCGAGATGGCTCATCTTCAGATAGACAGGCTCGTGATGACTCACCTGCAGATAGACATGCTCGCGATGGCTCACCACAGGCTCGCGATGGATCACCTGCAGATTGACAGGCTCGCGATGGTTCACCACAGGCTCGCAATGGGTCACCTGCAGATAAACATGCTCGGGAAGGCTCACCAGATCTGTTTGACGATCAAGTGACCCAACTGACTGCGTCATCTATAACTGTCTTCAAGATACGCGACTCTTCTGCCAAGGACGCTTTGCTTGCAAATGTTGGCAACTTTGCAACTTAAAGTATAGGTTAAGTATAGGTATCATCATAGGTATCCCTCATAGCTCCTAGCGTTCATTCAGTCAGCTCCTAGCATTCATTCAGTACGGACGCAAGTGACTGTGAAATGAAATGAGCCCGCCCATACAGATGCAATATCACTACAATCCAGTTTTGAACCTCGTTCAACGCGCTAGAAAGCAGACCGATTTTCCGAAGGAAAATGTGATCTCGGTTGGCGGAAAGTTTTTTAATAAGGATCAGACAACGATAGCGCATAAGTTTCTGAACGAGAAAGTTCTAGATGAGGACGTACGTAAAGATCGGCGGGTAACAATACAAGTAGGCACGCTAATAGATGATATATACGAAGGAGTTCGGCCAATGGACTTGAGGAAAAAACTTAAATACCGGTCCACGATTGTGGATCCAAAGGAAGTCCCACTAGTGTCGTTTGATGCATTTGCGGCTTTGACTTGTAAGATGAACGAATGCTGCGAGAAAGTAAGTGCCTATGCGGATCGTATGCTAAACTTCTCCACTACGACAGAATGGCCTTCCGTAACCGAGGCCTATCCAGCTTCCATCGTTATAAAGAAGCCACCAAAAGACCTGCTTCTCTCATGCAACAGACAGAAAGAATTTCTGGACAGTACCTGTGGTAGTCAAAGTATCGCAAAAGTTTCCCAAAGAAAAGATGCTCTCGTGATTTACCCAAGAGATCCCAGCAACGCGGCCGCACTTGCTACCAGCCTTTAGACCGGCATGCCCCAGTCAAACGTCGCCGTGCACAGGGAAAGGTTTGATTTGGTAGCTAGAGGAATACCCCTCGGCACCATGCAAAATGAGCTGGAAGAGGCGGAACCTGCTGCAACTGCCATAAAGCGTTTAGGTAATAAATAGCCTCGCTGTCCAATTCAGTTTTGACGACAAACATACCATTGACAAATACAGCAAGAACGGTGTCACCGTTGGGTATGTACTCTTTAGACTTGAACAGTACCGTACCCCTCCCAAAACCTGTTTTAAATGCCATGCTTTCGATCACCTTGCCCAAAACAGTTCAGCATCCCCGAAGTGTGCAATTTGTGCAGGGGACCATCAGTCTACCAAAGAAAATCCTTGCAAAGCATTAACAGCGAAATGTGTTCCATGTCGCAGAAACTACCCGGCTCATGCGATTGATGCCGCTCTAACCCGTAAACAAAAATTAATGGATCTCTCTCAATTTATTCACGAAATATTTATGGACACTCGCCTGCGAAGCTCAATTACACAGACCAGCTCATCTACAAGTACAATATTGTGTGCCTGCAAGAGCACCCTCCGCCACTGGACCGAGTGGCTAAACGAAAACTGGACCGTGCGGCTCAGGGAACAAAATAATGACGTATCACACGAATCCTGGAACCTCACTATATTCGTACTAAAGCGCTCCATAATTTCCCGGACCTTCCTTACGAGGCGGGCCCTTTTAGGTACAGCTCGGATTAAGACGATCATACTGGTCTCATTTAGTAAGTGCATTATTCCAAGAAGTCAGTTCCTAATCTGCCAGGGCCCACTGAACAAGTGTTACCGCAGTTTTAGATCACACGAATCCTGGACCCTGTCACTTGCCACATTCCAGATGCGTTACATTAGAGCTATGATAGTAATGAAAGTCAATTTTCTCAGATCACTTTGGTGAGCAACAGCCTAAACTCCCGGATCGCTCATAGGTTCTCCCCCTGGCGTGTTGTTATTCACCGAAAGTCCGTTTTCTCAGTTCATTTTGGTGGGCAACGACCTAAAATCCCGGATTACTTAAAGGTTCTCCCCTGGCGCGTTGATATTCACCCCTTTGTTGCGGTCTCATGTTCTCACGTTTCCTGGAACCTGCAAATTCCAACGTCTCTATATTTCGAGAGTTTTGGATACTAATTCGGGGTCCAGCATCCAGGATCCATGTGAAATAATTTGTGGCTGCGTGTGCAACACACGAATCCTGGACCCTCCCCCTGTTCGTACAGTCTCTCCATAATTTTAATTTTAACTAAACAATTTTCAAATTAAATAAATTAATTTATTTATTTATGTCATTCAGACACCGACCAACTAGGGCTATATGCATAACAAAAACACTTTACACACTTAATTGGGCCGAACCCACAAAATAACAACTCTCCCCATTTCAGACAAATGGGAAGAGATAGATGCTTGTGCGGCCCAGAGTTTTCCCCCTAAGTTTTCACTTTTCTTGATTGTTTTTTTTTTTTCCAAGCAGGATTTTTCCATACAAAATGGACAGCATTGCTCAAGTTTTTCGCCCGGATTCTGGATTCCCATCTTCTTCCAGTCTGTTTTCGTTAGTGGTAGATGAAAGAAAGATCTAAAAGATTTAAATTTTTCCTCAAACTGCAAATAACTGTCTTCACATAATCCTGACGTTTATTCCTACACAACGGATACGCTTCTTCCATAGATATCATGTGGACACACTAACCCGTGTAGCGGGATAAACCTATCCGAAAGTAAAAAACCCCTTTGGAATATTCAGGCTCTTGATGGTTCCCCAAAGAGATTTTTACTTTCAATGCGAGAGAAGAAAAGTGCTATACATTTGTGACTGTGTCCAAAAGACATGAAGCCGGTAAATAGAAAATTTCACGCAGCGGAATTGGAACCCAACGAGCTTCCCGATTCAAAGTGAGCACACTTAAAAGTAAAAACACAGCGAATCAAGCGCTTTTACTCTATGTTACTTTTACGCCGTTTATAAACAGAATTAGGAGAAGAAGATACGAAAAAGTATTTAAGCGTGGGCATTGGGCCCTTTAGCGTACTCTTGAAATTTACTACTACTACTACTTAGATTATTAGTTTAAATTTCCCACCCGCGATAAGTTGGAGAGTAGTTTGTAGCATGTTTTTAATGGTGTAGCTAGTTTTGTCCATTTTTTGATTGATGGTAGTGGTGATGATGGTTTTCTCAGTGATTATCTATGCTTGGAGTGGACCAGACTGGCAGCTCAGTAAATTGATTAGCCTAAAGCTAGATCTAATTCTCCCCCACCCCCCGATTTGACTAACCCAGATTGGACAATAGCTGTTCGTATTCTAGAATTAGGACTGGCCATGCTCGGTGTAATAGTGTATTATACAAATGAAATCAAGTTTCTTCACCAAGTTGTGATTATTACCAAGTTTGTGCTGTTGTCGGAACTTCTAAAAATTTGCCTTGAAGTTAACCTGTCAAAATGTGAGTACCTGCATTTTAATCCTTTGTCAAATTGTTCGAGTGCATCTAAAGCTTCTATATCTCTTGGATCGTTCATCGTTGAATCAACAGACTCTCTACGGTGGCTCGGCATAACATTCAAATCTTCATTGTCAAAATTTTGTTCAAGAAGTTTATAAGTCGATCCGTAGCGACTATCGGCGCATCGTCCCCAACCGGGGGCGCTATAATGTAAAGCTTTAGGAAATTTGTACAGCACGTTCTGCGCTCCTTCTATACTATTTCGTTCTGGCGTCACTCATGTTCTGCGAAAGAAGACATTAAAAAGATGAGATCATGTTATTTTAAATATGCAAAGCACCTTGCTCCACATGTCGAAATTATGTCATAACCATACATTGACGGAGAAGTTCAAAATTCAAGATGCAAGTTTCAAAACTCATGGACAAAAAGGCCCAACGAGCACACGATGTCGTCCACTGCTTCCTGACCGAAGATTAATTGTCTTTTTCTGTGTTTATATGTGTGTATATATGTGTTTTGCTTATTTTCTTTATTTTCGTCATTTACTCCGCCTTTTCAAAATGGCGGGTCAGAAATAAATTACTTACTTATTTACTTATATTTGCCCAGTTTCAGAAGATGTTCATCACATAGTAATGATTTGTAAAAAATATGACGTTGACAGGAATAGCCTACGATGTTTTGCCCAATAAGACTGATAAGAACTATAGTTTTATGTGTTAAAAGCAGTTAAAAGAAGCTGATGTACCAACGAGACATGAACTTTTTTGCATGCAGCCGATAAAATGCACCGATTTTTTTTTTTTTTTTTTTTTTTTTTTTTTAAGAACCTTATTTGCCGATGAGAATACCACCGGCAAAACCATCGAGCTTTTGATTTTTTTGTTTCTGTATTTGCTTGACTAGACTTTCAGAACTTGATTTATTACTTGTAAAAATTTCTTGTGTTGATAGGACTTGAACTTTCCGATTGCGCCCGACAGGGTTTGCAAAATTTGATTTCTAAAGTATAAGTAGAAACAGATGTGCCGATGAGTCGACCGACTCCCGACAAAAGCATACTGAGTTTATTTCTTCTGGATTCCTTATTTATATAAAAAACCCGATGTGCCGACGAGAATATTGATGCACAATAAAAGCATGCAGAATTCAATTTCTTCAGTGTTTTCCCCGACAAAAGTTTTAGATTTCATTCTTGTGTGAAATGAAACCTGATATGCCGAATCACTTTAAATTTACTTCTTATGGATTCCTTATGTATAGAAAAAACGATGTCTTGCCTGACAAATGTTTGCAGGATTTCATTTCTTGCGTATAAGAAAAACCCCGATGTGCCTACAAGTCGACCAACGCCTGACAAAATCATGCAAAATGTTTAATTTCTTTCGTGTTCCCCAACTTCCAACAACGACAACATTCTTAGTTTACCCAGTTACCTACCATCTGGAATATTCCTCTCTTATTTTCACATAGCCCTTGAACATACAAAAATTGGTAGTATAATACAATATTTTTCTCAAAGTAAGTGGTTTGTTACACTATTCGCTATACAATCAGGAGCATACCATGTCCACGCACTTGATATGGTCAGCTTGCAACCTGGCTTTGATCTGAGGTAATTTCGATTCTACCACAATTGAGATTAATCACATGGATTCCAGCTTGCATGGTGTCATGTACAGTTGTTTATCATCAGTCCTTGAAAATTGTTATTGAAGTTATGTTGATCGTATTCTGCAGCGTACAGCGAGACATGTTGAACATAGGGTGTAGCCAATCGCTGTACAAACAGGGGCATACCATTTTCATGCATTTGGTATGGTCAGCTTGCAACCTGGCTTTGATCTGAGTTTAATTTCGATTCCACCAGAAGTGGGATTAGTCAGTTGGATTCCAGCTTGCAAGGTGTCATGTAAAGTTGTTTACCATCAATCCTTCAAAATTGATATTGAACACTTGTTGATCATTCTCTGCAACGTCCAGCGGGACCGGCCAACTACACGGTGTAACCAGCACACTCATGATTAAAAACTGTTGTCAGATTTAACTGGTGACCTAAAACTGTAGTAGATAATTACCAGCAGTTTCCCTTCATGGCGACTGGAATTAGTGTCCAAAGATATTCAACAAAGACAACCGATTTGCTTGTTTTTCCCTTCTTCCATTACCGTGATAATGATAGTTCGGTTGCAGTTAGATGTAGAGGGATGCACCCGGAGATACCCTTCGTCGGTTCATATTCCTTTTTTTTATTTTAGGGATTGTCAATAACACGGCTGAGTCTTTGAATGTGGTTATCGAAAGGATTATCCAGAAGCCAAGGGGGGGCCCCATGGATATTTGTATCATGGGCCTTCTTTCCATGGACTAGTACAACTATGCTATGGTGTCTCGCGGCTACCAAGGAATCGGCGAGCCAGCCGTAATGCGCTAAGTACCAAATGTAAAAGGAAATCCAAATCGGAGGGAACTGATCGACAAAACACACGGTCATGAATCTGTGGTTCACATTCGATTCACCCTCTGGTGACAAGTTATTTGTCAAAATTGATGAACTAGCAGCCAAAGATTTCTGTAAATCTGTTCCAACCGTATTAAGGAATGCTGAAGTGAAGCTAGTGGAGACCAATTTTGTTGGACTTGTCAAAGGAATAGATTCCGATTTTGAATTTTCGACCTTTAAGACTTGTTCGGGTGTTGTTGATGCCTCTCGTCTCGGAACTTCTCAAACAGTCAAGTTGACTTTTTTCAATAATACTGCGTTACGCTCCGCTCTCAAAGATGGCATGAAAATCGGTTACGAGCTGTTTCGTGTTTCCGAGTTCTTCAAAGTCCCTCGTTGCTGTCACAAGTGTCGCTCGCCAGATCACTTGAAATCGCAGTGCAAAAGTCCTGTCGATAAGTGCGCAAGATGTTCTGGGCCTCATGAGTCCACCAAGGACTCGCCGTGCCAGCTACCACCAAAATGTGCAAACTGTGACGGGGAACATGTCTCGTATAGTCTACGGTGTCCGAAGCTTCGTGCAATAGTTACAAAGAAAGCCAGAAAATGAATGATAATCCAATATCAGTATGCTCATTCAACATTAATGGCACAAAAGACAAGGATCTGCTCATAGACCAAATGCTACTTGATTTTGATGTTATTTTCCTGCAAGAGCACCTTCTGCCGTCAGTTAGTGTCAATTCTTTAAGACGTAGTCCTGACCACATTGTTTACACAACTAGTGCTCGGCGCACACGCGGCCGTCCATCTGGTGGACTAGCGTGTATTGTGAAGAAAACCTTATCTTACCTGTCTCCTCGGTGCTACAGTTCAGACGAACATTATATTGCTATCAGACTTGGTGATTATGTATTAATAAATACTTACCTTCCGCATGATAAAAAGAACCTATTGTCGTTTACCAACTATGCTAAAAGTTGTAGTAAGTTGAAAAATTTAATCTCTGGTATTGTTGCTTTGGGATACGAGTGGCTAATTCTAGGCGACTTGAACTCTGACGTCACCACGACTTCTGCCCGAACTGAAACTTTTTTGGAGAGTTTACCCCCTGGTTTCAAAATAATTGAGAAAGACTTATCTTTTACATATATACACAACAGTGGATCTAGATCGAATATTGACCATTGTGTATGTTCGTCTGCCGTGCGTACTTCACCTATTCATGTAGATGAAGATGCTAGAGACCATGACCACTTGCCTCTCTCTTTAACACTGTGTATCTCGGAAAACTTAGTCCTGAATCGGCCCCCAGTTAATAACAAAAAATGGTTTGAAAAGCGGAACTGGAATCGTGTAAACTTGCCATTGTACATTGCAACACTAGCTACACTTCTATCTTCTATACATGTGCCTTTCAATCTCCTTTGTCGAAGTGTTATTTCTCCAAACGCAAGAGTGGAATTAAACTCGTATTATTATAAGATTGTGCTTTGTCTGAAAACAGCTGAAGAAGCTGCTGTGCCCCTTGAACGTGTTCGTTGTAATACTCGTAAGCCAATATGGAAAATGGATCCTGGCTTGAAGACCGCTAAAAATAAAGCAAAAATGTGGCTTCGAATATGGATAAGTTGTGGTCGCCCGTCTGCTGGGAATATTTTTCAGATAAAGCAAAAAACTAAACTTGCTTTTAAAAAACATCTACGGTCTGTACGCATGTCCGGTGAAGAGCTTCCAAAAGATGTGAATGGGTGGAAGAAAGTGATAAATTCTTCCAAATACAGTGATACTATGGAAAGCGATTCAATACCTCAATCGTCTTGGATTAATCATTACTCCGGGATGTTTTCCGAAGTCAATTACCGTGTGCACAAGCGTTTTTCCGAATTGCTCTCGAAAGTGTTGCCATCTCGTATTCTGCAAAGGCATATTATACCTGTGTCTAAAGAAGATGTTTTAAAGTGCATTAAACGGCTGAAATCCAAGTCTGTTGACATGGATGGTTTATCTTCAAACCATCTGACAACTGATTCGTCAGATTTACTATTTCATTTACAGCTATTCTATCAAATGTGTGTCACTACATCTTTAGTACCTGAAAGTTTTCTTTGCGGTATGGTTACATCAATTCTGAAGCGAGGGAAAGACCCTAAAGTCTGTGCTTCTTACCGACCAATTACGGTAGCATGTAATTTAAGCAAAGTTTTGGAGTACCTTCTACTTCCATCTATCACTGAATACGTAGACTATGATTCAAACCAGTTTGGTTTCAAAACGGGCATTGGTTGCCAACACGCACATAGAGCTCTAGCTTGCCTGTTAAAAGATGCTCATAAAAAGGGATATGTACTTCATTTATGCACTTTGGATTTGGCGAAAGCTTTCGATAGTGTGGTTCATAGTCAAGTCTGGTATGCTCTTTTTTCACTTGGTGTTAATGTATCCGTGATACATATTCTTCGCTTTTGGTATTCAAACTCTTATCTTCGTCTGAAGTCAAATGGGAATATTTTTGGAAATGTATCTGTGCGATGTGGTGTAAGGCAGGGAGGTGTGCTCTCACCTTATTTGTTTAATGCGTGTATAGCGGGTGTCCTATCAAAAATATGTAATACTTTTTTTGTTGGTATGACTGATGTTTCTTACCTTGCATACGCAGATGACCTGCTTCTCATCAGCAGATGCAAAGGTAGTCTTTCTTCAACCGTGCAGAGAGTTTCTTCGAGTTTCAGTGATATTGGCCTCCGTTTAAACATTGATAAATGCGAATACCTATCTTTTAATCATGTCTCAACCCTAACGTCACTTGATTGTCATGATTTTTGCATTCCTAGAGTGAATTGCTTTAAATGGTTGGGTATTTCTGTGTGCGGAGCTTTCTCACAATTGCGTGAAAAAACACTAAGTGATATCAAAAGTAAACTCAGGTTTGGTTATTCAAAAATTGTTGCGAACCGAGGCAAATATCGACGAAGTGCTTTAGCAAAGCTTTACGCTTGTTTTTGTAATCCAGCTGTTCTGTTCAACGCTGGTTTATACAGTATCTTGACAGAACGTGATCTTAAACGGATTAGAATCGATTATTTTCGATACTGTAAATTTCTATTGTATTTACCACGTTCGCACAGTAACCGCAAAATTATCCGTGTTTACGGTGCTACTGATATACTTGTACTTTTTAAATCCTTACACGAGGATTTACTGGCCGATGCTTGTATGAGGTTGAATCCTCACCACCGCCTTATTAGGTTATTTTAGTCTTTTTTGTTAACGTATTTTGTCTTTTTTTTTTCTTTCTTATTTTTTTTTTCTCCTTATTTACTCCACTGTTTGTTTTTGTCAAAACTTTAGTGGGTTATAAATATACTTAAAAGAAAGTCCGAAAGTAGCATACCAGCGTTTGCTTTTGGAAACAAAAAATTTCGATCAGGGCAAGGCCGAGGAAGATCTGTCCCGTTTCTCTTTCATCCATTTGGCGAATGCTATCTTGCGGCAAGGAGGTGTTGGCTGCAACCATAATGAGCGTGTGTGAAAATATCTCTGGCACAAGTGTATCTCTGGTAAGAAAGGAACAAGAAGCCAAGACGGTGTACAGAAACTCGATCAGGGCTGACGCTTCTTCGAAGAAGTCCCCGCTTTTGAAATTTATATGCAGCTGCCTCTCTGAAAGCAATGTCTGTGTCTGCAAACTAGCCGTGCTTTTGTACGAAGGAATTAAAATTTCAGCTTATAATACCATCCTTCAAGCATAGCTTGTTGAAAACGACTCAAAGAAAAAAAGACCCAGAAAATATGTCAGAGCTGGGGCGAAAGGTCCTATGTCTATAAAAGAGATAATCGATTATCACCCTGCGGACGACGCAGCAGCTGCAAACAAGAGAGAAATTATGTCAAATGCATGTGAGACCCGGAGCGACGAAGATACTGATTGGAGCCAATACGTCAAGTCTGCTGTACCTGGTAAGTCAGCAACAGGGCTATTCGGGAACGTATCCATCGGTTACAAGTTATAGCACGGCTGAGTCTTTGAATGTGGTTATCGAAAGGATTGGTAAGTCATCAACAGGGCTATTGGGAACGTACCCATCAGTTACAAGTTATAACACGGCTGAATCTTTGAATGTGGTTATCGAAAGGATTATCCAGAAGCCAAGGGGGGGGGGGGCCCCATGGATATTTGTATCATGGGGCTTCTTTCCATGGACTAGTACAACTATGCTATGGTGTCTCGCGGCTACCAAGGAATCGGCGAGCCAGCCGTAATGCGCTAAGTACCAAATCTAAAAGAAAGTCCGAAAGTAGCATACCAGCGTTTGCTTTTGGAAACAAAAAATTTGGATCAGGGCAAGGCCGAGGAAGATCTGTCCCGTTTCTCTTTCATCCATTTGGCGAATGCTATCTTGCGGCAAGGAGGTGTTGGCTGCGACCATAATGAGCGTGTGTGAAAATATCTCTGGCACAAGTGTATCTCTGGTAAGAAAGGAACAAGAAGCCAAGACGGTGTACAGAAACTCGATCAGGGCTGACGCTTCTTCGAAGAAGTCCCCGCTTTTGAAATTTATATGCAGCTGCCTCTCTGAAAGCAATGTCTGTGTCTGCAAACTAGCCGTGCTTTTGTACGAAGGAATAAAATTGAAGCTTATAATACCATCCTTCAAGCATAGCTTGTTGAAAACGACTCAAAGAAAAAAAGACCCAGAAAATATGTCAGAGCTGGGGCGAAAGGTCCTATGTCTATAAAAGAGATAATCGATTATCACCCTGCGGACGACGCAGCAGCTGCAAACAAGAGAGAAATTATGTCAAATGAATGTGAGACCCGGAGCGACGAAGATACTGATTGGAGCCAATACGTCAAGTCTGCTGTATCTGGTAAGTCAGCAACAGGGCTATTCGGGAACGTACCCATCAGTTACAAGTTATATGCAATCGTCTTTCTGGCTTTAGATCGTTGACTGTTCTGCAACTCTTGTGGCTACGCTCAGTTTAGTGTGGAAGGGCGAAGTGTTCAAATACAGGATTGCATTTTTATGGCACTTGCCCTTCGGCCAAGTGCCATATAGCGCTCGCAATTTCGGTCCGTCCGTCATTCCAGGTTTTGCTAGTTCGGGCACTTCCACATAAGCTAGGACGACGAAACTTGGCAGGCATATCAGGGACACCAAAAAACTAATTTGGAAATAGTCACTTCACCGCTTTCAGCATCGTGGGGGGGTGGAAGGAGGGGAAATCCGGAACCTAGAGATATTTATAACTTTTAAACAGGTAATCGGATCTTAGTGGAACTTGACATTTGGAAAGTTTCAGACTATCCGTTTAAAATTCGGACCGGATCCGGCGACTTTGGGGTTAGCTGGAGGGGCGAAACCGGAAATCTTTGAAAACCTTTAGAGGGGAGGGATCGGGATGAACCTTGGTGGGCAGAACAAGCACAAGTCCTCGATACATCGTTGACAGAATCGGACTGGATTCGGGCACTGTGGGGGGGTTGAGGGGGTGGCGGAATTCCGGTGATTCCGCTAGTTTGTACCGCCGGATGTGCTAGGACAATGAAACTTGGCAGGCATATCAGGGACCTTAAATGATTAAGCTGGAAATAGTCATTTTCCCGATCTTAGCATCGCGGGGGAGGGGAAATCCGGAATCTTTATCCGGTATTTATTTCTTTTAAAGGGGTGATCGGATAGCAATGAAATTGGATATTTGGAGAGACCTCGTGCCTCATACAACCCACTCAAAATCCGGACCGGATCCCAGGACTTTGGGAGGGGGGAGCTGGATGGGGAAACCGGAAATCTTGGGAAACGCTTAGAGCGGAGGGATTGAGACGAAACTTGGTGGGAAGAACATGCTCAAGTCCTAGATACATCGTTGACACAACCGGACCAGATTCGTGTACAGTGGGGGGAGTTGGGGGGGGGGGGGGGGGGGGAATTTGGAGATCCCGCGAGTTCGGCACTAGGACTATGAAATTTGGTAGGCACATCAGGGACCCGAAGAGACTGCCTTGAGATTAGTTGTATCCTGATCCGACCGGTCGTGGGGGCGTGGAGGGATGGGGAATCCGGGATCTAGTGGCATGCATAACTTTTGAACGGGTGGACGGATTTGAATGAAACTTGGCAAATGGAAAGATCTATAGTCCCAGATGTCCCACGTTAAGTCCGGATCGGATGGGGGGAGGGGCCACCGGAAATATCGTAAAACGCGAGTCGAGGGATAGGGACAGAATTTGCTAGGAAAAACAATCCCTGTAAATACGTTCTTGACAGAACCAGATCTTACCGGGGCTCTTCGGGGGGGGGGGGAGGTTTCCCGGAATTCTCGTGATCGCGAGTTATGACACTTCCAGATGTGCCAAGGACGTTAAAACTTGGCGGGCATATTAAACGAAGCCCTAAGAAAAATTCCGTTCCTGGATACGACCGTTTCTGAGGGATCTAAGGGAATGGGAATCCGGAAATTACTAACTTCCCTAGATTGTGAACAGTTGGTCCGATCCGGGTGAAACTTTATGGGTAATAAGAACTGATGACAGATAGGCTATGCTCCAATTTCAGTAAAACTTGATGGACGGAACAGAGAATTAAGAGATACGACGTTTATGTTTTCAAGTCCTGTTCGGTCACAGTAGGGGGAGTTGGATGGAGATTGCCGGAAACTTTGAGGCTCGCATAGGGGTAAAACCAGCTTAAATGAAACATGGAACATAGAGAGAGCACATACCCTAACTGACATGTTTTGGGCCTGATCCAAATCCGACAACATTGGTGGGAGGGGGGGGGGTACCGGAATTTTCCAAAAATGCTCACATCCGAGTGAAGCTTGATATATGGTATAAGAGAAGATGCTTTAGATGGTCCATTTTTTAGTCCGAGCCAGATTCGGCCACGGTATGGGGAGATAGAGGGAGTACCGGAAACCGTGTAGCACGTCTAGGGATCAAACAAGTGGTTTTACTGGGCTGAAAGTTTGAACAGTCATGTGCATTTACTACAGATAATCGAGACGATGCCGGAACTGCTCAGAAGTTAGTGAAACTAAATATCCTATTTCTATTTCCGAACCGCATTTTTGGATGGCGGGTGTGTTTTGTGACGTTCTCGTCTACTTTCTTGTACAGCCTACTTGTAACAAGTGCCATATGAGCTCGTATCTCTTGTTCTGCTAAGCCGAGGAATATCAGTCCGAGGTTCAAACGCGTGTCAAAGACTTGCACGGCTTCTTAATAAGGAGAAAGCTGGACATATAGTGATATGTGGAGACTTAAATTGCAATCCCAGTGATAGTAATGATGGTTTTGGTGCGGTCTTAACCGATCGTATCCATCTGCTCTTCAGATAAGCCCGAAAGATTCTGATTTTACCTACATTCATCACTCCGGTAGCACTTCAAACATAGACCATGTCCTATCTAATCTGGAAACGTCAAAGATCTCTCATATTTCAGTGGATCCGGAACATATCTTTAGTGATCATCGTGGATTAGAGTTTGGTCTCGGCCCCTTGCACCCGCATAAACCTAAATCTCAGGTTAAATGGATTAAAAAGAAAGAGTGGAAGAAAATAAATCAGGAGTTATATGAAAGTAAACTTAATAGTCAGCTGGCAAAAAGTAAAGTCCCATTAAAGGGTCCAAGGTTCATTCTCGATTGATAACGTGGATCTCTCGTTTATTTCTTATGCTGACGATTTACTGCTTCTCAGCACTGACATTTCGTCTCTTGAGAGGAATGTTGCTATGCTAAATGAAGGTTACGGAAAGATTGGTCTAACAGTTAACCCATCAAAGAAAGAGTTTTGTTGTTTTTACGTCTATATCTGTGCCTGATACGAGTTTGTGTGTTTGATCTACGGTAATCCCAACTGCTAAGTTATTCACATACCTTGGAGTTCGATACGGAACTGATTTTGTGTCAACTAGAGCTTATTTACGAGACGATACTATTGAAAAAATGGACCGCGGGTACGGTAGACTCGTTGGTCTTAAAAATACTGTGGATCGGGCGGTGATTGCGCGTCTATTCAATGCTCTGGTTTCTCCGAATGTGTTTTATATTTCCCCTCTGTGGTCCGTTCTTAGCGTTACTGAGCGGCGAAAAATCAGAACTTCGTAGCCTACTTCAAGAGCTGCAAGTTTCTTCTGGGATTGCCACTATGGGTCAGAAACACTTCAGTCTGTAATCGTAATCGGATTATTGACCCCGCACTACGTCTGGAGAAAATTGAAAAAAGAGCTCGAAGACGAGCTGCCAGAAATTTGTGTGAGTACACATTAACCCGTATTGTCTATGGTGACTTCTTCACCATTTAGACAGCACGGGTAGATGCTATGTTTTATTTAGGTATGCGTGTTATGTTCAATTATTTTTCTTCTTTTGTATGTAAAACGTGTTTTTCACTTTGTTGTTCACGGGCAAAAAATTTAAATAAAAAAAAATAAAATCTTTCGTTTCCCTTTCATTAAGGGAGAATTCCCAGGAGACATTCCAACACCAGTGGAGGCATTCCGTGATCAAACCTGTTCTGAAGCAAGGAAAGCCTGCAGACCAGTTTCATAATACAGAACAACTGAACTCATTTCAGTCTCAGTCGTACAAGGATGACCGAAAACTCATAGCCAAAAGAATAGAATACGAGCTTCACCTTCTTCACCATTCCCAAAATGGATTCAGGAAAGGGCGATCAACAGTGGACAACTTTATTCTACTGGAAGATGCCATTCGTTGAGCGTGGAATGATGATTTGATGGTACTCATCCTGCTTGTTGACTACGAAGCTAGCAAGAAACGAGATTGTGTGTCAAGTCATGGATTAAATGGGATTTCCTGATAAAAATAATCGAGTTAATCCACAACTAGATGTCCCGCCGAACATTCCGAGTGAGAGTTACAAGCTCTCCAGCCCACACCAGTTGGATAGGGCACCCTCAGGGACCACCCCTAACCCCACTATTGTTCATGATACTGCCAACAGCTTTGAGGTTTACTAGCAAAACAGCTGACAGCGTTTCCTTTGCAGACGTCCTTACCCCTTGGGAGGTAGGAAGAACCATGTCCCTTATTGCACCTATTTGAATAATACTTGATCGGAAATCCAATTTTAAAATGCTTCATACTTTTACGACAAAGGCTCGCACCATATTGGTGGGTATCTGAATAGCCGCGATTAACACACCCGCAGACTGCCACAGTGACTTTACAGTCCTTCCCCGAAGGCCTCCAAAGCCTGATTGTTTCAACCTAAAATTTTCAGGTCCCAAAGTCCGACTTTGCTTAAACCAGGGCAAAACAATTTTACTGCTTGCTCGAATATCCCACAGCGATATATCGGACCATATCAAAACAGAAATATCAGTATCGAAAACCATGTTTGCAATTACTGCAAATATTCAAAACAAAATTAACTCATTAAAAGTTAAAGTTTAATCAAAGGGCTGGGATTGTACAATCTAGTTACCAATTAAATTTTCACTTAAATTGGCTTGAAGATACGCTGAAAATGTATTACTTTGTTGTTCCGCTATCCATGAATAATCGATGTTCAAATAGTGGAATTTCTGTGTGATTCGTGGTACCTCTATGCGCTTGTATCTGGGTTGTATGCCTTACGAGAAAGATTTGTAAAAAAAAACTGTTCAGGCCCTAAGCAGTCTTCACTAAGCTCACCACTGCCCACTGAAAAGCCGCGTTTGTCGAGATTTCAACTTCAGGCGTCATAGTGGAATTTACGTTGTGGGTACGGCCGCGGATATTCTGAACGTCATAGCTAGAGCAAGATAGTGGAAAATAAAAAAAATTACTTAGCAGAATCTAAATAATTCAGTATATAGAATTAGATGACAGAAAAATAAGTTGGCTTTTCAGTTAAACTTTAATTTCCGTCATTGAGAAAATAAATTGAGGCGGCCTTTTACAATAGCCTATCCGAGTTGACGGCGAGATTAGTGTTAGTTATGAAAAATATCCACTGTGCACAGATAGGTTGATACTTTAAAACTACCGTTGCGCTACAAATGTTGGATCCGTTGAAAAATTTCTGATTTTTCCAAACTCAAAGTTGCACTCACTGCATTCCTTCAACGGTTGAACACAAATATCTTCTGAGCAACCTTCATTCAATTCGATCTGTACTAGACGACATGCGAGATCTGACTGAAATTCCCCAGGGTTGGTCCCAAAAGTAACTTCGTACACCCTGGAAAGTAACCCAAAAGTATCTCGAAGTAACCTAATGTAACCCAAAGTAACCCAATGCAACCAAAAGTAACCCAAAGTATCTCGTACACCCTGGTTCTTGGTGACCAACCATGGGAAATTCCCATACTGATATTGTCCCCGGGGTGCTCACAGTAGTTCAGTTCAGAGGTCAACTCCCGAGGGATTCATTGTCCCCTGAAGAAAGGTCTTGACAGATGAGCTCAGTTGCCTTTGGCATCAGCGTTAGGGCACGAAATACATGCGATTATATCGCACTTCAGAGAAAAGAATCACATGCATCCTATCAATGTGAACCAAGAGTACTGTATTTTTTAGAGCCTGGCGAGCTCTTATAGCACTTGTACGAGTAGGCTGTACAAGAAAGTAGATGAGGACGTCACAAAATACACCCGCCATCCAAAAATGCGGTTCGGAAATAGAAATAGGATATTTAGTTTCACTCATTTCTGAGCAGTTCCGGCATCGTCTCGATTATCTGTAGCAAATGTACATGACTGTTCAAACTTTCATCCGAATAAATCCATTTGTTTGATCCCTAGACGTGCTACACGATTTGCGGTACTCCCTCTATCTCCACCTACAGTGGCCGAATCTGGTTAAAAAAATCGACCACCTAAAGCATCTTCTTTTATACCATCTATCAAGTTTCACTCGAATCTGAGCATTTCTGGAAAGTTCCGGTACCCCCCCCCCCCCTCCCGCCAACGTTGTTGGATCCGGTTCGGGCCCAATCTCTTAATTCCTTGATCCTGTTGATCAAGTTTTACTGAAATTGGGGCATAGCCTATCTGCAAGTTTCCAGCCCCCCCCCCCCCCTACCTTGGCCAAATCCGGCCCGGACGCCAAATAACAAATCTAGGCCGCATAAACTCGGCACTGTCGAATTTGCATCTCATTCGGTCCATCCGTTTGGTTTTTGTGCATGTCAAAAGTCCCTCCCTCCCCCCCCCCCAATTCCCCTAATCGTGGTCGCATATAGTTCGAACGCATGTTTTACATGTCGAGGCCATCGATTCCTATCACCTATGAAGTTTCACTCGAATCAGACCAATCGTTCGCAATTTATAGAAGTCAATTTCCATATTTATCTTCTCTTGCTCCCCAAACAATGCTCGGATCTAGGATCGGAAGTTTCCGGGGGTATGTTGTGTCAAGTTCTTAAGTCAAGATAATTCGGGTCGCTACTATGCCTGCAAAGTTTCGTTGTCGTTTTACATCCGGAACTATTCTAACTCACGACTACCGGAATTCCAGGAAACCCCCTCCGACTCCCCCCACAGAACCCCGAAACCATCTGGCTCCGTCAATTTCATCTAGGCCTAATGTCTGTTCCATCCCTTAAGTTCCGTCCCAATCCCTCTGCTTTTAGAGTTTCTTGAGTTCCCCCCCCCCCCATCCACACAGGTATCGGACCCGACCCGGGCATGACACTGAACGTCCGAGGCGATAGCTCACCAGACAAGTTTCATTCAAATCCGATCACCCGTTCAAAAGTTATGGACGCCACTAGATTCCGGACTCCCCATTAACCACTCCCCCCATGATGGTCGGGTCGGGGAAACGTCTGTTCTCAAGTCAATCTGTTTGGATCCTTGGCATACCTGCCAAGTTTCATCGCCCTAGGACATCAGGAAGTATGCCGAACTCGCGGGATCGCTAGAAATCCAGACCCCCAGCCCAACTCCCCCAGAGTGCCCTGATCCGGTCCGGTTATGTCAGTGACGTGTCTAGGACTTGTGTTTGTTTTTCCCACCAAGTTCCAACCCGATCCCTCCACTCTAAGCGTTTCTCAAAATTTCCGGTTCCCTCCTCTAACTCCCCCCAGTGTCATCGGATCTGGCCCGGATTTAAAGTGAGATGTCTGAGACATGAGGTCATCCTAAATATCAACTTTCACCAAGATCCGATCACCCGTTCGCAAGTTAAAAATACCTCAAATTTTGGCTTCACCCTCCCTCCACTCCCCCCCCCCCCCCCTCCCAGATGGTCGGATCGGGGAATTGAGGATTTCCTATTTAATCTGGTGGGATCCCTGACACGCCTGTCAATTTTCATCGTCCCAGCACATCAGGAAGCACCGAACTCGCGGTATCACTATAAATTCGGTCCTCCCCCCCCCCCCCCCCCCAAGTCCCCCAAAGTGAGCGGATCCGTTCAGGTTATATCAGTCACGTATCTAGGACTTTTGCTTGTACTTTCCCCCAAGTTTCATCCGGATCCCTCCACTCTAAGTGTTTTCCAAGATTTCCGATTTCCCCCTCCAACTCCCCCCCCCCCCAATGTCACCGGATCCGGTCTGGATTTAAATTGGAGGGTCTCAGACACGAGGTCCTTCCATATATCAAGTTTCATTAAGATCCGATCACCCGTTCGTAAGCTAAAAATATCTCATTTTTCCTAATTTTTCCGGATTCCCCCTCCCTCCACTCATATTGTCGGATCGGGGAAGCGACCATTCCTAATTTAATCTGGTCCAGTTTCTGATATGCCTGCCAAGTTTCATTGTCCTAGCTTATCTGGAAGTGCCCGAACTAGCAAAACCGGGACCGACAGACCGACTGACGGACACAGTTTTTTCCTGCTCAAGATTTAGCCGATATCCAATACTCTATATGACTAAAGGCGCGTTTTTTGTATGTAGTTTCGGTGTAAACTCGGTGTAGTGTAGTCAGTTATGAAAATACAGTATGTGTACCATTTTAATTTGTCTATTCCACATACTAACTTTCATAATAAAAACAATAGCATGCCAAACTATAGTGAAACTACATCCAAAAAACGCTTAAGCCCAAAACACGCCAGTGAGAAAACAAAGCACCAACGGGTTGTCAACAAAACGTCCCCGGCGAGACGTCCCCGTGACAAAACGTCCCCATGACAAAACGTCCCCGTGGCGAAACGTCCCCGTTCAAAACGTCTCCTGGCAAAACGTCCCCATGACAAAATGTCCCCGGCTATAGAATTTTTTTTTCGTCGCTGAGGGATAGCTAGGCCTATGACTACTAATTGCGTCATCAGTTCAGGCAAAAAATGTTTTTGGAATTTAAACTTTTGAAAACCACGATTTCTTAAAGAAAGCGCAAAGATTCAGTAGTTTCTTAGTTTTCGTTTTATCTTTAGTTTAATTGGTTTGTTTTGTATGTTAGTTTACCCTGCGATATAACTCATTGATCTCGCTTTTTTTTCGATATTTAATTTGGTCATATTAATTACTAAAAGACTTTTTTTCATCCACAATCGCACTCCGGCGGTTTAATCTAATTAATCTCAATTTAAATTAATTAATTTAATTTAGTGATCCCAGTCGGGGCCGTCAGTTCTCGAAAACTAGGAGGGCAGCGGATTCCTTGACTTGGAAAAGTCAAAGTTTGTTGAGAGACCTTCCTAAGATCAGTTTTCGCAACTGCCTGTCATAAGTATGTCAAATCACTTTGTTTGTCGCAGATTTTATGATTTATCATGGGTATTCCCCCCCCCCCCACAAACATACTCTCACTCCTACTGGATTAGAAACAAAGGAATATGCACTCACCAGTAGTCTCATTAGGAAGTTTCCACATTGGAATTCGTGATCTGCTAAGCGTCGTTGCTGGCCATACATCTTCCACCTGGTATTGAAGAATTCCAACACTTGATAACTCCTGTCCAATCTGAAAAAAGAAATTAGAACCTTTAGAAGAGTGTTCCGTTGTAACCACGGCGAAGCTCCTTGGCCCGGCTCTGCATAAGACAAAATGGAACCAGTTTATGCAGCTTATTACAGTGTTGTTTGTTGCTGTTGTTGCTTTGAATCTTTTGGGCTGTTGAACTTAAGATACTGACATTTAGAGCGTGTTCCATCCTACTTACCGTAGTTACTACGCATGACACACGAATTCTTGCTTTTCGCCGTCAAGGCTGGAACGATTTTTCTATTTTCTAGCAGGATCTCACGCCAGGGGCGAATCCGACCAATCACGTTACAGAGATGCGTAGTTACTACGCTTACTACGGTCCCGAGCATGGTAAGCAAATAGTAAATATTAGTTACTATTCCGACAAGGTTGGAACCGTCAGCGTAGTAACTTTTCATGAGGATGGAACGGAAATAGTAACTATTAGTAACTATTGTTAGAAGGGTGGAACACGCTCTTAGAAATGTTAACAGAAAGGCCAATTAGAGAAAGACTCTGACAAATCGTTTTTATCGCCCTCTCCATCCATCAGTAAGCCAGCGCACGACAGGACTACCTTTCGCTGGCAAGTGCGATTTAAGGTTTAAGGTCATGTTAGATTCTAAACCACTTTTAGTTCGACTTATTTATATAATGTCGTCTGCATAAGCTATGTAATCAATACTTGTATCTCCAAGGAAAAATGTTGGCAACAAACCTGAGAGTCATTCATAAATGGAACTTTTAAAAACAAAAAAAAAGGCCAAAAATTTGAAAATAGCTAGTCACGCAGTTTTCAAAGTCTTGCAAAATCACCCTGTGGAGAAGCGAAGAGCGAAATTAACCGAACAGCTCTGCTGGGAAATATCACCAGATTGCAGTTTGGGCATTGCTAACTACTTCAAGGCTCCATCTGTGCTCCCCTCTTAGTGGGGTGACTCATTTCAAGTGACTCATTTCAAGTCCTACCAACCGCAACATAGAGATGCGAGGCATCTCACCCCTCACCAAACAACCGACAAAGCAGTTTCAAGGTGTGCTGTCGGCCCTATGGTCAAAATCTGCCAATGTGTCGAACCAACGCGTTGTTTCACAAAAGCTGTCAAGCACCCCCTCAAAAAGACAGAAAGGGTAAGATAGTGACACATCTAGCAATGCAGATATACAAGACAAGTTTCATGAGAGCCAAGAGATGAACTTTTGGATTGTGGGAGTTGTCTCTACAGATAACACACAATTCGACCCAAAACAAATACAAAAGCTCCGAGCCAGCATCTACAAGCTATCAAAAGCAATGTTTGACATCCATCTTGTTTCAGGTGGAGCCCACATCTACTTCTAAGAAGAAAAGGGAGCAGAAACGCTACTGACCGTCCAAGCTCCAGCCACCATACTTGGGAAAAGTGTCACGTTCAAAAAGATCCGAGAGGAAAAAGACGTACCAGTTCGTCATTTATGGAGTCGACACTTCAGTCGAAGATCAGGAGTTAGAGGAAGAACTGTCTCTTCCAGACGACCACAGGATCTGCAGCCAGTCTTTGAAGAGGTTAAGACACAAGCAAAAAGACGGAACATTCAAGGAAAGCACTTCAGTCCTGGCAATGTCAGACACAGGAGTCCCCAGACATGCTACTCTTTATGTAGGAATCCTGAGGGTCAAGCCGTACAGAGCCAAACCACTACAGTGCAATAACTGCCTCGCTCATGGCCACTCCAAAGCCAACTGTAAACAAACGGAAAGTAGATGCCACAAATGTAACAAAAACGATAACACAACCGGAAACTGCACTGCAGCAGAAGCATTCTGTAGGAACTGTAAACAGCGGTCACTCTGCTACGGAGAAAAGCAAATACCCCGCCCACCAAAAAAGAGCGGAAATTCGTCGAATTTCGCAGGAGATGAACCTACCATTTGGAATGATAAAATCAAAATACGAAAACTTCGTACAGAAGTCTCTAAGAGCAAACCAAAGGCAGATCAAAAAACAAGCACACCAGCCTGGAAACCCGCCCCAACATACTACTCCACACACATACTCCTACGGCAGCGACCCGGGCAACCAACAACAAGCATATCACCCTAGAAACCAGCCCCAACATACAACACCAGTCACCAGCTACTGCAGCAACATCTCTGGCCCTTCATATGCTAGAGTAATCAGTAAAAGCTCAGCGCACCACTCTGCTAAACCTCAATCGAAACCGTACAAGCAGAGCACTCAACCAGCAGTACAGCAACAACAAACCCTCGACATCGAAGTAAAAAAGATCACAACGATCCTGGCTGTCCGTCATCTCATCAGCACTACCACCCATTCCGACCAAGTAAAGAAACAGAGAAAGGAACTGAACAGAAAGGACATCACAGACCTCTCTGGGAACGACATTTGGATGGAAGCAGGGTCTCTGATGTGCCAACTACTACGCCAGGTAACAATCCCTGCAACCCTGCTACAGCACCGGCAGCAACCCAGATGCCCCAGCAGCCCCAACCAGCTATCCCAACTAGAAACCCCCATCAGCAACAAAAGCCAGACCAGTCCCAGTCTGATATGGATACAGAATTTGCATCACAAGTAGTAAGCCCAACAAGTCATAAATGACCGACTCCATACCTGTGGTAAAATAGGAAATCTTACCAGTTTGGCATCAGAGTTCTTCAATGGAACCTTGTCTCTTGTAGCAAACAGAAACTGGATGAACTCTGCAAATATATACATAATCAGCCAATGGACATCATATGCCTGCAAGAGACGAACTTAAACAGTATGAAGACAATCCGAATACCAGGATACAAAATCTACAGGAAAGACCGATCATCGGGAAGAAAAGGAGGTGGGTCCGCCATACTAGTGAAAAACACACTTAGTCACAAACCATTACCCCCAAAGGACCACCCAGATGGGAGCGACATAGTTGGTGTACTACTAACACTAACAGATGGACACCAATTTAAAGTATGCTGAATATACAACCCGTCAGGAAACACTAAAATAACGAAAGTGATGATGGAAGAAATTGAAGGTAAAACGCTCCTCTTTGGTGACATAAACGCACACAATCCCTTATGAGAAAACCTAAGATCATCAAACGAGTCAGTGAAAAATATAGAACAGATACTAATGGATAGTGGAGATATGTCTATTTAAACCCCATTTAACCTTCCAACTCACTATGACATCAAAACACGTAAATCGTCAACGATTGACCTCCAGCTTGGCCTCACATCATGGTTGGACAAAACAAGAGTATATACAGTGCCAGAACTACAGACAGACCATGCCGCAATCCGGACTATAATATCATATACTCAGACAGAGAGAATTCCTCTTACATACCAATTCTGCAACAAGAGAGAAACTTGGGAGTATTTCAGCAACTACTAGAAAGGTCTGACTACTCAACAATACATTCAGACAGTTCAGACGCGGAAGAAAAAGCCAAGACGATAACGCAGATCATCCTGAAGGCTGCAGCTGAATCCATCCCAAAATCATCAAACCAGTCACAACTGGTCACAACCGGCATGCAACCAAGCAGTTGATCTGAAGAAGATAGCGAGGAAAGCATTTCAGAACAACCCATCACCGATGTCTGCCCTTAACCTCAGAAGAGCTGAAGCAGCGGTCAAGAAAGCATACTTTAAAGCAAAAAGATCAGCTTGGCTAACATACTCTAGAAAGATTGATCAGAACACACCGTCAACAAAAATCCACCTTTACATAAACAAGATGTCAGGCCCCTCAACAACCGTGGACGGCATGAAAAGTGACCTAATAGTCAACAACAGCGCCGTCAGCGAAGACAAAGAAAAAGCAGAATGCTTTACGATAAGGCGATAAGGTCAACCACCCTCCCAGGCGCCCACCAACATGCTGCTTGCCAAAGAAGTCTAAATTCAAATCAGCTCTCACTTCCCTATTCACAGCAGACGAAATGGAAGATGTCATCACATGCTCCAACCAAGACGCTACTCCGGGAGCCGACGAGATTGACATCAAATGGCTCAGCAGAACAGGTCCCAAATTCAAAGAAAACCTTCTTGCAACATACTACTCTACGTGGAAGGCCAGATTTCCCCGAAAATATGGAAAAAGGCATCAATATAATGATGGATAAGATGATATACACTCGAATGGTTTGCAGAAAACTGGTTTCAGGAAGAAACATGGCACCTTAGACTACATAGTATCCCTGGAGGAAACAGTAAAAAGTGCATTAGAAAAAGGATTCATCGCAATAGCCGTGCTGTGCGACTTTGAAGGAGCGTTCGACCACGTCTACAGGAAAAAACTGCTCGAAATTATGAGGAACATGAACTTCCCAGAAGAAGTCATATCACTAGCAATTATCTCCAGGATCGAGTCTTCACGGTCGTGATCAACAATAAGGAATCGACAGAGAAACCCATCCACAATGGCCTACTGCAAGGGGCAATTCTAAGCCCATTGCTGTTCATCCTATACACAAGTGAATTCCGGCCACCAAGAGAGAACTCACTGTCCGGAATTTTTGCAGACGATCTCCTAACGTTTGCATGGGGGAAAACCCCTGACGAAGTCGCCAAATCACTTCAGAAGATCCTGAACTACATTGATCAATTCTCTCAGGCAACCTCCAAGTCTCCGCAGCAAATTCAAAAGCGAGGCTGTTCCATAGAAAACGGTCAACACCCCAGCCAATCCTCAAGCTAGGAAACAGTCGAATAGAATATAGCAACCAAGCCCGACTGCTAGGAATGACAATAGATCCAAAATGGACTTGGAAGGACCACACAACAAACGTGAAGTTTGTATTATGAAAAGGATCGCGATACTTAAAAGGCTAGCTGGATCAAAATGGGGTAGCTCACCCAGAACCCTTCTGACGTTCTACAAACAGTACATTAGAGCCAAACTGGAATTTGTTGCAAACTGTTTCTAGTTGCCAACGGGTCTAGTCAAAACCTCTGAATAATGGAAACAATCCAAAACGCAGCCATAAGAATCAGCCTTGGTCTACACTAAAGTACACCGACAACCAAAATTCAAAAATTGTCTGGCATCCCATCGATTAGTTCAAGAGCAACCCACCAAAGAATGAAATACTTCACCAAAATTAATTTTCACGGCCTTCCTTCCTTCAAATGACTGGCACTTGGGTTCCACTCTGGATCCCTTTCGGCCTCGGTTGCTTCTACTTCTTCGTTGCTGCGGTTATGAAATGTTGTTTTCTTGGAGAATAGTGATGATCTGATGGTAGATTTCCCTCTCTTGTCTGAGAGGAATTTCGAGGTCCACGATGGTTGTGATATCTTCTGATAGGTTAAGCTGGCTGGTTATTCTCTTAATTCTTGCCGTTTGAGGGGCTGGGCTCTTGCAGTCGAAGATGATGTGTTGGAGGGTTTCGGGATGAGAGGCGCAGAATCTACAACTTGGGTCCGGTCTCTGTTTGTACAGATATTCTTCCTTTCAGAGGATTAGAGCGAGACTTTTGATTCTGCGATACAGTTGCGATGCCCATACTGTTTACAAACACACCATAGCGCGATATATCCGAGATCGTATCCTCCCGAAAAACTCAAGCTTCACCGCATTCGCTACAACAACTCCTGAATGGCAGTCATCGAAAGCGTGTGTCCCACCATTACCCGCCACGCCGCCTTGGCAAATGCCCCAACCCAAGGTGAAACTCCAGCTAGTACCCTTCAAAAAAGACGCCTACGGAGAAGCCGAAATACAGCAAATATTCTTGAGCCGAATGCACCAGCAATTCCTAACCCACCTGCAAGTTTACAGAGAGTACCTGTACTAGAGACGAAAGCAGGAGCTGTCGCCTTCATACCTCACTACAGGCTCAAGATGTCTATTCAACAGAGTGACGGATGCTCAATCCTAACAGCCGAACTGGCAGCAATCGTCAAAGCGTTGGAGGTGTTGTGCCAAAAACCACCAGAGTCGCGGAAGGCCATCATACTATTTGATTCAAAGTCAGCGCTGATCCTCATCGAAAACAACAGCAGATTCAGCGAAGACACCGATCTAATCAAGGCAAGATTGCTAATTGGAAAACTTCAAGAACAGAAACTCGAATTCCCTTATTTTCTCTCTCCTTTTATTTAAAGTTGAAACCATAGGTTATTTATTTCCTCTCCTCTTTTTTTTTCTTTAAATAGAATGTTCAGTTAGTTGATTCTGTTTGATGTTTAAATTAATATCGAATATTTCTCTGCCCTAGCCAAGCACTACATTTGTGCTTTCCTGGCAGGAATGTAAATTGTGTATTTTTTTGTCTTTAGTCCAATGAAACTGAAAAAAAAAATGAAACTGAAACTGAATACGTTTTCCAACATATCCCTAGCCTATCTCACACAATGAGGCTGTTGATAAACTGGCAGGAGACGCAGCCGCCTCCCCAACCCTGGCCAACCTAAAACTCACACCGCTCCGAGACACTATCCGACAAAGGGCTCCCCCCACAAGTCCAAACTCCACACGTCTCCCTTCAATACAAGAGAAGAAACCTGTTTGATTGGGGCCTCCATCACACTCCAAACTGTAGACTCTGCCACCTGCAGGATGAAACAGCACAGCACATAATCTTTGAGTGCTCAGCAAACTCTAAGCGACCTGAAAACTACAAAGAACCTGCCACTCTCTTAAACTTCCACCCTCCCTCCAACAAATAGCAGATACCAACAGTCTGAACATACGAGATGAGGAGCTACTGTACGGCGAGATGATCAAAGTGATGCAGGCAGGAGGAACGTCGTAGCATTCAAGAAGGATAACGGATGAGAAGAAAGGCAGAAAGGGACGACAGCAAGTTGGACCCAAGGCCAATACAATTTGAAGGAAGACCTACCCTGTGGTACCCGTTGCTCACAGAAATTGATTCCAAACCGCCCAGTCTACCACAAATCCCTGATTTTTGGATACCCTATGCCTAACGCTGGGTATATCTAGCATTTAGCATAGCCTATGCCTAATACTGGATACTCTATGCTAAACACTGGATACCTGTTGGTAACCTAACCCTGACCTACCTCAATAGAAAGAAGTCCTGATTGGTTAATTTTTTAGCTTCACTCAAATCATCAATATTTTACTGGGTTACAGTATCCAGCACCTGGTATAGTGTATCCAGCGTTAGGCATAGGGTATGCCAAACGCTAGACATATCCGGCGTTTGGCATAGCCAAGGGTATCCAAAATTCAGCGGTTTGTGGTTGACTGAAACTGCCCCTGACCATTTCTCCCGAAAAATCGAGTAACAGTACTAAAACCTTAAAACAGACACAACAGAAGCATTAACACCTGATGCAACAAGGAAAGTAGAGACTGCAAATTACTACATTATAGAAAGCTCCGAAATGTCGATTGCACAAAGACAGCAAATTTTCCAAAAGTTGCCTCCTTTAAAATTTTAGACAGGACCTGGACGGGACTCTACCAGCATTTTGAAAACCAGACTGGAAGTCGCTGAACTGATTGCAATGTCAAATAGGCCTATAGTGAGGTATTAATGACTCAAACCAAAGTCAAAGTTCAGGAGAACCATGGTCCTCTTACAAAAAGATCAGAATTTGAAAGTTATTTGTTTAGTAGATAGCTACCCTAGCCTAGCCTAGACTAATTATGGAAATAAGAATCTATGTATTTACAATTGCAGATTAAGGATAGCCCTATTTCTACGAACAGGGTACATACCTAATTCAACAACTAACTGCAACTAAAATCAAATCCATGCCCATGGCATGAATTAACTTGCATAAACATGCGATTTGGAGCGTGTTCCATCCTACTTACCGTAGTTACTACGCATGACGTCACGAATTCTGGATTTTTGCCGTCAAGGCTGGAACGATTTTTCTATTTTCCAGCAGGATCTCACGCCAGGGGCGAATCCGACCAATCACGTTCCAGAGATGCGTAGTTACTACGCTTACCACGCTCCCGAGCATGGTAAGCAAATAGTAACTATTAGTTACTATTCCGACAAGGTTGGAACGGTCAGCGTAGTAACTTTTCGTGAGGATGGAACGGAAATAGTAACTAATAGTAACTATTGTTACGAGGGTGGAACACGCTCTTGATCTTTTTCTTGCTTCCAAGCAGTTAGGCTCAGTCTGGGCTCAAGCCTGGTGTCCTTCTTTTTCTTCCAGCCCAACACAATCACCTCTACGGGTGGATCGGCCCTATTTGGGTAACGACGCCCCTCTAGTCAGCGACACCACCGGCCGCCGTGTCATTCCCTGGTACCGTGCTCCCGGTCTCACCGTGGCAACGTTCGATACTGGCGACGAGCTGGTACAGACTGACTGCAGAGAGAGGAACCTGAGCTGTTGAAACTTTCATGTGAATTCAGATTTACTTCGCATATTGATGGTTTTTGTGAATGTATGCTGTTTGTAATGTTTCTTTATCACTCTACAAATAAAGATCTAAGGCGTATTCTCGCCGTTCCCCGAGGACTCCACTTGATGTCCCCGCGTTTTTGTTTGTCCCGGGGACTCACTCCCCGTATGCTCGCGAGTCCCCACGGACGGGAAATGCTCCGATTATCATCCCCGTCATCAAAAAGGACTCCCTTTTAGATTCGGAGGGGAATCAATTTTTGCTGGTAATGGTGCAATGTAAAATTAACTAAAACTAATTAGAATAAACAAAACCAAAAATAAAGTGGATCCAGACTAATTTCGTCAACTGCATATTTCTTATTCGAACAGAATCGATTTTGGAAGCATTCCCCGTGTTCTCGCTGTTTCTGTACGTGGAGTCCGCGTGGAGTGACTCCCTCTATTCTCGCCGTTCCCTTCGATTCCCCGAGGAGTCCTCGGGGAACGGCGAGAATACGCCTCTAAGCTGTTTTTCACTGTTTCTTTTTTTAGTACGTCGGACAGTTTTTGATGGTTTCCGACGCCCGTCTTCTGCGATCGCTACTACTACATTGCTGAAACGAAGTGAGACGTAGCTTGGGAAAACGTGCGTGTAGATGGCTCTTTTAGCGTAGTACAGGGAAGGAATAGTCGCGTTTTTTGCAATCGCTTGGAAAGAAAGTTGCCGTTTTTTGCGATCGACTGTCGACTGGAGGTCCAGTCGATCCGTTTTTTGTCGCTTGACTGGAGATCGACTGGGAACAAAGTCAACAGTCGATCCGATGCAACTTTCTCTTGGAGGTCCAGTCAAACTTGGTGCCAAATTTTGCTCCCCTATCAAGCGACAAAAAACGGTCAACTGGATGAACCCGGGAACAAGTCCCAATCGCCAGTCGATCTGTAAAAAACGCGACTATTATAGGTGACTCTGCGATGAGAGGATGTTGGCACGAGAACCATAAGGCGAATGTAAAACTTAATCGTAGGAGTGTTTCTGCGCATAGACAATCAGCAATTTCAATTCCATTTTGCACATTCACCATGCTAGTGAAGCACAATTAACAGACTTAAGACTTGAAGATCCCTTCGTAATGTTCGTCCGTCTGTCTCGATCTGCCATAATTTCTGTCCCTACCCTCTTGGACGAGTGAATCTTACGGAAGTATTTTCGCCTCAACTTTTCCATACGGAATATCAACCAGCTAATCACGAAGGGCTGTCCACTCCCGATTGTATCGCAGATAGCAAGTCCTAGAGCCGGCCTAGGCCAGCCGGTTGGTGTGTTAACATATCAAAATAAGCGTATTTATAATGCTTTTGAAAATCATTCTCCTTATTTCAGCATCGGCCTGCCATGATTTTTGTCCCTAACCTCTGTGATGACGTGGTTCTTACTATACGATCAGACGATCAGGGTCGGGTTCTTACGGACTTGAAAGCCTGCTAACCCTTTTCAGCGCCATTATCAGTTGCACTCAGAAAATTTTATATTCTTTATCCAAGTTTTATTTCTCATCGTGTATTCGCAAAATAAAACATGGTAATTTGATTTATGAGGACTTCAGACCGAAGAAATTCCCTGATTTTTCGCCACCATCATACCAAAAAGTTGCGATTTTTTTTCAAAGCGTATAACTGACATTCCAGTGTTTCTTGGTGACATTCCAGTGTTTCTTGACACCATCGATGCTATATCAAAATAGTTTCAGTTTTTCTATTTTTTTCAACAAAAACACAAAACTGTTATTATATTTGTAATAACTGTAAGGTTATAAACACAATAACTATAATCCAATTAATTCCAACTCCATTTCTTCAAGAACAGATAATCAGATGTAACCTCCGTCTTTGGTCCCATGTAGCGGCTATGGATACTCCGAAACAACTTAGCAGAGCTAGAGGTGCTTGCTCTGGCTTTCAGTTGATATTCGTCTACTTCAGTCTCGATGTTGCTCATCGCGTCGCAAAGGACTGAGTACAGGAGCACGCTGACGCGCTCATTTGAGGAAGAGGGTGACAAATCAGTATCTACTATTCTTTCGGAAATGGTCAAGTAAAAGCATTGCTATGTGCTTGCTAAAGAAGTTATCGTGGTCACTGACCTATGATTTAACGGGTATTTACTTTCATCTGGAATTCCGCTCTGATGACAAATGTTACGTAAAATTTCGCAACCGCTCTACTTAATGGAAGGGCGTTTATAGGCATTGATTTTGGGGATCGAGCCAAATCAAAGTGCTTAGAATTGGAATGAATTTTGCCAAAAATAAGTTTGATTTAACAAAATTTTGCATGCTGCGCTGAGTTTAAATTTGTTACACACTGCAAAAAGTTACTAGGATTACTAGGATTCATCTGCATTATTCTCTATTTGGTATTAATCTTATCTGCGTAGAGATAAGGATAATCCGAGACGCAAATAATGCAGTTAACTTTAATCTTTATACGAAGAAACTTTTTACAGTGCAGACACAGTCCTAATATAAGGTTTGAAGCCAAGCTGACCATTCATTACGAAAGAAATAGAAAACCGTGATTTTCGGGTTTTGTTTTTTCTTGATCAGCTAATTATCCCTCGAGGATGATGTGCGAAGGATAAATATAAATTCGGATATTTCGGTTGCACTTCCGGCAAACCGCTGAAGACGATGGTGAAAATTATTTTCTCGACGGACAAGTATTTCGCCCGGAATCCGGCCCAAACCGGAAAGTTTGTTGAAAGTAAAAGTTTTATTTGAAGTTGATTAGATGTTTGATTTAGGGGTAGGAAGACATGCTGAAGACGATGGTGAAAATTATTTTCTCGACGGACAAGTATTTCGCCCGGAATCCGGCCCAAACCGGAAAGTTTGTTGAAAGTAAAAGTTTTATTTGAAATTGATTAGATGTTCGATTTAGGGGTAGGAAGACATGCTGAAGACGATTTTGAAAACTATTTTCTCGACGAACAAGTATTTCGCCCGGAATCCGGCCCAAACCGGAAAGTTTGTTGAAAGTAAAAGTTTTATTTGAAGTTGATTAGATGTTCGATTCAGAGGTAGGAAGACATGCTGAAGACGATGGTGAAAATTATTTTCTCGACGGACAAGTACTTCGACCGGAATCCGGCCCAAACCGGAAAGTTTGTTGAAAGTAAAAGTTTTATTTGGAGTTGATTAGATGTTCGATTTAGGGCAAGAAGACATGCTGAACACTTATGTGAAAACAATTTTCTACCCGGACATGTAGTTCGTCCGGAATCCGGCCAAAACCGGAAATCTGTTGTAAGTCAAAGTTTTATTTCTAGTTGATTAGATAAGCGATTTAGGGGTAAGAAGAGATGCTGAGTCCCTGTATGACAATCATATTTTACCCGGACATATAGTTCGACCGGAATCCGGCTGGAATCGGAAAATTTGTTATAAGCTAAATTTCTATTTGAAGTTGATTAGATGTTCATTACTGGGGAAAGAAGATACCCTGATTTCGTCTTTGAGCTTTCTTTTTTCGCCGGACAAGTAGTTCTGGAGTTCGGCCGGAACCGGGAAATTGGCAGAAGTGGCAGGAAGTTTTCGTCAAAACAGATATGACTTATAGGGGTAAACACACATGCTGAATCCAAATCTGAACTTGGTTTTCTCAGGTGATTAGCCATTTGGCCTTAATCTGTTTCTGAATTTTAATTGTAAAAATGTTCAAGGAGTCTGGCGAAGACTGGATCTGGCTAAGACAAGACCCAGTTGCCTGGATCAGATATTGAATTTTGGGATCCCATCGAAACCTTTGGTCTTGTTAGGATCCGAAAACGTAAGTGGCGGGATACCTATGACATCGCAAAAGTTGTCCGTCCGTCTGTAAGCACGATAACTCTCGGAGGGAATGAGATATTTTGATGAAACTTGGTGTGAGGATTCGTTGGGTCGTCGGACAAGTCAAGTTCGCAGATGGGCTTTGTAGCCTTACATTTAGGGGTGGGGGAGGCTGTTCAAATTAATGTCCGGTATCAACTACCGGCTCCCTAGCTTCTGAGTACACAATTCCGTGAGGCTACCGGACGAGAAGCTGGTGCGATGAAGTTTCCGTGAGCTATTTCCAATTACTACCGGAACGGGAGCCAGCACATACAAGTTTCCGTTAGTTAATGACGTCAGATCCCGGAATCGCAGCTCATATGGTTTGGTTTCCGTGAGAACTACCGGTTCCGTAGCCCCTAGGACATAAAGTACGACTCCCGGTTCCCTAGACAGTGCCATAAGTTAAAGTTTTATTTGAAGTTGATCAGATGTTCTTTATAGGGACTACGAGATACGCTAAGTTCTTTTCTGACTTTTCTTTTTTTGGTGGACAGATAGTTCGCTCGTAATTTTACCGAAACAAGAAATTTGGTAGAAGTAAAGTCGGGCACAGTCAGGCACACTCAATTGTCGGCACACCTGTACCCTAATTTTTGGAGTTGGTAACGCCTACTTGCTAACGATCAACCCTTTTTCTAACACAGTGGTATCGGACAATCACGAAAGATAGTAATGTTTGACGAGATAACAAATATTCGGTTTTTTGTTAATACCGTAAGGAATGTTTTTCGAATAATAAAGATTGATTGATTGATTGAGTAGAAACTTCAAGTTAGAAAAATTTTAGGCACGGTAGCGAATGTGGTAGAAAAAGTCATTTCGTGGCATAATTGCGGTATGCGGCATGATCAAAATTTATGGCGCAATTCCCTCCGAATCACGGCATTATGGCAACACTGGTCTACACTAACCTCAACTTGCGGATCAACGTTGATCCTGTGCGGAGCATATTCGGCTTTTCTTTTTGGTGTCTCGAAAAATGCCTCGTTGTTCAAAGGAGATGAGCGGGATTGTGGATTTTGACGCGGACTACCTGGTAAAAGGAACGGTGAATTATAACATTAGTTCTAGCTTTTCCTTCTCATTAATCTGTCGGCTTTCTTTTGTTCTCATTGAAAGAACTTGCCCAGACTGGACCTGCACCAGGCTGGACCTGCACCAGGCGATCATAGTTGTTCATATCTGCCAGTTAGTGAAAACTGTCCATAACATAAACTGTCCTGCCTGAAATTCATGGCCCAAGGGCCAATAAAAACAGGTATAACTATTCAACTATGGTATGGTACTGGTCGAAGGGTCCAGAGTTCAGTTCAGATTCGTAGGTGGTAGTCTACCCGTAGCGGAAGGGTGCCGTTTTTTTAATTAAAGAGCTCTGAAAATCATGTTGTTAAAACTAATTAAATGGTAGATTTAGGGTCAATGAATCATGATTTTTCACCGGACAATAGTTCGCCCAGAACCGTAAATAAAAATTATTGCGAGACTTAGCGAACTCTATGGGTCCCGTCAGTCTTGACCCTTTGTCCTTGCTTCACAATTTTTTTTCACACAATTTGATTCAAGCAGAAAACGAACTTCCTTTTGAGGCCGCCTTTAATCTTTACTCATTTTTGTAATCTAGGGAAATTGTTATCCCTTATAGTGCGGGCGAAAAGCACCAAAATACTTCCGTGTTTGAGGAAAGCACCAAAATTGGGCGAGATGTACTTTCGAGCATGCTCTTTAATATGGCTCGATTACGCAAGCGAAATTTTTCCTCGGAACGCCGCTAGGTGGCTTGAAATCCAAGATGGCGGACGAAAATACGAGTTTGTCAAAATGAGAAGACATGGCCGTTCAAATAAGCTAGTATGGGGTAATCGATGGCACAGGTTCCGAATATGAGCTTAAAAATAACCTAAGTTGTACCGTAGTGCCGCTAGGTGCCTCAAATCCAAGATGGCGGTCGAAAATATGAGTTTGTCAAAATGAAAAGATATGACCGCTCAAATAGGCCAGTATTTCGCTTGCGTAATCGAGCCATATTAAAGAGCATACTCGAAAGTACATCTCAGCCAATTTTGGTGCTTTCCTTAAATACGGAAGTATTCTGGTGTTTTTCGACGCTTTTCGCCCGCACTATTATTCATTTCAGTGAATTGCAGTGCTTTAGAGCATGAGCGAGGACCAAGTTCTTTTGCCGAAAGAACTGGGTCTCTAGTCTGACAAAAGAAAAATGAATGACAACGGAGGACAAGGAAAAGCAACAAGAATGCGAAGCACAAGTCAGTATGGACACAATATGCCTAATATCAGGGACCCGTAAATTTTTAAATTTCAAATTTATGGGTCCCTGCTAATATCTAAATAAATCCCCAACAGCAACAATCCCAATTATAGTCCTTGCTTCGCGCAACATCACCTAGCATTTACCAAGAATAAATAAAAAAGAATCTCCGTCTCCTTATGTCTGTAATACGACCATGCGCATTCGAATATTTCCCCATGCCCTGCCCGATCCAAACGAGCAGACATTAGAAGCTACGCGGCACAATTCGTTACCTCTACAAATAGCTGTGAAGCCGCGTAGGAGAAACTTTCGAAGTAAAAGCCTGTTGGTGCCCTGGAAGTGGTTCAGAGCGGGTCAGCGTGCCTCCTGTACTAATAATTCGTTTGCTATGAGCAACGGCGAGAACGGAACTAAACGTGTTTCAACTTTAAGCTAGATTGAATCACTCTAGATCAGCTCAACGGAAGTTTTGTTATATTATTGGGATCCCAAAACGTAAGTGGAGGGATACCTATGACATCGCAAAAGTTGTCCGTCTGTCCGTCCGTCTGTAAGCACGATAACTCTCGAAGGGAATGAGATATTTTGATGAAACTTGGTGTGAGGCTTCGTTGGGTCGTCGGACCAGTCGAGTTCGTAGATGGGCTATGTAGCCCTACATTTAGTGGTGAGGGAGGGTGTCCAAATTTAGGGGCAAACAAAATATTTTGAAACAGCTAATGTGATAGTCGATTATGGGGTAAGAAGACATTCTGAACATGACGGCGGTAAGAAGACATTGTGAACAGGACGGCGAAAACCATTTTGTCATCGGACAAGTAGTTCGCCCGGAATCCGGCCAAAACCGGAAAGTTTGTTAAAATTAAAAGTTTTCATTTTTCGGTGTTCGATTTAAGGCAAGAAGACATGCTGAACACTTACGTGAAAATAATTTTCTACCCGGTCATGTAGTTCGCCCGGAATCCGGCCAAAACCGGAAAATTGTTAGAAGTTAAAGTTTTATTCCTAGTTGATTAGAGAAGCGATTTAGGGGTAAGAAGAGATGCCGAATTCGTGTGTGACAATCTTATTTCACCTGGACATATAGCTAGACCGGAATCCGGCTGGAGTCGGAAAATTTGTTATAAGTAAAATTTTTATTTGAAGTTGATTAGATGTTCATCATTGGGGAAAGAAGATACCATGAGTTCGTTTTTGAGCTTTCTTTTTTCGCCGGACAAGTAGTTCTGGAGTTCGGCCGAAAACCGGGAAATTGGCAGAAGTGGCAGGAAGTTTTCGTCAAAACAGATATGACTTATAGGGGTAAACACACATGCTGAATCCATATCTGAACTTGGTTTTCTATGATGATTAGCTGTTTGGCCTTAATCTGTTTCTGAATTTTAATTGTAAAAATGTTCAAGGAGTCTGGCGATGACTGGATCGGGCTAAGACAATACCCAGTTGTTTGGATCAGATATTGAATTTTTGGGATCCCATCGGAACCTTTGGTCTTGTTTGTTCTGCATTTACACAGTTGCACTAACCTTCTTTTGCGAGTTTGTGCTTTGCACAATAGAACTCATCTTTGCCAGCTTTTGCGCACCTGTCGTGTGCGCTGAGCTGGCAAGAGCGTATCTTATCCGTTACGACTTTGTGACCACACCTCACCCATCTTCCTCCGGATTTCTTGCCCGTGTACATATTGTGACAGATGCAGCACGAGTTGCTCTTTCGTGCAGACATAGCCGTCGCAGAGAAATCCTTTTTTTGGGGGAATCCGGGAATATGTTCTCTAAAAGAAATTAATTCAACGTTGTAAAAGGCAAGTTCATGCTGGGTACCCACTCACTCCCACAAGCTAGGATGATGAAACTTGCAAGGCTTGTCAAGGAATTTTACCAGAGTAAGTTTGAAATTCCAAATAGACCATCTGTGGGAAGTAATGTGAGGGTTATTCCGAGAAATAGAGATATGTATAACCTTCGAACGGGTGATCTGATCGTAATAACGAAAGATCTCGTGTCTCAGACGAACCACTTCAGATCCGATGACTTCAGGTGTGTATGTGGGAGGGGGGAGGGGGGGGGGGGGGAGGTGGTGGGACCGGAATTGGGGTCGGCATATCTTGGGATCAAACGAGTAAATCTAAACCTGAAAGGTAGAAAGTTCACCTGTCCTAGATAATCCATGCCTGTGCCAGGAATGGTCAGAATTATCCAATTTCTAGGTCCGAACATAGTGAGGCTCATGAAGGTATTTTGTGATGTTGTCATCTACTTCATGCATCACACACTTTTGACAGTTGCAGTATGGTCTCGTAGCTCTTGTTTTATTTTTTTGTCTCGAGTGCAAACCATAAAAGAACGTTATTGCAAAAGTACATACTGTAAATGCCCCGGTGGGTCGGCGTCGTTTTCCTCCATCATTAGTGGCGGCGATGGTATGTTGAAGACTGGTAATGTCGCCGATGAAGGCCTAAAGTAAAAGGTTCTTATGGTCAGATCTGTGCCGCCTAATCTAAACAAATCGTCATCATTTTGCTTGTGATATTGTGTGGCACAACCAAAATCTGCATACACCAGACACTGTACATTCTTTTTTCTCGTAGCTTCCCAGAAACGAAATAAAAACAAAACTAATGATCATTAAACCAGAAGAATGTTTTTGCTTCCTTACCGCTTTCTCGTCGATGCCAACGGTCTCGATCCCAGGATCTCCGACCTGTATCCAGTGGTCGAGTCTGTATCCAGTGGTCGAGTCTCCCTTCCCAGATCTGTATCCAGTGGTCGAGTCTCCGTCCTCAGATCTGTATCTAGTGGTCAGATCTCCGTCCCCACGTCCATATCAAGTGGCTGCCGAATATCTGCCAGTTCAGAGTTTGACCTTGAAAATTGCAATGTAATTTTATTTTTACGCTGTCGGGATCATAAAAAGAAGAAAAAGATATCCATGTTCAATTCCATCGGGGATTTCTGGTTTGCGAAGCTTGTGGTGGCACTTTCCTTCCGGGCAAGTGCCATATATTGATCACTTTTCCGTCGGTAGGTCGGTCAGACCGATGATCGCGAACAACTGTACTTCCAGATATGCTGACGATGAAACTTGGCAGGCATATTATGGACACGACAAAACTAATTTGGCAATAAGTCATTTCCGGGATCCGAACATCATCGGGGGTGTTAAAGGGGGTGGAGGGACGGGGAATGCCGAATCTCAACGGTTTAGCTTACAAATAAATTCCTTGCTCCCTTAAAGTGCGCATCCTAACTGTAAACTGTTAAACAAGTATTACTGACCAAAGGATAAATTTCCATGATCCTCATGGGCATACATTCGGCATACCTCATGGGCATACATCTAAGTAGTAGTTCTAGTTCCTCTCAGTCAGTGAATCCTTCAAAAGTTGCAAGTCTGCTCAGGATCATACAAACTTTGCAGTCCGTCGGTCATCCGCCGCGAGACTCCCTTATAATCACGAGATCTGATTTCATATGAAAAAAAAAATGCTTACCGCTCAGATAGGCTTCCGGATTGTTCCTGCGATGGTCCAAGCTCCGAAATTTCTCTGAAAAGTACAGATTTCAGCTCAGTTTTTATGGCACTTGTCTACCTGCCAAGTGAATTGCCATATACCGATAAAGTTTCCGTCGGTCGGTATGGTGTTATGGTACTTCCAGATGTGCTGGGACGATGAAACTTGGAAGGCTTAGCAGAGACCCGACCAAACAGACTTGGAAATAGTCACTTTCCAAATTCAACCGTCGCGGAGGGATGGGGAATCCCATATTGATGCATGCGTAACTTTGGAGCGGTTGATCGGATCTGAATGAAACTTGATATCTGTAAAGAACACATGCCTCACAGATCCCGTTTTACGTCCGGACCGGATGCGACAACTGTGGGGGGAGTTATGGGGAGTACAGGAATTATCCTGACACGCTCAAGAGTGGGTGGGATCAGGATGAAACTTGTTGGGAAGAAAAAACCCAGATCTTAGATATATCGGTGACATAACCGTATCGGTTTCAGACACTGTGGGGGAGTTGGAGGGTGGGTCCCGGAAACCGGTTATCACTGGTTAGAGCAGTGGTTCCCAACCTTTTCCGTAACGCGTACCCCTGATCAAGGTTCGAAAAGATTGCGTACCCCCTTTTCAGAACGTGAAAAAGACGATAGTTATTACCATAAATTATAAGGCATACATGTGTAAAAAAATATGACTTGAGAATAGTCATTTCCCCTTTCCGACCATAGGGGGGGGGGGAGAGATTGGAGGGAAAATACAGGATCTCCACTTTCGAACGGGGCGTCGGACGCAAATGAAATTTGACATTTCGAAAGAGCTCGGAATGGTCGGATCCGAAGGAAACTTTATAACTAACAAGAGGTCATGTTTCTGATCAAGGATACACTTTCATAATTCTCAAGGGGCCATGATCATTTGTACCTCAAGTATATGCTTACAAATGAGTTTGTAGCTCCATTAAAGTGGAGGTCCTTACGGAAAGTGAAAAAAAAAATACTTTTGACGGAAAGATATATTTTCGCACCCCGAGGGCATATGATCATATGTGTCCCAATTATTTTGCTTACAAATTCAGTTCTAACCCCCTGAAAGTGCAAATCATAGCTGCAAAATGAAAACAAGTGCTACAAGCTCATCTGACACTTGTTACGAGTAGGTGGTATGTGAAACGACAAATTAAGTCTGAGCGTTTTTCCGATTCCGAGCGCGGGAATTCCGGTGACCATCCTCTACCGTCCATGGATCCGGTACAGACCCTAAAATATGTCATCTAAGGCTTAGGTTCTCTATGCTTTCCGAGCTTCATTCAAATTTCCTCAAAGAGTCCAACGGCGAAATTTCCTCAGAGTCCTCGGGGAATGGCGACAACACGCCTATAACTTTTCCCGCTAATTTCTCCGAAAGGCGGGCAACCAATATGATTAGAAAACTGTTCGCTGGATTGCACAACAACAAAGGTCAGAAAATGATTTCTGGCTCACAAGAACAAAGGTCAGCAAACGATTTCTGATGAACTTTAGGGGAGGGGTGGTTTAGGCAGATCTAGAGCTAATCGGCGAAGGCTGCAAGTAATGTATTAAACAGCAGTTTTTCGCTGACTACAGACTTTTCTTCTCCGGGGCTCTAATGCTATGAGTTGTGGGTATAGGTAATCAAGTGTGATGTTTAGTGATAATTCTTAATTCCCGCTCCTTGCATTGGCTTCTGTGTTGCTCGCTGGTACCTGTTTTCAGGGTTTGATCGGGTAATGTTTACTGTCAATACTGTATCCGCGTTTACTGTATACACGGCGAAGGTAGTGTGTTAGAAACAGATCAATAGTACTACTAACCTCTGGGTCATTTCCCATTTTGTCGTTGATGTTACCTGCTCTTTGCTGAGCTTCCTCATGTATGGTATTTTTTTAGAGTTTGGAACAGCCAAAATTCGGTTGTCAAATTTTGTTGATCTGAATTCTGTGATCAGCACACGTTTGTCGGTGTTTCTTGTAGTCTTCTGGACTTGCAGCAGTATCTCCACGTCGGTGGTAATAGAAAGTTTGTCCAACTTGAAAAAAAAAAATGTGTCGTGAGAATCGTATTTCTCAGCAACTTTATATAACTTTGTATTGCAGTTCAAGTCAAGTGCCATAGAGCGATCGTAATGTCTGTCTTTCTATCGTCCCATCAGTCTATCAAGGTTTTGCTAGTTCAGGCACTTCGACATAGGCTATGTGGTTGGAATTTCATGGGAAGAACAAGCTTTAAGTTTACGTCCTAACTTCAGTGGGAATGTGTCGTGGGAGAAGGGGTGGCCCCAAGGGGGGGTGACTCACCCCCCCTGCCTTCTGTTAAGTCGTATCAGTCGTTTATTTTGGCCTTTTGCTAAGTCGTCTCGGTCGTTTATTTTGGCCTCGCTGAGGTTCCGGGCATTCATTTTAATAAAAAAAAATCCGAGTCGTTTAATTTTTTTTTTTATTTTGTCTCTGCACAGCTTCAGTCGTAAGCCAGTCCCCGAAGAAGTCGGTAACCCCGATAGGTCGGAGACATGATTCATGGTGGCAGCAATGCGGCTACCTGTTCTTTGGCATCCATTTTGTGGTGGGGTGATGCAACAATCATGCCGTACTCAAGGTGGGGTCTCACAAGCGCAGTATAAAGCTTCTTAATGATCACAGGCTTCCTAGAGGTGATGGTCCTTTTGACAAGTCCAAGTGCTCTGTTTCCTTTAGCAACTTGGTGGCGAGTGTGGGGATGAAATTTAAACTGGTTGTCAATTGTGACACCCAGGTCCCTTTCCTCCTCCACACTTTCTAGGTCAATGTGGTTTTTGGATCTCTTCGACATGGTGTACGTATGTTGAGGGTTCTTAGGTCCAAGGTGAAGTACTTTACACTTCGCAGCATTGAACTCCAAAAGCCACAGAGATGACCAGTTGGAAAGAGCATCAAGGTCAGCTTGCAGTTCAGATGTTTGTTTGTTGTTGGCAACAGGACCGAAGAGTTTTGAGTCATCAGCAAAGAGTGTAAGGGTGTTATGTACAACAGAGGGACAATCATTTATATAGATGCTGAATAACGTTGGCCCAAGCTTGGTGCCTTGAGGAACGCCACTCAATACTGGGCTTGGGTCGGAGAAGGATTGTGAGCCATGACTATTGTAAATCATCACCCTCTGTGTACGTCCAGTCAAGAAAGACTCTATCCATTCTACAACATCAGGATGTAATTGATTTCTGGACAGTTTATAAAGAAGGTAAGAGTAGTATAAGATCGCCGCTCCCACTCCACCCTCCCCCCAATTTCAAAACCCCATTTTAACATCAATTTCTTAAATTTTAACATCCTTTTTACCAAATTATCCCCCTTTTTAAGAACATTTTTATTTTCTTACTTCCAAAATAAAGGATACAAGAAATGAGAATATTACCCTTTACTACATATAAAATACTACAATATACACTACTTCTTTTTTTTTACAATTTTCATTTTTTATTCAAATATTACTGAGTAAACAGTTCTAAATCCACATATGTTTCTTTGTTCTTGTTTTCGCGTACAATAGGCTGCAAAACCAGATTTTTCTTTAAAAGTAATTCGTTAGCAATGGCATTATATTTCTGAGTTATAAACAAATCACATGGTTTGTCATTATGATTAATAACTACAACCAGCTTATCACCATATTTTGTCTTAGCAATTCTCATTTTAACAATAGTATATTTCAATCCTAGAACTAGTTCTTCTTTCCTGATTGTCTCATTGTATTTATTCATTCTGATTGTATTCAAGACTTCCTTTGTGGACTCCATTTATTAGGGGATGATTTTATTAAATAAAAATCCAGACTCACAAACTCACATACATATTTTTATTGATAATATCTAATGTAGCTTTTCTTTCATAATATATAACACAGTAAACATTATATGGTACGGGTTGATTATCTTTCAACGTTAAACTTATTTCAATATCAGCAGTTGTTCCATTATAAATATTTGACTCGTGTTTGGAAACATCGAAACAGAATAGTGGATATACTTCTTTAAATTCTTCTATACTAACAACACTACCAGTATCAAATGCTAATTGTTTATAACCCAAATGTATGAACCTATTGTAAAGATTTGAGTATTTACATTTATCATCGCTAAAATCACATTTAAGTGGTTCTTCAGGATACTTATCCCCATTAATTCTAAGTTCTATGTCTGTTAAATTCATATGATCAAACACCATATTATTCATTAATTGATTGTTATGCTTTTCATTTTTCTGTAGCATCACAACTACTTTTGTTGGATTGTTTCTCTCAGAAATAACTTTCCAAGTGTGCTCCTTATTCTGACTAACATCACTTTTATAACTATTACATGCTTCCCACATCAGATTATGCCTTTTATCCTTAGCAAGACCCTTTTCTAAGTTACTCATCATTTCAATACTAGGAGCTACAATAGGGATCTTCCAGGATAAATACTCGATGACTACTTTGAAATTAGTATTTCCATTTCTTATAATCATGTTGTTATCATCATTTCTTCTTAGAAATATTTTATGCAATGCACCTCTGAAGAATCGTTTGTTTCCTTTCAAAAATCCAAACAGTTCTGATAATGGTAAATACATATTTACTAATTTACTGCTCTTTGTTCTGTTGTATCTTTTTTCAAATCCTTTATTATAATTATCATTATTGGTCAACCTGACTGCTGCAGCCCCTGCAGTAAACGAAGCAATTACAGGATTGATTTCTTTCCCTTGATTATAATCTTTATACCAGAAATGATTTCTTGCAGCACTTCTAGAATAATCATCAGAGTATTCAATCAACTTTGTAACGGTGGTTGTAATACCAACATGATTAATTTTTTCAACCGATTCATCGTTTATTACATACTCAGCGGTACTGAATAAATTAAATCCATTATTCGTTAAAGTAGCAACATCGGTTGCAGCTATAGGAGTCCCATCTTCGTTTACTATTCTGACACTGACATCAAGATAACTTTCACTTGGATAAAACCAAGAATCTAATTTCTTTGTTACGAATTCAAACTCTGATTTATTAGATACATTCACATCTGTTTCTCGAATTTCTTTAAATTCATATTTAACCACTGTTTCATCCACAAGCAGTTCATCAAAAATATTCCATTGCGGACTGATAACTTTATTTACTGCCATTTATATAAGAAACAAATTATTAAATAAAACTTATTTCAGAATCTTTAATCCTTTGCCAGTCATTAACGTTTTGATCAAGTCCTGACTTCTTTGGTTTAAAATCCTTTTATTTGTACCGATAAGATCCTTCATCGATTTTTTGTTTCCAATTACATCAATGAGTTCCTTCTTGTTTACATCGATCAGATCTTTCCCATATTCTATTGCTCTGTTTTTCAACAACTCAAATCTCGGTTTAATAATATTATTATACATCGACATAGCCCCATCTTTTATTTGTTTTGCTGACGTTTGAAATAACTGGGAATTAACAATGTTTTTGAATACACTACCGATTCCACTTCCATACTGCTTTTTATAAAGTAATCGCTTATTATTAATCAACATTTATAGGTAAATAATTTTATTTCACTAATCAATAAGCTTTTCTTAAATGCAGCACGTATCCAACGTTATCACCATTCAAATCGATAGGTCTTCCCAACTTATCAGTAATTGTCATTCTCAAGGAGTAAATAAAGTCTTTTGTATTAATAGGAAGGTAGATTAATTGTCTAGGATTCTCAACAATTTGACAACCCGGTTCTGTATTAGGAACAAATGTCCAAATGACATCTGATTTACTTTTGTTTACGATAGAACTGTTTACGAGAGAGCAGTGAATTTGAATTTTATCAACGCTTCTTGTTATATTCGGAAGCTTTGTACCTTCATTGATTTTCTTAGATATCTCACTATCCTTCTCAAATCCTAAAATCTGACACAAGTCACTATTAAATCTAAACACATATTTTTCTTGTAATAGTATGACAAATCTCATAGATGCTGGATTGGATGAAATTACAATAGGACATTTATCTTTTGGGGTATCAAAATACTGACACAAAAAATAATTCAAACAATCATCGTTATACATCCCATTAGGAATAGTAACATTCATCCATTCTGTTGCATTATTATCTTCATCTTTCCTGTATTGAAATGTATTATTTCCAAATTTATCACTTATATTATGCCATGAATACCACAAAGTACACTGATTCAAACCTATTTCATAATCCCAATTACGATTCAATTCAATTGGTTGATTAAATGTTATGTCAATGATACTTTCATTACCTTCAATGTTTAACAACACCATTTATTAGAAATATTTTTTATATATTGAATTGTAATTTCTCTTCGTAAGAAATTTATTTCGCATTAACGAATCCAAAATATCAATAGCTTCATTTCTCACCTCATCAGATGTATTTCCGTTTACTCTGCTACCTATCAAAGTGTATAATTTTGAAATCATTTCATCACAATTCATAAATATTCCAGTTCCTTGTTGTCTGATAAAGGGTATACTAGATTGAATTTTTTTTAATCTATCCTTATAGTCTTGTATAAATAAAATAATTTTATCATACTTATTCGAACTATAACTTTTACTTTTCAGACCACCATAACTTTGACTTATAGATGTTAAATAATTCAGAGCCCCATCTATTTCGTTAGGATGCTTAAGGTAATAATGAGGCATTTTAAAATAATTATCGATATCATTCCAGTCATCTTTATATTTTAAATTAATTTGATTTAATAATTCCACATCAATATTTAAGTTTAGATTTACGTCATATGGTTGTTCTAGATTGGGTTCTATAGCATGAGTGGGAGCTCGACTCGATTCCTCTGAAGTAGTGGTCTGTAAAGCTGTTTTAAATGTATCACCTAATCTGACAAACCGTCTTCTTGAATTATTATCACCTTCCTGTAGTTTATTAATTATCGTTTCAGCGTTCTCTTGTAATTTTTTGATGGTATCTTTAGTGTTTTCTTTTTGTGCTATAATAACTGGAGCGTTTAATTCTGAAGCATATTCCCGAAATCCTGCCTTCTCCATCTCATTTTGTTGAACCTTTCTTCTCTGAATTTCTCTGTTCTTCACTATATCCGATAAAATATCACTCAAGCGTCTTGAATCCATTTATATACAACTAATTTTATTTCATAATAAATTTTGAAAGTTCTTTTTCATAAAACCCTCCTTGAATTAATTCCCCACTTTTGTCAGATATTTCATAAGTAATGGGAATGGTAGGTCTGATGGTTGCTATCTGAAATACTTCATCCGTATAATTAGGTAAATATCCTTTATCGAAAATACTTTTTTCTTTTTTAATTCTGACTAAATCCCCTACTTTGACGTTTCCTGTGATTTTGTAGTCATCTACTGGAGGAAACAGAGCACTAAAAACCTTTTTCTGATTAACCTTTTTACTAGCATCAACTGGTTTCATTTGTATTGAACGGTGGTACGAGTTATTATAATTACTCACAAATAAAGGTAAAATATCAATCCAATTAGTAGTGTTATTGTGAGTGAAATATTTCCATAACTTTTCTTTTAGCGTTCTGTTGAATCGTTCTACAATTTGCGCTTTCAATTCGCTTTCAGATGCAAACCAGTGTATGCCGTTATTTTTCAAAAAAGTGTGAACATTTCTCATCACAAATTCTTTACCTTTATCAGTTTGTAGTTTCTTAGGAATTCTTTCTTTAAATATAACACTGAATGCTTTTATTATTTCAGCACCCGTTTTGTCTTTCAGAGGGATACACCAAGCATATTTACTAAAGCAATCAATAACAGTTAAAATGTAATTTGTTTTATTATTTTCTTTTTTATATTTCTGCATGTCAACTAAATCAGCTTGCCATTGCTCATCAACATAGTGAACATACACTCGCCTCCTTTCAAAGTTATGATAGGAAGGTTTGTGTAACGTATACACATTCTCATTTTGCAACACATTTTTTATTTTATCCTTGGAAACCTTAACACCATTTTCTTTTAATTTTCTGTAAATATCATCCACACCTGAATAATTAGAATAATACGTCTTTAAAATATCTGTTTCTGCGTTGAGGTTTTTTTTAAAAAGCGATTTTTCCTCGATCCGCAAATAACACAATTCCCTTTCAGCATTGGAACATTATTTTTTTGTGACACTGCCTTAAACATTGATTCAGTGTCAGTGCTCTTTTTACATTTCATACAATAAATCTCCATTTATTAGAAAACAATTTTTATAAACGAAAAGCTACCAACTTCATTTTGCGCTTAATGTAGGAAATACAGTGAAGTCCACAGTTTAATTCATCTATATTTTGAACAGCAAGATTTTCATAAGCTATTTTTTTCTTTGAAGTTTTTAGATATTTAACTATTTCTTTTCCTGGAGGAATACCGAAAGAATCGAAAAATTCGATATAGGGGGATTCAGGTAGATTACAATAGGCAACCCAATGTGTTCCAGGCATTCCACGTTTGTCATAGTTGATTACACCACATTCCGAATCGTTTATATGTTTAGGTAGCGTATCTAAAGAGAAAACACCTCTAAACTGTGGTATATCCCCCAATGCATCAATAATATCAAAATTGGTTAGAGGTCCTACTTTACTTTTGCTTCTTTTTTGATTTCCCCGTTTTTTGACTTCCTAGGCCTTCCACGTACCCCATTACCCACAACTTTTTGTGTTCCAGGGAGTGTAAGCGCTTCACCTATGTTGACATCATCGTTTTTTTCCTTCCTAGGCCTTCCACGTACCCCATTACCCACAACTTTTTGTGTTCCAGGAAGTTTAAGCGCTCCACCTATGTTGACATCATCGGTTTCCTTCCCACGTAACCCATTACCCACAACTTTTTGTGTTCCAGGAAGTTTTAGTGCTCCACCTGTGTTGGTCATTTTATCCATAATTTTCTTACCAGCGAATGTACCCAAAGCAGCAGCACCACTTGTTAAAGCTGTCTTACCAAGGGTAATTGCTAGCGGTATTAAAAATGGAAGTAATCCACCCTTTTGAATCGCTTCTTTCATCTGTTTGTATGATACATCAATATCACATCCCTTATTATTCACTTTACATGTTTCAATTTTATCAATTTGTCGTTTACTTAAAAGTAACTTAACTGGTTCTCGTTCATTTTGTCTACTATGACTAACACGTATCTGACATTTTTGTTTAGCACCAAAGCATTTCTTCAGCTTTCCTTTCTGAAGCTTTGACAAATAAACTGTATACTCCATTGTTTCAACCATTTATTAGGGAATTAATTTATCTTATAAAATTTATTTACCAGCCATCATTTTTCTATTCTGGTAACGAATGGTTTGTCAACAGGTTTTAGCTCTAGCTCTAGAAGCCTTTTTAAAATATTTACTACTGCTCTTTCAATATTATCGATACGAGTTTTTTTTACCAGCAATCTTTCCTTCAATTATGCCGTTATGGGTTTGCTGCCCAAGAAGCTTTTTGTCATAATCTAAAAGATTCGTAGTTAACGTTGCTAAATTAACAGCATCATTTTTGTTTCTAGGGTTTTGAACATTTGTTATCAACTTGTTTTCAGCGTTAATCTCTTTATCATTAACTCGAACTATTTCTTTTACAAATAACCCTTTATCTTTAATCCTTACCAATAAATTATCAGGAGAATCATGTACCGCAGTTAATCTGTTGATATCTTCGCTAAAATACTGATTTGCCCCCACTTGTTGTGCGGTAATTTCTTCTTTAAATTGATTCAAAATAATAGTCATAGATCTGAAACTAATAGCGTCCTGGTCAGCTTTCGCATCCCCTAACATAATAATTCTCTTATCTTGAAGGTTAATATTACCGTTGTCATCAGTAACTCTCTTTTCATTCGATTCGTTACTAACCTTTTTTCCAACACTACCAAATTTATTCATTTATTATAGAAATAAATTATCCGGTAAATTTTTCAAAGTTTTTCCTGTACTTCAGGGTTTTATCTTTTGTTTTTAAATCTATGAAGAAAAAACCGTAGCCCTTGGTTGCAGTCTCGAATTGTTTGAGAAATTGTTCATTGTCTATACTGGATACATGGCTTTGTCTTATTAATTTTACTTCTTTTGGATTAGAACACTGAAAGAATGCAAAATAATTGCACTGGAGCCTTACCACCTTTGGCGTTTTATGATAGCTTTGAGACAAGTAAACAATTGAGGCATTTTTCTTTCTTCCTCTTATGAATAAATCTTCTATTTTCTTCTGGTCTTTTTCAGTGACAAAATCGTCAAAGATAATCAAGTTTTGGTACTCAGGGTCTAAGTCGTCAACATCGACAATATCATCAAGATTGTTACTTACTGTTAAGACTTTCGATTTGCATTGTGACTCCAAAGTGGTTAAATTGGTTATAAGGTCTTGATATTTATCTTCTTCAAGATCTTTAGCATACAAGTATATTCGGTTGAAACAAAGATATTCATAAATTAAATTCAAAAGAAGGTTAGTTTTCCCTATTCCAGAACTACCACAAATTAAGAGTCTGAATGGCCACTGAGGTGCAAGTTCGTGTTTGTTCTGATAGTTATTCTTTTCGCTAAAATCATACACTTTGATTGGCGCCTTTTCCTTCATTTATTTAGGAAGAATTTTTCATTATAAGATTTACTTGAGTATTTTAAGTATATACTTGAAGTTTTGAAGTAGGGACTTGATTTTTTTAAGTATGTACTTGAAGTTTTGAAGTAGGTACTTGAATTTTTTAAGTAGGTACTTGAAGTTTTTAAATAGGTACTTGATTTTTTTAAGTAGGTACTTGATTTTTTTAAGTAGGGACTTTATTTTTTTAAGTAGGTACTTTATTTTTTTAAGTAGGTACTTGATTTTTTAAGTAGGTACTTGAATTTTTTAAGTAGGTACTTGAAGTTTTGAAGTAGGTACTTGCATTTTTTAAGTAGGTACTTGAAGTTTTGAAGTAGGTACTTGAATTTTTTAAGTAGGTACTTGATCTTTTTAAGTAGGTACTTGAATTTTTTAAGTAGGTACTTGAATTTTTTAAGTAGGTACTTGAAGTTTTGAAGTAGGTACTTGAATTTAATGTTTATAACCTAAAGGTAAAGTGTGTATTCTATCGCTTGTTACTATCCTTTTATCATCCTTAGGATCTAACGCTTTTTTATTCTGTTCTTCTAGAAACATATTGTGCTTGTATGATCTTAAGTTAAACTGGGCTATAGAAAGGTTTTCCGTTTTACCAAACAGTACATCCTTATAGTTTTGAATCGTAATTTTATCTTTAACGATATTGGTTTTAATTCCTTTCAGTTTTTTGCTAGCTTTTGAAGGGTCTTGGTTGTCCTTTAAATAAGCATATACTTTTGATCGTAATCCAACAAATTCTGTCATAACCTGTCCACCTAATTCATCTTTCATCATCCCTATCACTTTCTTATTTACATTAGGGAATCCGTATGGATTATCTTTCGCATAATCAGATGTATCGAACCTCTCATTCAAATCTTGTTTGATATCTTGATAAAAATCTTCAGTTCTAATATCATATATGAAAGAATCAGTGTCCATATAACATAAATCAATTTTATCTCCATATTTAGGCTTCGTATAATCATAATGGAATTCATACATCAATAACTTGGATAGTTCCAATACAGCAAAGCCGATATACATTGGTTTGTCTAATTTTATCTTTTCCTTTGACATTCTTGCTACTGAAAAGTTTTCACTGAATATTATTTCAGATTTAAAGTTGGGTTTCTTTATTATTTTTTCTCTTGTTGCATCATCCGTTATTATTTCCATATCCGCTCGCTTCCTTACGTTTTCCATAGTTTTTCCAAAGCAAGCATTATTCATAAGCTTAAAGAAATCCTTTTCAAAATCATTTGTACCCTTAGTCCTAAGGGCTGTGTTATGGTCTATATATCCTTTTAAGTAAGCACTTTCAGTGAATCCTAGTATTCTGTGTACACTTTTCAATATCAAACCTTTTTGTAAATAGAATTCTAGATTCCTGTGGTGAACTACATAGTTGGTTTTATCTAATACTGTGGTACATAGCTTACCGTTAAAGTGTTCGGGTGCTAATGGTGAATCCTTGTGTAATTCGTGTAGTTCTTTTGGATATTCTAAATCTACCTCATATATAGCACCTACATTCTGTAATTTCATTATCGAATTGATATGAGTTTTTAGATGGTTGTAATACTCGATTGATTCGTATACATTCCTTTCTTTCAAATCATCCGGTATGGAAATGAATTGGAAATCATTCGCTGGTAAATTCTGCGACATTGCCCACCCATATAAATTATTTTTATCCAAATACACTAAATAATTAGATGGCTTATTCTTATTATAATCACTTGTATATTTATTATTTGCTTTTGCGTATCTTTTTATACATTGGGATACACCACCACTTATTCCCTTTTCAATGAATGTATACATGTCTTCCTTTGAGAATAACGGCAAGTCTACTTTCGAATGCTTTAGGAAAGCATCCCATGTTAGTCCTGGAGCTGAGAAGTAATGAAGTGGATCCAGATCATAATTATGTATACAAACGTTCCTGAAATTCTCTACAACATCCGACAATATTAACACATCACTTTTTAGATATAATTTGGTATAACCAAGTAATGTTTCACAGTTAAATTGCTTCCATATAGATACCGCTCTTTTATAATCACTTTTGTCAATACCTTTCCCCGTCAACCTAGAATAAAAGCTTTCTATTGGTGGTAACTTTGTACATTTCATTTTATCGAAACTGTCTACGAATTCATAGGGATATACCACTTTTTTAATTATTTCTTTGAATTCATCGTCATTTTTGAAGCTGTTAGATGTGAATTTGAAATTCTGTCTTAGATGATTACAAGGTACTTTGCAATCACATTTTGCTAAATTTGCTGATAGTTTATCTAAAGATGAAGCCATAAATCTAATTGAATCTATAAACCGCATCTCATATTTTATTTTCGTATCCGCTTTTGTAATACTTATTGATTTCGAGAATGAGATGAAACTTTCTGCACTTTCAAAAATTCCGTTATCAGGTATCAATTGTCTAACAAATAAATGAGAATCATATTTTGATAAATTATGCATTACTACCGGGATATGCCTAGGAATCCTGTATTTCATATTACATTCAGCATGAGCAAATCCCCTATCTTCTCCTGTCATGTGGTCGTGATCAAAGTGAGGATTTTCAGCAATTTCAGTTGTACAGATGTGACAAGTCTTATTCATTAGATTTTTCCATTTTTCGGTAATTTCTGCATTGGTATAAGTATGGTTTCTTTGTCTGCTTTCATATTTGTTTGCAATTTCTGTGGATACTTTTGTAACGGTTTTGACAAATGTTCTGCAGTGTCTTCACCGAAATAGTCATAGTATTTGTTCTGGTTTGTATCAAAGGAACAGCATACCTGAAATCCGTAAGCAAATGGTTTCTGTTTGGCCACTTTTATTGTTTTCTTCCCGTTTACCTGATTGTATCCTTCGTTATAAGACTCAAAGTCTGCTATTATGCAATAAGGTACTTTCATTTGTTTTGCAATATTTTTATATTGTATACTTGAACCTTCAGGAGGCATTATAATATCAGGATCTTCGCAATTATTTTTACTCTCATGTTTTTCATATTGTTCTTCTTTTGTAAAATGCCTTCCGCAAAAAGTGCAGAGGTATGTCTTTTTTTGTCTTGTAGATATTTGAGGACCAACTAATCTGCTCAGATCCTTTACCAGTACATAATGATTATCGAAATATAATAAATTAATAACATGTTTAGCTGTTTTGCCATTGATTGTACTTTTTAGTATATGACTTCTGATAATTTTCTTGAAATAATTTGAAATAAACAAATCTTAATGTTGTATCTATTTTCAAATTTGTGTATATCTTTAGTATCCATTGGGAAGTTGGTAACCCCTTCGAAATCAAATTCGTTCTCATATTGTTTATATTTCGAAATTCTTTCCGGATGATCCTTAGCTGGATGTAGATTAGCTAAGATAGACCAAAGTAAACATTTCTGGTCGTTATTTTCAATATTCAAGCAAGCTCTTTTATTTTTTACGAAATCTGGCAGTATTTTAAACGTTCCTCCCATGTAAGATTCTATTCGTGTCATCCTATAATCAATTCCTTCATACCGACTAAATTGTAGCCCAGATCGAGGGGTATTACTTAAAGAACTAAGTCTCTTGTTATTATCATTCAAATGATTATGAGTAAGAATGCTATTTTTATTTAAAATCCAAGAAGTACTGTTGTAATACACTACTACTTCTTCATCATTCTCCTGTCGATGGAAAATAACACGAGTTACAAACTGAACTCTATACTGATAAAGTTCATTCATCCGCCGCTGTAAATCGGCGAAAGTAAAAGCAATAAGAGTATGTTCATCTCTTCCATTGCTTTCAACTGATACGTTTACAGTGTACAAATTCTCATTTTCCCTAGAGATAGTAGGTTGTTCTTCTTCTTCAGTTCTAAATAAATGATCAGGAATTAATTTTTCTACTTGGATTTTTTTCTTATTTATGAAGAGAGTTGATAAACCAATTGGTTTCTGTCTACTGTTATCACGTCTTTCTGTTTGATCTCTTATGATATCTCTATTTTTCTGTACGGAATCTTTATGTTTGGTAATAATATTATTATAGTATTCTCCAACTCTTTTTAGTACTTCTTCTCGGTTTCCGCGAGTTGATAGGTTCTTGTTTTTCAGAAATTTCTTTAATTCGCTTGTCTCTTTTTCTTTGTTATCATTGTATTCTTGTTTTAGTTTTGTAATGGTGATATTATTTTCTTTTATCTCATCTTCCAGAATGGTTCGTAATCTCGGTTCTGGTTTGTAGTCGGATGGTCTGTTCTTATTATGAGTTCTTTCGTTTCTGCGTTCAATTTTAATTTTATCTTCAGCTATCAAAATATACTTATTAAGATGGTTTATTATATTATTTTTTATTTCATGTTTCTTAGCTCTATTTGTTTTGATTTTATTAATTTTCGTATAAGTCCGCAGTTCATTATATGTGTATAGCGATAATCTTTGTATAACCGCTTTGTTGTTTGATATAACCTTTTTACAAAGCTGAATAACCTCTGCAGTATTCATCATTTAATAGGGGAACATTTTTATTAATAAATTTCTCCCGTCTGAGTTTTGTCAGCCGTAAAGAAAAGCACTGGTTTCAGTATGCGTTTCACAGAGCAAGCGCTGTCTATATTCTCTCCAATCAGTCAAGAAAGATTCCGTACAGTTTAGCAGGTGGCGGATGTGTTCCGAATCGCGAACCTTTCATTCAATCAAATAATTTCTGAAACAATTTTATTACATAATAAATGGAAGAATTAGAAAAGAAAATGTATGTTTACCGTCGCAGTTACAAGTACTACAATCGTATAAGTAATAGCTTACTTGTATCCAAATTCCTCTTTTCGGCAGCAGGAATGTCTGCGTTTCTAGTGCTACCTTTAGCTTCTTTAAGTTTGGGTGGTGTTATCATCGAAATAATTGAAAAGCAGTTAAGCATTGCTGATAGAAAAGCAGAATTTAGGACTATTTATGATTTTTATACTGAGTTGTTGTCAATGCTAAAATGCGGACAATTAACAATTGAGGAGGTAATTCAGAGAGAAACAGAGATGCGTAAAACCTTTCGATTTTTTCCTCGCGAAAAATACATGAAACAAGTCCGTCTGAATGGCTATAAATATTGTAATAAATCTATAAAAAGTCAAGAGAAATTACCAAACATATAGTCTATTGCTATACTGAATATTGTTTCCTAACTGTCAAACAGATCTTTATTTCATACGCGCATTAATGAGCTGCGTCATTCAAAGTTCTCGCCGTCAATTTGTGATGTAATTACAGTCTCCGGCGTGACTAACACAATCTCATCTTAACTCGGAAACTTTTGCGAATTGAACAAGGACCCTTGGTGTAATGGCTCAACGCTCGGCCGAACGTTGACTCATCACCATTCAGACCTTCGAATCCCACTGACCGCAGTTTCTGTTTGTCGATAGTGGGATGGTAATAAAAACTTGCGGGTTCCCCGTTCAGGACCCCCAGACTAAGGCCACATCACCACAAACACTACACCAATCGGGGTGTACCAACATCACACCTCTTAATTTTCAAAGTCTGGGGGTGTGGGGTTTTGCAAAAATATTTTATAAAGTTCAAAATCGGTAATCATCATATCATCATGCAAACTCAGTACTGCGTTTGTATCTATCGCATTTATGTGATAAACGTGGTTGGTTTCTATTACCAGATGTTTCAAAGCGATTGGGATTTTTATTTAATAAAATCATCCCCTAATAAATGGAGTCCACAAAGGAAGTCTTGAATACAATCAGAATGAATAAATACAATGAGACAATCAGGAAAGAAGAACTAGTTCTAGGACTGAAATATACTATTGTTAAAATGAGAATTGCTAAGACAAAATATGGTGATAAGTTGGTTGTAGTCATTAATCATAATGACAAACCCTGTGATTTGTTTATAACTCAGAAATATAATGCCATTGCTAACGAATTACTTTTAAAGAAAAATCTGGTTTTGCAGCCTATTGTACGCGGAAACAAGAACAAAGAAACATATGTGGATTTAGAACTGTTTACTCAGTAATATTTGAATAAAAAATGAAAAATGTAAAAAAAAAGAAGTAGTGTATATTGTAGTATTTTATATGTAGTAAAGGGTAATATTCTCATTTCTTGTATCCTTTATTTTGGAAGTAAGAAAAAAAAATGTTCTTAAAAAGGGGGATAATTTGGTAAAAAGGATGTTAAAATTTAAGAAATTGATGTTAAAAGGGGGTTTTGAAATTGGGTGGAGGGTGGAGTGGGAGCGGCGATCTTATACTACTGGTAAGCATGAACAACCTTATCGAACGCCTTGGCCTGGTCAAGCAAAATAAGATCCACTGGAAGCCCCTCATCCATGGGTTTGGTTACTATGTCATAAGACTGAACAAGATTGGTCTCAACTGACCGACCTTTTCTGAAACCATGCTGTCCTCCATACAATAGTTTATTCTTGTCAAGGTGGTTAATGATTGCATCATTGATGATTCCTTCCATGACTTTTGAAGGCACAGATGTAAGACTTATAGGTCGGTAGTTCTGGGCCTGATTTTTTTGCCCTTTCTTGAAGACTGGCATAATGTTGGCTGACTTCCAGTCCAATGGAACAGACTTGCTTGCCATGGAGGTCTGAAAAATCTTGGTTAGAGGGTAGGTTATACATGCTGCCGTTTCCTTAAGGAGTCTTGGATGAATACCATCTGGGCCTTTGGCTTTTGATGTGTCAAGGGTAGTCAAACATTTCAGTACGTCTTCCATCGAGATCAGGATGGGTGGCATTTCAAATTCAATTGGGAGGTTTTCCATGATGGGAGGTGGCAGTGGGGCAGAATTGTGGTTGAAATTAGTACTGAAGCAGTCACTCAAACAATTCGCTATCTCTTTGGAATCTCGGGCAGTAGTGCCGTCAGATTTTTTTAGGGGAGGAATGGAACGTCTGTTAGGATTGCTCGATGACACATAGTGCCAAAACTTTTTGGGGTTTTGTTCAGCATCACACGCAATTGAATCCTCAAAATAACTATATATAACTAATATAACTTAAAAGTCTAGGACTCCATTGTCGAAGCCACGTAGATATACCAGCCACCAGGACCCACAATGCAGGGGCTCATGGTGAAATCCAAATAATACCAAATATACAATTTTATGGGGAAGACGCCCTTGAGATGGAAACATTTTATAAGTAGTGAACTGAAAGACAAAAATGCTCCTCAGCCGGGATTTGAACCCAGGACCCTCTGCTTACAAAGCAGGCGCTCTTACCTTTTGAGCTACCGAGGGGCTTATGAACAGAGTTCGCAAACAACTACAAAAGTCTGATAGAAGCCGGCCATAGGACAGTGACCCCGCCCGAAGGTAAATTCATCTAACAAGTTCACATCTACTTGTCACGGAAATTAATAATAATACATAGATATCACGTCCCCTAGGGATTTTTAGTTGCTTGTCGAATAGGCCGCTTGAGTCAATTGTGACCAAGCTCTCAGGGAAAATGCCTGTAGAATCCTGTGGAAGACCAGAAATGCTTTTTTAAATGAATGATTTTGAATAATTTCCCAGGTGGATCTGAAAAAAAGGGAATAAACTTGGGCTAAATAGTTACATTTTACATGTATAAACTGAATCACTTCAACTCGATATCCAAGTGTTTTTTTATCATTTAACTGATTTTGAATTATTCTGATTGTTCAAAGTGTTTTTTTCCTCACTAACTGTATTATCTGGATGGTATTAACGGATTTTTTTTAAATTTTATTTTCTCTAGTCTATTACGTACAGAATATCTACGGCCGTCCTTACGTTCTATTGTGAGGCTGAAAATCAGAATCTCAAAAGAACCACGGCTAGTAAGAGGCTAGTTTTGAGATCATTGCTCAATGCCTGAAGACTTATTCTCGCAAATATCACAATACTGGTAACAGCGCAAAGAGGTACCAAATTATCTAATTGCGAAGTCCACTATACACAAATCGAGTATTCTTAGCTGTGCAACGAATTAACGGGATTTTTTTATTTTCCACTATCTACTCTAGTTTTACCCTAGTTAATTCTACTATGATGTGGGAAATTTTAATCTCCACAGAAAAACGCTGCTTTTTAATGGGCAGTTGTGAGATTGGTGAAGATTGCTTAGTGCTTGAACAAAACAAAAATCATAGATCTTTTTCGTCAGGCATACAACAAAAATAAAAGCGCATAAAGGTACCACAAATCACACGGAAATTCCACTATTTGAAAATCGATTATTCGGGAATAGCGGAACAACGAAGAAACTCAATGATTTAAAGTTTAACTGAAAAGGGCAGAGAAGGGACAGCCTTGTTACCCCTCACTTATTCACTTAGAGAAGCTTGAAGACCCGATGAAAATGCGTTACTTTGTTGCTCCACTATTCACGAATAACCAATTTTCAAATAGTGGAATTTCCCTGTCAGACCTGTGTCGCATACTTGACGAAAAAGATTTATGAACATTTTTTTGTTCAGGCACTAAGCAGTCTTCGCCAAGCTTATCACCGCCCACTAAAAAGCCGCGTCTGTGTGCCGATTCAAATATTCCGCGTCATAGTAGAATTTACGCTGTGGGGACAGCCGTAGACACTCTGAACCTCACTACGAGAGCAGATAGTGGAAAATCAAAAAATCTCTTAGCAGAATCCAAATGACTCAGTGTATTCAACTAAATGACACACAAATAAGTTGGCTTTTCAGTTAAACTTTAAGGTTTGCCCGATGAAAAATTTATAGCCTGCGTAGTGGTATGGTAGTAGTACGAAAACGTTGCATGTAATACTATGTAATAACAAAGAATACTATCATTTAATGTGCCTAAGACTGGTCCAATCTTATGTAGTAGTATCTAATAGCATCCTGTCTTGCCATAGTAGCCACCAAGTTTCATCTCGATCCCTCCACTCATAGCGTTTTCCAATATTTCCGGTTCTCCCCTCCAGCTCCCCCCAAAAGTCACCGGATCCGGTACGGATTTTAAGTGGGTCGTCTGAGGCATGAGGTCTTTCCAAATATCAAGTTTCATCGAGATCCGGTCACCCGTTCAAAAGTTATAAATACCTCAAGATTCCGGATTCCCCCTCCCTCCACTCCCCCAACAGTGCCCGAATCGGCTCGGTCATGTCAATGATTTATCTAGTGTTTGCTAGGTGTCTTCCCACCAAGTTTCATCTCTATCCCTCCACTCATAGCGTTTCCCAAGATTTCCGGTTGCCCCCTCCAGCTCCCCCAAAAGTCACCGGATCCGGTCCGGATTTTAAGTGGGTCGTCTGAGGCATGAGGACTTTCCAAATATCAAGTTCCATCGAGATCCGATCACCCGTTCAAAAGTTATAAATACCTCAAGATTCCGGATTCCCCCTCCCTCCACTCCACCCACAGTGCCCGTTATGTCAATGATGTATCTAGTGTTTGCTAGGATGAAGGATGAATGTTTTTCGGGAGTTCGCCAGTTGGGAAGATTCCTTAAGCTTTCGATGAAGCATCGTGAAAGATTCATTTAGGTTTATTAGTAATTTAGTGAAAATTTATTTTTATTTTGTTTTGTATTGCCATGGCCCTCGGGCTTTTTGTGTAAATATATATCATATCATATCATAGCGTTTCCCAAGATTTCCGGTTGCCCCCTCCAGCTCCCCCAAAAGTCACCGGATCCGGTCCGGATTTTAAGTGGGTCGTCTGAGGCATGAGGACTTTCCAAATATCAAGTTCCATCGAGATCCGATCACCCGTTCAAAAGTTATAATACCTCAAGATTCCGGATTCCCCCTCCCTCCACTCCACCCACAGTGCCCGTTATGTCAATGATGTATCTAGTGTTTGCTAGGTGTCTTCACACCAAGTCTCATCTCGATCCCTCCACTCATAGCGTTTCCCAAGATTTCCGGTTGCCACCTCCAGCTCCCCCCAAAAGTCACCGGATCCGGTCCGGATTTTAAGTGGGTCGTCTGAGGCATGAGGTCTTTCCAAATATCAAGTTCCATCGAGATCCGATCACCCGTTCAAAAGTTATAAATAACTTTTCAAAAGTCAAAAGTCATTCAAAAGTCACCGGATCCGGTACGGATTTTAAGTGGGTCGTCTGAGGCATGAGGTCTTTCCAAATATCAAGTTTCATCGAGATCCGGTCACCCGTTCAAAAGTTATAAATACCTCAAGATTCCGGATTCCCCCTCCCTCCACTCCCCCAAAGTGCCCGAATCGGCTCGGTTATGTTAATGATGTATCTATTGTTTGCTAGGTGTCTTCCCACCAAGTTTCATCTTGATCCCTCCACTCATAGCGTTTCCCAAGATTTCCGGTTGCCCCCTCCAGCTCCCCCCAAAAGTCACCGGATCCGGTCCGGATGAGGTCGTTCCAAACATCAAGTTTCATCGAGATCCGATCACCCGTCCAAAAGTTAAAAATACCTCAAGATTCCGGATTCCCCCTCCCTCCACTCCCCCCACGATACTCGGATCGGGGAAGTGACTATTTCCAACTTAATCATTTTGGGTCCCTGATACGCCTGCCAAGTTTTATCGTCCTAGCTTATGTGGAAGTTCCCGAACTAGCAAAACCTGGACAGACCGACAGAAATTGCGATCGCTATATGGCACTTGGCCGAAGGGCAAGTGCCATAAAAAAGCATTTCTGGTCTTCCACAGGATTCTACAGGCATTTTCCCTGAGAGCTTGGTCGCAATTGACTCAAGCGGCCTATTCGACAAGCAACTAAAGATCCCTAGGGGACGTGATATCCATGTATTATTATTAATTTCCGTGACATGGGGATGTGAACTTGTTCGATGAATTTACCTTCGGGCGGGGTCTCTGTCCTATGGCCGGCTTCTATCAGACTTTTGTAGTTGTTTGCGAACTCTGTTCATAATCCCCTCGGTAGCTCAAAAAGTAAGAGCGCCTGCTTTGTAAGCAGAGGGTCCTGGGTTCAAATCCCGGCTGAGGAGCATTTTTGTCTTTCAGTTCACTACTTCTAAAATTTTTCCATCTCAAGGCCGTCTTCCCCATTAAAATTGTATATTTGGTATTATTTGGATTTCACCATGAGCCCCTGCATTGTGGGTCCTGGTGGCTGGTATATCTACGTGGCTTCGACAATGGAGTCCTAGACTTCTAAGTTATATTCGAAATAACTGTTTCTGGTTTACTGGTCACGGTACAAGTCCCTTGTGTAAACTGCCATGTATATATTATTATTAGTAATCGATCCGTATCAGGAAAGCCGTACGATTTAGCGTCCGATGAAATTTATTTCTGTTTCATTCAGTTTGTTTAGACATCTGAAAAGTGTTGTTATAGGCTATGGGCCTAACAGTGTATACATTTTAATTTCCTTATTTGTTGTTAGTACTATCGCTGTTTCCCGGGGACACATTGGGGAGTTGACGGGAGTCACGAGAACAGAGGGAGTCACTTCCTCGGAGCAACTCGAGAACACATGAAGTGTGTCCGTATAGATTTTGTTTGAAAATTGCTAAACTCATTTAGATGACGAACAAAATTAAGCTGTAAAAGCTATGGTACACTTTATATTGACTTTTCTTTGGTTTAATTTGCTTACTTAATTTTACAACTGCAGTGTTTAAAAAAAAAAATCAGTAAAACTATATACCCGTTTTTTAATGGCACTTGCCCTTCGGCCAAGTGTCATATAGCGATCGCAATTTCTGTCCGTCCGTCGGTCTGTCGGTCCGGGTTTTGCTAGTTCGGGCAGTTCCACATAAGCTAGGACGATGAAACTTGGCAGGCATATCAAGGACCTCAACTGATCAAGTTGGAAATAACCACTTCCCCGATCCGAGCATCATGGGGGAGTAGCGGGAGGGGGAATCCGGAATTTTGAGATATTTATAACTCTTGAACCGGTGATCGGATCTTAACTAAACTTGGTATTTGGAAAGACCTCGTGTCTCAGGCGATCCACATAAAATCCGGACCGGATCCGGTGACTTCGGGGGGGGGGGGAGATGCAGAGGGGAACCGGAAATCTTGGGAAATGCTTAGAGTGGAGGGATCAGGATGAAGCTTGTTGGGAAGAGCAAGCACAAGTCCTAGATACATCATTGACATAACCGGACCGGATTCGAGCACTATGGAGGGACTGGGGGGGATCCGGATTTCTGATTAAACGTGAGTTCGGTACTTCCTATGATGCACTAGGACGATGCAACTGAGCTGACATATCAGGGACTGGAATAAATCGACTTGACAATAGTCGTTTGCATGATCCGATCATCGTGGGGGGAGTGGTCGGAGGGGGAATCCGGAATCTTGAGGTATTTATAACTCTTGAACGGGTGACCGAATCTTAATAAAACTCGGTATTTGGGGTCAATCCAGTTTAAATTCTGTCAGACGAATGTGAATATAGAATGATTTTTATCAAGCTTCCCAGGATTACTCTATAATTTCCGGAGAAAATGGTCGAATTAATTCAGTAATTTACTCATTTCAACAGTGTCTGTTATAATTTATGTCTAATATATGTTTGTTTTTTCTCTTGGAAAATAATTTTTAAGTCATTTTTGCAGTCAGACCACACTGAAACAACACCTTATTGTCTTATTTTGAAGGCTTGCAGTCTACTTTCTTATTCTTCGATACGATTACGAATATTTGAAATAAGTTTTATTGTCTTTGTTTACTTCAAACAGCCGAGTTACCTGAAATTTCTAACTGTTTATTTAGGAAATTTTGCCATTTTTGAAGTCAAAAGCCTACAAGACAACTAAATTTGCCGTTGACGCACTCACGAGATGTTTTGTTTTAGTTTTATATATTTCATTACAAACAAAAAGAATTTATTCTCCCGACAACCCCAAACAGTTGATAAAAAAAAGTATCGCAGGCGTTTTCCTAACTTCTTCTAAAAAATTTCACATTTAAGGACGACTCAGACGGCGTTCGTAAAGTTTTTCGCAAAGTATGCTCCGTTAAGTTTGTCGCCGCTTAGACGGGAATTTCACCCAGATAACATTATGAGAATTGTTTGTGGCAATTTTTTCTAGAATGAAATTTCTTTTAATTTTTAGTGATAATTATTATCATATATGAACCATAGGTATATTTACTAACACTATAAGCCATAATTGGTCATGGTTAATATCCAGATACAGGAAAGGAACCCCCAGTAAGTAAGTATATTTATAACCCACTAAAGTTTTGACAAAAACAAACAGTGGAGTAAATAAGGAGAAAAAAATAAGAAAGAAAAAAAGACAAAATACGTTAACAAAAAAGACTAAAATAACCTAATAAGGCGGTGGTGAGGATTCAACCTCATACAAGCATCGGCCAGTAAATCCACGTGTAAGGATTTAAAAAGTACAAGTATATCAGTAGCACCGTAAACACGGATAATTTTGTGGTTACTGTGCGAACGTGGTAAATACAGTAGAAATTTACAGTATCGAAAATAATCGATTCTAATCCGTTTAAGATCACGTTCTGTCAAGATACTGTATAAACCAGCGTTGAACAGAACAGCTGGATTACAAAAACAAGTGTAAAGCTTTGCTAAAGCACTTCGTCGATATTTGCCTCGGTTCGCAACAATTTTTGAATAACCAAACCTGAGTTTACTTTTGATATCACTTAGTGTTTTTTCACGCAATTGTGAGAAAGCTCCGCACACAGAAATACCCAACCATTTAAAGCAATTCACTCTAGGAATGCAAAAATCATGACAATCAAGTGACGTTAGGGTTGAGACATGATTAAAAGATAGGTATTCGCATTTATCAATGTTTAAACGGAGGCCAATATCACTGAAACTCGAAGAAACTCTCTGCACGGTTGAAGAAAGACTACCTTTGCATCTGCTGATGAGAAGCAGGTCATCTGCGTATGCAAGGTAAGAAACATCAGTCATACCAACAAAAAAAGTATTACATATTTTTGATAGGACACCCGCTATACACGCATTAAACAAATAAGGTGAGAGCACACTTCCCTGCCTTACACCACATCGCACAGATACATTTCCAAAAATATTCCCATTTGACTTCAGACGAAGATAAGAGTTTGAGTACCAAAAGCGAAGAATATGTATCACTGTCGAGAAGTGGCAGACCCCTCTCCATTCAATCTGTGACGCGTAATTTGCCGGACCCATTTCAGTGCGGAATAGATTGGAAAATAGTTGAGTTGGTTGCGGGAGTTTAAACGAGTAAGATGTTGTAGCGTTTTACCAATAAAGAAGCCATTGTTTTGTTAAGTTTTGTTACAAGGAAGAGTTTAGAGAGAGAGATTCCTGACATAAGTGGTGTCGAAGTGGAAAGTAAAAGGTAATGAACTGCCGTTTTTTCCGATAAATTAAGTGAATAAAGAAATTTGATTTTTTGTATTCATTTGATGAATTAATTCTTTTGGATTAGTTTAGTAAGAGGTAGCGGCAGAAATCTAATCTTTTATTTATAAATTTGGGGAACCCAGCCACCAACTCGGCAGTGCTTCATAGCACATTTGGGTCGTGCTTTTTGTACAGCATATTTTGGTCGTGCTTTTTGTACAGCACATTTTGGTCGTGCTTCAAAGCACTTTTGGTCGTGCTTCACAGCACTTTTTGGTGTGCTTTACAGCACTTTTGGTCGTGCTTTACAGCACTTTTTGGTGTGCTTCACAGCACTTTTGGTCGTGCTTCACAGCACTTCAGGTCGTGCTTCACAGCACTTTTTGGTGTGCTTTACAGCACTTTTGAGCCTGCTTAACAGCAGTTTTGGTGTGCTTCAAAGCACTTTTGGTCGTGCTTTACAGCACTTCGGGTCGTGCTTCACAGCACTTTTTGGTGTGCTTTACAGCACTTTTGGTCGTGCTTAATAGCACTTTTGGTCGTGCTTTACAGCACTTCAGGTCGTGCTTCACAGCACTTTTTGGTGTGCTTTACAGCACTTTTGGCCGTGCTTTACAGCACTCCAGGTCGTGCTTAACAGCACTTTTGGGTCGTGCTTCACAGCACTTTTGATCGTGCTTTACAGCACTTTTTGTTTGTGCTTTACAGCACAATTTTGGGTCTCGCTTTACAGCACTGTAGACGTGTTTCAGAACGCACTACAAAAACGACCCAAAAGAATTGCACGGAAGTTGCCAAAGTGAATGAGCAACAAGAAGCCATCGCAACCACGTGAAGAACCAACAGGTGTCGTCACAAGAGCTCGTGCAGCAAAAGAACGAAACGAAACCGAGATGAATCAACAAGAGCTCATCGAACTGCTGAAAAGCAGCATACAAATCAACCTGGCAGCGATGAAACAAGAAATGGCGGCTGAGAGGGAAGCAACTAGAGTGCAACTCGAGGTACTAACCTCGCAGATTACGCCACTGGTTCAGACGGTCCAAAACAACCAGGTTGCTATGCAAAATGTTCCGGCTACGGCTAATCCGACCATTCACATCCCAAAATACACAGAAGATGGGGATATCGATGCCTACCTGACAATGTTCGAGCGGGTAGCAACCCAGAACAACTGGACGCAAGATTCATGGGGTTTGCGACTTCAGCCATTGCTGACGGGGAGGGCTTCAGAAGCGGCTTCACTTATGACACCAACGAGCAGCGCCGACTACGCCCAGCTGAAAGAGGTCGTTTTGCATAGATTCCAGATCACAGCGGAAACATACAGACAGCGTTTCCGAGCAGCTAAGAAAAATCATCAGCAGTCCTTCATCGACTTTGGAAATGGGTTGGAGATGATGCTAATGAAATGGCTGAGCTGCTGTGATTACAAGTCAATCACCAACGCCGACACCTTGAAGGGCTACATCGACGAGATCATTCGGAAACTGGTGGTAGAGCAGTTCGTAAATAGCGTCCAGAGCGAGCAGCTAAGGATACGGTTGAGAGAGCTGGAGGAGCCTTCGATTCGAGAAGTCACTACACTTGCCGAAAGCCATTCCTTAGCACGGAAGGACGAGAGGGAAGGCGTAAAACCCAGCCAGGTTGAGTCAAACAAACCCAGCAGCAGTCACTCAGGGCGAGAAGCTATCAAAAAGGAGAAGCTGGAATTACCTTCAACGTCATCCACAAGAAGGGCAGCGGCCGATTTCCAGAAAGGTAAAACTCCATTCGATTGCTACAGGTGTGGGAGGCCCGGTCATAGAGCTATGAACTGCCGAGTGCCAATGAAGCGAGAGGACACGCTGCTAGCTCATAGCCCTAGCCGCGAGATGGAGACTGAGCGCCAATTCAACTGTAAGGGTGACATTGAAGAAGTCCCGGCGAGAATCGTGGTAGACTCAGGGGCTACCTTGACGATTATCCACCGGAAATTTGTTCAGGACACAGAAGGAGAAGATTTCGGTCAGGCAGAAATTTGCTGTGTCCATGGGGACCAGAGGCGCTACCCTCTGAGGAAAGTAAGGGTCAACGTGAGATCAGATGACATGATCTTCGATGAGGAAGTGGAGGCTGCTATCAGCGATGAATTACCTGTGGATGCTGTCATAGGACGGAACTTCCCGAAGTTTTTGGAACTTTGTCAGCCCCGCATCAAGGGCAAAGAACCCAAGGTCTCTATCCTCCTTTCAACAAGGTCGAAAAGCTATGATGAACCAGCTCAAAACCTTTGTAACGAAACAGGGGATCATAAGGAGGCGCAGTCAGCGGCGAAGTACCCAGCCGAGACGGAGATGCGAGAAAATGACATTTTCCGCATAGAACTCGAGACTGAGCTAAGAGACCCCAAGACTAAGAAGTCTCGTAGAGAGAAACGTTTCGAGAGAGGCAACCGACGTACCGCGAGGGAGAAAACTGATGACCAAGAGTATCAGCTGAAGACAGTTTCAACCAACAATCTGGAAGAACTCCAGAAGGGAGATGCCAGCCTAAAGAAGTGTTGGGATTTGGCGAAGCAACAGCGAGGCTTCATAGTCTCAAACAACCTCCTGTATCGAAAAGCTGTTTCGAGATTGAATGGGGAGGAGGAGTTGCAGCTAGTGCTACCACAAAAATGTCGGTCGAGCACGTTACATCTAGCCCATGACAACCCAATGAGTGGCCACATGGGGAGGAGACGAACGGCGGATCGTCTTCTCCAACGGTTTTTCTGGCCCGGACTGAGAAGGGACGTGGCCCGTTACATTCAGACGTGTAATGAGTGCCAGTTAACTGCCAGGGCAAAACCGAAGGAGAGAGTGCCCATGGTGAAAACGCCAATCATCTCCGAGCCCTTTCGTAGGATCGCAATGGACATTGTTGGTCCATTGGCGCCGTCGAAGTCCGGCTACAAGTTTCTTCTTGTGATGTCAGACTATGGTACACGGTATGCAGAGGCATTCCCATTGAGGACCACGGGAGCACCAAAAATTGCGGAAGCACTGGAGCAGTGTTTCTGCCGTTTGGGAATAACCGACGAGATTCTCACAGACCAGGGCAGCAACTTTCTTAGCAAAGGATTGAAGAACCTTTATCAGATGCTCGGAATAAAAGCCATCAAAACCAGTCCGTACCATCCACAAACTGACGGATTAGTCGAGAATCTGAACGGTACTCTCATCACAATGCTGAAGAAGTTCACCTTGGAAAACACGAAGGATTGGGACCGACTGTTGCCGTACGTCTTGTTTGCGTATCGGGAGACACCCCAGGCATCTACTGGCTTCAGCCCTTTTGAGATGCTATACGGCCGAAGACCCCGTGGACCACTTGACCTTCTGAAGGAACAGTGGGAACGCAACCAAGCAGATGAAGGCAAGAGTGATCATCAGACAACGCCGGTTCACCATATTCTAGAGATCAGGGAACGCTTGAAATCGATCACGGAAGCAGCTTATGAAAATTTGGCAAGGGCTCAAGTTGGACAGAAGAAATACTACGATAAGAAGACGAAGCCTAGACATCTGGAACCGGGAGATGAAGTATTAGTGCTTCTTCCAACAGGCCAACATAAGCTGGAGACTCGCTGGAAGGGTCCCTTCAAGGTCTTGAGACGTATCAATGTCGTGGACTATGAGATAGAAATCCCTGATAGTCGTAAGCCAAAAAGGATTCTTCACATCAACCTGCTGAGGAAGTTCGAAAGGAGGGAGCCAGATTACGCTTTGTTTTCTCGCCAACCTGAGTTTCTTAATGCAGACGAAGAGGTTGATGCACATCAGTTGTTGGCAGAGTCGGTAGCTCATCTCTCAGCTGAGCAGAAAGGTCAACTGTGCAGTCTGATAGCGAAGTTCAAGGGTACGCTGTCATCCAAACCAGGTAGAACACAAGTAGTCGAACACGTGATCAATACGGGAAACTGTCGACCTGTCCATCAGAGACCCTACCGAATACCACAGGCACGGCAAGAAGCCATAGAGAAGGAGGTCAACGACATGCTGAAGATGGGAGTGATCAGACCTTCAAATAGCCCGTGGTCAAATCCAGTGGTCACAGTCCCGAAGCCAGATGGTTCTGTGCGCTTTTGCCTGGATCTACGGAAGTTGAACAGCGTGTCGGAATTCGATTCCTATCCGCTACCGAGAATAGATGAAATGGTTGAGACTGTGGGAAAAGCAAAATATATCACGATTTTGGACATGACGAAAGGCTACTGGCAAATTTCGTTGGCCCCGGAGAGCTGTCCCAAAACAGCCTTTCAGACTCAGTCGGGACTATATGAATTTGTGGTAATGCCTTTTGGCTTGCATGGGGCGCCGGCCACCTTTCAACGCCTAATGGACACCATCCTAAGGAAACATCGAAAGTATGCAAGAGCTTATCTGGACGATGTCGTCATTTTCAGCTGTGGCACCTTCGAGCAGCATCTACAACATCTTGAAGCCGTTCTACGAGAGATTGGTATAGCAGGATTGACGATCAATCCGAAGAAATGCAAGTTCGCCCAGCCAGAAGCAACGTATCTTGGTTTCCGAGTGGGTAGCGGGAAAATTTGCCCAGTGGATAGCAAAGTTCAAGGCATTGAAGGTTTTACAACCCCAAGAAGCAAGAACGAGGTACGAACGTTCTTAGGGATGGTCGGATACTATCAAAAATGTATCCGGGATTTTGCCACCGTTGCAGCGCCTCTTACAGATCTTCTGAAGAAAAAACAGTCAAGAGAATTTGAGTGGACTCCAGAGTGCAAATTGGCTTTTTCGGCGCTCAAAGAAGGTTTGAAAAGGACCCCTATCCTACACAATCCGGATTTTCAAAGACCATTTGTACTCCAAACGGATGCTTCCAATGTGGGAGTAGGAGCAGTGCTGACACAAATATGGGAAGACGGTGAACATCCCGTAGCATACAAGAGCAGGAAGCTCAATCCTGCTGAAACTCGGTATTCCACAATCGAGAAGGAAGCCTTGGCCCTGAAGTGGGGAATAGAAGCTTTCCACTATTACCTGGCCGGAAGAGAGTTCGTGGTAGAGACTGATCACCACCCCCTACAGTGGCTCAATGTCTCAAGGATGACCAATGCCAGGCTGACAAGATGGACACTTTCCCTGCAAGAGTATCGTTTCACCGTCAAACCGCGAGCGGGGAACAAGAATGGCAACGCGGACGCCCTTTCGCGCCTGTGTTAGCCTACTGTTGTGTATATAGTTGTATATAGTGACGAATAGACTGGTTATTTAATTAATTCTTCCCACAGATGTCGTTGAAGAATGTACCGGCCTGCATGAGAGGCATCTTGGAAAGTCGGGACCAGCGTGGGAAGCCGTCTTGGGAGCTCAAGGACAGCCAGAAAGGAGACTCTGAGCTTACGCCCCTCTTCAACCTCCAGGTCGTGGAGCAAGAAGACGCGAAAGGAGCGTCCTATGTCCTCCGGGACGGTGCCCTATACCGCCGTGCCAAAAGGATCACCGGAGGTACCGTCCACTTTCAACTAGTCCTTCCTACAAACTTTAGAAAAAGGGTCATGGAGGCTGCCCATCGTATGCCAGACGAACATGGAAGGTCACCTCATCGAGGGAGAAATCTTACAAGCAAGTTAGTTCTTACCAATTTCTACTGGCCGGAGATCTACAATGACATAAAGCAGTTTATGGACGAGTGTTCCTGCAGGCAGACGACAGCAACATTTGCGGGGCACATTGTGGAAGTTAAACGGCCAGTGTTCCAAAGGCTTGGCCCGCCTAGACGCTAAGTGTTTGTAGACAATGATGATTTGGAAGATTGTCATTTTTCTTTTCTTTTAAGGGGGGAGGGATGTCGAGAAGTGGCAGAACCCTCTCCATTCAATCTGTGACGCGTAATTTGCCGGACCCATTTCAGTGCGGAATAGATTGGAAAATAGTTGAGTTGGTTGCGGGAGTTTAAACGAGTAAGATGTTGTAGCGTTTTACCAATAAAGAAGCCATTGTTTTGTTAAGTTTTGTTACAAGGAAGAGTTTAGAGAGAGAGATTCCTGACAATCACGGATACATTAACACCAAGTGAAAAAAGAGCATACCAGACTTGACTATGAACCACACTATCGAAAGCTTTCGCCAAATCCAAAGTGCATAAATGAAGTACATATCCCTTTTTATGAGCATCTTTTAACAGGCAAGCTAGAGCTCTATGTGCGTGTTGGCAACCAATGCCCGTTTTGAAACCAAACTGGTTTGAATCATAGTCTACGTATTCAGTGATAGATGGAAGTAGAAAGTACTCCAAAACTTTGCTTAAATTACATGCTACCGTAATTGGTCGGTAAGAAGCACAGACTTTAGGGTCTTTCCCTCGCTTCAGAATTGATGTAACCATACCGCAAAGAAAACTATCAGGTACTAAAGATGTAGTGACACACATTTGATAGAATAGCTGTAAATGAAATAGTAAATCTGACGAATCAGTTGTCAGATGGTTTGAAGATAAACCATATATGTCAACAGACTTGGATTTCAGCCGTTTAATGCACTTTAAAACATCTTCTTTAGACACAGGTATAATATGCCTTTGCAGAATACGAGATGGCAACACTTTCGAGAGCAATTCGGAAAAACGCTTGTGCACACGGTAATTGACTTCGGAAAACATCCCGGAGTAATGATTAATCCAAGACGATTGAGGTATTGAATCGCTTTCCATAGTATCACTGTATTTGGAAGAATTTATCACTTTCTTCCACCCATTCACATCTTTTGGAAGCTCTTCACCGGACATGCGTACAGACCGTAGATGTTTTTTAAAAGCAAGTTTAGTTTTCTGCTTTATCTGAAAAATATTCCCAGCAGACGGGCGACCACAACTTATCCATATTCGAAGCCACATTTTTGCTTTATTTTTAGCGGTCTTCAAGCCAGGATCCATTTTCCATATTGGCTTACGAGTATTACAACGAACACGTTCAAGGGGCACAGCAGCTTCTTCAGCTGTTTTCAGACAAAGCACAATCTTATAATAATACGAGTTTAATTCCACTCTTGCGTTTGGAGAAATAACACTTCGACAAAGGAGATTGAAAGGCACATGTATAGAAGATAGAAGTGTAGCTAGTGTTGCAATGTACAATGGCAAGTTTACACGATTCCAGTTCCGCTTTTCAAACCATTTCTTGTTATTAACTGGGGGCCGATTCAGGACTAAGTTTTCCGAGATACACAGTGTTAAAGAGAGAGGCAAGTGGTCATAGTCTCTAGCATCTTCATCTACATGAATAGGTGAAGTACGCACGGCAGACGAACATACACAATGGTCAATATTCGATCTAGATCCACTGTTGTGTATATATGTAAAAGATAAGTCTTTCTCAATTATTTTGAAACCAGGGGGTAAACTCTCCAAAAAAGTTTCAGTTCGGGCAGAAGTCGTGGTGACGTCAGAGTTCAAGTCGCCTAGAATTAGCCACTCGTATCCCAAAGCAACAATACCAGAGATTAAATTTTTCAACTTACTACAACTTTTAGCATAGTTGGTAAGCGACAATAGGTTCTTTTTATCATGCGGAAGGTAAGTATTTATTAATACATAATCACCAAGTCTGATAGCAATATAATGTTCGTCTGAACTGTAGCACTGAGGAGACAGGTAAGATAAGGTTTTCTTCACAATACACGCTAGTCCACCAGATGGACGGCCGCGTGTGCGCCGAGCACTAGTTGTGTAAACAATGTGGTCAGGACTACGTCTTAAAGAATTGACACTAACTGACGGCAGAAGGTGCTCTTGCAGGAAAATAACATCAAAATCAAGTAGCATTTGGTCTATGAGCAGATCCTTGTCTTTTGTGCCATTAATGTTGAATGAGCATACTGATATTGGATTATCATTCATTTTCTGGCTTTCTTTGTAACTATTGCACGAAGCTTCGGACACCGTAGACTATACGAGACGTGTTCCCCGTCACAGTTTGCACATTTTGGTGGTAGCTGGCACGGCGAGTCCTTGGTGGACTCATGAGGCCCAGAACATCTTGCGCACTTATCGACAGGACTTTTGCACTGCGATTTCAAGTGATCTGGCGAGCGACACTTGTGACAGCAACGAGGGACTTTGAAGAACTCGGAAACACGAAACAGCTCGTAACCGATTTTCATGCCATCTTTGAGAGCGGAGCGTAACGCAGTATTATTGAAAAAAGTCAACTTGACTGTTTGAGAAGTTCCGAGACGAGAGGCATCAACAACACCCGAACAAGTCTTAAAGGTCGAAAGTTCAAAATCGGAATCTATTCCTTTGACAAGTCCAACAAAATTGGTCTCCACTAGCTTCACTTCAGCATTTCTTAATACGGTTGGAACAGATTTACAGAAATCTTTGGCTGCTAGTTCATCAATTTTGACAAATAACTTGTCACCAGAGGGTCGAATGTGAACCACAGATTCATGACCATGTATTTTGTCGATCAGTTCCCTCCGTTTCGTAGGATTGTCATAACCGCTTGGTATGTTAGAGATAACAATAGTAGCCTGACCTGATTCAGCGTCGGAAGGAGTAGACTGCAGGGCCGGAAAGTTCGTATCAAAAATCGTTAGCTTCGAGCTTACGACATTGAGCACTTGCTCAATACGATTTACTTTTGTGGCTAGTCGTGAGTAAGCAACTGCAGGAATACACGGGACATCAGTTGGTGAGCGAATCACATAGAATGGCACAGTTATATCATCGTTATCACAGTTCCGAAATAAATCAAGCATATCCTTGCAGTGATTGATGAGAGCTTTTTGACCGGTCCTCTTAGGGCAACTTTCAGTTGGAGCCACACTGCTCCACAGCTTGGTCTTGGCCTGTGAGATTACAGGCCCTTCAAAAAAATCCGAAGCGTGCTTTATTTTTATTTCGTCTTCGATTCCCGCACGAAAATTTGCTTGCAAGAAGTTCAGAACAGGTGAGTAAACGAGCGGGCCTTCGCCCGGAGAAAATTCGTCAGTCATCGGGAAAACCTGTTTTGCACAGCGCTTGTATTACACGGTGTTCACTAGCCGGCTGCTGAATGAATTAAAATAATCCATTTGACTGAGCAAAACGGATAAGCGAGCTACATTTTATTCGAGCTATATTTCGGTCCTTCTTGGCAAGGGTCCTCTTCAGGCTCAAGCCGCTCAAGCTGGAAAATAAATTTGTTGAAAAACATATGATTCGCAGTCAGCTTGGACTGAAGGAACATATAAGATAATCCAGTAACGAAAATAATATAATTAAATAAATCAGTTCAAAAACAATTTAACCCAATAAGTAATTCTTTTTTACCAACTCACCTGATACAAACCAACTAGAAAAACAAATTTCTAAAAAACAAAGTTGTTTATAATTAATTATCCTTCAAAAATAACTTTTAAAGTTAGTCGACCTTATTATTATTATCATCAAATGAACCTCAAAGAATCATCATCTCATCATTTTTATTTTCTTATTCCCCATTTACAAATACATTGTCATACGTTATTTCCGAGCTATTCTCCTATTGGTTCAACCTTCCGAACTTATACGAAAATAGTCGAACTTCTTGCATGCTTCCGTAAAGTACTTTACGCGGGTTGGTGGAGCAATACGCACTTTACGAACGCCGTCTGGGCAACATGCTGCAATTTCGCAGCATTTTTGACGTCACTAATGCTGCATCAATGACAGAAGAAATTCTAGTCCGAATTGAAAATGCTACGAAAAATGCTGCATTAACGCTACTAATGCTGCATTTCAGCTTTCAAACACGCTCGTAATTTCGAGAACGGCACTGTGCAGGGAACGGGGAGCCGTTCTTTATGTCCTACGGGCTGCGGAACCGGTAGTTCTCACGGAAACCAAACCGTATGAGCTGCGATTCCGGGATCTGACGTCATTGACTAACGGAAGTCAGTATGTGCCGGCTGCCATTCCGGTAGTATGTGGAAATAGCTCACGGAAGCTTCGTCGCATCAGCTTCTCGTCCGGTAGTCTCACGGAATTGTCTACTCAGAAGCTAGGGAGCCGGTAGTTGATACCGGAAACTGTATAACTGGAGCTTGTTCCGGTAGTGGCTAAACCATATGAGCTGCGATTCGGGGATCTGACGTCACTGACTAACGGAAACTTGTATGTGCTGGCTCCCGTTCCGGTAGTAAGTGGAAATAGCTCACGGAAACTTCATCGCACCAGTTTCTCGTCCGGTAGTCTCACGGAATTGTGTACTTAGAAGCTAGGGAGCCGGTAGTTCATACAGGAAAATGTACAATTGGAGCTTGTCTTCCGGCAGTGTCTACGTGGAATATAGAACTCACGGAATAGTTTGGATGAGAACTAGGATGCCGGGATTTTCACTGACTTAAAAGAAAATAACATGGGAACAAATTTAATACCGGAACCCATATATTGAGAGCTAAGGTACCGGCAGCAACAACTATTTGATTGAACATGACCAGCTCACGGACACAGATGGCTATGGGCTAGGGTTCCGGTAGTGCAAAAAAAAAAAAAATTGAACTCACGGACCTATGTCATTGCAGACTAGGATACCGGAATTGAACATTTTTAACTCACGGAACCGAATTCCTGCGGGCTAGGGTTCCGGTAGTGCCAAAATTACAAACTCATGGAAGTTGGATTCCATGAGCTGTACCAGACTCAAAGTCTATATTGACACGTGTCTGTGAGTTTGTAATTTTAACTATTAGCACTACCGGGACCCTAGCCAGCAAGAGTTGGGTTCCGTGAGTAAAAAATATTCAATTTCAATTTTTTTTATTTGTTGGCACTTCCGGAACCCTAGCTCATAGCCATCTGTGTCCGTGAGCTGGTCATTTTCAGTCAAATAGTTTTTGCTACGGAAAATCCCGGCATCCTAGCTCCCATCCAAGCTATTCCATGAGTTCTATATTCCACGTAGACACTACCCGAACACAAGCTCCAATTATACAGTTTCCGGGATCAACTACCGGCTCCCTAGCTTCTGAGTACACAATTCCGTGAGACTACCGGACGAGAAGCTGGTGCGATGAAGTTTCCGTGAGCTATTTCCACTTATTACCGGAACGGGAGCCAGCACATACAAGTTTCCGTTAAGTCAACGACATCATATCCCGGAATTGCAGCTCGTAGGGGTTTGGTTTTCATGATACCGGTTTCGTAGCCCATGGGACATAAGTGGTGCGAACACACTATCAGGGTCGGGAGCTCCCGGACGGAAATTCTTTCCGGATTATCGGCACCATCACCACTTCCACACGAAAAAGTTGAAATTTTAAGTGCAGAAATCCGGCCGAGAAATCCTGATCGTGTGTTCAGTTGAAAGTACGGCTCCCGGTTCAAAAATGCCTTCCATGAGGAGAACAGCGCAGAAAATTTGAATTGGAAAGTGGGCATGGTTTTGTTGACACGCTGGCACACACTGCTAAAGCAGCACAAACTTTTTTTTCTGGTAAACAGATTAAGAAGTATGGACACTGTCATCAACAATTTCGTGATAAGGATTGCCTTGAGGTATTTGGACTATTCCAAGTGAATTACACACTTCTTTCGCAAGTCTTCTGTCATTTTATTTCTGATGGCTTTTCCATTCTGTTATAGAATGGCCAAAGATGACCAAAAATCAATGCACATAACCTATTCTCTCGCTTTTAGTCTATAAGGTATATCAATGTTAACAGTCGGACTTCACTTTAACAACTAACCTATTGTAATTTTGACAGGCTAAAATCTGAAAGACCGAAGTTAGGCAGATCCAAATCCCACGGGAGTAGAACAGGTAGCCGCATTGCTGCCACCATGAATTATGTCTCCGACCTATCGGGGTTACCGACTTCTTCGGGGACTGGCTTACGACTGAAGCTGTGCAGAGACAAAAAAAATAAATAAAACAAAATGAATGCCCGGGACCTCAGCAAGGCCAAAATAAACGACTGAAACGACTTAGCAAAAGGCCCAAAATAAACGACTTGATACGACTTAACAGAAGGCAGGGGGGCTGAGTCACCCCCCCCCCCTTCGGGCCACCCCTGCTCCCACAACACGTTCCCACTGAAGTTAGGACGTAAACTTAAAGCTTGTTCTTCCCATGAAATTCCAACCACATAGCCTATGTCGAAGTGCCTGAACTAGCAAAACCTTGATAGACCGACGGGACGATAGAAAGACAGACATTACGATCGCTCTATGGCACTTGACTTGAACTGCGATACAAAGTTATTTAAAGTCGCTGAGAAATACGATTCTCACGACACATTTTTTTTCTTCAAGTTGGACAAACTTTCTATTACCACCGACGTGGAGATACTGCTGCAAGTCCAGAAGACTACAAGAAACACCGACAAACGTGTGCTGATCACAGAATTCAGAACAACAAAATTTGACAACCGAATTTTGGCTGTTCCAAACTCTAAAAAAATACCATACATGAGGAAGCTCAGCAAAGAGCAGGTAACATCAACGACAAAATGGGAAATGACCCAGAGGTTAGTAGTACTATTGATCTGTTTCTAACACACTACCTTCGCCGTGTATACAGTAAACGCGGATACAGTATTGACAGTAAACGTTCCCCGATCAAACCCCGAAAACAGGTACCAGCGAGTGACACAGAAGCCGATGCAAGGAGCGGGAATTAAGAATTACCTCTAAACATCACACATGATTACCTATACCCACAACTCATAGCATTAGAGCCCCGGAGAAGAAAAGTCTGTAGTCAGCGAAAAACTGCTGTTTAATACGTTACTTGTAGCCTTCGCCGATTAGCTCTAGATCTGCCTAAACCACCCCTCCCCTAAAGTTCATCAGAAATCGTTTGCTGACCTTTGTTCTTGTGAGCCAGAAATCATTTTCTGATCTTTGTTGTTGTGCAATCCAGCGAACAGTTTTCTAATCATATTGGTTGCCCGCCTTTCGGAGAAATTAGCGGGAAAAGTTATAGGCGTGTTGTCGCCATTCCCCGAGGACTCTGAGGAAAGTTCGCCGTTGGACTCTTTGAGGAAATTTGAATGAAGCTCGGAAAGCATAGAGAACCTAAGCCTTAGATTACATATTTTAGGGTCTGTACCGGATCCATGAACGGTAGAGGATGGTCATCGGAATTCCCGCGCTCGGAATCGGAAAACGCTCAGACTTAATTTGTCGTTTCACATACCACCTACTCGTAACAAGTGTCATATGAGCTTGTAGCCCTTGTTTTCGTTTTGCAGCTAAGATTTGCACTTTCAGGGGGTTAGAACTGAATTTGTAAGCAAAATAATTGGGACACATATGATCATATGCCCTCGGGGTGCGAAAATATATCCTTCCGTCAAAAGTTTTTTTTTTTCACTTTCCGTAAGGACCTCCACTTTAATGGAGCTACAAACTCATTTATAAGCATATACTTGAGGTACAAATGATCATGGCCGCTTGAGAATTATGAAAGTGTATCCTTGATCAGAAACATGACCTCTTGTCAGTTATCAAGTTTCCTTTGGATCCGACCATTCCGAGCTATTTCGAAATGTCAAATTTCATTTGCGTCCGACGCCCCGTTCGAAAGTGGAGATCCTGTATTTTCCCTCCAATCTCTCCCCCCCCCCTATGGTCGGAAAGGGGAAATGACTATTCTCAAGTCATATATTTTTACACATGTATGCCTTATAATTTATGGTAATAACTATCGTCTTTTTCACGTTCTGAAAAGGGGGTACGCAATCTTTTCGAACCTTGATTAGGGGTACGCGTTACGGAAAAGGTTGGGAACCACTGCTCTAACCAGTGATAACCGGTTTCCGGGACCCACCCTCCAACTCCCCCACAGTGTACGAAACCGATACGGTTATGTCAACGATATATCTAAGATCTGGGTCTGTTCTTCCCAACAAGTTTCATCCTGATCCCACCCACTCTTGAGCGTGACAGGATAATTCCTGTACTCCCCATAACTCCCCCCGCAGTTGTCGCATCCGGTCCGGACGTAAAACGGTATCTGTGAGGCATGTGTTCTTTACAGATATCAAGTTTCATTTAGATCCGATCAACCACTCCAAAGTTACGCATGCATCAATATGGGATTCCCTATCCCTCCGCGACAATTGAATTTGGAAAGTGACTATTTCCAAGTCTGTTTGGTCGGGTCTCTGCTAAGCCTTCCAAGTTTCATCGTCCCAGCAGATCTGGAAGTACCATAACACCATACCGACCGACGGAAAATTTATCGGTATATGGCAATTCACTTGGCAGGTAGACAAGTGCCATAAAAAATGAGCTGAAATCTGTACTTTTCAGAGAAATTTCGGAGCTTGGACCATCGCAGGAACAATCCGGAAGCCTATCTGAGCGGTAAGCATTTTTTTTTTTCATATGAAATCAGATCTCGTGATTATAAGGGAGTCTCGCGGCGGATGACCGACGGACTGCAAAGTTTGTATGATCCTGAGCAGACTTGCAACTTTTGAAGGATTCACTGACTGAGAGGAACTAGAACTACTACTTAGATGTATGCCCATGAGGTATGCCGAATGTATGCCCATGAGGACCATGGAAATTTATCCTTTGGTCAGTAATACTTGTTTAACAGTTTACAGTTAGGATGCGCACTTTAAGGGAGCAAGGAATTTATTTGTAAGCTAAACCGTTGAGATTCGGCATTCCCCGTCCCTCCACCCCCTTTAACACCCCCGATGATGTTCGGATCCCGGAAATGACTTATTGCCAAATTAGTTTTGTCGTGTCCATAATATGCCTGCCAAGTTTCATCGTCAGCATATCTGGAAGTACAGTTGTTCGCGATCATCGGTCTGACCGACCTACCGACGGAAAAGTGATCAATATATGGCACTTGCCCGGAAGGAAAGTGCCACCACAAGCTTCGCAAACCACAAATCCCCGATGGAATTGAACATGGATATCTTTTTCTTCTTTTTATGATCCCGACAGCGTAAAAATAAAATTATAGTGCAATTTTCAAGGTCAAACTCTGAACTGGCAGATATTCGGCAGCCACTTGATATAGACGTGGGGACGGAGATCTGACCACTAGATACAGATCTGAGGACGGAGACTCGACCACTGGATACAGATCTGGGAAGGGAGACTCGACCACTGGATACAGACTCGACCACTGGATACAGGTCGGAGATCCTGGGATCGAGACCGTTGGCATCGACGAGACTTACCAATTGTAACGTTCGTCAGTTCCTTTTGATGTTTCTACAAAGTTTCCTCAGTAACCGTACACAAAGCGTTATTTTAAGAGAAAATGGTGAGGTTTCCGACCCCCTCGCAATCACATGCTGCGTTCCCCAAGGTACACGCCTCGGTCGCATTCTTTTCTTAGTTCATATTAACAGACTTGCATCGAATTTTAAGAATAGATTTAAATTTGCTGACGACCTCACAATTGCTTTGCTCCAGTTAATATCAAATTACTACTCAGCTTCTGATACAATAGAACATTTGAAGACCGAGTGTGAACAGTTAAAGCTAAAAATAAATCTTGATAAGTCATCAGCTATGCGAATCTCTTTTTTGAAAAGAGAGATTCCAAGTTCCAGTCTAACTTTTGCCCCAGTCAGCCAAGCGAAAATACTGGGAGTTAGGATTGATGATAAACTTAATTTCAAGCATAAAACACACCAGATACTAAAAAATCCCATGCACCAATCAGAACTTTATGTCAACTCAAACAGTTTGGTTTTGACCGTGAAAGTCTAGTGTAACTGTTATAAGACATATGTAATCCCTCACACTGAATATGCTTGTGCCGCCTGGCACCCCGTACTTACGTCCGAACTGCATGATTTAATTGAAATAATCCAAAAGCGGATGGTTAAAATCATACTTTCTCACGAATACACTAATTACGACCAGGCGCTTAAAACTCTCCGGCTTGAACCATTAAAGAAAATACGCCTAAATTTAACAACTTATTTTGGTAAGAAAATTTTGCAATCAAACAGATTCTGCCACCTCCTTCCTATTGTGGCAATTTTTCCATTAAACCTAAACCTTAAAAAAATAATCTTAATCTTAAAAATAAACCTTAAATCAACTATGTGATTTTTTTGTGAGTTGATTTTCATCCCATTGGTGGAGCACGAGCTTTCAATCCGGTCAATAACTGTTTGGGACTTGGTCGCGAGTTCCGTATACGAATCAGCCACAACAAAAGCGTTGCTGTTATAAGCGTAAGGGACCATTCGAGCTTCAGAGTACTAAAAAGGTCATTTATGTAGAGGATGAAGAAAAGCGGACCAAGTACTGAGCCTTGGGGTACACCTGATGCAACACGGGCTAACGATGATTTAGTTCCATGTACTTCAACATATTGGTTTCGGTCACTGAAGTAAGATTTGAACCACGCGTGTGGTACTACAAAGATACCAAATCGATGCAGTTTCTGAAGAAGTATATATTGACAAACCAAGTCGAAAGCTTTGCAGAAGTCCAGAAATATCCCCAAAACCTTCTTGCCGCATTGAAGGTTCTCCAGCACAAATTCGACCGAGTTTAATATAGCATGGATAGTGGAGTGCTTAGAACGGAAACCAAATTGCTGGGTTGAAAGCAACGGACTTCCATCACTTCTTGTATGGGCTTCGAGGAAAGAATAAACACGATTATAAACAGCTCTTTCAAGAAGCTTGGAAATTGTCGGCATAATGGATATTGGACGGTAATTGGTTATCAGAGTTGGGTCTCCTTTTTTAAGTAAAGGTATAACTTTCACTGTCTTAAATGACTTACAAAATACACCTTGGCCCAGTGACATATTAAATATATGAGTTAGTGGTGATAGCAGGTGGTCGGAAAAACTTTTCAGGAGTGTTAGAAATACCATAATTATCTATACAAATTGTATTATATTATTTACAGACGGTGAATTAAGATGTGTATTTCTTTTTCTGTACACGGTACCAGAAAAAGATTTGATTTGCAATCGTTTTGGGGCGAGATTTTGGGCGGAGTGGTAGTGTATTAAATACAGAATTAAATGCATCTGGACGACTTTCAGACTGTATAATTGATCCATCACCATTTTTTAGATTAGTTGGTATGGTCGAAGTGGATTTCTTACGACTGATTACATATTCTGTATTCACTGACCAAACTTTACGGACGTTATTTTTACATTCATCAATCCTTCGAGCCACATACTGTTTTTTTTTTGCGTAACGGATTGTCGATGTCAGGACGTTTTTATATGCCCTATACTCGTGTTGGTCTTGCTGTGATCGAGAACGGCAAGCAATCAGGTATAATTTGTTTTTACGGATGGTAGCCTTTATCAATCCATGAGACATCCAAGGTTTTTTTCGGTATGATTTTTCTTTTCATTTTTGTAAGTGGGAAATTGGATTCAGCCAGATTTGTTAGTCTTCTAAGGAATAAGTCAGTAGCCTCGTTAGTGTGATTTGACGAAATGACAGATGACCAATCATTTGTTTTCAGGCATGAAACGAAGCGGCATATATTTTGGTTCGAATATACCCTTGTGTACCGATCACTCGAAGGACCTTTAGACGTCGGGTTTGCTTTCCAAGGTACACTGCAAAATGTCGGAAAATGGACAGTACCGAGTAGGAAAGTCAACAGTTAGTAGTAATCCAGAACTGAAGAGTGAATCAAGGAATTCTGCGCAATGTGGGTTAGTATCAGTATGCAGGAGATTAGTGTTGAAATCTGCCATAAGGCATATACTCTTACTTCTGCCAAAATTTTGAATTGTTAGTAGAAGTTTTTCAATATTTTGAATAAAACTACTTAGGGGGAATGCGGGTGGTTTATATACCAGACGTATGAAACAAATGGTGAGGAGTCACAGCCCATCTCAACTACAATCAAGTAAACTTTTCTTTGGTTTTCTACGGAACTACCAAGTATAGCTTCCGATAAAGCCTTCTTGCGAATGAATAGTTGCGTTTTTTCTCTCTTTTCTGTTCGCTGTTTTGTCTCTGTTTTATATTTTTCCAGTTTTTGTCAAAACAGGGAACACGCTGTTTCTCATTTTCCCGTTTTTTTTACCCTGCCCCGTGTTCCGTGTTCTCTGTTCCGCTGTCTGGTTTACAAAAAACGGAACTTGCTCGCCTAGCATGTTTCGTCACTGTTCAGATAGAATATTGCAGAGGATAAAGAGAGAAAATGGACGATAACAGAATAAGCATAGACCCTAAGGAATGGCATTTCGGAGTTACTATACAGATGGTAGAAATTTCTCTTTTTTTTCTTAGACAGCCACACATGCATACAGGACCTCATTTTTACGATACCTCGAATGTTACTGCAAAAATGTTAAACCAAATGTAGCCTACATGATTTCCTGACAGCCAAGAGGCAAAATATGGCTTTTTTCAACAGTCGTAAGTCCAAAAATATTCAAGTTCTGTGCCTTTTCTTTGTTTTGAAGCTGCTTCGAAAAGGGATTTTCCTGACTTTGGTAATTCCACCTTTATCACGATTTTGTGACTCACGCATCAGAATTCAAGCTAAGGCTTGGATGAGGTGATATTGTTTGGAAAGAAATATTTGTTTAGCTAGAAATATTCAAGCAGTATTTATTTATCCAATGTGTAAGCCATTCAATTAGCTTGAGTTTACTGCGTTTGTCATATTTGTTGTTTCCTTTTAATCCATATACATTATTCTGAAGGAAAGACCTCTGGAAATTTGAAATCTTTTCTGAGGTTGGATACCCCCCCTGTACCCTATAGGTGATCTTAGTTTATTTCACACCAACAAACACAGGTAGCGTTCTAGCGACGTAATATTAGTTACGATCATTACCATTCTTGTTATTATTGCCGTTCAAGAGCCCGCCGTAATAAGTAAATTGGCTCCTCCCACTTTTTATTTTCGTTCCACGACTGTTATGATCGTTACTAATTACTTATGATGGTAGAGCATCATAAGTGATGATAACTATCAGTTCCGCAGGAAATCCCGTAAGAGTGATGACGTATGTCCGAGTTTTTATTATTTTCGTTCCAGAGAGTGTGGTAACCACGACAATACGGCGCTCGCCCCTCCTCTTATCATCGTAACTTGTAATAACTTCACTGGAATACTACCATAGACTAGTGGCAGTCAACCAAAAATCCTTGATTTCTACTTACCCTATCCCAAATGTTGGATGTAGCTACCGTTTGAAATAATGTATGCCTAAGGCTGGATACCCCATGCGAAATGCTGGAATCATGTTGTAAGTTTGTTTTGCCAGCAAACATAGGCTAGTGGCAGTCAACCACAAACCCCTGATTTTGTGTTACTCTTTGCCAAATTCTTGATTATCTACCGATTGACATAGACTATGTTTATTGCTGGATACCCTGTGCCAATAAGTCAACGTTGGGCTATATCTGGCGTTTGGCATAGCCTATGCCTAACAATGGATATCCTATGTTAAATGATAGACAGCTGTTGGTACCCTAACGCTTACCTACCCTACTATAGATAAGTTCTGGTTAGTTGACTTCTGAGCTTCCCTGAAATCATCCATATTTTATAGGTTCCTGTATCCAGCATTTGGCATAGAATATCCAGCGTTTGGCACAGAGCATGTTAAATGCTAGATATACCTGGCCTTTGGTGTAAGACTTTCCCAAAATCAGGGGTTTGTGCTAGACCATACCAAATGTGGATACCTGTTTGTACCATAAACCTGATCTACCAAAGTATAAGAGAATTTTGATCGGTTGATTTGTAAGCTCCACTTAAACATCCATTTTTGTATCTGATTAGCGTAAGGTATGCCAAACAGCAGATATATCCTGCGTTTGGAATAGGGTATCCAAAAATCCGATATTTGCGGTCGACAGACTAGTCGACGCTACTCTCCTACGTACTTTTCTGTCTATTAACTTTACACTTTTGGGCATATACGAGAGGGACCAAGCTTGAAATGTTGAATTTACAGAACTTATCACTAGCTGCAAAAAATAAAAAGACATTTCTTTGCAGTCTTGTCCAGGTCCTACAGGCTACAGCATAATAGTTACTTATAATTCAATAATGCAGTTTTTGGGATGGAAAATGGAATTAAGATCCAAAAACACATTCAGGTATTATCGGGGGCAATTGATTAGCTAATATTAGCGATGAAAAAGAGCGACCTAAATACTCCTTGGGCCAAAGCTGACTTTGAATATGTCTTCAAATAATGTAGACAACGGATACGTCAGCTACGATGCTTCATCAGCGTTATTTCGGCCCTTCTTGGCAAGGGTCTTCGTCAGGCTGTCAATCTTCAGAGTCAACGCCAGGGAAGGAAACAAACCTGTATTAAATAACTGAAGCTTGTACTGACTATAAATATCTTATTCGGGCAAATTAGTTTAAAATACCACTATAAAAAAATGTATCACTGATGAAGCATCGTAGCTGACATATCCGTTGTATTCATTATTTGAAGATACTAATACTAGAAGTACACGACTGACCAAATATGTGGAATGTATAAATTTTGTTACAAAATTACTGTGAAAATATGCAATAAGCGTAACAAACTTGCAGATCCTGTGGTTATCTACATTTTAACGGCCAAGTAGTAGCCCACACCTAGTTCAATGGATGTGAGGCTTTAATGAACCATAGACAAGACATGACTATTTACACCAAATTTTCTAAGTAATATTAGCTGGTCTTAGGTTTCTTTTTTTCTTTCTTTTCCCCTACTAGCGGAGGCGGGGTCAAATCCTGCCCATCCCAGTCTTGGACCTAAGAGGGTGAGATTATAAGAGATTTTTTTTCTAGGTGATGCTGATGAAATAATCTACTGTTATAGCGTAGAAGTAGCAAGAGAGTATGGCCTATAGTTCCCATCGGATGCACAAGCTCCATCATCAGATGCGGGGCCAAGACCATCACAAACACTACATTCCAAACCAGCTGCAGATCAAAGTCCAAGACATCCATTAAAGGTATAGATACCGTCCTGAATGGGTATAAACCGTCTCAAGATACTATCTCGAAGATAGGTGCGAAATCGCAAGCTATCGTAGAAAATGACGATAAAGCGTGTAAATACATGCTAGCTCTTCTCCAAGAAAGAGCCACGAACAAGGCTTATAAATCGGGAAACTCGAGAGGAATGTGGAGCAAACTTGGAGAGGAAATGACGAAAGCTGGGTTTGATCTAGGCCCAAAGCCAAGAGAAAAAGTCTCAAACAAGTATGGTGCTCTACTTAAAACATTCCGGGCCTATAAAACGCATGTCAACAGTAGAGGAAACGGAAGCAAAGACAAGCCTCCCTACTTCGATGACATCGGTGATATTGAGGGTGACTCCTATTAATGACCACTCTATTAATCACCCGATTGTGCTGGACTCACTCGACACCCCGTCGGGTTCTGGTACACCAGACCTATCCGAAACCAAAAAAGAGGGTTCAGTGAATGCCAAAAGTGATTTTGACACGTCACTCTGTGATGATGATGTCTCCTCTGACCCAGATCTGGTTAATAAGGAAATTGCCAAAACCAAAAAGAAACTGCTACCTGGCAAGAAAAAAAACAGGTTCAGTTTTCGAAAAGTAACATCAGACCTTGTAAAGAAAACTGAGGCAAAGCAGGACGAAAGGGATGCTAAGAGGGATGAGCATAATGGTTTTATGAAGAAGTACCTTGCCAACTAAGAGATAAGGGCAGAGAATCACGATAAAATGAGGGAAGAGGAGGTCAAATATCGGCGTGAGAGGGATCGCAAAGCAAATGAACAAACTGACAGGTTCTTGTCAATTTCGGGTGAGCTTCTGAAGAAGAACAGTTCAGAGAGCGAAACTGAATCTGAGGATGAGAAAGACAGAAATTCAGCAAGGAAACGTAAACGAGTTTAGTGATTCTCTGTTAGAAAGGTGCTTAGTTTTTGTGTGTAATTCTTTTTTGGCTTCCATCATATTTTTTTTTTAAACACGTATTATCTGACTAGAGATATTTCTTTTTCCACAAACATTTTGGAAGATAACTGATTTTTAATTAAAGTAGCCGAAAAAATCAAAGAAACACTGCAAAAATAAGTATCAATGTAGGCTTGTAGATAGAACACAAATATATTGGTATGTAGGGCCTAAACACTTTTAGGCTCTTGGGAGCCCAGATGCAATCGCGTTTGCTTCTGCACAGGTCTGAGTCACAGCATAACCCACATTTGAATACCATGAGAGGTCTGCATCATCCCAGTTGTCGTCGTACCAGTTCTCGAACTCATCTTCGTTGCAGAAACTGTTAATACTGTATGGAACAAAGACTAAATCTGTGTCGACACACAGTAGTTTCCTCCACCTACCCTTTAGGAGACCAAAAGCATGTTCAATGCATGTCCTTCCAGAAGAGTGCTTAACATTGTAGTTTTTCTGGGTTCGATTTAGTGTACCCACTGCTTTGTATGGTGTGAGAACTTCACTGATCAATGGGTAAGCTGAATCGGCTAGAAGGTGTTTCAACCTGAATGAGTTGATTTGGGCCCGAAAAAACTGCTCTGCCAATAGCACTATTCCTGAACACTCTAGCATCATGGCATGAACCAGGGTAGCCGGTGAAGATGTTTGTGAACATCTTCTTGAGTTGCAGGTACCTTGTAGGATCATGCTTCTGTATCCTTTTCTATTAGTATACGCCTTCTGCTGCGAGAGATCACTACGTAGAATTCTAATGTGGCAACCATCAGTGGCCCCAATTACACCACGTATGGAACACTGATCAAAGAAATCTTGCTCTGTTTGTTGTAAATCGTCATGATGCTTTAGCCATACAACAAATTTCGAGGTCAATGATGACAAAATCTTGCAAACTATGTGCACATATTTGTGGACAGATGACTTCGAAACTCCAAATATGACACCGATCCCTCTCATCGAAACACTATTTCCAAGATACCAAAGTGTTACAATTAAAGCTTTTTCTAAGCTTACTGGATCTTTCTTTGAAACCTTCTGAGCTTTTACAGATTCATCTTGAAAGATTTGTAGCACCACTTTTATTCCAACAAAATCTTTTCAAAGGTTTCAAATGACTTTCTAGTGAGCCGAAAATGCTCTCTAAATCTTCGATTGGTCATTTGGAGTACTGTAGTTTCTGTAAAGCCTGTCACCTGTATGTGGTCCTAAAAATAATACGCTATTTAGTTTTGCTACATATAGTTACTTTTCCAAGCCCCCAATCCCCTGATGAATAATAATCTGGTGTACGAGGATATAACTCATGGTGGAGTCTGGAGTTGCAATAGCTTGTACAGGAATCAACTGCGACAGCAGATCACATAAATTATAACGGTTCAACACAAAGTGAGCTACATGTCAATTGGCATAAGACAAAGCAAGTGCCAGTAGCATAGTAGAGTATTGGGCTGTTAACAAGCCTAATGGTAATCGTATAAAAAAGAGCAGTTAAAAATTGTAAGGAAAAAAATAGCATTGGCAACCTAGCAAGTTTCAGACTTGAAGATTCGGTGCGTGAAAGGAATCCTATTTACCTCTCTTCCCGCTGTATTGGTGACCAGGGCATCAGCAAGAACTGTATCCCTGTCTTCATCATCATCAACTAAATATCCAACAATTACAGTTCGAGAAACGCTACAGCTATGCCCCAGACCCTCTTCAGACTCATCTTCGTCATTTGCATGCTTTGTTAACAAGTCTTTTGCTATCTTCAGTGCAGAAACAAAACAGTCTGTACTGCTCCTCTCATTTTTCTGTCAGTTAAGAAGTGTTTACGCCGCCTCCTTCTTCGCTGACCTGAGCTTCGTTTTTGTTGCACTAGCGCTGCCGCATCCCTGCTGCAGCACTTCTTTGCTTTTGCACAATATGCGTTTTTGGATTCACTTTCTTCTTCGTTGAAGCGGCAGCGCTGCAGCATCTTGCAGGGAAGCACGGACTTGGTCGGTGAGCAAGTCCGCGATTCTCGAGAAGCACTGCCATCTTCCTCGGAAGCACTGCAGTGCAAAAACGGATGTAGAAAGAATCAGTCCGGAAGTGGCCGAGAAGCGGACCTGCAGCGTGCAACAAAAACGAGGCTCTGATCTTCCCATGTTTATTAAAACAGCGACAAAACACGGAACACGAAACAGCGAAAGCAAAAATACCCTTTTTTATCCGAAACAGAAAACTGTGAACACAAAACACGGAACAGGAACCAGAGAAAAAAAACGCAACTAATACCGCTTGTGGATATAGAGAGTGTAACCCATGTCTAAAATGTATGGACGCAAGTTCATTACTTCGTTTCCGTATTACCTTCACCCCGCGGTCGTGAGCTATTTCAATTTACAATGAATTCTGAGCGCGGGTGAAAGATGAGCATTTCGCATGGAATGCGCTCGGCAAGGATTGAATGGCAGTTAAGTTTGAGCTACCATCGAGGCAGCATGAGCGCTGCAGGAGTAGGGAGAGGACGCGAATTATTGGGCTGAGTATCGTTAATATGTTCTAGTGTAATTAGGTTACCACATCACATTCTTTTGTTGTACCTCTCTGCCGTAACGTCATGTAAATAAACCTATAGTTAGTTTTCCAAGATTTATGTAGTTATGTTCCTTCCCACGTCGGTCACGTTAGTATTTGGTTAAGCCAACAACCGCTCGGTTGGTTTATCATTCGCTACCAGTTCTTATTATTATTATTCTTTTACTAAATTGTAAGAAGGTAACAATGGTGTGCAGCGTTGGTTCTGTAGTTTTGATTCTACAGACTTTACTGTATCTTTGAGGTACAGTAACGGAGTGAACGAATCTTAAAGTAAAAATCATGCAACTTGGAAAATAAGAAACAAAATTTGAAAAAACGCAGGAAAAGGTAGAGTCGAAACCGCTTACGCCGGACGCTGTTTTGAAGTTGTTAGATTCCCTTCCTTCGTATAGTGGTAAATCGGATGTCGCTGAGTTCATAAAAAAAGTTGCGATTATCTCGAAAATCGTAACATGGGACCAGCTGAAACGTTTTCTGGGTCTCAAGTTCGAGGAAGTCGCATTTTCTTTTTGGTCGGCGTCGGATCCTGACGATTTTGACTCGTTCAAAAGTTCTTTTGAGTCCCGTTTTGCCGGGACCAGTTCGGCTCGTAAGCTAAAGTACGGTAAGCTTTCTCTCATGCCGAATCAGTCACTGTTGGATTTCTGCGCATTAGTGAAGGAGTCGTGCGTAGAGAAATTTGGCGATGAAGCGACTGATTTGGTTATGTTGAATGAGTTGGTGAACGGGTTGACGTCACAATTTGCCAAATTGTTGCTACAGAAGGAGCCGGCTACGTTTGACCAAGCCGTGGAAATTTTGTCACGGGCGGAGGAGATGGATTTGGCTTTGAAGTTGCGTTCTGATTGTTCGGTAAATTTTGTGGCGGAAGCGCGTAATCAGAATCGTAACCGAGGCCGAGGTCGTGTGGTTTTCAGCCTATTGGATCACGTCGGGGAATGTCGTCTGTTCCGACGGCTAGCGGTAGTTCAGGTTCGAAGGTGAATACGTCGATTAGGCCTAGTGTAAATAAATATTCGGATGACGGTAAGCCTATTTGTAATCGTTGTATGAAGGTCGGTCACATTAAGAGAAATTGTCGCGTCGGCAAGATTTGCCCATGGTGAAATGTTTTTCGGCGAGGGGTCGACAACTCATGTCTCTTTTTGATTCGGGAGCTTCGCGGTCATTAATTAGAGAGTGTGACTTCAAGAAATTGGACTCCAGTTGTGTGGTTGAGCATGAAGCCAGGAACGGATCGTTTCGGGCTATTACTGGAAATCCTTTGGAGTTTACGGCACGTGCATGTATTGAGTTGGATATTCGACACAAGAAAGTAATAATGGAAGTATTTGTGTGTCCGTCACTTCCATACCCGTTGGTAGTTGGTTACCGGGAAATGAAGTTAAATCGATTGATTTTTGATGCCGAAAATTGCGAAGTTTTGTTTAAAGATGATTTTAGTAAGGATGCAAGGGACTGTTGTGGTGTCGTTCTTGAAATGCCGCAGATAGAAACTAAAGCAACAGGTGCAGAAGCTCTTAACGCCGTTGGTGTAAAAACGGCAGTAGCGGAATGGATGGTGCGTGTAGCCGAGCCGAGCTTTATTTCCCCGAGGTGTGTACAGCGAATTAAGGTGGTGGTTGAAACGAATAATTCTGATGCTAGTGTAGTAGATAAGTGTGTAGCTCCTAAGTTAGGTTACGTTGTGTCCGAGTTTAAAGGGAATGGTTTGGAAATTGAGGATCAGTTAACAGAAATAACGGACAGTGGTTGGTATGTGTTGGTTACAAACGATACAGAAAAGTCGTTTAAGTTAAGGAAAAAGACTGTCCTAGGAAAAATTTTTGAGATTTCAGAGAATGATTTAGTTACGGATCCAAATTTGATAATCAACCATGTTAGCGGTTTTGTAAATAGTTTTTCGTCTAGTGATGTTGCGTGTCCACCCGCGGAAGGTCAGGCCGATTTTGAGTCGCATCCTAACCCTAGAAATTTAACCCGGGATGAACTGTTTAAGTTGTTTAAAACAGATCACATAGAGTCGGATTTGGTTCGTGCAAGGTCATGAGACACATCTTGGTGCGTGTGACCTAATAGAGCATGAGATTAATACAGGTGACAGTGCTCCAGTCCGTAGCCGCCCATATAGCGTTGCACATTCGTTACAGCCGATTTTAAAAGACAAGATTGATACATTGCTCCGAGCCCAAATTATCGAAGAGTCTGAAGGACCATACAGTTCGCCAGTAATTTTACTAAAAAAGAAGAATGGTGAGTGGCGTATGGCAGTGGATTACCGGGCTCTTAATAAAAATACGGTCAAGGACTGCTATGGATTACCGAAAATACAGGATCTTTTGGATAGAATGTCGCAGTCTAAGTACTATTCGTCAATGGACTTTTTTGCGGGTTATTATCAATGTTTGCTTCGAAAGGCGGATCGCGAAAAGACGGGATTCATAACCCCGTATGGCCTGTTTCAGTTTATTCGCGCTCCGTTCGGGTTAACTATCATGCCGTCTACGTTCCAGAGACTCATGGAAAGAGTATTTCGGTCCCTTTTGCACAAATTTTTTGAAGTATTTTTGGATGATGTAAATTTACATACGAAGGACCTTGAATCACAGTTTATTTTGTTAGAAGAGGTGTTTTCAAAAATCAGGGCAGCGGATTTGCGTTTAAGGCCGTCGAAGTGTCGCTTTTTGGCTAGATCAGTTACGATCGTAGGACACATGCTAGAGAATGGTACCGTTAGGCCTACTCCGGATAAAATACGTGCGGTTCAAGATCTGAAGTACCCAAGCAACGTCAAGGAGCTGAGAACAACGTTAGGCCTATTCTCATGGTTTCGCAAGTACATTCCGGGATTTTCACAAATCGCCCGTCCGCTGGTAGAACTAACAAAAAAAATGTTAAGTTTGAATTTGGTGATGAACAAAAGTCAGCGTTTGAAATTTTGAGGACTAAGCTAGTAAATCCACCGATTCTAGGCCTGCCTAGGATAAATGAAGGCGGTTATTTGCTAGCCACTGACGCATCGGGTACGGCGATTGCTGCGAAATTGTCACAATTCCAAGATGGCAAGGAAGTGATATTACAGTACGGGTCGAAAAGTTTAACAAAGGCAGAAAAAAATTATTCGGTTACGGAATTGGAAGCATTAGCCGTTGTGTACTTCGTAAAAATGTATCGACAGTATTTGTACGGTTCTAAGTTTAGAGTAGAGACGGATAACCATAGTTTAAGGTGGTTAATGACAGTCAAAGACCCGACAGGAAGATTGGCTCGTTGGGCTTTAAGCCTGCAAGAATATGATTTTGAAATCGTTTACAGACCAGGCGCACAACATAATGTTCCTGATGCGCTTTCGCGTTTACCAACTGGTGTGAACGCAGTTGGGGATAGTCAAACGTCTGTCGTGTTACCTACATCGGTCTGTCTGGCACAGCTTAAGAAAGCCCAAAAGAGTGATCGGTTCTGTTCTGCGGTCATAAATTATTTGCAGCGTAAGCAACCTATGCCGTTAGAAATAGAAAAGTTGGTCATTAGAGAAATTTCTAACTTTTTGGTGGAGGAGGTTGTTCTGTTGCGTGTTTCGGTTCCAGCGAATAAATGCAGAAAGTCGGAAGTGTGTTGGGTTCCCGTGATTCCTTCAGAGATGGTCCCGGAAATGTTGAGAGAGTTTCACGATTCTCCGTATGCGGGTCACGGAGGGCACTGGAAAACATACTCCAGGTTACGTGAGCATGTGTGGTTCCCAAACATGCATGGTGTGTGTAAACTTTACTGCAGTTCGTGTACAGCGTGTTTACAACGGAAGCCAATGAGTTACACACCAGATGCTCCCTTACAAGAAATGCCGATGCCGTCTTGCGTATTGGAAATGGTTTTCGTAGATTTGGTTGGTCCTTAGCCGAACACGGAAAACGGTAATGTGTATGTGTTAACGATCACTGATTATTTCTCGAGACATCTGCACATGGTTCCCATAGTGGATGCGAAGGCTGAAACGTTTCTATGTAGAGGGTTATTGTCACATATATGGTTTTCCTCAAACTCTGTGTTCGGACAACGGAACGCACTTTCGAAACGCCGAAGTTGCTGCGTTTTGCGAGAAGATGAATATAGAGCACAGGTTTTCATCCCCAGAACATCCGCAAACCTTGGGCGTTCTGGAGCGCCGACATCGCGATCTAAAGAATATGCTGTCCCAGTACGTCGACCAAGCGAGGAGGAATGATTGGGATCGTTGGTTGTCTTATATTTCTTTCACGATGAACACAGGGTACCACGAGTCGCTGAAAGACAACAGTTTTTATGTGATGTTTTTGCGAGATGCGGTGTTGCCGGTCGATAACATTGTTAAGCACCGCATTATGTATGATTCGGATCAGTCGTACAAGTCGGAAATGTTAATGCGTATGAAACACGTGTATGGTTCAGTCGAGGAGAATCTGAGTAGCGCGCGAGCTTCCCAGAAAGAGCAGCATGATGCCCATGCGCGGTATCGCGTGTTTGAGCCGGGGGAAGTCGTTTTTTTACGTGCTCCGCAAGCGGGAAAAGGCCGTTCATTGTCGAAAATCAAGTTTGAAGGTCCCTTTAGAGTCCTTGAGCGTTTGAACGAGGTTAATTACCGCATTAAGAAAATTGAGGAACGTTCAAAAGCCAAGGTAGTACATCATAACCGTTTGAAGCCAGGGGTGCTGCGTTCGCCCTGGAAATATGACGCGCCGCAGGAGCAGCAGATTCTTGACGAGGGGGAGGAGGGCACGGACGTTGACAGTAGGACGAATGAGGAGCATGTTGGGGATACAACTAACCGTAGTGTAGCTACTAACCCTAACACCACTGACTCATTTGACAACTTACTAACCCTTCACAAGAACCGAGACCTGGGAGTCAAATCCCACTAAACGTGACTCCGACAACTGACCGTAGACAAGTACCGACTATGACAAGCACCCCGTACCACGATTTCGAAAAGTCAGACAGCGCAGATTCACGCGACCTGAGTTCTGGTCTTCAGCCTCGATCTTTATTTGTTAGTGTGGATGAGGAGCAGAACTCAGATGGAGAAGAGCTGGCGGTTGAATTACAAGTCTCGGAAAATGAGACAAGCTCTTCGCCAGAAAAACTTGGGGGTATGAGTAGCCGTGCTGATAGCGAAGTTGCGAGTCCGCCAAATTTACGCCCATCGCGTAGTGTAAAAGTCCCAGACCGATTGGGATATGAAAGGTTGGGGGGCGCTAATGTTGTTTCGGCAGCCCCGATTGATAAGAATTTAGTACTGTCGCTGTTACAGCAAATTATGAAAGACTAGATTTATCTCTATGTATATAATGTAAATATGTGCCAAATATTAAGCGTTTCCGTTTGCAGATCCTTCTACATGCGAGCATCGATGCTACCTAATTCCAAGTACTGCAACCACGCCATCTACATGAGCCACTGGGACGAGAGTACGACAGTTTAAGCGGAGATGGACGTCGGACCACCATATCAGGCTACTCAGCGAAATTTTCTCACTCACCCGCCACGCACGTCATAACGTTTTACGTCGCTGCTGAAGGTGCAAGATTAGCACCGGTTCCAGAATCCTGTTCGTGATGCACTAGTCATTGGTGCCGAGATGTCAATAACGTCGCCCATAACGTTCTACGTTGCTGCTGAAGGTGCAAGATTAGCACCGGTTCCAGAATCCTGTTCGTGATGCACTAGTCATTAGTGCCGAGATGTCATTAACGTTGCCTATAACGTTCTACGTTGCTGCTGAAGGTGCAAGCTTAGCACCTGTTCGAGTATCCTGTTCGTGAGGCACTAACCACGTTGCCAAGTTGTCATCAGCTACTAAACGTCACGTTCCTATGACGGAATGGCGCAAAGCGCCTGCTGTATGCTGAAGCTGCTGCTGAATTCGTTGCCAGCCAACTGTAACCATTTCTGGCCGAGGGGGCGAAGTAATGCTGGTGCGCATCCAAAATGCCTAGCAAGCTGCACGTCGTCTCGACGTTGCAAGCCACCCATCACCCATCTAACGTTCCCGTGAGCGGAGATTTCAAGAGTGCTGAAATACACTTAGCGCGTTTCCCATTGCGCACACTGCTAGCCCTTGCAGTTTTCCAAATTTCGAGCTGAGTGAGCCTATGTCCGAACCCGTCCGAAGATGTCAGCTGTGAAATTATCCAGCCAAACGTACCTGAAGCTGGTATCCAGCCAAACACATCTGAAGCTGTTGCTGTTACCAATGAAGCTGAGGTCGTAATCCTGTTGTCGTCGTTGATGTTGTCTCTGTCGTACTGTGTTAAGTGAAGTGGCTTTCCTGATGAACAATCGGCAAGTTGGACTTGGCGGTGTGGTCAGTGCTTGCGGTGTAGGGTAGTGTCGGTGTTCTCAAAGCAGTTAGATTTTTTTTTTTCTAGCATTTTAACAGGCTTATGATCGACTGTGATCGGTTGAACTTGGCGCACGAGTGAAAAAGCCTGGGGTTTACTGGACAGATTCAGGTGGAACCCAAATATGAATTATACCTTGAGCAAACAGTGATTCCAGCGCGCAGTAGCGCTGACATCTGAACTATGTTATTTATTTAGGTTGTTTTGTGTAGGCCATGTGTTAGGGGGTGGTGTTGCGGCGAACCGGGTCGGTTCTTTGATAGGAGGGAGGTGTAACCCATGTCTAAAATGTATGGACGCAAGTTCATTACTTCGTTTCCGTATTACCTTCACCCCGCGGTCGTGAGCTATTTCAATTTACAATGAATTCTGAGCGCGGGTGAAAGATGAGCATTTCGCATGGAATGCGCTCGGCAAGGATTGAATGGCAGTTAAGTTTGAGCTACCATCGAGGCAGCATGAGCGCTGCAGGAGTAGGGAGAGGACGCGAATTATTGGGCTGAGTATCGTTAATATGTTCTAGTGTAATTAGGTTACCACATCACATTCTTTTGTTGTACCTCTCTGCCGTAACGTCATGTAAATAAACCTATAGTTAGTTTTCCAAGATTTATGTAGTTATGTTCCTTCCCACGTCGGTCACGTTAGTATTTGGTTAAGCCAACAACCGCTCGGTTGGTTTATCATTCGCTACCAGTTCTTATTATTATTATTCTTTTACTAAATTGTAAGAAGGTAACAAGAGAAATGGGAAGTTCAAGTCTTATCGGTCCAAGGCGTTAATTTTACACGTAAGAAATCAAGTTCTATACTTTTTCCACATACAAAAAAACAAATTCTGTAAATTTTTATCGAGTGCATGCCGAAAGACCACAAGACAACTTATCACACATTGTCAATGGCTGCATCTTTGACACAACCAAACTCCTCATTCATCCACAAAAATTATTATATACAAATAATACCTTTCTGTATGAGCCATCTTCACTCATGACTATTCAGCATGCCACCAGGTACCTAAGCTAGGACAAAAGATCCAGGACACTCTTCCGTTACAGAGAAATAATATTCCCTAGTTCAGCACAATAGCTGAGAAATTTTTTTTCTATCTGGAGAGTAGGGTATTTTATCCCCGTGGGTATTTCTCAAACTATCTGACGCTCGGTCAAGAGCGCATCAACATTTCTTAATGACTGGCCCCCTGTAAGGAAACATTACAGGAAATTTATGGGTCCCTGGTTTCACCCACTTGCTGTTTCAGAAGTCAACTACCAGTTCAGCCAGTCATACACAAATCTTCATTTTCTGGGTATATTTTCCAGTATATTCAGCAATGGTTTGCGGAGATGGAGGGGCACTGGAAATTTCTTGGAACTTCCAAGCTCAAACAAGTGCCATATTATCCCATAGCTCTTGTTTTTAATTTTACTGATTCTGTTTATATTTTAGATGGAGTACACTTCACCAAAACTGAGGAGACACTGGTTTCAGAAGGAGTTGACCCGGAAGTTTTGAAAGAGATGCTGCTCGACACTGAGGCTGAAACCTTCCATCCACAGACCATGATCTCCCATCTGCAGCCCACAATGATCTAGCGGCAGCCCATAATTCAGTTCCTGCAGCTCGCGCAACTTCAGAATCTCCTGAGGTGTGGTGTAGGGGTTCGGATGATATTGTTGATACACAAGCTACACGCCTACTTCTGGAGATCCTACAGGGGGATGAGATTCAGATCACATTTAAAGAAAAAACCAGGACTCCATATATAAAGTTGTAGCTAGTGAGTTGACGAACTAGGGCGTAAATTTGGGTATCAGCCCATCAAAAAAAGTTGCAGATAAGTGGGGAAACTTAGAAAAGTCGCACAAGTTGTACGTTGATATGTCGAGAACGACTGGGGAAGCTCCAACGACGAAGCCCAAATTTTACGACGACGTTGATGCTATCAGAGGGAAAGACCACAGTGTCAAGCCCCCGACAGTGTTGGACTAGAAAATTACGATGGACATTCCTACAGCTAAGAAGCTCCTAAAAAACAAGACCAAAGGTTTCGATGGGATCCCAAAAATTTAATATCTGATCCAGACAACTGGGTCTTGTCTTAACCAGATCCAGTCTTCGCCAGACTCGTTGAACATTTTTACAATTAAAATTCAGAAACAGATTAGGGCCAAATAGCTAATCACCTGAGAAAACCAAGTTCAGATTTGGATTCAGCATGTCTGTTTTGACGAAAACTTCCTGCCACTTCTGCCAATTTCCCGGTTCCGGCCGAACTCCAGAACCACTTGTCCGGCGAAAAAAGATAGCTCAAAGACGAAATCAGGGTATCTTCTTTCCCCAGTAATGAACATCTAATCAACTTCAAATAGAAATTTAGCTTATAACAAATTTTCTGATTCCAGCCGGATTCCGGTCGAACTATATGTCCGGGTAAAATACGATTGTCACACAGGGACTCAGCATCTCTTCTTACCCCTAAATCGCTTATCTAATCAACTAGAAATAAAACTTTGACTTCCAACAGTTTTCCAGTTTTGGCCGGATTCCGGACGAACTAGATCCGGGTAGTCCGGGTAGAAACTTGTTTTCACATAAGTGTTCAGCATGTCTTCTTGCCCTAAATCGAACATCCAATCAACTCCAAATTAAACTTTTAATTTCGACAAACTTTCCGGTTTGGGCCGGATTCCGGTCGAAATACTTGTCCGTCGAGAAAATAGTTTTCACCATCGTCTTCAGCATGTCTCCCTACCTCTAAATCGAACATTTAATCAACTTCAAATAAAACTTTTACTTTCAACAAACTTTCCGGTTTGGGCTGGATTCCGGGCGAAATACTTGTCCATCGAGAAAATAGTTTTCACCATCGTCTTCAGCATGTCTTCCTACCCCTAAATCGAACATCTAATCAACTTCAAATAAAACTTTTACTTTCAACAGACTTTCCGGTTTTGGCCAGATTCCGGGCGAACTACTTGTCCGATGACAAAATGGTTTTCACCATCGTGTTCAGCATGTCTTCTTACCCCATAATCGACTATCACATTAGCTGTTTCAAAATATTTTGTTTGTCCTTTAATTTCAATCCCCTCCCCCACCCCTAAATGTAGAGCTACAAAGCCCATCTACGAACTTGACTGTTCCGACGACCCAACGAACCTTCTCACCAAGTTTCATCAAAATATCTCATTCCCTTCGAGAGTTATCGTGCTTACAGACGGACGGACAGACGGACGGACGGACAACTTTTGCGATGTCATAGGTATCCCTCCACTTACGTTTTGGGATCCCAAAAAGACGAATGTAGCATGCTGGATCTTGACTGGGATGACGAGCCGGGTACCAGATCTGAAGATCAAGATCCTTCTTTCCTTGGAAACCTTGCACGAAAATCCAATTCCGGAACACTGCAAAAAACTGCTGCTAAAGACTCTAATGCTGCTCATCTTCCGGGCAAAAGTTTAGGCATGTTGAGCAGCAGTGAGAGGGAAACGCCAAGTCCATCTGGCCAACCTCAGAGAAAAACAACACTTCAAAAGAACCAAGCTGCTAACTCAGGCTCTGCCAACCCTTCGGGTAGCAGTTCAAGCACCCCTGACAGTGCTACCCATCAAAATCCAGGGGCAGCTTCGCCATCAACGCTCCTTCCAAAGCGAAGAAATAACCTTCTGAAAGAATCGGTCAAAAAGATTGAGGCAGCTCAAGAGAAATAATATTCCCTAGTTCAGCACAATAGCTGAGAAAAAATTTTTCTATCTGGAGAGTAGGGTATTTTATCCCCGTGGGTATTTCTCAAACTATCTGACGCTCGGTCAAGAGCGCATCAACATTTCTTAATGACTGGCCGCCTGTAAGGAAACATTACAGGAAATTTATGGGTCCCTGGTTTCACCCACTTGCTGTTTCAGAAGTCAACTACCAGTTCAGCCAGTCATACACAAATCTTCATTTTCTGGGTACATTTTCCAGTATATTCAGCAATGGTTTGCGGAGATGGAGGGGCACTGGAAATTTCTTGGAACTTCCAAGCTCAAACAAGTGCCATATTATCCCATAGCTCTTGTTTTTAATTTTAGTGATTCTGTTTATATTTTAGATGGAGTACACTTCACCAAAACTGAGGAGACACTGGTTTCAGAAGGAGTTGATCCGGAAGTTTTGAAAGAGATGCTGCTCGACACTGAGGCTGAAACCTTCCATCCACAGACCATGATCTCTCATCTGCAGCCCACAATGATCTAGCGGCAGCCCATAATTCAGTTCCTGCAGCTCGCGCAACTTCAGAATCTCCTGAGGTGTGGTGTAGGGGTTCGGATGAGATTGTTGATACACAAGCTACACGCCTACTTCTGGAGATCCTACAGGGGGATGAGATTCAGACCACATTTAAAGGAAAAACCAGGACTCCATATATAAAGTTGTAGCTGGTGAGTTGACGAACTAGGGCGTAAATTTGGGTATCAACCCATCAAAAAAAGTTGCAGATAAGTGGGGAAACTTAGAAAAGTCGCACAAGTTGTACGTTGATATGTCGAGAACGACTGGGGAAGCTCCAACGACGAAGCCCAAATTTTACGACGACGTTGATGCTATCAGAGGGAAAGACCACAGTGTCAAGCCCCCAACAGTGTTGGACTAGAAAATTACGATGGACATTCCTGCAGCTAAGAAGCTCCTAAAAAAAAAAAGACGAATGTAGCATGCTGGATCTTGACTGGGACGATGAGCCGGGTACCAGATCTGAAGATCAAGATCCTTCTTTCCTTGGAAACCTTGCACGAAAATCCAATTCCGGAACACTGCAAAAAACTGCTGCTAAAGACTCTAATGCTGCTGATCTTCCGGGCAAAAGTTTAGGCATGTTGAGCAGCAGTGAGAGGGAAACGCCAAGTCCATTTGGCCAACCTCAGAGAAAAACAACACTTCAAAAGAACCAAGCTGCTAACTCAGGCTCTGCCAACCCTTCGGGTAGCAGTTCAAGCACCCCTGACAGTGCTACCCATCAAAATCCAGGGGCAGCTTCGCCATCAACGCTCCTTCCAAGGCGAAGAAATAACCTTCTGAAAGAATAAGTAAAAAAGATTGAGGCAGCTCAAGAGAAGGAGGAGAGCTATAGGAAACAAACAGCTGAGTTCCGCTCAAACCTATTTTCAGCAACTGCAAAATGATAGTGAGGTTCATGAAAGACAAACAGCCCAATTTCTTGACCTATTTAAACAGCTTGTTGACGTAGAGACTGAAAAGAAGAAGCAGCGGAAAAGCAAGCGGAAGAGAGACAGCTCAAGTGACAGTGATTAGCCTTTTAATGGTGTAAACCAAAATGTGATAATGTATTCATGTTCCATTATACGTCTTTGATTATCTTTGAAAATTTTTAGTTGAAACAAGTTTGACATAAATAAAGAAATTGATCAGTAGATTGCAGAAGATTCTGAAAAGGAGACCGACATCAAGCTCAAACACCGGAATACCTCAGATCTTCTGGAGTAGAGCAAGGAACCTTTCTGATCTAACCAGTACACTGTACAAAAAAATCTTCTACTGGGATTAATCCTGTCTTTATTGAGATAAGATTGATCCAAGTAGGAAATACTGCATCGTTATTTGGAGAAACTTTTTACAGTGTATCCCAAAAAGGAGAAGTTAAGGATTAATCTTGTCGTTATTGATATAAGATTATACATAATTCGGAATAATTTTATCCTAATAGAGATAAGATTAATCCCAGTACGAAATGATGCATCCTTATTCTGAGAAACTTTTTACAGTGCATCCCCAAAAGGAGAAGTTAAGGATTAATCTTGTCTTTATTAAGGATAAGATTAACCCTAATTCAGATTAATTTTATCCTAATACAGATAAGATCAATCCGAGTAGCTAATACTGCATCCTTATTCGGAGAAACTATTTACAGTGTATCCCAAAAAGGAGAAGTCCGCCTAGCTTTAATTCTGTAAAAAAAAAAAGTATTTTGGATTGAGACTATTCCAGCACCCAATTCAAGGGTACCTCACTACAAGCCATAAAACAATCAGTTATTTTTCCAATTTCGTATAATTACTAAATAACATTCATGTGAGATGGATCACAGAGAGCTAGCCATTTGATCTCTCTTTCTCATTCCTTCTCTGGTTGGCTGTACCAAAGCACTGCCATCACCATTACTGCCAGCACCACCAGGTTACTGTTTGAGTCGTCAGTCCACCAGTCTAAAAGTGCATCACCAGATGATTCACAAATATTTTGGAAGTACACAACAAGCAGTTATCACATAGGGTATAAAGTCTATGTCAGTGTCGACAAGGTGAAGCTTACAAAATCTTGCCTTGAGAAGTCCAAACGTATGTTCTATCAGAATTCGCGTCTGAGAGTGTTTGTAGTTGTAGCGCTTCTGCATTGCACTTAAGGTTCCTCGAGGGGGATCTTTGAAAGGAGTCATGAGCCAGGGAAGTGTTGGATAAGCGGCATCACCAACAAAATGATAGTCTGGTTCTGGTAGGTTGCTATTTAAGTTAGCATTTGTCTCCAAAAACAAAGGTGAATTACGGAAAACTCTTGCATCATGTGGTGAGCCTGGGAACCCAACATTGATGTTTAGAAATATCTTTTCATGCGAGCAGACTCCCTGTAGGGTCATACTGTGGCGATGGTTTCGGTCACGATACGAATCCTGCTGCTCAGCTGGAGCTATTATGTTCACATGGCATCCATCTATCGCCCCAACTACTTTGGGAAATCCTGCGCGTAACAGGAAAGCTTGTTCAAGGTTTCTAAAATCACTATCGGTCTGTGGCCATCGAATGAAACGTGACGACAGTGCAGATAACATGATCACTACTCTGTGAACAACTGAGTGCACCGTAAATTTTGCAACTCCAAACAGATTAGCAATTGATCTCATCGATTCCTTATTAGCAAGGTACCACAGCGCTATGAGAAGAGCTTTCTTGAATCTGATTGGTTTTCTTCCTGGTACAATGTAATTTTCACTTCTGGATTCATGAGAAATAATTGGCAACTCATTAGGGAAAAACTCCTGGATCAACAGCCTCTCAGATAGAAGAATTGTTAAAACAGCATCAAATGTAGCCCTCTCCAAGCGGAAGTGTTCTTTAAACTGGATTGGTGACAATGCATCAACTGTTATCTCAGCAAAATCTTTCACTCTTGGTCTGAGGGAATCTGTTAATCTCTTGGCTTGGCTTCACAAGCCAAGGTTCAGAAAATCCAGTGTATCACAATCCTTATTTTCTTCCTCTAGGGCAAGTAGAAAAGCATACGTTGTTTCACAGCCCTGCTGCAGCAAATTCGCGATACTATAGCATTTCGCATTTCAATTTTTTTTTGCGCTGATTAGCTTAGTGGCGTTTTCTTTGTTGATCCCGAGCGCACCGAAACAAGAGTGAAAAAAACGCGTTTAACGGAGGAATGGACTGAAACAGGGATCATGACTAGGAATTGCCTGTTTCGAAAAAAAACGCAACTTAAGATGAGCAACTGGAATGGTAGATCAGTTGCTCTCTGGGATTTTTTTTATCGAGATTGTAAGGAAGAAGATACCTGTACAAAAAGTCTGAGAAATTCTATAGTAACAGAGATGCGGTCAGAACCACTTGACATGGTTCTCAAGTAAGTATTTTTTTTTGTTTCTTTAGGCACTTTCACTCTACCACATGTTTTTCCCCATATTGCATTGCTTGTTATTGTAAAATGTGGCGTACAGGAGGGGTATCCAACCTCAGACAAGAATTTAGTTTTCCTTCAGAATAATCTATCTGGCTTAAAAAAGAACCAACAAATATGACACATACTACGTTGAAGCTATTTGAATGGTTTACGTTCAATAAATATTGCTTCGATATTTCAAGTTAAACATATTTTTCTTTCCAAGAATCCAACTTCTGTTATTGATAAGCAGTTTCAGGATTTCCGTTCTTCTGTTTCTATGTTGTCTGACCCACGGTCAGTGTTATTTACTTAATCGTCTTTGTTGATATTTTTTATATTTAGTTTATCTTTTTTCTATTTCTTTTGTTTGTTACTAAAAACTTGAGTGCGCTTCGTCTCATTTTGTTACGACAGTTTATAAATTAATTGAATTTAATAATACTGCATACTCTATGCTGTGTATGTTCTGGATACCTGCTCGTACCCTAATCCTGAAAATTGTAATTAGATTATTTCTGACATTCACTTGACTCCTCAGTAGTTTAGTGATTTTATGTCACTAAACTACATACGGGAGGGGGATCCTACCTCAGACGATATTTCAAATTTCCAGAGAAGCCTTTCTTTCAGAATAATCTATCTAGCTTAAAAAAGAACCAACAAATATGACAAACATACTAGATTCAAGTTAATTGAATGGTTTACACATTGGATCAGTAAATATTGCTTTATATTTCTAGTTAAACTTATTTTTCTTTTCAAACAAGATCACTTCATTCTAACCACTTCATTCTAATCTTATCTCAATTGAATTAACAAATTATGTAAAGGTAGAGATACCAAAGTCAATAGCCAGAAAATCTCTTTTCAAAGAAGAATCAAAACAAAGAAAAGGCACAGAATTTGATATTTTTAGACACATGACTGTTCGAAGTAGCCATATCTTGCCCCTTGACTATCAAGACAGCATGTACGTTTCATTTTAACATTTTCATGGCAACAATCGAGGTAGTGTAAAAACGAGGTCAGGTACCCCTCCTGTACATTAAGCAGCGTAACATAATACTAGATACGCTATACTGTGCACGTTCTCAATACCTGCTGGTACCCTAATCCTTATAATTCTAAATGGTTTACTTCTGATCTTCATTCGAATCCTCAATAGTTTATCCTACCTCAGACAAGATTTCAAATTTCCAGAGAAGCCTTTCATTCAGAATAATAAAAGGAACCAACAAATATGACAAACATACTAAATTCAAGTTAATTGAATGTTTTACATATTGGATCAATAAAAATTGCTTCAATATTTTTATTTAAACATATATTTTTCATTTCAAACAAGATCACTTTATTCCAACATTACCTCAATTGACTTACAAAATTACGAACAAGGTACTTACCAAAGTCAATAGCCAGAAAATCTCTTTTCAAAGCAGCTTCAAAATAAAGAAAAGGCACAGAATTTGAGTATTTTAGACACATGACTGTTCTAAATAGTCATATCGTGCGTCTTGACTGTCAGGACAGCTTGTACATTTCATTTTAACATTTTCATGGCAACAATCGAGGTTGTGTATCTCTTTCATACGAATTCTGTGACAATCCAGGACAATGCTGTGTGCAGACTTCAGGCAACCAGCGCTCCCTATACAACACATCCTGCTAAAACTGAAAGGGGAAATACGCCCCCCCCCCCACTCTCCTACACCTACGACCTCAATAATATATTATTTTGTATACAAATCAGTGATATAATATTGGTAGTACTGGGATCCCAAAACGTAAGTGGCGGGATACCTATGACATCGCAAAAGTTGTCCGTCTGTTCGCACTATAACTTTCGAAGGGAATGAGATATTTTGATGAAACTTGGTGTGAGGATTCTTTGGGTCAAGAGTAAGGTCAAGTTCGTAGAGGGGCTGTAGCCCTACATTTGGGATCAGGGTAAACCACTGTAGAACGTGCTACATTTAATGTAGCACTTTTTGTCTTACATGACCAATTTGTAGCACTTTCGTGCTACAATTTTATTTTGTCTTGGACAAAATAATAAGGATTTTGAAAAAAGACAAAAGAGGGATTTTAAAAAAAGCGCGGACCGCCTGTTTGCCGTGTTTGTTTTGAAGGATTGGCGCGAAGTTGAACTACTTAAACTAGGCATGGGTCCTAAGAAGAAAATCAGTGGTTCTGCTACTGCTAGTGGAAGAGATTCGTCGTCGCCGTTGGCTAAAAGTCAGGCCCTTGGAAAGAAATTGTGAGTATAAGCGGTTGATCTGTGAGTTTCAATAGAAAGGATTGTTGTTGTTGGTTATTTGTTTTGAGTTACAGGCATGTTACAGGAGATCTACACAGGTTTTTACGTTGGTGCACACCTACAAGCCTAGGCCTAGTTGGATGTGTCCGATCCTGTGTAGATCTGATGTATGGGGCTAGGCTACAGGAAATTCGCAGAAGAGGAAAGGGTAAAGGTGTAGAGGATTGGCGCTATCATGGGTGTGGACCTAAATTGCAACTGCATGTTTACCGAAGAAAGATAGCACAGACACAGTCTCCTTTCGAACACATCTGGCTGATGGTGGACCAGAATTTAAAACTGGTGCATGAATACAATATGTTGTATGAAAATTCCACTTTTGCTCCAATATCAGGGAGATTTTTTTGTCTGTATCATGTCCACAGAAGGACATGGTTATCTGGGGATTATCAGTTTCATTACCTTCTTGGCTTGAACTCATATTCGTTACCTTCTCACTGTCTGCTTTCTGCTTTCATTGTGACGTTACGAACACCGGATATCAGTGTTCTTCTTCTAATGGTTAGAAAATTTTCACTTCTGTTCGGATCCAGCCAGGATGCAGCTGCAGGGAGATTCACAGCAGCCTATCTCCCCTCTTCCTATACAAAGTTTCGGCCACCTGACAGGTCTTGAAAAGGCCAAGTATCATTAAAAAAAAAATCAAGAAAAAGAGTAGTACATAGAAAGAAGGATTTTTTTTCAAATCATTGACCTAAGAAAATCCTCGTTTCTACTACTCTTCTTCTTAATGATTTTAAGTGTTCAGTGTGACACAGTACTATCACCCACAAAAATCTTGCCAGTCAGTCTTATGTAGGGCCGTCATTCAAGTGTCATAGGTGGTTCAAGGATTCTTGCCCAAGGAGATTTGACACCATATCTAGATTCTTTGACCCCCCCCCCCCCCCAAACAAAAAAAAAAACAGGACCCGATAAAAATTGAGCTGAAAACCCCCGACAGATAGCCCTTATTCAAAATTAATCTGTCCTTCCTCTAAAGTGACTGGTGTTTTTTTTGTGGGCTATAGTACCATATTTGAAAAAAAAAAGCTGTAGAAAGGATGCGTATTGTACAGGAAGGGGGCTATTCTTGCAGGTACCTATTCTTGGTCTCATGACTAAGCGTGAAAGTGTACTTTCGTACCCACAAACGATCTCAAACTGCATTCATGTTGTTTTCTATATAAAAAGGCAACACTTATCTTTATCTTAGTACTCAAACAGAAGGAATTTAGTGCTGAAAAGTGTGAAAGCTTCTTCTGGCCTTAAGATTTTTTTCTTCTAACAAACACATGAGGTGAGAACCTTTGCAGATCTCCTGTATACAGAGAGAGCGAATTAAACATTTGTAGACTTCCTTTATATAGGATAGCTGGACAATTTATATGTTCAAGATGCTCAATCGATGTGAAACTGGAGACACATTCACTTGAGGCCTCCTATGCCAAAGTCCACCGGGAAAGTGGGCAACAACCCCCACGGGCATAAAAATGGAATTGGTAAACATATGGGTGTCCAACCTGGTTTGGGAGTAAGTTAACTGGCTGAATTCTCTGAAACTGAAACCAGCTTTATTGAACAAGTCTAAACCTGTCAGTTCTCTGTTCTTCTATAGGCCAGATAAAATTCTTGGCCCAGAATAAATGAGTATGAATAAGCTTTTATTAACGGTTTTGACAATTCTAAATTGAAAAATTATGCTGTATCTGACAGTTTCAGCCAACTTATGGGCTTGGAAGGCTAGATGTTTAAAGGACCCAAAATAAAAAGCTATTTAGTCAGTGCCACAGCCTGAAGCGATTAAGTCTTTAGAACTATCCAACCAACCAGTCAGATCAGATTCAGATTAATTCAAAGATTTTCCCAAAAGAATGTACTGTCGGCTAGAAAGAAACTCCTCTTCTGTATATGCAGAAAGTTTATTTAGCATTAGTCTAAAATATCCTCCATTGTGCATTCATGGGAGAGGAGGGGGGGGGGCAACTTGGACTGGACCAAAGATCTGCTTTGATAGAAATTTTTCCGGTTGTGTGAATCAGGTCGAATGTTTTTTGTTGCTTGATGCCAACAAATTTTGAAGGTTTGGTCATTGGTGGCCCCTCGTCACCCAAATAACGCATTAGGAAGGATTTGTATTGATAGTACGTCTCAGTGTAGTGATAATCAAGTATATTACAGGCTAAATTTACAATAAGAATAAGCTCTTGTTCTTTTCAGGGTTTCAAATCAGAAATCAATCATGTCCTTTTTTCAACGACCGACCTCAGCAAGCCAGAAACAAGGTCCGGCTGCAACTGAGAAGTTCGACTCTGATTCGGAATTGGATTGTCAACTGCCAACTCTGGCTACTCAAGACAAGAGTATGGCTGCAACTGAAAGGTCTGACTCTGATTCGGAATCAGATTGTCAAATGCCAACTCAAGAGCAGCATTCCAGTTTAGATGAAATGTTGGGCTCAGACACCAATTCTGATCGCCACCAATCAGAAATTGAGACACGTGAAAGTGATTCGTCAGATGAATGCGACAGTGCTCCCATCCTATTCCTTCCTCACCAACGAATCATCACATCGCATTGTCATTGTCCAATAAAATGTTTTGTTTACAGAAACTTCAAGTTTCGTCTCGGCAAAACAAAGTAGTTCAAGTTCCATAGTCTCTGTAGGGAAATGCATCACGAAAACAGAGCTTTTGTCCGCTGCAAACTCCTCACACGAGCAAAAAAAAAAAGAGAAATGAGCAGCAAGCAAAACCGCGGCTAACCCTTGCTATCGCATTTGGATCTTCCTTAAAGACCAAAATTTTTAACATTTTTTATGCACGACAATAATCTAAATACACTTAAATACGGGCCGAGCGCGTGACACGCGCCAAAAATTCCGACGGTAGCATCGATTATCGTTGTTCAGCACGAAGATTTGGGATTTTCCCATTCAGCGCTCTTAGCGGATTAAAGTCGGATTAGCTCAGGATACATTTTTTGTTCTTTTACATTAAAACAGACAAAAAATTGACATAAAAATAATCTAAATACAAATACGGACCCCACCGAAACCTTTGGTCTTGTTTTAAAACCTGTTTTGTTTTCTTATTGCAGCCGATGAAGCAACCAAACTGCGGAGCTCTTTAAAGCGGAAATTTATGGATGAAAGGAAATCGGCAAAATCAAAAAGTGGTGATCCAGAAAAAAGAACTAAAGAGGTCTGGGTGCTCTACCGGTTCGTGGAATTCATCGGGCAGTATCTTCAAGAGACAACTATGTCACAGAAAAGATTTTCAACTGACATTGGTCTGCCGTCGTTTCAGAATGACTTTGATGTAGAAAGCCTGGAGACCAATGCATCTCCAAGTTCAGTTTCCTGTGATGATAGGGATCTAGACATTGGACGCAGTAGTGTTGAGGGATCAGACTATGAAACGGATGACGATCAGGGTAACGATGGTTTTGAAAAGACTGATCCATTCTCGGCTCTTAATAAGCTTGTGGAAAGCCTCACACCAGCCACAAAACAGGTCTTACCAAAGATCAGAGAGCCAGTAAAGCAAGTGAGCCCTGACATAACAGTTGTTGACCAGGCGAAAAGGAAAAGTGCTGCGTCTAGCACGGTTGGGATGAAAAAGAAAAAAGTTGAGACTGATGACTCCACCTTTGCCATTCACAAATTGGTTGAGTCAACCGATGAGATCAGGCCAGCATAGTCGGGGAGCTAGTCGCAAACAAATTAAGAAATTGTAAGCCAAGGCAGCAAGCCCTGCTTGAAAAGAAAATACCTGACATTTTCAACGAGTTCGACACGGAAAATTTGCCCGAGTAATTGCTACTCATTTTTTTTCAATGTATGTTAATTTTTTAATACATTTTACATATTCAATTCAATTTCAATTTCAATTTCTTTTATTTAACGGTTTTTGAAAAGCATAAAAAACAAAACAAAAATAAAACACTCGAAACGAACAGTACACTAAACTAAATCAGTCAGCTCGAACGGGCTCCAGGTGGAACCTGGGTCACACGCAGCGACCGCTCCCATTCCAGCCACACAGGCAGAGACAACCTCAAAAGCGGGGCAGATACATTACTAAGACAAGTTTTGATGGTAAGATACCCTCAAGCTATGATACCTTGCTAGTCTTGTATTCCGTAATTCAAACCTGCAGCTTGTTCTGTTCTGGTACTCAGTTTCTTTTTAAGCCATATCTAGTCCGATTTCTATGCTTGAGAAAACTTACCCTGTACAGTAGAGGCATGCTTGTTTGAGCGCTCACCGAACTTTGAACAGTGTCATTTTCCTTCCAGTTGATGTGGCAGTCAGCCACTGGTCACACAAAGTTGGGGAGACAGGGGAACTCGAACGACTGAGGGCTCATATTTGGAAGAAGCCTAGCTTCAGGTATGTCCATAAACTTTTCATTTAGAGCTCGCCCAAATGATGAGGATGCGAATACGCCAGCATCGCCCTCGCTTCCATAACTCCCAATGTCAACATATGTAAAACGATAATGGGCATCACAAACAGCAAATAGTACCACAGGGAAGTAATTCTTGTAGTTGTAAAATTCAGATCCACTATTGTGTCGCGCCTGAAATCTGTACATGTTTCCCATCTATTGCTCCAAGGCAATGCGGAAAATTCCATCTGGTCCAGAAACCATTGCTGATATCGAGAAAATCCTTTTTTGTTGGAAATTTCAGGTAATCTGGTTCCAGGACCTGAATAATCGCTTCCAATATGTCTTTCGGTAACACAGATGCTGTAGATTTGCAAACCCGAAAAGCAGCAGACAGTCAATTCAGGCTCTGGCCTTCTCACATGTACCTTGAAAAAAGGTCTGATATTATTTGTCTAAAAGGACTGTTTATTATTTGGTCACATACTGTTGGGTATGTAACAACAATAAAGTGAGCTTTACATAGGTCATGGAAATGAACTAAATCCTACCTTCTTCCTTTTGGTTTAAACCAGCCTCGGTCGTCTCTAAATGCAAAGCTAAAACGCTAGTGCATGCTGAGAAGAGCATGTATGTCAATAGTACTTGTATCTATGTGGTATAAGAGCATGTATCTCAAAGTACTTGTGCCCCCTTTTCCCCAGAGGGATACATATTTACAACATTCTGAGTTCTGTGATAACCATGCTCAAACACTAGGGTATATTGGCAGGGTGGTGGCATGCTCAGCATGTGTTCCCCTTGGGCTATTCCCCAGGGAGAAGTCGACAAGTAAACACAAATTTCAAAGCCATAATAAGCCATAATCAAAAAGTGACATTTTGTGGTATGAGCCCCATGAATTTTATTGAATGCTCTCTCCTTCAGTAGAAAACCCAGAAACAGTTTTTGTTCTCAGCCACTAATTTGTTGGGGGTGGGTGGGTATGCTACTGAGATTTGAAACATTGTCTTTTACCAATAAATGCTAAAATTTCATTAGATAAACAAACCTTAGTGTGATGCACAGACTTTCTCCGACAGTGATTGTACTTTGAAGAGCGGGTCTCCTGCATCAGTGGATGTTTGGATAGGAGCTGTAAAAGATTGTCATACTGGGGCTTCTTCATGCGTGTCCACTGCTGCAACAACTCTGCATCTTGCCACAGCGTGATCTCAGCAAACCAATTGAAATACTGACTGTGCTTGTCACGCATGGTGGCTCCAAAAACATTCTTTGCATTTTTTCTTTTCTTTTTCCTCGTTGCTAGTTGAGCTTCCTCTGCTTTGCGTTTTACCTGCTCGTCATGGAGTAGGGCGATGGCAGTACAAGCAACGATCAATTTGATGTCTGTACAGTCACACATTTTTCAACTTTGAATTTCCCGCCGAAAATTATATTTCCTTGTTCAAACATATGGTGTAAAATTAATTTTCAAGTTGAACGGCTGCGCAGGATAAAGATTACATGGCGAAGTATCCTTATTCGTGTTACAACACAAGCGTGAACGGTGCTTAATAAGCACAAGAAGCAGAGTGAGCTGCTTGTAGGAAAGGATCATCTGGTACTGTATCACCATGTGTGGGTTTAAAACGAACACTGTCTAACAGAGAACTAGATAGGAAAGAAAAAGGATCAGATCTGGTTGCCTAGGGCACTCTGGGCTTCGGTGTCAGTCTGTGAGTGGATTTGATGGTCCATGTTTGCTGGAGTTCGTTGACAAGTTTGTCTAGGTCCATTGAGATACTATTGTATATTTCAGTCTTGATGTTTCTGGGGGACATGTGTCGCCAACTAGTTGGCTACTGAGAGTTTTTCTGGGGGACATGTGTAGCCAACTAACTGGCTACTGAGAGTGTTTTTGGGGGGACATGTGTAGCCAACTAGATGGCTACTGAGAGTGTTTGTAAAGGGCACACCAGGAGTAGCCAACTAACTGGCTACGAACTTTTGGTAGTATAGTATGATCAGCTACATACATTTCCTATATATATAAACGACTAAAGTGTACTTTAACTTAATAGTGGATATCCAACGCTGGATACACTATGCCAAACGCTGGATAGGTGTTGGTACCCTAACCCTGACCTACCCCACTACGGATGCATTCTGATTGTTTGATTTCTGAGCTTCACTCAAATCATCAATATTTTATTGGGTCCAAGTATCCAGCATTTGGCATAGTGTATCCAGCGTTAGGTTAGGCTTTCCCAAAATCAGAGGTTTGTGGTAGACTGCTGAGGGGGGGGGGGAGCTCCATCCAACCGACCTACGCTCTTGGCATGAGGCAAAATTCAAAATTCTTGTTTGTGAGACAGGCGCTGGCTACGGGATGACGCTAGTTTCTTAGAGCTTAGTTGAACCGATCGGCGAGACAAAAAAAAACCGTCAATAGTGGCAAATAGGTAGGTTAACTGACCAATGGCGAAAAGGAGAAAAACAATTAATGTGAAGGCTTACTCCTTATATGGGTCTGGACTAACTACAGTTACCCAAAGTAGATTGCAAGAACAGCCATAAAGAAAACTAGAATGAGTCAGCATATAGCAATTATGTTTGTGCTTTTAAGGATCTAAGGTATCTCTGACAAACTCGGGGCAGTCTAGTACACTAAGCCAATCTTTGATACCCCTTGCTCAATGGGGTGGCATCAGTGTTGCCACATGGTGCATTTACTCCATTCTGGCACTATTTGGGTATTTGTTATAGGCGGCTCCACTCTGAATTTTTCAGGTGTGTGTATTGGGGCATTTGTGCGCATTCCCCCAAATCTTTGCATCAATTAGTCGCTTTTGGCTATCCACAAATTTTAAAAGTGAACCAGCTATAGATTTGTAAATACCACTTAGTTTTTATTTTTTTAATCTCGACGGTTGAGTGGTTGAATGTCGCAAAATTTGCTTGGGGGGTGGGATGAGGGGTAACTACCGCAAAATATACTACTTTTGTAGAGTTCAAATATTTTAAAATCCTGCCAGTTGAACAGTAAATAGTGCGAGGAGTCCTTCAACAGCTATATCGCAGTAGAGTCCTGTAGAAGAAATGTCGAGATAACAGCAAATTGGTTGTCTATCATTGTGACGTCAAATTTGATGCGCTGCAGAGCAGTAGCTGGGAATCAACCAGTCATGCACAAATCCTCAGTTTCGGGCATAGTGTCCCCAAGTCTGGTCATGGTGCCCATACATTGGGCCACCATGGCCTGAAGCATGGGCAGGGTATCCCTCAGAAATTTTGTTAAACTGAGATTGGCTACATACCTAATAGGGTTCTCTTCCTGTCCTAGATCAAAAGATACCTTATTTTCAAGTTTTCAAAACGTTCGACCACTTCCAAGATAGATAGTTTTGTAGAGACAAAACTCTCGTTTTGCTGTACAAAACGTCAGTAAAAATGACCAGCCAGTTGGTAATTACCTTTACCTTGCCCCCCCTCCCCCCCCCTCAATTTTTTTTGTTGGCTAGTAACGCATCTGCCAGTTCCTTTCTGTAGACAACTCTCTCCAAATCTCTTTACCTTGTTTAAATCAACAAACGGAAGGAGAAGTTTTAAAAATTCAAACGACTTTTGTAAACACATTTTTTTTAATAGACTGTAATGCAAAAAAGGTTCCTGAAACGGGTAGTTGTTGTATGATACCAAGTTGGCTATTTTCCCATTCTTTTTGACTGTCAGTGATAAACAAGCAACAGAGGCAAGGTACGGACAAATAAGAAAGAGTTATTCAAATAAGCAACCTCTCCTTGCTCCAGGGCACTGTGCCCCAGTTTGTGAGGCCTGTGCTCATTTGTTCAGGCAATTCATTTGACTGTGTCAGAACTGAGGATTTTAGTATGACTGATAAGTGTGCATCTGAGCATGGTTATAAAAAATTAGTTTACTATACTAGGTGATTCAAATCATCACAGTCCCAGGGATTACTTAAATAACTTATTTTTATTCTGCATTTCCCTTGATTCCGTTTACATTTTATCTAGTGATTTAGGGTATCCCAGCATTAGGTGTAGCCTAACTGGTTGGATATATGGTAAGGGCTATTCTAAGTGTGGGTACATTCTGTGTGCAGTATAAGCTGCGTTCGATTCAACAACAGTTATCCTTTGTTGTTAAAGACCAGTCCTAGATGCCATGGCGTAGCGCTCTTGTTGTTTTATTTAAAAGCTGTAGGCGTAGTTCTACAAAATCGGATAGTATTCGAAATTCCTGACGGCATTTCTTTTTCGTTCTAGGATTCTCCTCAAAGTTCTAGATGATGAAAATCGTATGTCTGTTGTCGTTCGATTCGCTCAACAAAAAATTAAATTTTCTTTGAGAATGACGTTCTAATCCATGAAGTTAGGACAACTTAGGCGGGTGACTTGTACGGAATCGAAAACGGCTATTGCCTATGTACAATTGACAGATCTGCGGTTAACATGCGGAGTCCTTTTTTGTAACCGCACATAGACAAGCAGATACTTATTTTCTTGTCAACCTTCCATTTAAGTTTGATATTAAAAAAAAAACTCCTCAAAGATCATTTGATTATCCCAAATATTTAAGTTACTCCTGTTGTTTGATTGCTGTTCTGTCTTTCAGAAAAGCCTTGTTCAAATATACGTAATACGGCTCGTAAGAGTGATTTTTTCGCAGCTTATCCTACTCGCCGTCGCTTTTTTGGCTCCGAGGGTGCATAAAAATGGATTGAAATCGTTTCTATTTTTCGGTAACGACGGACCAATAGGGAACGTTTTAGTTACGACGGGCCAATAGGCAATATTTGAAGAAGAAGAGATTTGGAAGAAAGTCATATTTATTATTTGTAATACAAAATGAGTTCTTGGAACAACAAACCCATCAGAGAATGGGAATTTTTCATTGCAATGGTCCAGAAAAGACCATATTTGTATAAGAAATCTGAGCCTAATTACTCCAAACGTGATGTGGTAAAGACAACATGGGAGGGTCTTGCAATAAGCATGACCAGATCAGGCTATGGAGATATGGATGGTGAGTTCAGTTCAGTTATATTTGAGGCGTTTTCCATTGCTCCGTCCAGTCATACATAAATCCTCAATTTTGGGGCAGGGTGCACCAACGTATGGGCATGGTGCTCATATGTTGGAGCACCATGCCCTGGCCCTGAGGCTGAAGCAAGGGCACAGTACCTGACAGTACCCCTATAAAAATTTACTGAATTGAAAATCTGACAATGAAAATTTGTTTTCCAAACAGATTTTATGGGGGTACTGTGCCCTTGCTCCAAGGCATGGTGCCCCAACGGCAACATATGACTGATATGAGCAGCATGCCAATACTTTTGGGCATGCCCTGACATTGGGGCACCCTGCCCAAAAATTGAGGATTTGTGTATGACTGGCTCATCTATTTTCTGACCAAACTCCCAATGGAACAACATTGTGCAATCTTTGCTTGCACAGATTTGCCTCAGAAACTTAGACGAATGCAACAGGAATTTCTCAACTTTCAAATTTCTCCATATCCCGCTGTGAAAAAGCTTGGCTTGGCTTGGCAGGAAAAAGACGCGCGGCGTAAGCCCTGTGCGCCACCAAACTTAACGGATTTGTAAATATTTTGGCAGATACCAACTAAAAATCTACAAAAGAGTGATTCTGAAATCACATGTACGACAACAATCCTGTTCGGGACACAAATTCACAAAGGGCAGAGAAGATCTGCCGTTCTACATCTTCCTTGAACCTTCCAAAACCCAAAATATTCCTGGTGTTCACCTGGACAGACAGTGAAGAAACCTTACTCATCAAAATCCATCTCTGACTCGCAAACCTAGGACATTCTGACAACAAATGTTCCATCGTCTCTACAATACCAATAAACACTGGATGAGGACAATTTGGAGTTTGGCTTAAACCATAAATATGCCTCCTTTCACCCGACATACAATGGTTGGTCCTTATTCGAAAAATACAATTGGCCATCCTTCGATTTTTTGGAACAAGAAAATGTGGGATCCGATCACCAGAGTATGCGAGTACATATTGATTAGAAGAGGCCTGTGCTTGCAGGTTACAATAGTACAGTTTCGACCTGACGGTGATTTTCCTTATAATTTCCTCTTCGGACAGATCAACGATCCAGCTTATAGGGTGATTGAGGGCTTCTTTGGCGATTCGGTCTGCCTCATCATTTCCGGCAATACCCACGTGGGATGGTATCCACTGAAATCTGATGGTGAAAAAGCTATTAAGCTATTTTGTCTCGGCCAGCTAGCCGAGAAAAAAAGCAACATCACCGGGTTGCCAAGGGTAGGACACAAGTTTTATTTTGTTGGAAGCTCGCACAGATAACAATGGAACAGGTTTGAAAAGTTGAGAAAAGCTCAGCCAAGAGGAGCAATGGTAAACGCCTTTGAAGGGTAGCCTACAGGGAACCTATGCAACCTTGGACATGTATAACCTCGTACGTTGATGATAAAAAGTACCAATCAAGCTTTCAAACCATAATTTAAGCTCTTCTGTGGGATTTCCAACCTACCTTAGGCACATAGGAGGCCTAAATAATGATTTTTAAGGTTTGATTGACACTTTTATCAGCACCAGTTTCTTGTCTAAACTGTCCGAGGTTGCATAGGTTCCCTGTACCAAGAGACTAAATCTTAATCAAAACCAAGGAAGGTCCAACGACTCCAACCCGATGAAAAATTTGAAGCCTGTGTAGTTGTATAGTAGTTTTACGAAAAAGCTGCATGTGTTGATATGCAGTAGTGCAGAATACTTAAATTTAATGTGCCTCGCACTGGTCCAATCTTAAGCAGTAGTATTCAGTAGCATCCCGCCTTGCTGCAGTAGTATCCGGTCTTGCTATAGTAGCATGTAGTAGTATCAGTCGTACTGCATGCTTCTTTTTCGTACAACTTCATACTACTATTTTGAGATAATTTTTCATCGGGAATGCCCCCCCCCCCCCCCACTCAACAGTGTCTTACTGGTTACACACTGTGTATTAAGATAAAACATCAGCCCTTCAGCCCACTGTGAGACCCCTGCTTCATTACTGTTAGCAGAGGGGATCAACCCTTCTGCTCATTATAAGACAATGCATTATAAGACAATGCATATTTCTGCTAGAGTTAAGAGGATTCCTGGCTACCTACCAAACATACAGAGTTTTTGATGAAATTCAGATGCATGTTCTGACTTCCCAATTTAAGTTACACTGATGCCTTTATCACACTTATTTTCTTAATATAATCTTCTGTGCTTGTCACCTTAAGTGGCATCCGTTCAAGCAATATAGCAATTGTATGCTGGAAATATAGGCTAATGGAGTTTTTCTTTTTTAGGTGAGGAAGCTAAGAAACTGTGGGCATCCCTAAAACGAAAGTTTTCAGAAGAGAGAAAGGCATTAAAAAACAAGAGTGGAGACCCAGCCAAGTCCAGGGAGGTCTGGTGTCTGTATACTAGAATGGCGTTCATGGCGGACTATATGACTGAGAGAAACCGTGCACAAAAACGATCAGTTACACAGATCCCAGGTTTTGATGAGGATTTAGAAGTTGGTAATGTGGGCAATTCAGAAGTTGATAATTCAGATGATGATGATTCTGCACAAGAATCTTTGGTGCTAGTGAACGTGGTGATGGAGAAAATGCTGAGGATAGTGATACTGTTCAACTGATACAGCAGCAGCAAACAGCCAGTCGTCAGCAATCTGTACCTAATGCTTTGAATCCCTCCGTGTCTACCATGCGGTCACAGCCAGTTAATTCTGCCACCCCTTCCTACAAAAGAAAACAAAGCGAATCCAGTCCTTCCCCGGCACGTGAAAGGTCTGTTTCAGGAGAAGCTGTCTCAAATAGTTCTGCTCTTGGCAGACTTATTCAGAGCACTGAGAAAGCCATGATAGAGCTTACCTTGTTGGACAGTTGGTTACAACGAAAATGAGAAAGTACAGCGAGCTTGCACAAATTCATATTGAGAAGAAAATAAATGATGTACTTTTTGATGCAGAAATTGAAAACTGTCAAACACAAAATCAGTGAGTATTTGAAGTGGCCAGTTTTATACGCTTCATGCACAAAGACCCAAGTGGTCTACTTATATGCTTTTCTAGTTTTGAATACAAATTGTTCATTGTATCTTACATTTGTCTTACAGGTAAAATGTTTAAAAGTCATACACACAGTCTTGGTTGACCTTCCGAAGTCTTTTCTACTTCAAACTTTATGTATCTTCAAGACAGATTTTCAACCACACTGTGCAGTCTTTTTTGCTGCAATTTTTTTCTTAAAGCACACCTGAAAGACTTCCTAGTAACTAGGAAGCAACTTCAGTTACTAGCAATGCGTCACAGGCTCACGGTTACGAACAACCGCGAATATTTTAACCAGGGTGCGCAATAAGGGATCACTAGCTCAAATCCTTTCAGGTGTACTTTTTAAAAAAAATGGGCTACAGGTGGCGGACTGAACAGAGAGAATAACATATTTTTATAGCTTTATTGGAAACATAAAAATGGCAAGCAAAATTTTATATGACTTGCATACAATGGCAGTGTAGAAGTTTTGAAATATCAGAAAGCCCCCCTCGTCACATGTGCAGCTTGCCAAGGAACGCTTCCTTTGTCAGAACTAAAGTACTTGCACAGATAGTCTCGTAACCTGAGAGCATCATCACTTGACCGGTTTGATGTTAACCCACTTCTTATGTTCGAAAAGTTTCCGAGTTCATTCTGGTTTGAACGCCATGCACCATCGTCATTATCACCGGAGTCAACGGAACCAGGGGTCATGTATGATCTTATTCCGGAAGTGACATCATCCGTCTTCAAGAAATTGTGTAAGCAACATGCTGCTTTGACAGCAAGGGTAACTGTGCTAGGTTTAAGCACTATTGGTTGGCGGAAAACCCTCCACTTTGTAACTAATATGCCAAATGCATTCTCGATTATGCGACGAGCTCTTGACAATCTATAGTTGTATATTCTCTGGTCTGGGCTGAGGTTTCTGCCTCCATACGGACGAGCCAAGTAAGGCTTGAGTGGGAAAGCCTCATCACCCACAAACATGTAAGGGAATCTGTGTGCACTTGGACCCATATTTGGAAGGGGTCTTGCTTCAGGTAAGTCCAACTTATTTTCACTCAAGGCCATACCAATTGAGGACGATGCATATATCCCAGCATCACCTTCACTGCCATAGCTACCAACATCCACATAAGTAAAACGATAACTGGCATCACAAATCGCGAACAGAACAACTGAAAAATGGTTCTTGTAATTATAAAATTCAGAGCCACTGTTCTTTGGGGCTTGTATTTTGACATGTTTGCCATCGATTGCCCCTAGGCAGTGAGGAAAGTTCCATCTACTCCAAAAGCTATCACTGATATCAGAAAAATCTTTGTTGCTTGGAAACTTCATATATTTCACCTCAAGAACATCCACAAGTGCTTGCAAAGTATCTCTGATTATCCCTGAGCATGTTGATTTCCCCACTCTAAATGCTGTAGCAAGAGTGTCTAGCCCACTGCCTTCAGCCAGGTACCTGCAATTAATAAATACTTTCAGCTTTATATTTACTACTAATCTTTTCCAACCAATTCATTCGAATATGGAGTTTACAGAATAACGTAAACCATTTTGGATAGTTAAAAAATAAACATAACTTGTATTATTTTGATAAAATGACCAAACTCCACTGGGTTGTTTAAGCTGATTTGGTTTTGAACCAACAAGACTTAAGGACCAATCCTAGTCCTATTTTGTTGCTTGTTCTAATTATTTATCATTCACTTAAAACTTTTGTTACAAAATAATACTACACAACAATACAAAATAGCACTAATCACAGCCTAACAGATGTCTCCAAACTGGGAGATAATACAAATAATAATAATAAAGATTATGGAACAGTACCATAAAGATTATGGAATGCGGCTCTTTGCTGGACTTGGCGAGGCTAAGGTTTATTATTCTGGAGCTTCACTTTATACCTAGGAACGCAGCAAGCTGAGAAGTAACAAAGGTTTCAGTAATTCAGTGTAACCATAAACACATCCCATATGAACTGATAAAATTTGAACAGCTGCTTGTTTTTTTTTTTTTTATCTAGCACTGCCTGTTTTATTAGACCTACCTCAAAGTCAAGCATAATCTTTCACCAGCTGTAATGGCTCTCTTGAACCTTGTGTCCTTTTTCAGCATCAAAGGATTGTCTGCAATCATACTCAGGATCTCGTCAAATTGTGGTTTTCGCATACGTGTCCATCTTAAGTACAGTTCTGTGTCTCCATTCTTAGTTATTTCATTGAACCAGTTGAAATACTGGCTGTGTCGGTCCCTTCTGTCAGCACCATAAACTGATCTGTTTTTTCCTCTTTTTCTTTTCCTCTCCACAGAATCTTTTATTTCACCTTCATCCGCAAGGGTAACGAGAGCTATAACAGCTACTGAGAGAGAAGTGTTTATGGTTGAAACACATTCACACATTGCTTTTCTTTTTTGAATCTGTTGCCGGTAATAAGGCGAATATGATGCGAACTCGGAAAACATTGATTTGAACAGCCGCGCGAATACGCCTTATACCGTGCAAAAATTTTGCGAGCGCTATTACGTATATTTGAACAAGGCTAAAAGGTCAGCCCTACAGGCCTGACCTGGTTGTTTACTGGGACACTTCAAAGCTGTTGCTTTAGATCAGGATATGATTCTCGAAACTTGATGTTGTGACTGAAAGGTTTAAGACTAGCTTTCTCTTATAGGTTACTTGCTTGACTGGGGAGGCTATGATTCAAGTCAGCAAGGCTTTATGGATTATTATTTTATTTTGTAACTTCCGAGCAAGAAAATAAGAAAGATATGCTTCTGCTGTGGTGGTTGAGGATAACTCTACGTATAAACGCTCATCACATTTTTCAGCTTTGTCTCTGGGAGACTTGCTTGATCAAGGGATTGTGAGACAGATCTGCAGGCTTCATTCTCTACAGAAATCCAATAACTGAATCGGGCAACAACTTAGCAATCTATTATATAACATCATGGACAGGACTAAATGAAAAGAATGCTGCTTGAGATTAAACAAGACTGGTAGAAATGCTAACAGATCGACAGATTTCTGGCTACTTTGTGTATCACCTAGTAGCATAGTTTTTATAGAAACGATTGAGTGGAAAGAAAGTCTACTGAAAAAAATACCCATTCAGACAAAATTTTACTGTCATGCTCCCTACAGTCAGTTGTGTACCTTGCAGAAGAGTCAGGAGGCATTACTCCTTATAAAAGAAACAAAAATAATATTTGATATTCTACACTCGTGGGACGTGAAACTTGTGAGATGCATCAACTATCGACTCTTGTCAGATAAAGATTGGACTTGGTGTCAGTGAAAGTTTTATCTGTGTTAAGTGCGTGAACGACATTCTCTCAATGGGCAATGAGCAAGAACGGTTATTCTTCCTTACATGACAAAGTCATAAAACTACAAAACCATTCGTGAACCCTTACAGTGAGAACACCATGACTTCGGAATATTGCAAGTCTTAAAGTTTCGCAGCGCAATGTTGTCAAGAATGTGTTTAACAGAATCTGTTTCCGAGGTAACCGGAGTGGAAAGATAACTCGAGAAAGAAGTTGCTCCTGTTAAAGGCAAAAACTGGCATTAAAATAGTTGGGTTTTTTCAAATACCATGATATCAGATACAAGGGTCTAAAACCATTTTTGCAGTTATCGTGGTATCTGATATTCAGATACCACGGTCGGTAACTGATCGTGGTATCTGAAAAAGTCATCTCACTTTCATTAGTTTTTGTCAAATTGGTGGGAAAGAAGTTCGACACTTAGTGATGTGACTGAATATCAGTTTATCTTTTATGGTGACCTCGAAAAGCACAATTTAGATAGATAAATCTTCTTATTCCCCAAAAGCTTATCATGGCTCACGCCAAGTTTGTTTGGCATAGCCAAGGAAAAATCAACAACTGTATGTCAGATACCACGGTAACTGCAAAAACGACTAATCGCAGATCCAGTTACCGTGGTAACAGATACCATCCCGATGAAAAATTTATCACACGATAGTATTAAGAAGTAGTACGAATAAGTTGCATGCAGTACTATCGACGCTATTGTCAGATAAAGATTGGACTTGGTGTCAGTGAAAGTTTTATCTTTGTTAAGTGCGTGAACGACATTCTCTCAATGGGCAATGAGCAAGAACGGTTATTCTTCCTTGCATGACAAAGTCATAAAACTACAAAACCATTCGTGAACCCTTACAGTGAGAACACCATGACTTCGGAACATTGCAAGTCTCTAAGTTTCGCAGCGCAATGTTGTCAAGAATGTGTTTAACAGAATCTGCTTCCGAGGTAACCGGAGTGGAAAGATAACTCGAGGAAGAAGTTGCTCCCGTTAAAGGCAAAAACTGGCATTAAAATAGTTGGGTTTTTTCACATACCATGATATCTGATACAAGGGTCTAAAACCGTTTTTGCAGTTATCGTGGTATCTGATATTCAGATACCACGGTCGGTAACTGATCGTGGTATCTGAAAAAGTCATCTCACTTTCATTAGTTTTTGTCAAATTGGTGGGAAAGAAGTTCGACACTTAGTGATGTGACTGAATATCAGTTTATCTTTTATGGTGACCTCGAAAAGCACAATTTAGATAGATAAATCTTTTGGTATCTGCAAAAACGCAACTAATGCTACTGCTGTCTTCGCGGATTCGAGCTGGTGTTGCAGCGGGCAGTTAGCTTTTTTTCTCGTAGTAGAAGATAGATAGAAAGATTAACGGATTGACTCCGCGATGTTGCGGGGAAGACGGCTAACGAGACATATGGATTGGCAGCGAGGTTATTTACTGTGAAACAAACTAATAAATGTTCAGCAATGCTTAAACATCAGAAACTAGTGGGGTTTTCTAGCTCTTTTATAAACCCTTAGTACCTGAGTTTCGACTCAATTAACTTTTGGCTTGAGCGTACTGTAAAAGTAGGCAGTTTCCTCAGATCGTCCAGCTTTATTTACTGTGTTAGCCTAGCCTGCGCAGTTTGGTTTAATTGTAGTTGATCGTAGATGAACTTTAATCCATGCTCAAATTTACCGGAACTTACAAGATATATAGAATGTTGTCATTTTTATTTACATTGTTTTTGTTAAGTGCTTTAAATATGGGTATTTTACTTTGTGTGTTTAATCATACTACGATGTTATGCAAAAAGCAAATAAATAAATAAAAATATACTTTGTTACCTGTGGCTTAGTATTGAGATTTGAATACGGATATGGTTATAAAGTGTAGTAAAGTCTTGGGGGATAAATATTTTTTTGTTTGATTTGTGTTTTGACGGTAATATGTCGTAATACGTCAGTCAGTGTTAGTGTGGGTAGCAGATGTATTCAGTGTACGCTGAACTTCATGATTAAACGCAAGTGTGTTTTTAAAACAAAGGTTATTGAAGGTAGAACCCAGGACTTGGCCAGGACCACCGTCCGAATTTCCCCCTTTAGAGTAACGAAGCAAGCCAACCACTCGCACTACCGGTTTAGTCCAAATACGTTACCAACAGCTCGGGTACACGTTACACGTCTATTTATACTTGTCATGTAAAAATCCGGTTCATTGCTCTCACGACCGCCAGCTATTGCATTTCGTTCGGGACAGCTGTGGTGACGCTTCCGGATCTTCCGCAAGTATACGGTGATTATTTATATTTACGAAGAGTTAGTAATCAAGAGTATTTCAGTATTTACTATTGCAAACCGACGGCACGCTCCCCAGCTACACGCACAGAAACCTAAAATGACGCGTTAGTCTCTCTACCTGGCTGACTCAATGGACTGTCGCAAGTGGCCTCTTTTTACAAAGGGCAGAAAATTTGTCTACATGAAAAAGGATAAATGCCAGGGCAGGAATGTACATAAGCAGCTGCATCCAGGGTTATGAGGAAGCCAGTGTTTAGTGTACTTTTGGTAGAGATTGTGCTCAACTTAGGTTGTAAGTAAAGTAGCAGTTTGTCTCACTTCACAGTTTGTCTCACTTTTAAAACACCCTAGGAGATAGAGACCACAAGAGTCCTCCACGGTATCAACACAGACGTCTAGTGGAAAGACAACTCCAAACACAGGTACCATAATAACGGAAAACAACAACTTCTTGGACGAACTTATCTAGTGGAACCTAGTAACTTGCAGTGCAGACTTTCTTGGGCAGCAGGCAAGACACGGCAACATGCTGCAAGATTATAATCATGATTAGGTCCACCATTCAAAAACATTTTTATATAAAGAATATTTCATCAAGCTTTTGTGCACTATGACGAATCCTATCTGCTATGACTTGCAGGTTCAGCTTTAAAGTAATATGTCATACGGCATTTTAACATGACTGTTGGCACTTGCACTTGATACTCTCTTGGCTCTGGCACTTGCCATGCCACTACAGCCATCTACGTTGAAGCCACAAACTTCATCTTGAAGGGAAGTGGAATAGTAGGGGAAAGATACGGAAAAAAATGGTCGAACCAGGAAAAAATTGGTACAGAAATTATTTTTGCACCACTGTGTTCAGAAAAGAGAGCTCTACAACATATCAAAAATCTAAATCTCCATCCCGTTGCGAAATTCCCTTTTTTTCACGTTTTTTGCTCCTATTTTTTAGATATTTCCAGAATCCGAGAATGAGGAACCGTGAAAAGAAAAGTAGTTTATTGATGGTTTCCCTTTTAAGAAACGATTGTTTTTGTGCTCTTTTATTAGACAGAAACATCACGTTTAATCATTTAATTCTTTTTTATGTTTTGTTTTTGTTTTTGTATGAAGTAAAAAAAAAAAATCAAGCGACACACGATCACGGGGTATTTTTCGAAGAGGAGCACGCTTCAGTCTGCTGATGTATATGTGATGTATGTGATATCTGTATATGATGTATATCTGATGTATAAATGTGTGAATTTTTCATTTATGAAAACAAATTTTCTTAAAAATTAAACCAACAATTATCATATAATCATATAAAATGATTGTAAATAATTATTAAATACACCAGTTGGATTCACAGTAAACGTAATACGGATTATAATCACATCTTACATATCGTACATCATGATGGGGACGTACTGGTGTTCGGTCATCTCGTCTACTCGAACTATGGTACGCTGCCGGATGACGGCAATGTGATGAGCTGCTGCTTTCTATCCTTCGGCTGTAGAAGTTTGGTTGTTTAGCCTGCGGGCTATTGATCTTTGATTGCTGGACCACCTTCATATCCGTCAAACACAACGATCGCACTAGGGTACCTTGCTTGTACGTAATGGACGTATGAAGCAAAGATGACCTTGAAGGTTGTCCCTACCTTCCATGGAACTCGATGTAGAAGAGAACCACCATCCAAGACGATGTTACACGCAGAAGCAGGTCTTGAGGGTGACTGAGTCTCAATCCCGCAAGCCTGAAAGATCGCTTTTGCAAGCTCTGGCTTATTTGCTTTTCTCATAAGGCCATCGCTTTCGAAAACAAAGACTGAGTTACAACATAGCAAGATATAAATTGTGGGTAATGACCAAGCCCGCCGCAAAACGATCGCGCCTGTCTTTTATCTGTTGATTTGGATTTGCAATATTGCTTCATACAACAGCATGAAGTTGTCATGAAATTGTGGTCAATGAAAGCCATGCATAATATTTTCTTAGTACCGAAGACAAAATCAAATGTGTCATCTAGGGCATATGAACTTCCTACCTTCCCAGTTTATTCCAATCGCTCAAACCGTTTGACCGCTTCGCGTACCACATCATTTCCGGGATAACCCCTCCAGCCAAAACCAACTGCTGGGATTGCAAATCCCAGGAACTCCTAAGTAACTCACAGAAATAAGCTATTTACAGTCCCCGTAATCTGAATTTGGTATATCTCAGGTTCGTATTTCAAACATGTCCCGAAACAATCCTCAGCTGCCATCAGTTGAGCTAATTCAAAATAATGACCATCCAAAGGGCCTGCAACTCCGCAAGATTGATACATTAACATTCACTGCTGGCATATGACTGCTTTAGGAACTTATGTTTTGTTACAGATTTTTGTCTCGAGACAAACAAATGTATGGAAGTCTTCTACGATCAGTTGTTTCGGCGAGAGGATGAAGCTTCTCGAAAGAGACGAGAGAGTTGACTTGTATGCCCTGCATTTGGCATACAAGCAAAGGGTCAATTAAAATTTAGCCGATGTGATTATGGCCTGGAATAATCACAAGGTTGATAGCCGTGGAGTGGCAAAAGGTCTTTCATTAATTAGTTTCATAGAAACTTTTATCATGTGATTCCCAGCGTTTGCGACACTTGCGGGCTTAAGCTCATGACTGTCCGTGATCTGTCTTTCTCCAACTTAGGTCAGTTCAAGAACTCCCGCACAAGCTAGGGCAATGAAACTTGACTTATTTGAGGATCCGACAAGAAGTCCTCAAAAATACTTCATTACCAATATACCCCATAGACTGGAATCCAAGCTAATTTCTACATACATATCAGTGTATTTTATTCTCCCATGCCTTCTGTGATCTGGTCTTCAGCTCATGACTTCCGTGATCTGTCTTTCTCCAACTTCGGTCAGTTCGAGGACTCCCATACAATATAGGGCAATAGCTTATTTGACGATCCGACAAGAAGTTCTAAAATATATTGCTTTACCGGAATACCCCAAAGACTGAAATCCAAACAAATTTCTACATGAATATCAGTGTATTTTATTCCAGATTTCATTCATTCAAGATTTTTCTCCTTTTTCGCCAGGCCGACTTCCCCGGCGCTATGCAGTCAATGCACTGTTAGAGGAAGAAAGCCTTACTGACAAAGACAAATGCAATCCGTGACGTTTTAAGAAATTGAAAGTGCTTGCGTGATCTCGACCATTTCTTTATCGGTTAACCCTGTCGCTGGGACGTTCCCAACTGCATCCCCTACCATACATTTGTCGTTTGGAATATGAATAACAGCAGTGATGACTGAAGCGGTGGTTTCGTCACTGGTATTTTCAGACATTCGTGGACGTGGTGAATTGGGTTTCATGGCTCTATCTTAAATAAAGAACACAATATTGCTAACCGATTCTAGAAATTCATGCCGAAGTGGAACAAGATAACTCATAATATCAGGGCCGATCTTACTGGCAACAAAAACAACCATAACAAATGCTCCAAGACATTGCAGGACTTCAAGTTGGACATGTCCCTCGAGAGTTGTCCCTAGTGTCCATGTCCCTACAGTTCTTTTTAACAATCTTGAACGGCAACATGACTAAACAAATTAATGCTACTTGTATTGCAAATGGCCGGAGCAGGAGCCGACATTTTTCTTCAGGCTAATTCAGCCGATGGCTGTTGGGGCAATCCGTTGTTACATTGATCAGGTGAAAGAAGGGAGAGATGAAATTACTGTTGTTTACAACTGAGTGGAAGTTTTCCTTTTCAATATAATTGGTTACGTAGTTCAAAGTCATTTGTCCTTACTACAATATCAGCAGGTAGACAACACTTTTTTTATGCACAACAGAGCGCGTTCGATTCAACATTGTTTCTTTCTACAACGGATCTTGGACGAGAGAAGTTTGTGTTGCAAAAACGTTGAACCGTAAAAAAACGTTTACTGCGCCAAAAAATATCAGTCGTGTCAAATCTGTTGTGTCCAAAATCAACGTGTTGTCACGTTTCACCGTTGTGCGTACAAACACGTTTTGTTGCGTTAAAGCGAATAGTAGTACATTACATTTGTACCTACCATACATTTGTCGTTTGGAATATGAATAACAGCAGTGATGACTGAAGCGGTGGTTTCGTCACTGGTATTTTCAGACATTCGTGGACGTGGTGAATTGGGTTTCATGGCTCTATCTTAAATAAAGAACACAATATTGCTAACCGATTCTAGAAATTCATGCCGAAGTGGAACAAGATAACTCATAATATCAGGGCCGATCTTACTGGCAACAAAAACAACCATAACAAATGCTCCAAGACATTGCAGGACTTCAAGTTGGACATGTCCCTCGAGAGTTGTCCCTAGTTTCCATGTCCCTACAGTTCTTTTTAACAATCTTGAACGGCAACATGACTAAACAAATTAATGCTACTTGTATTGCAAATGGCCGGAGCAGGAGCCGACATTTTTCTTCAGGCTAATTCAGCCGATGGCTGTTGGGGCAATCCGTTGTTACATTGATCAGGTGAAAGAAGGGAGAGATGAAATTACTGTTGTTTACAACTGAGTGGAAGTTTTCCTTTTCAATATAATTGGTTACGTAGTTCAAAGTCATTTGTCCTTACTACAATATCAGCAGGTAGACAACACTTTTTTTATGCACAACAGAGCGCGTTCGATTCAACATTGTTTCTTTCTACAACGGATCTTGGACGAGAGAAGTTTGTGTTGCAAAAACGTTGAACCGTAAAAAAACGTTTACTGCGCCAAAAAATATCAGTCGTGTCAAATCTGTTGTGTCCAAAATCAACGTGTTGTCACGTTTCACCGTTGTGCGTACAAACACGTTTTGTTGCGTTAAAGCGAATAGTAGGCCCCTATGAAGACTGATGAATGTTTAGTATTAACTTCAAAGTTGTGTGTGTAATCTACAAGGTATGAGATTAGTAAGAATCAATGACAAGTGGGCCCAGATTGCCCTGGAGCAAAGTTGGTTCACCTTGCCAGGAATCAACAGTCGAACAAATGCTCTTCGTGCAAGATCTTTAACATTTCTTTGAATTTATACTGGCGGTTTGTTTACATTTAAAACTTTAAAGTGGGGTGATTACAACGTTATTTCAATTCTTTTTTGGTTATTGGGGAAGAGAAATGTCTTGGTTCTAAAGGTCTTTGTATATAAATGTGAAAAAACATTTTACTTCTACACTCCAAGTCTGAGCGCTTGCGCACTTGTTTTCAAAACTGTGACTTTTCTGCCAAAACAGTCGGTATAAAATACCAGCCAGGCAGTTGAAGTTTGTTTGATGTCTGCTGCTTTACTATCTTGATAGATCCTGGTGCATTTCCGAAAACAATCTTCTTTCTTTTTTATAGTTGCCGATCTCCCAACCGTATATCTGCCCAATGAACATCACTTCACCTTAGAGACCGAGTCAACAGGAATGAAAAAAATCAGCTTTACCGGAACAATCCTCCAGGTCAGCAAACTACCCCACCGAACCCCTTCACAACCTACCACCAAAGTTACAGTATCAGATCAGCTCCTCACAGAAAAGATAGATATTATGCTGTGGAACAACCTCGACACCTCCCTCAATCTACCACCACTCCACGACTACCTCTTCATTAATTTCTACATCAACATCTTCGCCAACAAAACGAACCTGAAGTGCTCCCAGTTTTCTCCGACACGGTTCATCCACCTCACCCCGTGCCAACTACTCCCACCATACACAACCGAAACGCTCCGTAATCCTCTCCTCATTGTCCACCAGATCGTAAGAATTTCAATAAAACGGAGAACCGGCGACAATTGACAAAGACGTAAGTATTTCAAGAATGGCATACAACATCCCTTTTTTATTTATCCTTTGTTAATCCAACTAACCAGTACCTTCTACGCCACTCTTTCGTCACTATCGTTCAAAGCGTTCTTCCGTTTATTGTTGCATCGGAGTCACAATGCCATCCAAATATTCGAGCCGTATACGCTCTCACCTTTGCAAATTAAGTGCAAATATGATCCTGCAGCTGTATATTTCAGGTTTCGTAGCAGTGTCCTTAGATCCACATACGTCCGTGTTTGTTCTTCAGAGGCACCTTTTCCTGTCTAAAAATCAAATTTCCAAGCTTCTACAATTGTTGCAGCCCTCTAATATCATATTGTCTTTGAGATAAGCTATACAACGTAACTATCGGAAGTGCAGCTCCTCGAGCACGGAAACTACGTAGCTACAGTTGCAAAAAGGGAAATTCTAGGAATAAACGTTGAGACCATACTGAAGAACATTGAACCGATTGTAGCTGAAGAAGACGGCGTGTCCCCTTGAATCCGCTTTGTACTCTTTTTTTAATTAAATTATATTCAATGTTTACAACTCTCAACCACAAAACTCCAATTCCGTTTCCGCCTATTCTTGTGCCAAATGAGCTTTCAGCTCTAACTGGTATGACATAAGAATCTACTTTCCAGACTGTTTTCATGGCAACTCGCTGGAACTGAACAAAGACCGTTACTTCATTCCTACGGTACTTGGAAGTCGACTCTGAGGAACATCGGTAAAGAGGCTTTTTAACTGCACCAGGCAAATACTAGAAGCGTGTGATTGCCTATAGTGACACTTCAGACCCTAGATCAGCCGCTTCTTTCCCCCTGAATCATGAAAAAATTCGAAACAAAATGAAAAAAAAAATAGAAATCACTTGCAACGATGCAATTGTCAACGTCAGTGTTTCTTACGAAGGAAAGGAACTTTTGCTGGACAACCACTCAGAGCAAACGAAAATTTAGTTATTGGTGCAAAAATTCAATCTCCAGTCCTAGGCTCTTATCCGAAATCACAAAATGATCACCATTAGTACAATGTTGGAAAGTACTGACTAACACCTGATTGTTTTCGGCATCCGGATTTTCGGCAGCGCTCCATTATTCCTATCCCCTGCATGATCCATGGCAGGCGCAACGGTGCAAGTCATAAAGTGCTTTTGAGCTGGATTCAGAGAAAGCGATAAGTTTCAGTCATTATTGTAATTTAATCACCGCATCGCTGACAGCTTTATTAAAAACAATCATAGTATGCGAAATAACTGGACTGGCCCAAATGGGGAGGTAAGCTTTTCTAGATACAATGGAAGCCTTCAACGTACTTTACAAGAGCGCCGTCAGCCCCTGCTCTTTCACTCTGCAGGATCCGAACTTTCGGGGCAAGGGGCGCTGCCCCTCCTGCCAAGCCCCGGTTTATGTTGCAGAGCAATGGGTTGACTGCCCTAGCTGTAACTGCACCACAACCTTTACAGTTAATACCCTGGTTTATGTTGCAGAGCAATGGGCTGACTGCCCTAGCTGTAACTGCACCACAACGTATACAGTTAAAGTGCACGACCGGGCAGTCAGCCCTGATGAAAGGTCAACAGAGGTGTGCTGGCGGTCAGTGTAAAAATCGTTTAAACTCTATTGTTACGGATTCTCATATACAAAACACAAATTCAAGCAAACGCCGTTGTTCGCGAGAAGTGTTCGTCTTGCAGCTTACTTTGAAGACACTGATATAGGAAGAACACCACAGGCCATCAGGACAAGCAAAAATGCTCTCTTTCCTATCCCTGTCTGAAATATCTTTGAGCGCGTCGCAGAAATACTTCTTAGGACTAACAACAATTTGAAGGATGGCATTCAGCATTCGACACACATGTTGGAGCAGCTCATCCAAACATTCGAGAAGTGGATGTACGAAGACTAACCTGCGACTGAAAACCATAGTAGGGAGATATTGGTCTAGTCAAACTGACGTACTCGAATATATGCGGGAAATCGCTGATAAATACATATTTTAATGTATTATATAGCCATACTATTTTAATGTAACTGAGTATTTAAGAATATTAAGCTTAAAAACGAAATCCAAACTTGAAATCAGGCTCTCTGTGACGAATGTCCGTATGACGAAAAAACTTCACATGGGTTATCCGAGATGTCCGGTTTCCTGACTGGTCCTAGGGCTAGTGGGCACCTATGGTGTCAGAAGGTCTTCAGCCCACACCCCAGGACCCTTATCTTCATTAAACCTCGCCTCCACTCGTCCATCGTCTCAACAAGGTGTAAGAACAGGGTTTGGAAACTTCCTCCACGTTCAACATCTTAACAATGGTGTTAGAAGTGGGATGTATTATTAACAATGGTATTAGAAGTGGGATGTATTCTTAACATAGTCAACGATTTCAATCATGGTTATCAGATGTATTATCATATTCTATGATAGCGAAGATGAGAGCGAGGAGAACGAGGAGAGCGGAGAAGAGACGGAAAGCGGCGGAGAAGAGATCGAGGCGAGCGGAGAAGATACGGAGAAGATACGGAGAAGATATAATTCAATCTCCAGTCCTAGGCTCTTATCCGAAATCACAAAATGATCACCATTAGTACAATGTTGGAAAGTACTGACTAACACCTGATTGTTTTCGGCATCCGGATTTTCGGCAGCGCTCCATTATTCCTATCCCCTGCATGATCCATGGCAGGCGCAACGGTGCAAGTCATAAAGTGCTTTTGAGCTGGATTCAGAGAAAGCGATAAGTTTCAGTCATTATTGTAATTTAATCACCGCATCGCTGACAGCTTTATTAAAAACAATCATAGTATGCGAAATAACTGGACTGGCCCAAATGGGGAGGTAAGCTTTTCTAGATACAATGGAAGCCTTCAACGTACTTTACAAGAGCGCCGTCAGCCCCTGATCTTTCACTCTGCAGGATCCGAACTTTCGGGGCAAGGGGCGCTGCCCCTCCTGCCAAGCCCCGGTTTATGTTGCAGAGCAATGGGTTGACTGCCCTAGCTGTAACTGCACCACAACCTTTACAGTTAATACCCTGGTTTATGTTGCAGAGCAATGGGCTGACTGCCCTAGCTGTAACTGCACCACAACGTATACAGTTAAAGTGCACGACCGGGCAGTCAGCCCTGATGAAAGGTCAACAGAGGTGTGCTGGCGGTCAGTGTAAAAATCGTTTAAACTCTATTGTTACGGATTCTCATATACAAAACACAAATTCAAGCAAACGCCGTTGTTCGCGAGAAGTGTTCGTCTTGCAGCTTACTTTGAAGACACTGATATAGGAAGAACACCACAGGCCATCAGGACAAGCAAAAATGCTCTCTTTCCTATCCCTGTCTGAAATATCTTTGAGCGCGTCGCAGAAATACTTCTTAGGACTAACAACAATTTGAAGGATGGCATTCAGCATTCGACACACATGTTGGAGCAGCTCATCCAAACATTCGAGAAGTGGATGTACGAAGACTAACCTGCGACTGAAAACCATAGTAGGGAGATATTGGTCTAGTCAAACTGACGTACTCGAATATATGCGGGAAATCGCTGATAAATACATATTTTAATGTATTATATAGCCATACTATTTTAATGTAACTGAGTATTTAAGAATATTAAGCTTAAAAACGAAATCCAAACTTGAAATCAGGCTCTCTGTGACGAATGTCCGTATGACGAAAAAACTTCACATGGGTTATCCGAGATGTCCGGTTTCCTGACTGGTCCTAGGGCTAGTGGGCACCTATGGTGTCAGAAGGTCTTCAGCCCACACCCCAGGACCCTTATCTTCATTAAACCTCGCCTCCACTCGTCCATCGTCTCAACAAGGTGTAAGAACAGGGTTTGGAAACTTCCTCCACGTTCAACATCTTAACAATGGTGTTAGAAGTGGGATGTATTATTAACAATGGTATTAGAAGTGGGATGTATTCTTAACATAGTCAACGATTTCAATCATGGTTATCAGATGTATTATCATATTCTATGATAGCGAAGATGAGAGCGAGGAGAACGAGGAGAGCGGAGAAGAGACGGAAAGCGGCGGAGAAGAGATCGAGGCGAGCGGAGAAGATACGGAGACGCAGAGTGAAGAGGAGACGGAAGACGAGGAGAGCGGGGATGAGATAGAGGAGATGAGCAATAGTCTGCCGCGTCGGCAACTGTCGCGTCGGCAGTCTACACCTATCGATTTCAAAGTCGTTAATCTGTTTTAACTATACAAGCTGCAAAACCTACTTATCGATACATTATGGTCAAATCATTTATCCTCTGAAAACCATGCAATAATGAGGCCGAAGGGTGATGACCTGATCATCTGAATGTGATTACCCTTTCCATCTTATACCTTGGGGGTTGTTCTACTTCCACTATCGGAAGTGAGCATCAGGTCAGGAGGGGGTTGACGTGATTATGTTAATGATAAGGGAGGGTGAACTTATACAAAACCGGTTTTCCCCTGTAAAAATTGGAAGGACGCTTCAGTTCGGTATGCAGTCGAACAGTGTACATCATAGTGATAAAAAGTATACCATGATGGCAGAATCACTTGTAAGTAACTTTTAACTTGTTTTTTCTTTTCATATTCTTCTGAAGTAGTGTTTGTTCTTTTCTGTTTTTCTTTCTTTTTTCTGTTTTTCAAGACAACGTTTTGGATTGTAGAGTAAATTTAAGACTAGATGATTTTGTAAAATAACAAAAGATTATTTTGACGTAACATTCTCACAGCGACAGCGAAGATGAAGGGACGGAGGACGAGGAGACGTAGAGCGAAGATGAGACGGAGAAAGAGGACACGCAGAGCGAAGAGACGAACGATCATCAACGGTGTCGTCAGTTTTTCAAGACAACGTTTTGGATTGTAGAGTAAATTTAAGACTAGATGATTTTGTAAAATAACAAAAGATTGTTTTGACATAACATTCTCACAGCGAAGATGAAGGGACGGAGGACGAGGAGACGTTGAGCGAAGATGAGACGGAGAAAGAGGACACGCAGAGCGAAGAGACGAACGATCATCAACGGTGTCGTCAGTCTACCCCCCTGGTCAGAGGACCGATAAAGACGAGGAGACGGAGAACGAAGAGGAGGAGAGGAATGATCGTCCACAATTCACGCACATTGATCATATTTGCCTAGGGTGCCACTCAGATGATGAGCCAGAGCCATGGTGGAGGATAGAAGGAGAGGAGGAGGAGGAGCATTCAGAAAAAGAAGAAATCATGATCGACTAATCGCCGGATGAAGAGACGGAGCCTCCTCCCAAGCGACCTCGGATGTAATGATTCAATTCAGATATTATTGATGGACAAATCAATAAAACATTTTCGTAATTCTTTCTTATAGATCTTCTTTCATGCTTCAAAATTACATGTTACGGAATCCATGTTAGGATGTGCTCTGCAAAAAGGATCTGTGACGAACAAGGGTCGAGATTCGCGAGGCAGAAAACGCAACTAAGTATAAATCTACTTATGTTGAAATGTTGTAAAAAACTCACCCAGCAAAACACGTGCAAAATGCAGAACTGATCCGTCCAGTCTGACAGTCACTGATGGCCCAAACTGTATGCCTCAAATCATTTATCCTCTGAAAACCATGCAATAATGAGGCCGAAGGGTGATGACCTAATCATCTGAATGTGATTACCCTTTCCATCTTATACCTTGGGGGCTGTTCTACCTTCACTATCGGAAGTGAGCATCAGGTCAGGAGGGGGTTGACGTGATTATGTTAATGATAAGGGAGGGTGAACTAGCATAAACTAGTTATACAAAACCGGTTTTCCCCTGTAAAAATTGGAAGGACGCTTCAGTTCGATTCTTCTGAAGTAGTGTTTGTTCTTTAATATTAAAGAAAAAAAAGTTATTTTTGTTGAGTGTGCTTTTAATAAAAAAAAAAATTTAAGCTTCTTCGGCATTCGGCATCCTCCCCCGAAAAACAAGAGGGACATGACCTGACGGACAAGTTACCGGGATGGGACTGGGCAGACGAAGAGTTCAGCAGCAAAAATAAGCAAGCCAAAAGTCGTTCAGCAAAGCGGGAACAACGAAGACAGCACTTTCACCAGGATGCTATTGCTCCAGGTGAACTTTCCCTGGGACGAAAGGGTCCCTAGATTCCCTAAAAACGGATCCATCTCTAGAAATGGCAAGGCAGCAAGCAGATACGATTCCGAAAAGATGGAATGAGATGAGCCCGGCCCTTCTCTATGGAGTGTCTCTACAGCCGTTGTATATCCGATCTTACAAAACCTATACATACTTTTCCGTATTTTATGTCTGTTCTTCAATCTCTTCACAGTCTAAATTTTCTCTCTCTCTCTCTCCCCCCCCCCCCCCTTCCACGAAAATAATGATGATTCATATATTTTTATTTTTTAGAGACCATAGAAGCATTCAACGTCTTATACAGAAGCACCGTCAGCCCCTGTTGCTCAACACTTCAAGATCCAAACTTCCGGGGCAAGGGGCGCTGCCCCTCCTGCCAAGTCCCGGTCTACGTAGCGGAGCAATGGGCTGACTGCCCAAGCTGCAACTGCAGCTCAACTTATACCGTGAAAGTTCACGATTGGGCAGTCAGCCCCGACGGACGAGCAACTGAGGTGTGCTGGCGGTGCTGCCAGCCAAGCGTTAAGATTGTGCGAATGTATAAGCTGTAAAAAACATTGTGAAGTGTGTTTTATAATAAAATTTTGTTTACTGTACTGTTCGAAACAATCCATCAGTCTTAGTGTTTCTCCCCCGGCCCCCCTCACCCCACCCTCTATCCCATACTATTCATTATCCAATGGAAATCTTAATGCAAAATATTTCTTTCTTCGGGATAATCAGCTTGGTTTCAGATCGGGTGTGGGGTGCCAACATGCACATCGTGTCCTTTCTTCCATTCTACTTTCTAATTCTTCTAAGGGTAAAGGTGTCTATCTCTGTACTCTTGATCTTTCCAAGGCTTTTGACTCTGTTGTTCATAACCAACTTTTCTTTTCTTTGGCTTCTTCTGGTGTAAACTTTTCAGTTGTTTACCTTCTACGGTTCTGGTACTCTAACTCTTACCTCCGCTTGAAATCTTCTCCAGAAACAACTATTAAAGTACTTCGAGGTGTAAGGCAGGGGGGTGTTTTATCACCAACCCTTTTCAGAATTTGTATTTCTACTGTTCTGGAAAGATCTCTCTCTTTCTGCCATGGTTTCTCTAGTTTCTCAGTCTTTACTGGATATTGGCTTATCTCTGAATCTTGATAAATGTGAATTCTTGTCTTACAACCTGTCTTCGTCTACTCCTCTAGTATGTAATGAATTTTCTGTTGTTTCTGTTTCTTCTTTTCGGTGGCTAGGGATTACTGTTTCTGATTCTTTAGCTCTCTTCCTTAGACAGATTGTTGCAGATGCAGTAAAAAAAAATCAATTTAGTTATTCTAAAATTGTAGCAAACCGTGGAAAATATAACAGAAGAGCTCTTGGGCGTTTATTCTCGACGTTTTCTGATCATTCTATTCTTTATTTTTCGGGTATTCATTCTGTTCTGAAGCTAAAAGATTTGAAGAAAATGAAAGTAACGTATTTCAAATTTTGCAAATTTCTGCTTTCTCTGCCACCGTGGACTAGAAATCGGTATTTGGTTAACTCCACTTGTACTACTTGTTTTAACTTCTGAGTCAGAAGTAAAGGTTTTATTTTTATTGAGAGAAGAAGAATAACCCCAACTTGTGTGACCATTAGGTTAGAGAAAACATAAGCCTCCCCAAAAGGTAAACTGCGTGCCACTTTCAGTTTTTCAGAACTAGGTTGGACCGAAGACTGGATAAAACCTGTTTATGAAATAGGGAAAAAACCGAGCGGAAATTCAGTGTCAAAATAATGTGCAGAACTGGGTTGGATTGAGGGTGCAGGTTAAGACCTGGTCTGTGAAAATGGGGAAAAACCAGATCGGAAACTGAGTCTCGCTAATTCTCAGTACTAGCTTGGCCTAAGGGTTCGGGTTCCATATATAGCTGTATGGTATACCATAGGAAACGAGGGCAAAAACTCATTTAAGCTAACGTTACTTAGGTGCATCTAACCTAAGTTCGGTTAATTTAACTAGGTTTTACTGAGTATCACCCGCCTTAACTTTCGGAGACCTAACCTAAAACCACAGTAGGAAACGATGTAAAAAAAAAAAATTATTTGATCTTAAAACTATGTAACGTAGATAAACCTAACCTGTAATCTAGCCATGGTTCGTGCAATATCAAGTTCAACTAAGCTTTACATCGTTTCCTAACCATATAAAAAATTAAAGTATGACTGTGTAACGTAAATGAACCTAACCAAATCCAGGTTAATGTAATCTAGTACTACTCAGTCAAAGTATTCACAGATGCAGCTCGACGTGTCAAACCAGCCTGGACCTTCACACCAACAAGTCCAACCAGGACCATCATGTGTGAAGCCACAGTACCCTATTCCTTCACAGTCCTGCACACCTGCCCTAGTCGACTGTTGAATGCAGGACATAGACATAACTCCGAATTCTACTGTCCTTTCTGTCTGCAACCTTTCTGTTCTGAACGGACGTTGAAGAACATGTGTTCTACTGTAGTCCACATGGACGGCAAGTAATCATGTATCCGCCTGGGGAAAGGGTCAATTACCAGTTTGAAAACCATCATCATCGACTCAGACAGCGTGACAAAATTGTCCTTGACTGTGAAGCAATCTTACGGGACATTGACGATGACTCTAACCGACAGAAGCAACATGTACCATATGCGGCAGATTATCGGAACGTCAATTACCCGATGAAAATTAGTCCTGCTGATGCAGACAAATTACGGTCTGATACGTGTTGGATTTGCAATGAAATATTCACGAGCACTGACATTATCGTACGAGACCATTCCCATCTGGACTCTGGGGTGACGGGAAGGGTCTAACTTTAGAGGGGTCAGTCATCAACGGTGCAATTTGATGCTCCGTGCAAAAATGTTGTCAAAAATGTCTATGTTCTAAACGTTCAGTACGATAAAAAATTTCTCCTTCGAACGTTTGCCAAAATAAAAGCAATGCAGAACGATGCTCTATGGGTAAAAGATTGTTTTCACATCACCATCGTACCAAAATCCAGTGAGAAAATTGTTTCCTTTGACGTTTCGTGGCGGGTAATAGAAAATGGGAAGGAAGTAGCCAACAAATTACGTTTTCTTGATTGCATGGCCTTTTATCCAAAATCTCTGGAAGAACTGATCAAGATTCAAAGAAGGGATGACGCTGATAGTTTCACCCTACTGAAACAACATCAGAGGGTACAGGACACTCCCGAACTCTACGAGTTACTCACACAGAAGGGGTGTTACCCCTATGAGTACTGCGACAGCTTCGACAAGTTTGATGACACTCGACTTCCCGACATTACCGACTTTTACGACTCACTCGAAGACAAAGATTGTTCACAGGAGAGGTATGATTTTGCGCAACGTGTATGGACTGTAGGGAAGTGCCAGACACTACAAGACTATTGTCTTCTGTATCTGATGAGCGATGTTTTGTGTTTAGGGGATATAACTTTTGCTGATGAAGTCTATGAAAATTCACAGCTGGAAATCGGGTACTATTTTTCCACCCCTCATTTGACCTGTGATTTGGTGTTTCTTTTTTCTAGGGAAAGTATTTCTTTGATTTCCGATCCTGAAATTCATCAATTTTTTTAACGTGGTTGAGGGGGAGTTTGACTTTTCACGGTAAAAGGGTTTTTGAGTCCCATCCCAATGATCCCCATGATCCTACATTTGCTGTGGTCGTTGATAGAAACTCGCTCTACCCAGAGGTGATGAAATCATACCCTTTACCGGTGGGGGGCTATAGATTCCTAGAGGAAGACGAATTTCTCGATGTAACAAGTTTTAGTCCGTCCGGAGACTTGGGGTATGTGTTTGAGATTGATGGGTACATCCCACCAGAACTGCATGATTCTCTCAAAGATTTTCCTTTCCCTCCCGAAAAAAAAACCATCACGATCTTTACATCAACTCACGCAAAGTTCTTATTTGTCGCAGAAGCCTCCATTCCCTATATTTCGTTTCCCTCGCCAAGTACCTCGAGCACTTCATGCTATGTGAGCTCTCAGAAAACGGAAACACTAAAGAAAAAGCTAGAATAAAAGGAGCAATGAAATTCTATGTAGAGGCAGTCTTAAGCTAGTCTTAAGACAGTAGTGATCGTTGGATTAACAGATGTATTCGATGTATGCAGAACTTCAATATTAAAAGTAAGTGTGTTTTCTAACCACTGTGTATTGAATGTAGGACCTAGGACCCACCGCCGAACTCCCCCCTCCACAGTTACGAACCAACCCTTCGAGGATTAAGATCAGAGTACCGGTATAGTCTAATATGTACCAACCGCTCGGGTACACGCTACACGTATTTTAGATACTCGGTTTCGTACAACAGTTGAAGTTCAATGGGCACATCAAACTACCCCAATCCCACTCTGTAACAACCTAGGAACAATGCTTACCCCCTAGATCAGCAGCTTTATCAACAGTTTCCACTCTTTGATATTTCAAAGCGTTATTTTTTGTGCCAGTACATGTTACTCTGACAAAGATAAAAGTGATGTTTCTTATAATACTTAGTAGATCTTTATTTTATGCATAAATCAGCTTGTATAATTCAGATTTGAATAGGTTATTTGTTTTTTCGTGATTTTTGTAGCATGTTATTTTTATAAGCTTATGGCATATTCTGGTGCATTTTATAAAGCAAGTTAATCAAGCTTCACAACACTATTCCACAAAGAAAAACTTTTATAGGCACTTTTAAGCCATGGAACTTCTGATGAAACACTAGAATAAGTGCATCTGCGGCTTGACTTTGGTGACATCTCAAATATATACTTTTCTATCAAGCATTGCTGGGAGTTTTTGAATTTCCTGCCATGATTTCCCAGCTCCTAAGATTTGGGTCATCGAAATGCCAGAGAGGTAAAGACAAGGGATAACAAGAAAACGGCCGATTTTCGTAGCGCCTTCTAAAGGAAGTAGGATATGTTTATTTGTGAAGCATTTAATACAAAGTAAAGCATTAGAAGTGTCCACTGTGCTTTAAAGCATAAACGATTAGATAGATACTCCTAATGTAACCTCGTTTAACACTGGTGGCATCGTTTTGCTGTGGAAGGGAGAGTTTCGGTTGGTTTCCGATAGGGCAGAATTTTTGACGTTTTTGTTTCGAAATGGCCGGGAAATTCATACCCACACCAGACAAATAGAAAACAGGAACGCATACGCCTGGGACGCTAGTGGGAAACCGATTTGTGCGAAATGTGCCAAGGTCGGGCACATCGCAGGGAATTGCTGGTCAAGAGGTCTTGAGCCAGCAAACAAAAATTCATCGAGGCATTTAAACTGGCGAGGGGGCGCGGTTCCAGAGTAATGAGGAATCCGGCGCCCCGCAATTTCCGTCGTCCTTCTTACATTAGTGCGTTTAATTGCGCGAAGGATGCACCTTCTGTTGACGTCACGTTGTGTGGAGTACAGGTAGAGGCATTGGCGGACACGGGTTCCGGCATTGGCCTCATTAGTAGGGCCCTCTTCAGGAGGTTGCCACATAGAGCCCAGGAGGGACTCAAAGAAGACTCCACGTTGGTTAAAAGTGCGTCTGGGCACGGTTTAGACGTCAGAGGTGTCATCACGGATTTTGTTAAGGTAGGAGACGAGCGATGCGAGGAAAAGTTTTTCGTCAGTGATGCTTTAAGGATTCCGATGATGTTATGATACACGTTTTACGTTGACACGGAGAGAGACTCCCTTGTTAGGAAGGATCGTGTAGTGTTGTTGCGGAAGTCAAGGATGAGTCAGATAGCACCATTGTTGAGCTGACAACAGTATTGCCAGTCAAACTACCGCCGTTTTCGATAAGCAGGTTATGTTTGGCTCCACGTCGAATGTGGGATTTCAGAGAGGTTTTGGTTGTTGCAGCCGATCAGTTTGTTCAAAAGTTTCCTCAGTTGGTAATCTTAGATCATGTTGCGACACCTGAGGAAGGGCTGGTTTCGATATATGTAGAAAATTCATCAGACGCAGTCGTTAAAGTTCCACGGATGAGTGTTGCTACTGGGACGAAATTTGAACAGAAAGACTGTGTAACGGTCAACAGCTTAACTCTGACGTCAAAAAATCGCAGGAAGTGCCGACCAATGACAGAAAGAGAGCGCGAAGCTTTTCTTTCGCAGTTCAAACTGGACCATCTACAGAAGAACTCAAGAAGAAAAAAGGTCATTGAAGATTTCCTGGTTAACAACAATGATGTTTTTGCGAAAGATGAGTTCGATCTAGGTGAATGTGACCTGGAACCATTCACTATTGACGTTGGCAACAATCCTCCAAGCCGTATGAGACCGTACAGAATTCCTGCACACCTGGAGACATCTGTACATGCTGAAATTGACAAGATGCTGAAGTGCGGAGTAATCGAAGAATCAAGTTCACCATGGCTGAGCCCATTGCTGATAGTATCGAAGAAAGATGGATCAAAGCGGGCAGTCATTGACCTACGGAAGGTCAATAGTCTTACCAGGAAAGACTCTTATCCACTGCCACACATAGACCATCTGCTGGATAGACTTCATGGATGCAGTGTCTACAGCAGCATGGACGCCATCTCTGGATACTGGCAATGTACTATCGATGAAGACTCGAGACCAATCACAGCCTTTGCAGCGCCAGGCACACCGGTTTACCAGTTCAAGAAGATGCCTTTTGGTCTGTCCAACGAACCTGCGCATTACTCTAGGCTGATGAATAGGATACTGAATCACCTATTTCGGCTAGGTATCTCAGTCTACCTAGATGACATCCTGGCTGTCAACAAGACAGACGAAGAACATTTTGCTGCATTGTCAAAGGTTTTCGAGGCACTTAGAAGCGCTAATCTGAAGCTAAAGGGTAAAAAGTGTTCCTTTTTCAAGGAAGAACTGACTTACTTGGGACACCAGATATCCAGGAAAGGGATAAAACCGGACCCAAGTAAGATAACTGCTATCGAAGAGTTAGCTTACCCGAAGAATCTACATGAGCTTCGTTCTGCACTTGGATTGTTTTCCTATTTCCACAAATCCATCAGAAATTTTTCCGGAATAGCAGAATGCCTTACCCGCCTTACCAAGAAAGGAACAAATTATAATTTTGGGCTAGAACAACGAGAGGCTTTCGAAAAGTTGCGATCGAACCTTCTTCAGAAGCCAATTTTAGGACTTCCTGATTTTAGTCCTGGAGCTAACCCTATGATCCTGAAAGTAGACGCTTCAGACGTTGCTATTGGTGGAGTGCTTGCTCAAGTTCAGGATGGTCAAGAGAGGATCCTTCGTTTCTCGTCCAGAACCTTGAATACTGCAGAACGAAAGCATTCAGCAACCGAGACGGAAGCGATCGCTGTTGTTTACCATATTCGGACATTTAGACCTTATCTGCTGGGCAAGAAGTTCACCGTCTTCTCCGACCATAGACCTTCAACATGGATCATGAATAAGAACGATGCTACGGGTAAATGGGCGCGTTTTCAAATGTGCTCCAAGAGTATGATTTCGACATTCAATACATACCCGGTCCTAAGAACATTGTTCCAGATGCACTGTCAAGGTTGCCTACAGTAAATGTCAGTTTAACGAGTATCAGTGACTTACCATTTAAGTCAACAGCTCATATGCGAGATTTGCAGTCTAAGTATGTTTTCTGAACACCGGTAACGAATAACAGGTACACCAACTAGCAAAAGCTTCAAACCCCTCATTGCCTAACAGTCGACTGTTGCTTACAAGTCCCCTACATGTCTCACAACTGGTATCGCCTATTTTTGGTTTCAGTGTGTACCTTACTACTGAAGTTGTCAACCCCTTGAAATTTTCAAATTGGTGTATCCTCACGAAGGAATTTTTTCACCAAAAAATAGATTACATATACTTTGATCACCTTATCAACGGCTATCGATTGCCGTCGAAGAAAAAAAACTACCTGTCTTAGTTCAAAAGTTGAATTTTATGCCGTAGGCCAACTTTCTAACGTCACCACTTAGAAAGGAACAAGGATAAGCTCCAGTTTCTTTAGCAATGAGAGAACTATAGAAGTTTAAGAGGCACAACTAATACCATTTCTCTGTCGCAAACCCAAGTGCAAAAAAACGAATGATAAACTCAGCTGAAATCGCGAACAGAAATGGATAGAAACAATAGATGGCAGCACTTTCGGACCCATGGGAAAAAACTACTTTTTTGTCTCTGTAGATTTTTCTATTTGTCACTCAAAGAAGATATGTTGGCTGTGGGGCCAGGTAACTGCCGCATATATTTAACACCTATAGATGTTAGTCCATCTTCAATTTGAAACTGGTGCCTGCCTGCTTGCGTGCTAGAACGGAGCTTTCCACTCGAAAGCAGTAACATGATTTGATGAGAAGAAAGGTTGGCTGCACAATTAGAGACAGTCCTCTCTGACATGGACTATTTAACTCCACTTCACTTCGCACACCGTAGGCTCTGGCTCGAGGACAAGCAAAAACCATCATTTTTGGCCCCAGGCAAGAGTTATACGGAGCTTTCCAAAATGTAATGTCATATTCATCAATCCGGCCTAAGGTTCACACTTTCCGTAAAAACCACACAGGTTAGACCCTTGCCAGTTACCACGAATAAAATCGAATCGGAATGATAGGAAAAAAAAAAAAACGAGAACAAAACCAAAGTGTTGCTCCCGCAACACAATAACCATAAACCGAAACAGCGTCGAACAGAACGTCAACAGAAGAGTGTCCAATAATCACAGCAAAAAGAGAGCGATGATTAAAATCAGAACGAGAGTATATAAGCGTATATCTTAGAAAATAGTACGTGAGTGTCCAAAATCAGAAGCCAATTCTGTTGCAAGGTCAAGGAGAGAGAGAACAAGAAACCAAAGAGTTTGCAAAATTCAATCCAAAAAAGAGCAATTCACAAGATCAAGAAGACAGAGCCGCGTGTGTCTATATAGGTGATGATAGCAAACATCCTCACAGATCAAACGCTTGATAATGAATGAAACAACATTCTTCCTTGGCCGCGAGATCGCAATTTAATCGCTTAACGCTGATTGGACTAACTTGAATCCCATTCATTTGGTTGGACGAAGAATCAGTGTCATTATTTGCTAACCACTGAATGCACGTCCCGTCCCTTGTCAGCACATAAGAGTATTCCCCTGTGTATAGAGCTCAAAGTAGTCAAAATAGATCTCCTGGGTCAGCATGGAAGGTGAAAGCAGTGTTGCCTCTCGACCTGCACCGCTTCGCTCGTCACTCGCCCGGACTCGTCAAAAAACGGCATTTCCGCGGTATCCTTCAACCAAAATACGGTAAAATTCGGGGCATGCCCAAAACTGTCAAAAGACTCGATTTTTTGTTTTAGGTGAAGAAAGGGTAAAAAATGTATGTGGTTAACAGAGGCGTTACTAGCCAAAATGTTTGGTCAGGGCAAGGTAGTTACAGGTACTTTTTTTTTTTTTTTTACAGAAAAACAACTTTCTTTTATAACAAAACGACTGTTTTGACGAACAAGAGATACGAGCTCATATGACACTTGTTACGAGTAGGTGATGTGAGAAGCGAGAAAGTGAATCTGAGAATTTTTCCGGAAATTCCGATAACCCTCCCCTCCGTGCTCGGATCCGGTCCAGACCCTAAAACATATTTGACGGAGCAAAACATGTCGTCTAAGGCAGACAATCTGTCTACTTTCCAAGTTTCATTCCGATCACTTCACTCGTTTACCCGCTATGCGAGCCATAACATTTCCGGGACCGCCCCCCCCCCCACCTAGTGTGGCCGAATACGACTAGGACATCTCTTCTTCCCGAACATCAAGTTTGACTCGAATCGGAGCATATCTGCAAATTTCCGGTTCCCATTTTATCATCCGCCTACCTTAGTCGGATCCGGTTCGGACGCCAAAAGATAAATCTAGGCCGCATAAACTTGGTACTGTCCAAGTTGCATTCCATTCTGCCCATCCATTTGGTTTGTGTGCATGTCACAAAATTCCCGGACCCCCCCCCCAACCCCACCCGTATGGGTGCTTTGCATATCTAGGTCATCAGTTTATCAAGTTTCACTTGAGTCGGACCATTTTTTCACTCCCCGAAAAATGGTCGGAGCTAGGATTGGAAGTCTTCCTAGGGCTTCCTGTGTCGGGTCCTTAAGTCTATTTGGTCGGGTAACTAATATGCCTGCCTAGTTTTATCGTCCTTCAAACATCTTCAAGTGCCCTATCTCGCTATCACCTGAATTCCGGGAAATCCACTCCAACTCCCCCGAAAGAGCCCCGACATGATCTGGTTCCGTCAAGAACGTGTCTAATGCTTATGCTTTTTCTTCCCACCAAATTCCATCCCGATCCCTCGACACTAAGCGTTTCAGAATAATTCCGGTGCCCGCTTCCAGCTCCCCCCCCCCCCCAAGTATCGGATCCGGTCCGGACCCGACATGGAACATCTAAGACAATAGCTCTTTCCACTTGCCAAGTTTCATTCAAATCCGATCGCCCGTTCAAAAGTTATAAGTGCCACTAGATTCCGGATTCCCCATCCCTCCACTCCCCCCACGATATTCGGATCTTGCATACGACTATTCTCAAGTCTGTCTATTCGGATCCCTCATATTCCTGCCGAGTTGCATCATCTTATTACATCATGAAGTACCGAACTAGCTGGATCACCATAATCCCCTCCCCCAACTCCGCCCACAGTGCCCGAATCCGGTCCGGTTATGTCAATAACTTGTCTAGGACTTGTGCTTGTTCTTCCCACCAAGTCTCATCCCCATCCCTCCACTGTAATCATTTCTCAAGATTTCCGGCTCCCCCCTCCAACTCCCCCCCAAAGTCACCGGATCCGGTTCGGATTTGAAGTGGGTCGTCTGAGACACGAGGTCGTTCCAAATATCAAGTTTCATTAAGATCCAATCACCCGTTCAAAAGTTATACATTCCTCAAGATTCGGAATTCCCCCTCCCTCCACTCCCCCCACGATGCTCGGACCGGGGAAGTGACTATTTCCAACTTAATCATTTGGGGTCCCTGATATGCCCGTCATGTTTCATCGTCCTAGCTTATGTGGGAGTGCCCAAACTAGCAAAACCCGGACAGACCGACGGACGGACAGAAACTGCGATCGCTATATGGCACTTGGACGACGGGCAAGTGCCATAAAAATCGACTGATATTCAGAAAATCCGACTGTTTTCAAGAAAAAATGTATTATCTTAACGAAAAACCGGCTGCTTTAGAATCGGGGCACTTCGCACCGAATCCGAGGGGCACTCATAAGAAAAGTGCATACACTAACTCATAAAAGTGTAGCTACTCCAAAATTTCCCATGACCACCCACCCACCCCTCGATAAGAAAAGTGAAACCCCCTTTTTTCACCTAAGCGACCACCCCACAGCTTCGGTAAGAAAAGTGAAGCAAGTCCAAATAAGTATGTACACCACCCCCCGGCATCAAAAAGATTTTTGCAGACATAATTTTTTTTTGGAGACCACCTATGTTTTCAGTTAAAAAGTTGAAAATGGGAATCATAGGAAATTAAAAGGCAAACAACATACGTCAGTGACTTGAGTTTCCAAAGCTGTTCTGAAGTATGAAACGATTATCCTTCCTCATCTTCCAACCTCGATTTTGAGTATTCAAAAGCTCTGCGTCAAAATTTGTGGATCCTGGATCACAAATTTGAAAATCACGGAATTTATTTACTGAGGGATATTTTGACTTTGATCTGTGGCAGAGATTTCAAAAAGTGACTTCCATGCGTATATGCACGCCATGATGAGGGATGAGGAAAGAATAAAGGTATTTACTTTCACCTAATTCAGCACCTGAGGTTCGCCAGAGGCATGAAGTCATGTCAGAATGAAAAGAGCTGTCTTGAGATATGAGAACTGGTAAAAGCTGTGTAAAAGTTCATTGTAAGTCACCACTCAAGTTCAGCCATTTCTAAATAGATTTTGATGATCCTTTTGATGTATCCATATTCTATATGGCAGTTGAGCTTAGGCCAGCCTCTTCAGGTGAGGACAATCTGGAACACTCAGTCTAGTACACTAGCCCCTATTCAAGCATGGTGCATGAATGTCTGGGTACACTGAGGTTTCATGCACCGTGCATCGGAACCACAGCACAGTGCATAAACGTCTAGACCCAGGCAGGATATTCAGCATTTGAGAGCACTGGAGTCTCCCTGTAGCTCCCTGCTTGAGTGCTCAGACATTCAGGCACTATGCTTTTTTCGAATGCATTGTGCATGAACGTCTAGGACGTCTAGGCACCCAACTCAGACGTTGGTGGACCGGGACTGAAAAAGAAGTGTAATGTACTAGACTGGGTACACTGGCCCTTTTCAATGCACCATACAACTTTTATAGGGTAAATGTTAAAGCTGAATAGTGTATGTACAGTAGGGTCGCTGTAGCTCGACGGGATAAAACCTTGACGCAGACGTTAAAAGCATATTCCAGTTGTCTAACCGGTTCTAGTTCGTTGTACGCCCATCTTAAGCTATTTCTAGAACAATTCTGCTGCTTCTTTTGATGTACCTGTATTCTACTCATGAATTAAGCCTAGCCCCACTTCATTACAAACTGAAACTTCAATCTTTATTTCTCTCTAGCAGACAGTCCTGCCATCTTGTCATTCACTAATAAAAGAAGCCTACACCAGAGGGCGCTAGTGAAAAGAATCATCCAAATCAATCTAGAAATAGCCTATTCTAGTATTAATATTAATATTAGTATTAATATTCTAGTAGTAATATTCCTCTTCTAGGTTGCCAAGTATCAATTGTACCAACATCTGGTGCGGGCAAAGGAATATCATACGGACTGAGCTCCGTGTGCTCTTATATGATGGATTTTTCTTACGGTGCTGCCAAGCGCTATAGTGTTCGGAACCCCTGTACAAATGTGCCGTACTGGTGTCCAGTCTGCCAAGAAACTGTGTGGAAGTATAATCTTGCGTCCCACTTCAGCAAAGTCCATGCTGACATACAGTTTCCAGCAGACCTCGACCTCCAAGTCAGTGAAGCCGAGCGCGTAGCCGTTCTTTCCAACGGAAAGAACGGAAAGCGAAACAGAGGGTTTTACCAAGCGAAAAAGAGGGCTTTACCTCGCGTGATTGAAGAAGTTATGTTATGTTAAGTATTTTGTTCCCGGGACGAGTTCGATCTAGTTTTTTTTATCACTAGTCTTATGCTGAGCGTATGATGCTAATCACATACGTACCTGATTTTTTACAAGATGATATATGATTGATCTCTGGCTAATAAAGCAATTTTAATTATTCGCAGTTGCTTATATCGGATTATTCGTTGTATCTACACCCAGATATGTCTATATATATTACTGTCGTAGTAACAGTCCAAGGCCGGTTGGACCGGATAAGACTCCTGTTCAGCAATATCCTGGGATTCCTGAAACAGAAAGGGAAGCAAGCTGGAGGTTACGCACACTCTTTTGTTCTATGCCACGCGGTTGTGATATAAACTTTTCGCATTTCACTTCCTATTCTCCATCAAATTCTATTAAGTAGTGACAGTGGGAGATTCCAGAGGGAGAGAGCCATTTCTAGAAACCTTGACTTCAAAGTCGTTATTTGCGATTTCTCTTGCTCTGTCTGGCTCAGCCATTTTGTCTTCGAACTTCCGAGAGGAATTTTTCTTTAATTCTCCGATCAGAAGTTAACATAAATGGATCGAATTCATTCAAGCGAAAGTTCGCACAGAACGAGTCGAAAAGACATAGAGGAGCTAAAAGTTCGCACAAAGCCTCTGAAACGTTTGAAACACAAATGGACGAACCAAGCGCAACAAAAAAAGCAATGGAAAACAGTTATAAACAGTGGGGGGGAATCGGAGGTTTTTTTAGCCATGGCGGAACCTTGCAGTACAAGAGAAGAAAAGTATGCCAGAAGGATAGGAAAAAGAAACGAACCGTGACGACGGCGTGAAAGTAAATTTCCTGCAAAGCAACGAAATTGAAACCCACCGAGCTTCCAGTTTCGAAGAGAACGCGCGTAATCGTAAAAAGCAGCGACCCGAGCGCTTCTACTCTATAACGGATTTGTTATTACGCTGGTTACGCACTTCATTTCTTTTGGACACACTCGCCCATGGAGCGGGGCAGTACCTTACTTCTCTTGCACTGTAAGCGCTGTACTGTAATGTAAGTAAAAACCTCTTTGGCAGAATTCAAACGTTGGTCCTCGTGTGCTGGGGATCTACTACTGCCTGGATGAGATGACTGTTTGCTTGTAGAAATTTGTTGGTGGGTAAGTCTCTTGATGATTGATAATTTATCTTGGTTCATGTATGTTGGCTATAATGCACTTTTACCGATGATTGTGGTATTGTATTGAGGCATTATTGACATGGTTAAACTGCTGTAGTTTAAAATATCATTTTGACAACCCCCCACCTTCGCGATAAGAAAACTGTTGTAGTCATTTTGACACCCCCCCCACCCCCACCACCCCCACGATAAGAAAACCGTTGTAGTCCAAAATATCATTTTGGCACCCCACACCTTCGCGAAGAAAACTGTTGTAGTCGTTTTGACACCCCCCCACCCCCACGATAAGAAAACTGTTGTAGTCCAAAATATCATTTTGACACCCCCCACCCTCGCGATAAGATCAAGGTGGATTTACACCCACCCCCACCGAGTTGGTGTATGCACTTTTCTTATAAGTGCCCCTCGCCGAATCGGTTATTTTTTACCGACTGGCCGACAACATTCGGGGGGGGGGGATGTCGCCACTCCCCCCACATTTGTGACGCCTCTGGTAGTGAAAATCGAGTAAGTGCGAGAAAATACGTGCTGTCTATGCTTCGAACTTCGGATAAGGTTAGAAAACAGCAATATCATTTTGAAAACGAATATGGTGCTAAGGAGTGGTTGTCACGTGATGAACCCACCTGAGCCATACTACCCCTCCGAACGTCGTACACCAACACATCATACCCAACAACAAGTTATTATTTTTTATTTCCACTTGCGAATTAGAATTGAAGCAGCAGATCTATATTTGCCGAAAATATTCAGCTCTATACCCGAGGGGTCGACGACTCTCCCGGAATGGTGTACACGTCCCGAAGGAATAATCTGGAATGGTCAGGAATAATCCGGAATGGTCAAGAATAATCCGGAATGGATTATATTAGATTAGATTAAATTTTATTAGGTGGCAGTCTTCTCTATTCTACATAATGTGGTAACACTATTTTTATATTATTCTACACGCCATTCATACACGGTTCATACATATACAACAAACATTCTGCTTACAAAAAACACTCAAGCATCATTACTGTCCTTTTGCAAGGAAAAATCTCTTCACTGTAGCCATGAAGGATGCCAGATGACTCGAATGTCTAATTTCAACTGGAATTATATCCCATACAGAGGGTTAGGAATAATCCGGAATAGTTAGGAATAATCCGGAATGGTTAGGAATAATCCGGAATGGCCAGGAATAATCCGGAATGGTCAGGATTATAAGGTTATTCCGGAATGGTGTACATACAAAATTAGAGTCGTCGACCCCTCGTCTATACCATCCCACAGTAGGCTAGATTACAACCCAAAGCACCCCATTATATCCACTCAGAAGGTACCATTTATAATTTTACCATTTTCTCGCCGGACAAGTAGTTCCTCCAGAATCCGGCAAAAACTGGAAAGTTGGTTAGCTTTCAAGCGAAAACTGAAATGAATTTAAATACAGCCTACGAATTTATAATAGCCAAAAAGCACATTTTGAACTGAATCACTACAGTTACTTTTGCACAGGTTCTATCCTGTGCTGGCGGGAAATGTACGTGTCAGCCCAACTTTTGCCCCCCCTCCCCCCCCCCCCCCCAAGGTAAAAGGCTAGTGAAAGTGCGTCGAACAGGATTTGAACCCCCAGAAATTTGGCTTACAACAATCAGCGATTCAGTGGGTAAGTTTTCATTTCATTCGGCAATTTCCAGTCGAACAGACCAGCAAAGCCCAATTTTGTGAACGGCAAAGTCCCTAGGTGACAAGCGCGTTTTAGGCAATCCTACCTAATACAAAGCGGCTCTAAAGGCCTCTTAAGATCAGTTTTTGCAACTGCCTGTCATAAGTACATAAAATCATTTAGATTGTCGCCGATTTTATGAATTTTCATGGGTAGCCCCCCCCACCTCACCCCACCTAGTCTACCAACCCCCCTCCCCTAGTAGTCTCATTGGGAAGTTTCCACATTGGAACTCGTGATCCGTCAAAGCGTACCTGTCAACAAGTTGCTGGCCATACATCTTCACCTGGTATTGAAGAATTCCATCACTTGGTAAGTCATGTCCAATCTGGAAAAACAAATTAGTACCTTTAGAAGAGTGTTCCGCTGCAACCGTGGCGAACCTCCTCAGCCCGCAGGCTGAACCCAATCAACCGATCTGATTGGATCTAATAAGACAAAATCGAACCAGGGTGAATTCTCCCCTATGCAGCATATTACAGCGCGCCCCGAGGAAAAGACGAATCTGTATAGTATTTTTCAAATAGGTGTGATAATGTTTGATACAGCGTTTACAAGTTCCTCTTTTCCTTGGTCACATCTGGCTTTATTCTGCGCAGATTTTTAATTCAGGAGATCAGTTAGAACGCCAACAGACCGCCAAAAAATCATCTGCTGAACTTTCCGATGTAATGACGACTAACAAAAAAGTCAGCAGATGCTTTTTTGGTCGTTACCGTTACCATTACCATAATATAAAAGCATGGCAGTTATAACATTGGCACGTCGACACAAAACAAAACGAACAAGAAATATCTGAAATTCAGGGCATTTCGTTATAAAATTTAGTAAAATACGGCACAAATGTTTTTAAAAATCGCTCAGATAAATTGGCACGAAGCTCGTCAAAATTTTTGCACATAACTAAATTTACAAGTACGTCTGGTCTTAATTTCATACGTACAATTCGGTTTAAAGTTTGGTGGAATGGTGCGGTGTTAATCGGACTCAAGGCACTGGAGACCAAATGTCATAATTCAATTCATTTATTCCCAAAATTCTGATAAAACAAAATGCACGGGATTCTCAAATTAAAATTGGGTTAATTCACATTAAAATTACTGGATAAAAAGGCATAAATGAGTTAAAATAGCGTTCAGTGCTATGAGCGGGCGGGTTCATTAGCTGAGCTTTTTGCGATCCAGGAGTCGTTGAAATGAGGGGTCTCACCCTCCCCCCCTCTGGCCTGAGTGCTTCGGGCCACCCCTGATCACCAGCGGGGGGGGGGGGGGGGGCGTAGATCGTATTTTGAAAGGACTAAAGTATCTCAATTCCAAAGAAAAAGGACATCAAGAAGCTTAAGAGTGCAATATATCGCTTTGTATGGCACGGGATCGAGCAACCCCGAAACTCCTTGTCGAGCCCAACACTCCTTGTTGGGCGAGTATCCATTCTTTTTCCATCTTCGGGTGGCAGGATCTCACGGTGCATTTCCGAGGCAAGGCACTTTAGTCCGAATTACATTGTGTGATCGTGCCGACGCGAAGCAAGGGTGTTCATCCCTAATTCTTCCAGTGCTTGTTGGTAGGATTTGTCCGCCAAAATAATTTTTAACGCCCTTTTTTGAATGGTTTCCAGCCGATCGGTTTGGTTCAGTCCCGGATGCGAATTAGTGCATATCTTCTATCGGCAAGAGATGTTAGGCTTAGCTTCGCCAAAGCCGAGTCATAGTCCAAGTATTTGTCCCCAAGGATAATTCGGAGACCACGCTTTTGAACTTTTTCGATCCTCGAGGACTGGTTCTGGGTTAGGACAGGGTGCCAACCTTGACAGGCGTATTCGGTAAGTGGTCGAACAAAGAGTAGGTAGCACTGTAACAACACCTTTGTTGAACAACACCAAAGGTGTCGATGGGATCCCAAAAATCTAAGATTTGATCCAGACAATTCGGTCTTGTCTTCGCCAGGCTAATCATCAGAGAAAACCGGTTCAGATATTCTATCTACCTATCTATACCTCTATAAGCCATATCTATTTTGACGATATTGACCGAAACTTCCTGCTTTACTACTGCATAAATTTGCGGTTTCGCCCGAATTCCGAGCAAACTACTAGTCCAGCAAAAAAAGAAAAATTCAGAAACGAAGCCGGCGTATCTCCTAATCACTATAAGGAAATTTAATCAACTGTAAATAAAATTTTGACTTAAAAAAAATGCGGGTACAACCGGATTCCGGACTAATTATATGTCCGGGTAAAAAATGATCATTATCTACAGACTCAGCGTCTCTTCTAACCCCTAAATATATCATCTAATCAACTCCAGATAAAGCTTTTACTTTTAACATATTTTCCGGTCTTGGCCGGATTACAGGCGAACTAGTTGTCCGGCGAGAAAATGGTTTTCACCATCGGGTTCAGCACGTCTTCTTACCCATAAATCAAACATTTAATCAACTTCAAATGAAACTGTTACTTTTAACCAACTTTCCGGTTTTGGCCGGATTCCGGACCAACTGCTTGTCCGGCGACAAAATGATTTTCACCATCATGCTCAGCATGTCTTCTTACCCTTAAATCAAACATTTAATCAACTTCAAATGAAACATTTACTTTTAACCAACTTTCCGGTTTTTGCCGGATTCCGGACGAACTACTCGTCCAGCGAGAAAATGGTTTTCACCATCGTGCTCAGCATGTCTTTTTACCCCTAAATCAAACATATAATCAACTTCAAATGAAACTTTTACTTTTGCCAAACTTTCCGGTTTTGCCGGATTCCGGACGAACTACTTGTCCGGAGAGAAAATGATTGTCACCATCGTACTCAGCGTGTCTTCTTATTCCATAATCGACTATCACATTAGCTGTTTAAAAATATTTTGTTTGTCCCTTAAATTGAACCCCCTCCCCCACCCCCAAATATAGGGCTACAGAGCCCATCTACGAACTCGACCTTACCCTTGACCCAAACAATCCTCATGCCAAGTTTCATCAAAATATCTCATTCCCTTCGAGAGTTATCGTGCTTACAGACGGACGGACGGACAATTTTGCTATGTCATAGGTATCCCTCCACTTACGTTTTGGGATCCCAAAAACCAAATCGTTTCAGGTTGAAAAAGAGAGATATGGCACCGTTAGCCTTCTCACAGATGGAGTTCACATGATTGTCCCAGTTCAGATCATTTTCAAAAGTCACGCCAAGAACTTTTGCCCTTTTAACATGTTGTAACGCTGTTGATACGGATCGTTGGTGTTTCCTTTTTTAAAAAGCAGATTCTGAGCACTGAACTTTTTTTAGTTTCGAGTTTAGTTTCGAGTTTTAATTTAATTCAAGCTCCAGGTTGTTAGTCTGTGCCACCAGGTCATCCCGTATCTCATTGAAAAGTGTTTCAGATTCACACGTGGATTTTAAGAGTACGGGGTATTGGTAGCGACATGTCATCAGCAAATTTGTCGCGACAACACTTAACATCCCAAGTGTTGTACGGTATGTTGAGACCGCACATCCTTGTGTTTCTTGTTATGAAACTTCTGAGGGTGCAGACGTTGGGGAACCACGCCAAAAAATTTAGGATTTGTGTATGGCTCGATGTAGGTGATAATTAGCTTCTGATATACTGCTTTCCAAACTTTAAACGCGATAAAATCATCCGGCTTTTTCATTGAGTGCTTTTCAGTTGTGTGATATGTTGTACACTCCTTATTTCTTTTCTTTGATTAATCCACTATCTTAAATCTGTACAGTGTGTCACAAATAAATACTGTATTATTATTATTGCCCCGAAACTATCAAAAAGTGAACCTATCACCTCTGGGCGCTCCGTTCTTCAATTACAGAGAATATCGGATAGCGTTTTTCACATTTCTGAGGAATACTAGTTTTTCCAAGGGCAGCCAAGGCTTAATGCCTAAAGTCTGGCGGGGCTTCTATAAAAGCTCCATTATCACGTTACTTACCGGACTCAGGCTAGGAAATATACCGGAGGGGCGGGGGGGGGGTGTTGTCTTCTAGACGAAGTCGTCATCGCAAGAGCTGTGGCGCCCCCAACACATCTGGTGCAAACCTGGCTCCTCTTCGTACCCCTTCGGAAACTGAGAGCCTTTTCGTCCGTCGCCCCAGGAGCTTTGCCACTGCACCACGCAGAGGAATACGTACTGCTCCGGAGCAGGCAGATGAAAGTGTATTTAGTCCAAGCATTGCTGAAAGATTAGAACTATTTGAGCTGTCTCAACTGTAAAAAAAGAAAACTTGCTGTATCTGCTACTGGGATTAATCTTGTCTCTAAAAATATATTCTTATCTCTAATTCGGATTAACCTTATTTCAGTAGATATAAGATTAATCCCAGTAGCAAGTATTGCAGTTAACTTTAATCCTTACTCGGAAAAAGTTTGTACGGTGTCGGCAGGAAAGAGGGCTTTTTTTGCAGTGGCTGGGAGAAGTCCTGTCGATAACCAGGTAACTCTCTTCCGTTTCCTTCTGGCTTCGACAAAAACAAGACCAAAGGTTTCGATGGGATCCCAAAAATTCAATATCTGATCCAGACAACTGGGTCTTGTCTTAGCCAGATCCAGTCTTCGCCAGACTCCTTGAACATTTTTACAATTAAAATTCAGAAACAGATTAAGGCCAAATAGCTAATCACCTGAGAAAACCAAGTTCAGATTTGGATTCAGCATGTGTGTTTACCCCTATAAGTCATATCTGTTTTGACGAAAACTTCCTGCCACTTCTGCCAATTTCCCGGTTCCGACCGAACTCCAGAACTACTTGTCCGGCGAAAAAAGAAAGCTCAAAGACGAAATCAGGGTATCTTCTTTCCCCAGTAATGAACATCTAATCAACTTCAAATAGAAATTTAGCTTATAACAAATTTTCCGATTCCAGCCGGATTCTGTCGAACTATATGTCCGGGTAAAATACGATTGTCACACAGGGACTCAGCATCTCTTCTTACCCCTAAATCGCTTATCTAATCAACTAGAAATAAAACTTTGACTTCCAACAGTTTTCCGGTTTTGGCCGGATTCCGGACGAACTACGTGTCCCGGTAGAAACTTGTTTTCACATAAGTGTTCAGCATGTCTTCTTGCCCTAAATCAAACATCTAATCAACTCCAAACAAAACTTTTAATTTTGACAAACTTTACGGTTTGGGCCGGATTCCGGTCGAAATACTCCTCCGTCGAGAAAATAGTTTTCACCATCGTCTTCAGCATGTCTCCCTACCTCTAAATCGAAATTTAATCAACTTCAAATAAAACTTTTACTTTCAACAAACTTTCCGGTTTGGGCCGGATTCCGGGCGAAATAGTTGTCCATCGAGAAAATAGTTTTCACCATCGTCTTCAGCATGTCTTCCTACCCCTAAACCGAACATCTAATCAATTTCAAATAAAACTTTTACTTTCAACAAACTTTCCGGTTTGGGCCGGATTCCGGGCGAAATACTTGTCCGTCGAGAAAATAATTTACACCATCGTCTTCAGCATGTCTTCCTACCCCTAAATCGAACATCTAATCAACTTCAAATAAAACTTGTACTTTCGACAAACTTTCCGGTTTTGGCCGGATTCCGGGCGAACTACATGTCCGACGACAAAATGGTTTTCACCATCGTCTTCAGCATGTCTTCTTACCCCATAATCGACTATCACATTAGCTGTTTCAAAATATTTTGTTTGTCCCTTAATTTGAATCCCCTCCCCCACCCCTAAATGTAGAGCTACAAAGCCCATCTACGAACTTGACTGGTCCGACGACCCAACGAACCCTCACACCAAGTTTCATCAAAATATCTCATTCCCTTCGAGAGTTATCGTGCTTACAGACGGACGGACGGACGGACGGACGGACGGACGGACGGACGGACGGACGGACGGACAGACGGACAACTTTTGCGATGTCATAGGTATCCCTCCACTTACGTTTTGGGATCCCAAAAAATGTCGGTAAATCAGTAAATGTGTAACGTTTATGACAGGAAATGTCTAGCCCTTTAAGTCAGTAACCCTTTTGGTAAGCCGAATGTCTGTTTGCACCAACTAACTGGCCTTTTTGGTTGATGTGCCTGCAAACCGTGTCATCGGAAAAAGCATTGTCGGCAAATCGGGAACCTTGTTTCGTTTGATGGTCTTTTCGGTGAGGTAAATAAACTCGGTAAACAATCAATCCGGGAAATAGTCCACTTTAGGGTACTCAGCGACATATGGCTTTCAAATTCCCAACATTGGTACCTCCATCCCCCACACAACTCCAAAGACAGAAGATTGTGCCGGGCCCAAGTCTCAAAATCGATAACTATGGCACATCAACTTTGTATCGTCCAAGTCGTATCCATATCGGGACCTCCCTGAAACTGTCCCCACAGTTGTGAGATGCGGATGGATGGCGAATTTTGAGGCCCCTGAATCTTAGTCGAACCGGAGCACTTTCTATGGCTCCAAGTTTCATATTAGCCATTCTGTCCATTTGGTTTGATGATGCCTGTCAGGGAACTTCCATGCCCCCCCCCCCCTTCAAATTCCCTTCACCGTTGTCTGATGGAGTTCGACACGTAAGTAGCATATCTGGGGCATTTTCTCGTACCCTACCACGCATCAGTCGGATTTCCATTTCGCAATTTACACTTATCACAGTATTTCGGATTCCACCTCACCCCATCCCCCACAAATATTTTTACATGACTGTCGAGGTGGAGGAACGTCAACTGTTATAAATTTTTCGGACAGAACCATCAACAGGGCGTTTAACTTCACCGCGTGGTAATTCATCCTGAGCCATGGTAAGTCCTGAGCCTCGTTTTGTTGAATGCTGCAGGTCCACTTCTCGGCCGATTCCGGAATTGCTCCCCGACCAAGTCCGTGCTTCCCTACAAGATGCTGCAGCGCTGCCGCTTCAACCAAGAAGAAAGTGAATCCAAAAACGCATATTGTGCAAAAGCAAAGAAGTGCTGCAGCAGCGATGCGGCAGCGCTATTGCAACAAAAACGAGGCTTTGGAAGAGTGCTTTCGAGAGGCTTGCCATCTTCTCGAGGTGGGCATTACTTTAATATCCACCTCGACGCGGATTTCGGAAGATTACCAGAATATACTACTTGGACACAGGATGACATGCATTCCATACCTGATTTGAAAAAAAAAAAGGATTTTTGGTCGGGTCATATATATGCCTGTCACGTTTCAACGTCCTAGCTTACGAACTAGACGAATTTGGGCAGATTCGGCAGACAGGGCGGATCAGCGGACAGACATTACGATCGCTATATGTCACTTAAAGCCGAAGGTTCCACGCTCCATAGGAAATTCGCGTAAGTTTGCAAGTGAAAAAACGCTATTTTAGTTGATTAGTGCAGTGCTACTGGGTCTATCACGACTCCCCCCACCAATGCTGTCGGCCAGTCGGTAAAAAATAACCGAGTCGGCGCGAAGCGGCGCGATTTTTCGTCAAAACGGTTGATTTTTGTTCATGAAAACAGTCGGGTTTTCATGGAATTGGTCGATTTTTCGTCAAAATAGTCGGCTTTTCTGAAAATCAGTCGATTTTTTTCAAAAATGTAATTTTTGTTGTTGAAAACAGTCGTTTTTTCTGCAGAGAAAGTCGGTAAAAATTACCAGCCAGTCGGTAAATGCCTCACCCCTCCCCCCCAAACATTTTGGCTAGTAACGCCTCTGACTGCACGGCATATTTTTTAGCAAATGCAGCAACCATTGATGCCAGAGAATAAATGAAAAATTCACAAACTTTCCGAACAATTGATTACATCACGGTTCTATGATGCGTTAGCGGGGAACGGCGTGTTTTTCTCGGTGAAATTTGGGCTTACCCCCCAAGAAAACGGGCTACTTTCGTCATTGCTTAGTTTATTGAGACAAACATTTACGCATCAACGCTCCTCAAAGTCGTGCATATCAGATGGTTAACCGCATGGGTACCAGTGGTTTTGTTTACAAAGCTGCCACTCTATATAAACAGATTCCAGGAATATAATTTTGCTGTGTATCAAAATGTGTTAAATGTATGTCAGTATTACCAGACTTTCTGGATTATTTATCAGATCTTATTTGCATGATTCCTTGTTTATTTTCTAATTTCGATACTTCAGACTGGGCTGTGGAATCCCTTGGGATGAAAATTCAGGCCTAGTCAGGCTGTATTGGCTTTGACTGACCAGAGGCTACTGTGGTCACAGGATACTGAGCCCGATTCTCGTTATTAATGTTTTCATTCGTACATTTCTTTTGCTACTCATTGGTTAGGCAACTGAACTTCAAAACAAAGTGCCGAATTTTTCCGCCACGGATCTGTTTAAGTCTATACGAACAAGACTAAAGGTGTCGATGGGATCCCAAAAATCTAATATTTGATCCAGACAATAGGGTCTTGGCTACGCCAGATCAGGTCTTCGCCTGGCTAATCATCAGAGAAAACCAAGTTCAGATATACCTCTATAAGCAATATCTAATTTGACGATACAGAAAGAAACTTCCTGCTTTACTTCTGCCAATTTTCCGGTTTCGCCCCAATTCCGAGCGAACTAATAGTCTAGAAAAAAATTAAATTCAGAAACGAATCCAACGTAACTCTTTATCCGTACAGAGAACATCTAATCATCTTTAAAGGACACCTGAATGAAGAGTACGAAGTAACATCCCAATCTTTATGACTTCCGTTAACATAGTCTGCAGAAAACCCAATCCAAATACGAAATAGTGTTTCCAAGCTACGATTTTTGCTCTATTTTGCATCTGCCCTTATAAAGTAAGTAAGTAATTTATTTATAACCCGCCGTTTTCAGAAAGCGGAGTAAATGAAGAAAGTAAATAAAACACATAAACTTACACATAAAGACACTTAATTTCAATTGTCGCCCGTCGGCCAGGAAGCAGTGTAGAAGGTCGTGCGCTGGTTGGGTTCTGTTGTCAATGATTTTTGATAGCGATGAAGAAACATCCAAAAGGGTAACACTTGCGTCTTGAATTTTGAACTTCTTCGTCAAAGTATGGTTATGGCATAATTTCGACAAGTGGAGCAGGTGCTTTGCATATTTAAAATAACATGATCTCATCTTTTTTATCTCCTTCTTTCGCAGAACATGAGTGACACCAGAACGAAATAGTATAGAAGGAGCGCAGAAGGTGCTGTACAATTTTCCCAAAGCTTTACGATTATAGCGCCCCCGGTTGGGGACGATGCGCCCATAGGCGGTACGGATTGATCTAGAAACTTCTTGAACAACCGAAGAGCAAAATTTTGACAACGAGGATTTGAATGTTATGCCAAGCCATCGTAGAGATTCTGTTGACCTGACGACGAACGATCCAAGAGAGATAGAAGCTTTAGCATTCAATCGATTTGACGAAGGGTTGAAATGCAGGTAGTCACATTTTGAGAGGTTAACTTCAAGACCGATTTTGAGAAGTTCCGACGACAGCTGACAGACATTTTTGGTGAGTGTGGATCGGGTACGGCTTACTAAGAGCAAGATGTCCGCGTAAGCTATGTAGCTGAAGGCGTGGTCTTTATAAAAGTAAGCAGGACGCAAAGAATCGAGACAAGAAGATATGGCCGATTTGAAGATGTAGGGAGATAAGACTCTCCCTTGACGAACACCAGTTCGGACTGGAATAATCTCTGACAAGCTACCTTGCCATTTGAACCTTACTGAAGAATGACCATACCAAAATTTTAACAGATAGACAACAGACAGATTCACGCCAGAAGTAATGAGAGAAAATAGGGCCTGAGAGTGCGTTATATTGTCAAAAGCACCAGCTATATCTATAGAACATATATGTATAGCAGACTTGTCGCGGGTAGCCTGTTTCATCATTTTTGTCAATATGTGATGAGCGTGCGCACAACTGGCGCTCGAACGGAATCCAAACTGCATTGAACCAAAGCGACATTTTTCAACTATTTCTGGAAGAAGGACGTATTCCAGGATTTTGCTTATGGTACAAGAAACTGTAATTGGCCGATAGCTTTTGCAAAGGTCCGCGTCTTTCCCTCGCTTAATCACCGATGTTATAGTACCCAAGAGGAAACTATTCGGAACCAAACCCTGGCATAAACAAATTTGAAATAGCAGCTGAAGGTGTTGTGTTAAAGCTGGACACTCAATTTTGAAAAAATCGGCACTAAGGCCATCAGAATCTGTAGAACCAGTTCTTCTTAATTTTCGGAAAGCAATTTCGATGGAAGAACAAGTAACGGGAAGAACAGAAGGTTGAAATATCTTCCTTGGTAGGTATTTAAGAAGTAAATTTTCAAAGTGCTGCTGAATCTGGTTTTTGCATCCACTAAATAGACCACTGTAGTGGATGGTCCAGTCAACCATCGTTAGCTTGGAAGGAGGTACAGCTGAATTTCAGTAGGCTACCGAACAATTCTAGAAATGAACAAATGTCTCCAATCAAGCCTTCTTCTGGAATATTGTTTAACCAGTTAAGCCCAAAAGTATATCTGGAAGAAATTCCAATACGATCCGGCCAGCGCTGTACAAGATTTGAATGAATTGCGCTTTTTGCCTTGGAGTCTGCATGTGCAAACCTCCAGAAATGAACATCCCTCGTTTTCAAACAAAAAGTTGAAAACAACAAATATTGAAAACATTACAGGTTTGTTTACAGGGTTGATTACAGGTTTGTTTCCTTCCCCGAAGTTGACCCAGAAGATTGACAGCCTTACTTGAAAAGAAGGGCCGGAATATTGCTGACGAAGAATCGTACCTGACATATCTCCGTTGTAAACATGGTTTGAATATATGTGATCAGATTTCTGCTTTTCGGCAGTTAGGACTACAAAGAAATTCCTGAGATTTCGAGATTATATAACTTCACGGGATGTATTTATTTATTCTGTGGGGTAGGCCAGACAGTCTAGCCAAAATTGTAGTTCTTCTGTACGCAGCTTTTTATTATTCATTCCCACTTGTCTGTTTTAAAAGCAAGAAACAAAATGAGGGTGCCGTAGTGAAAATTTTGAAAAGTGTTCACATAAGCATCACTTTAATGTGGTCTGATTCGCTCAGCCCTTAAGGCCTTTAGCCCGGAGGGTAGCCACTAAATAAAAGAGATTCAAACCCTGAGTCTTTGAACATTAGAATATGACTCTCCTACTTTTTGGCTTTGGAAGTCAAAATCACCTCTCTACCTTGCCTCTGACTAGCTTAATCTTCTTTAGAAAAACAGTAATTTACAAGGTAAAGTGCAAATGAAAAGCTATTGTTTTATAGTTAGCACACAATCCAAATTCATCCCAACCTAACTACAGGATACCTTACTATTTGCGCCACCGATATATTTGTTAATAAAGACTAAATCATAAGGATTGCATGTGGAATGTCAGATCCATCCTGACCAAATTACTTGATATCAAATTTAATCCATATTTATTCTTTGAAAAAATGACTGGCGTGGAACAAAGTAAAAAAGGTGCAAATACATGCAACAGAAAAATGCTGGTGCCATTAGTCATGCTCAAGCTATCTCGGTTAACCTTGTAGTGCAAATAAGTCTGTAAGAGGTGCAAACAAAAAAAAATTTAGCGCTGGTGCAAAAAAAATTTGGCTTTGGTCTGCAGATGTCTAGAAAAAAGGCATTTGGCAACACTGCAAGTTCGTTCAATGAAGCAGAAAAAATATTACATTGTAGAGAATGATTAGAGCTTTCAATCAAGGCCCAAACTCCCACATTAAAGGTATTTTTCTGTGCTAGCACAAACCGTTTGTGGGTCGACTGTGGCTCAAAAAGAGTGTTTCCGCGGTCTTCCGTGCAGCCCACAAGTGTGTTTCCACGACCAACAGGATTTTGGTGGCTCAAACTCGACAAACACCTGTCGAGATGACTGCCGATTTAGTGGCTCGATTCTGGCGGGAAATTCAAGTTAAGCAGCGAAATAGTGTCTAAACAATAAAACTAACTATTTTTTCAAGCATATGGACTTCAAACTGAGGATGCTTTTTGTCCAGAATGGTAAGGAAATAAGTCAGGATTTCTATTCATTGGGATTTTCCATGAATTTTTTATTTTCATATATCCGAAATTACCAGCAAAAAAATAGATAAAACAGTGTTTACGCGAGTTTTAACTTGTGGCTTGTCTGTGTGGCAAACAATCCTTTTTCAGCTACAAACACTCAGAAGTGTGTGGCCCACAATTGTGTAGCGGAGAAACGCCTTTAGTAAATGCAGAGGCTGGAAAAAAATGGTGGGAATCAGTCTAGTACACTAGCCCCATTTCAGGCACGGTGCTCAAACGTCTAGCACCATGCCTGGGTGCTAGACGTTCAAGCACTGTACCTTGGATTTCATGTATGGTGCATGGATTTCAGTATACAGTGCATACATCAAAACACAGTTTCTGTCATAACAACTGAGCACCGGCTCGGACAGGGCTGAAATTACTACTATGAATTAGAGAATCAAAGACAATACTTTATATATTTTTCACAACAAAAACAAAAGGGCTCTAACGATGATGCAGGGGCGGATTCAGAGGGGGGGCGAGGGGGGCGATCACCCCCCTAGACCGGCTGTATTTTTTTGTTTTGTTTTACTGCACTTACGGAAGTCTGCATTAACGCATGTTCTAACTACTGTAACTAGACTCTAAAATCTTTTTACAAGTGGAGCCAGGAGCTTGAATTTTTCTTGTAAGCAGTTGTCAGTTGATCAAGTACAGTTCTTACCATTATTGTAATATACGAAAACCACATTTTCGTTAAATAAGAGACCGACAGGGACACTTAAAACGAGAAAAAATCAGCCTTGTGGCCGACAAAAAGGACACTACCCCACTCTTTTCGGTAAGAATCGAACCCCCTAGAACGGAAGGCTGGATCCGCCCCTGTGATGATGGAGATGAAAAACCTAACAGCACCCTATCTATTTTCCATGTATTTTCCCTATCTATTCCCCAAGAGCCAATATTCTGGTTGGCTGCTAGGTAGAAAAGGCTGAGGCACAGGACACTTTGCATGCAAAACCCTTGACTATGTAGAAAAGGAAATGCGGTTTTTCACATCTGTCATCACCTGAGCCCTTTTGTTTTTGCTGTGAAAAACATATAAAGGATTGTCTCTGATTTCACTAATTCATGGTAGTAATTTCAGCCCTGTCCGAGCTGGTTCTCAGTTGTTATGACAGAAACGGTGTTTTTGATGCATGCACTGTATACTGAAATCCATGCACCATGCATGAAATCCAAGGTACAGTGCTTGAACGTCTAGCACCCAGGCATGGTGCTATGAGCACCGTGCCTGAAAAGGGGCTAGTGTACTAGACTGGTGGGAATAACAGTGGTGCAAATAACAAGGTATGCAGTATTTCTTGACATCACCACCTGGGAGCCATGTGCCTTTATGAGACTGTATGAAGCTGAGTTAGTTTTGAGTGTATTGGATACCCCAGTAAATGAATTAAAAGAGAAAATGTAGTTATAGGTTTGTAGGCTATATACAAGTTCAGTTACTCTTTTTATAGCTAAATTTTCATGTAATATTAATCATAAAATAAACTAGATACAAATATTTTAAATATTTTGGTCACTGTTTCAGATAGTAAAACATTCCCTGCAATTCATCTTTTCATTAAGGAAGATATCCCTATTCACCATATTCTTTTTATCATTTTACTTGTGGCCTAGCAGCTAAAGCAGTTATGTTTACTTCCAGTCGATTAGTATTTCCAACGTTTTACCATCCAACTACACTGTAAAAAGTTTCTCCGAATAAGGATGCAGTATTTGCTACTGGGATTAATCTTATCTCTATTGGGACAAAATCAGTCCGAATTAGGGATAATCTTATCATAATAAAGACAAGATTAATCCCAGTAGCAAATACTGCAAGATTTTTTTTTACAGTGTACTCCTTAAGCATTGTCCTAATAGGTGTGATAAGGTGAATAGCGCTATATGCGATGTCTACGTCTTAACACACACGCCTGTTCAAGTACAACCCAAAAGGTTCTTATCAATGCGGCTTCCGGTGTTGCCAAGGTAATACAATTTTTCTAGCTCTAAAAATATCCGAAAAGGTTCTTGGTACTACTTGAAGCAGTCAACCACAAACCCCTGATTTTTGGATACCCTATGCCAAACGCCGGATATATCTAGCGTTTGGCATACCCTATGCCTAACGCTGGATACACTACGCCAGGTGCTGTATACTGTAACCCAGTAAAATATTGATGATTTGAGTGAAGCTAAAAAATCAACCAATCAGAACTCTTTTCTATTGAGGTAGGTCAGGGTTAGGTTACCAACAAGTATCCAGCGTTTGGCATAGGGTATCCAGCGTTAGGCATAGGCTATGCTAAATGCTAGATATGCCCAGCGTTTGGCATAGGGTATCCAAAAATCAGGGATTTGTGGTAGACTGACTTGAAGTACACGAGTACAATATAACGCAAACTATACTGTAAAAAAGCTATTAAAATAACAGATGGACAGCATTGATCCTCGAACTGACGAAAAGCCATCGTAATAGAACAAAAACGTGTTTTTGTTAAGAAAAGTTGTTTCTTTATCCATCTTTAGCTTCCAACAAAGTAGAACTGTTGTGCTTTCTTTGGCAACCCTGATGACGCTGCGCCTCTCCTCGGCCCGCTGGCGGAACCAACCAAGCGATCTGATTGGCCCAGCATAAGCCAGAATAGAATGCTAGTATATTCTCCTTATTCACCTTATTAGAACTCGCTCCGAGGAAAAGAGGAATCTGTAATAAGTCTTATACGCGGTAATACACCTTATTAGACCTATTACAGGAGTGCTGCGTGAAGCCGCCACCCTAAACTCCTATTTTTGGGAAATAACTTAGGGAAAAAGAGTAAAGGTTGAGATAAAATCAGTGGAGTATCCTGAAAGGAAGCTTAGAACCTTCACTTTCTGCTGGTACCATAGTTTACTTGTAATTGTTCAAGGCTAAGCTGGAGAACACGAAAGAATATAGGCACCCAAGTGATCATGAAGTCGCCCACTTTGCTAAAAATAGTATTTTGCTACATGGTGAAGTTAGAGGCAGGTTAGAGGCCAGCTGTTTGGTCAGAGAGGTTCCTTGACCTTTTGCAAATAACAAAATTTGCTGTTTTCTTGGAATTTGCATGATTTTTCTGGGGGTGGCAGCTTCATGATCCACGGTGGCAGGATCATGTACCATGGCCAATTGGGGGGTGGGCGGTGCCATAGTAAGGGCAGCTTCATACTCCTGTAGGACAATGTTTTAGTGTATGCAGTATGACCTGTATTCTGCTTGTATTAGCCTTTACAAAGTCCTCTATTTCTCACATTCATTGTACCTCATTGCTGTGACATTTGTTATGTCATGATGATCCTCCTCTAGCCATATTCTGTTTAAATAATATATCTGTAGAAATGAACAGCATACATACCTGTCACCAGGACCAATTCACCAGGAATAGTCAGAATAGGGTTGCCACCAAGTCAAAAATAAAATCCCCAAATTTGGAGGGAAAAAATCCCGGAATGTGGATAAAAATCCCCATTTCTGTTATATCATTTCTGAGCGCATTTCTTGCATGAAAGTCGGTTTACTTGGCTGCTTCGCCAGCACATGTCAATAATACCGTTTCAGCTGCCCAGTGAACAATATTTGACGTTGTCTTTTGCTGTTTTTTATATCAACGGGTACTTTCGTTCGATGTAGCAGACATTAGGGCATCCACCGAAACATGGAGCATGCGATCGTAGATAATAAGAGCATAGCTCTCGATGGGACCCAAGGGGAATACTGTTTAGAAGTCCAGATAAAGACATTCAGGTCTGACAGTTTCGATAACCCGTAAAGGTGTAATGGATTCCTGACCGACACCTTTCGAGATACGTTAGTTAAAAGAGCGTTGATAAATTGTAGGTTCACATGTCAGCTTCCTCAGACAATTCTAGCCAGACTGTCCATGCAAGGCGAGAACCTTCCAATCAGTTGTACCCATAACTTTCTATGTGTGTTTATGCCCCTTCTCCTAGCTATGACAAAACTAATGATCCACACAGAAAAATAAGAACAGATACGGATTCAGCAAGCATTCTTGCCCCCAAACAAAATCTGATAGACTTGAGAATTCTTCTTCTTTTCACTCCAAGTTTTCATTCTTTGCCGGATTCCGGTGGATTTCTTGTCGAAATGAACTTCAGATACGGATTGATATGTATTTTTACCCCGATATTGGATCTTTAACTGATCTCAGAAAAAAGTGCCGAATAAATATTCTTTGAGCCCAAGCTGACTTTGAAACATTGTTTGAATACGTGCCGAATTTCTTGTTGGTCGGATTTCAGGTGAAAAAACTGTCCGGCAACAAATTAAAGTTCAAAAACGAACTCAGCATGTCTTCTCCGTTACCCATACATCGACTATTTCATTAGCATTTAAAAAAAAATATCCACCCCTTAGTTTGAACCTCCATCCCTAAATACGGGGCTACGGTGCCCATCGAGGAACTTTACCTGTACTTTGACCCAAAGAATCCCTATACCAAAGTTGAACAAAAGCTTAACCCCTTCGAGAGTTATCGTGCTAACAGACGGGCAAACCATACGAAGTCAAAGGTATCCCGCCACGAACGTTTTGGGATCGCAAAAAGTAAATATTCCGTCCGTCTTGGAGGTATTGCTTTTACTATGCTGAGTCTCGACAAAATGTCAAGATAAAAATCTAGGTGTGTTACTCGACTTGATTTTTTTTTAAATTCCGAAAGATTATACTAGAATTTTATTACATTTTATATCCACATTATCAACAGGGCAAAAATCCCGAAATCAACAGGAAAATCCCGGAATCACGGAGCAAAATCCGGAAATCCCCGAATCCCCATCCAATCCCTAACAGAAAAATAAAAACCGGAATTCCGGGATAAATCCCCACCCGTGGCAACCCTGGTCAGAATAGCCCAAGGAAATCCTTAATTAGCTGCGTTTTTTTATTCCTGTGGACTGTAGCCGTAAGAACAGTCGAATCACTTTCCAATGGTTTTCGCGCTACTTCGGAAAGTTGTCGAGCTTTCCAACCCGGTTTTCGCGCTTCAGAAACCGAAGCAGCTTTCCCGGAAAGTGATTCCACGAGGGTAGTGGAAAGCTCCGTGAAAAGTTGAATGTTTCGGCGGGAATTTCAAAAGTGTGGGGAAAAAACAGTGCAAGTATCACTAAAGAAAAATGGGAAGCGTTATACGGTGGCTTCGATGGAATATATTAGAATCAAAGAACCGTTAAGTGAACCATATTTTTTAGAAATAGTTTGTACTTTAATATTTCCCCGGCGATGTCAGCTTTCCGTGTGTTTTCGCGATCAGTCCAGCGGGAAAGTGGAAAGTTATTCCAGGAATCTCTTTCCCACAGTTTTCGCGATTCGCTTCGCTTGCCGGAAAGTGATTCCGAGATCTTGCAAAAAACCCTCCTTAGTAAACAGTCTCGAGGCGGAGTATTTGAATCAGTAGGCAAGCATGATTTGGTCTGGCTTCTTGCAATTGTATTACTATTTCTTCATTCCCGTCTGTTTTTCACTTTTCCAGCACAAACATTTATCAGACGATTCCTGCAGGTAAACCTAGAGAAATATTTATATTCTGATTGTTTGATCGGCAAGGCTACGAGACAAATACTCTGTAGGAGAGCACAAACCTTGCAAATGATTGCTGCAGGTTCCTTCCTTCGCCAGTGCTGACTCTGAAGTCCGACAGCCTGATGAGGACGCTTTCCGAGAAGGGCATATATCTCTGTGAAAGTATTGTAGCTGATATATCTGTTTTATGCATTGGTTGAATAGATATACAGTATAGGTATCAGTCTAGTACACCAGCCCCTTTTCAGGCACGGTGCTCAAATGTCTAGCACCATGCCTGGGTGCTAGACGTTCAAGCACTGTACCTTGGATTTCATGCATGGTACATGGATTTCAGTATACAGTACAAGCATGAAAAACACAGTTTCTGTCATCACAACTGAGCACCGGTTTGGACTGGTTCGGACAGGGCTGAAATTACTACCATGAATTAGAGAAATCAAAGACAATCTTTATCAAATTTTTCATAACAAAAACAACTTTGCTCGGCTGATGACAGACGTGAAAACCTCATTTCCTCTTCTACGTAGTCAAGGGTTTTACCTGTCCTGTGCCTCAGCTTTTTCTACCTAGCAGCCAACCAGAAATATTGGTTCTTGGGGCACTCTACATGGAAAATAGATAGGGTGCTGTTAGATTTTGCATCTCCATCATCAGTCGAGCCCTTTTGTTTTTGTTGTGAAAAATTCGATAAGGATTGTCTTTGATATCTCTAATTCATGGTAGCAATTTCCACCCTGTCCGAGCTGATGCTCAGTTGTGATGACAGAAACTGTGTTTTTCATGCATGCACTGTATACTGAAATCCGTGCACCATGCATGAAACCCAAGGTACTGTGCTTGAACGTCTAGCACCCAGGCATGGTGCTAGACATTTCAGCACCATGCCTGAAAAGGGGCTAGTGTACTAGACTGATAGGTATGTGGAGGTATGCTTATGTGAACATTTGTTGCCAGTGGACTTTGCCATTTTCATGCACTTGCTGTGTTTAAAGCCAACTACCAGTTAGCCAAAGTAGGTAATTAAGGGCATCCAAAAACACTACTCTACAGTAGAAGAAACAGTTGATTTTTCTTCAAAATAGTTGGTTTTCTTGTAAAAATAGTTGATTTTTTTCATTGATTCCTAAAACCAGTCGATATTTCATCCAAACAGTTGTTCTTTCTTAAAACAAGTCATTTTTTCTGCAAAAACATTCAGTAAAAATTACCAGCTAGTCAGTAAATACCTTGTCCCCTAAACAATTTTGGTTAGCAACGGCTCTGCATGCCACTGGTTTCATACAATAGAGACATTTGACAGTGCAAAACGGATATATTCTTTGAGGGAAATAAATAAATGAATGAATGAATGAATAAGTCAAATAAAATATAGCTCTAATAAAATGTAGCTGACTTATCCATTTTAGACTATCAAACATGATTGAAGGAACATCTATATACAATAGAGGTGTAAGCTGGAGATGTGTTTCTTTGCTCCTATGGATATTATGTAACATTGGATGGTGCCAAAATGTGATTACCTTAAATACCTTAAATTACCTTAAACCGCACTTCCAGTGAGATTAGGTGGGCTGATCCTCCTGTAGAGTCTCTCCCTGGTTGGCAGCTTGATTGTTAGATTGTTGTTGCTATATCAGTTCACTGGCACTCCACTGTAGCCGACATTCCTTGGTTGGCAGAAGTTGTTGTCACATCGGCACACTGGCGTTCCAACATAGCCGACATTCAACATTCTTCCAGTCATCATCCACACTTTTTTTGAAGGCGTCCAGGGTAGTGGCATTCACCGTTTTTCGGAAAGGCTGTTCCAGAGTGGTACACTCCGTACAGAGAGAAAAAAAAAATCTGCCACTCGCGTCGCTTACAGCTGGTCAGATGGAGCTTCTTGGAATGGCCTCCCGTCTTCTTTGACTAGGAGCGCTCGAACAACCCAGGGATAATGTTGGAGGTCAAACATAGCAAATGTTTATGCTTAGTTATCAGATTCAGAGCATACTTCTACTCTTACTTACACTTAAAGTTGTTCAGCACCATCCGGCGGCAGTTGGCCCGCCTGTTCGGAGCCCTCTGTTTATTAAGTGAGTTTGTAGTTGATTGATCTTGTAGCTATTTTGACCATTCAGCCAGTGTGTTGAATTTGCTGTTGTTTTCTTCCCAATTCTACTCTATCCCATCGATAGAAAGACAGCATGAAATAAAATAAATCTAGTTTTATGCTTTATGTAAATAAGAAGTAGTATAGTTATGGGTTAATTTCAAGACTGTTCAAACTAAAACAGAGATACACTGCTTTGAATGTTAGTGGAGTTGAAACCGTGCCATTTTGATCTGCTTGATGCTACCAACGTCAACCACCAAAGCAGCTAATTAAGGGCTCTATTTGGCCGCCTAAAAAAACGCAGGGACACTGAAATGCCCTTCTGTTGTGGTTCGATGAAATTGCCAAGCTTGGATCTCTTTGTCTTTTAACCTGGTACTCACCATTTTTCCCATTCCTCCATCCTCTATATCTGTCCCTAGCCCCCCATTCCAGTATCCATCCATACCACAATCCTGCAAAATTTTCCCAGACAAAAAAAACCCAGGCTGTGTCGCCTACCTTCTTTTATTTATCAGTGCTTGTGTTATGAAGTATAATAGGTAGGCTATGAATTGTAGGGATTTTGGGGTAACCCATTTTAAGCATTAATTCACTTTTCTTCTGACAATTTTTTTGTTCTTGTTTTACATAATATGCAACAACAAGTCCAAAGCTGTAGGCTTTTCTCTAACGCTGTATTTAAAGCACAATGGACATTTCTAATGCTTTATTTTGTATTAAATGCTTCACAAATAAACATATCCGACTTCCTTTAGAAGGCGCTACGAAAATTGGCCATTTTCTTTTTATCCCTTTTCTTTACCTCTCTGCCATTTCGGCGATCCAAATCTTAGGAGCTGGGATATCGTGGCTAGAAATTCAAAAACTCCCAGCAATGCTTGATAGAAAAGGATATATTTGAGATGTCACCAATAAGTCAAGCCGCAGATGCAGTTTACCTGATTGTTCTAGTGTGTCATCAGAAGTTCCATGTTTTAAGTGCCTATTAAAAGTTTTTCTTTGTGGAATAGTGTTGTGAAGCTTGTTTAACTTGCTTTATAAAATGTACCAGAATATGCAGTAAGTTTATAAAAAATAACAAAACTGCAAAAATCATTAAAAAACAAATAGCCTATTCAAATCTGAATTAGACAAGCTGGTTTATGCATAAAATAAAGATCTACTAAGTGTTATAAGAAGCATCACTTTTAGCTAGTAAATTGAGCATGTTCTGGCCCAAAATATTACGCTTTGAAAAATCACAGAGAGGAAACTGCTGAAAAAGCTGCTGAGCTAGGGGGCAAGCATTGTTCCTAGGTTGTTACAGAGTGGGATTGGGGTAGTTTGATGTGCCCATTGAACTTTAAGCTCATCGCTTAAAGTGACTAAACTCGAACTAACTGCTTGGTTTATTTTTGTTTTAATGGAGTAAACCGTGATAAATTTAACTTCTTGCTGTTAGTATATGTTAGATAATCCTTCAGCCCAAGCTGACTGCGAACCATATTTTGTTGCGTTTTGAGCAATTAGCGTGTTGAACTCGAATCCTAACACGTTGCGCTGTCACCCGTTTTCAGCGCCAATGTTTTGCATAGAGAACCCTGCACCGGATTTGATACTGTAACCGAGTCCGTTTGTGTTTGGGTTCGGTCTTGAACTCGAAAGAAACACGGGAGCTAACAAGAGCGCAAGCGCTGAAACATGGAGTGTGAAAATAAAATTTCACATCAAATAACCTATTTTGAAATCATCCCACTTCAAAAGCTTTTGAGTAAACAAACCGCATGTATAAATCCAAGAGATCTTGAAGATCTTGCAAGAACAGTTTTTCAGCACTGAATGTCTTGCAAGTCTGTCTGACCCTTTATACCATTTTTCCATTATCAAGGTAATAACAAGTGAAATGTGCAATAAACAATTCAGCAATTTTGTTTCTTGCTACAAGAAAGTTCAAAAACTGCAAAACCGTGCTATCCGTACAATCATGTCGCATGACCTCCCGAAGGATCTTAGCCATATTGAACTTTTAAAATCTAATAAAATAATGGATGTCTCTACAATAAGAGACTACCAAGTTGCAGTATTCACTTACAAGTATTTTAATAATCAGTTAAATTCATCTTTTCAGAATTTATTTTCGCAGAATCAGGAGTTCCACGAGTACCTTACTCGAAATGCCCGACAGTTAGCGAGTGCCCACCGAAAAACAACGAGAGCTTCTTTTATTATTAAACACTTTGCACCGGGGGTGTGGAATTCACTACCTGAAGAGATAAGGGTTGCGCCGAGCTTATCTGCTTTCAAGTCACGGGCGAAGTCCTTTTTTCTTGGCAAAGACATAAAATTAATTTTTTTTTTTTTTTTTTTTTTTTTTTTTCTGATCCCTTTTTCGATGGAAGATCATTCGCACACCTGTGGATTTTTTCTTGTTAGTTTTTCCTTCTTCTTTTTCTCCTTTAGTTTGTTTTCTTTTCCTTTTTGCTTTCCTTCTGCTTTGTCTGATTTGATTCTATGAATAAGCTATGAATTAAAAGTGATCCCCACCCACTGCCAGGCTGGAAGTATAATGATGTTTTTTTTTTTTTATTATTAAACGAAATTGAAATTGAAATTAAACCAAATCGTAGCAACCTAATACCCCCTTCGTCACAACTTCATTAAGAACGGCGTATCACCGATCATATGACAAAACCATCCAGTCGCGTGGTCTTATTTTTTACTGTTAGACCAAAATCCACATCTATACATACATATCCCCAAGTAAACAGGAGTTGAACTTGAGACCTGTCATAGAGCAACTTACCTCATGGGTAATCTGGTCCCAGCTGCTCGTGGACGGGAGAGGGGGGGGGGGGCATCAAAATGCGTATCTATACACCTGTGTATCCTCAAGTATACGAGGTTAGAGCTTGATTCCAGTCACGGGTCAACAACTTAACTCATGGGCAATTTGGGCCCACTTGCCCATGAGCGTGGAGGGTGGAGGGTGGGAGGGTGTATATCCACATATAACTTTTCTCGAACAGGTATGCAATGCATATGTCGCTATGTCCCACAGGAAGTTATGTTACGACAATTACTTTTGTTTAGGTTGCTACGACCTCGTATTATCCTCCAGAGAGGCTGATACGAAGCCGTAACAGCCTCCACAGATGGTCATCGAGCACTTTTCCCCAAATAGTGAATTCATCGGGCTCTTTTCCTCAAATACCGAAAAGCAGAAGCTGACCACCAAAAATTAAAAATAATACTTTCAGTAAAAAAAAAACAAAAAAAATACTTAAAAAATTGTTTAAAAATAAAATATGAAATAAACATATGTTAAAAATGACAGAACATTTTACTCTCCTAGACAACCAGTCTATGCCTTAGGTCATAACCTTGTCACAGTCAGATTACCACTAAAATACATTTTCAACTGAAACAACATCCTACTATCCCTTGCTTTCCAAAAGCTAGTTTTTCAACACTGAAAAAAATGACAGAAGATCTTACTCACATAGACAACCAGCCTATGCCCTAGGTCATAACTTGACACAATCAGATTTCCACTGAAGATACAGCTTGTCAGCTGAAACAACGTCCTACTATCCCTTGCTTAACAAAGGCTAGTTATTCAGCACTGATCACTGTCTTTGTTCTGGAATTATCTTGTTTCTCAAGATCCAACACGTGACGTGGGGTTTGTTATTGTTTATTTTTTACTTCCACGGCCCCTAGAGTAGTCATTGTAGTAGATCTATAGTAGGTTTTGATGACCGCTAGACGGCTCGCCATCCGAATCGCCAAAAAAGTAAAAGACCATATTGGTAGAAACTGAGGTGCTTGGGTTCCAACAGTAGTCATTTTAGTAGGTCTAGAGTAGGCTTGGGTTGCCACTTTACTAAAGTAAAATTGCTAAAAAGTACAACAAACGAAGGGTAAGACCTACCTGTAGAAATATTCTGTTCGAAAAAGTTTTAATAGTTAACATACCTCCATCTCGGTACATATCGGTTTAACAACCTCTACGGCCATTTAAAAATATCGCCTTCGGCTCGGACAGGTTATTTTCAATGGCCGTCTCGTTGTTATTTTCCGATATCAACCTCGATGTCTGAAGTTAACCTTTAATACATTCCCAACCCTGACATCTAAAAGCACAAGAAATTTCATCGCCCTATCTCCGATTATTGTCAAGTTAAAAACATTAAGAAATGGGCAATCTGGGGCCTGATTGCCCCTGAACCAAGTGGGTGTGGGATTGGGTACCCCAAAAAGCAAAAAAAAGGCACCAATGCTCACAAGCCAACCAAGTTTCAACTTGATACCTGTAGATTCCTGTCAATTTCCTTGCCCAAGAGTAAAGTTCGTGACCCGTGACAGGAATCAACAGGGCATTGGGGCCTTTTTTTGCTTTTTGGGGTCCCAAATCCCACACCCACTTGGTACAGGGGCAATCGGGCCCCTGTCCTTGTTTAAGGTTGCACCTCTCCCACCCAGACAGTTCGTGGGCAACTGGGCCCGGATTGCCCAGTGAACTTGACCAGACCTGGACATAGGACGATGAAATTCCTTGTAGGGTTGCCCGTTTGCCCCTGAACCGGGTGGGTGTGGGGTTTGCCCCCCCCCCCCCCCCCCCCCCCCCCAAAGAAAAAAGAAAAGAAAAAAGAGGCCCCAATGCCAACAAGCCAACCTAGTTTCAAGTTGATACCTGTTGATTCCTTTCACGGATTACGACTTTGCTCTAGGTTAATCTGGTCCCAGTTGCCCACGAACTGTCTGGGTGGGGGAGCTGCAACCTTAAAAATAATTCCCCAGCCGTAGGATCTACAAGTACAAGGAATTCCATAGTCTCATGTCCAGGTCTGGTCAAGTTCACTGGACAATTTGGCCCCATTTGCCCCTGAACCAGGTTGGAGTGGGGGGCGGGACCCTCAAAAGGCACAAGTAGATCCCAGTACCCACAAGTGTACAAAGTTTGAGCATGATACTTGCTCTGGTTCACAGGTTATGAGCTCCAGAAAAAACGCCGAAAGCTGAAAGCTGCTACCGCGCTCGCAAGAGTGGATTGTTTCATGGAACACTCCACTAAAGACGCTTGAAGCCACAGAACATGGAACCCGTGTTAGGATGCGCACTGGATGCGCTCCGTAAAAACGACTTGTGACGAACACGGGTTGAGAATCGCGAGCCTGAAAACGGAACTTTGAGATTCTTTTGCATTTTGGTTTTGGAGTCACCCGTCTCTTCTTCTTTCCATCTAAGATGGATACTTGTCGGCGGCATGTATTGGCGATTTTGCACCGTCAAATATAATTCGCAGTCAGCTTGGGCTGAAGGAATATCTGTCACCGGAGTACGAAACTTCAGATTGAGCTTCAATTTTCGCGGACCTTTGGAAGTTAACCTACGTTGTTCGAGACCGAACAGCTGCTCCTACGGACTAGACCCAACAGGCACAGTACCGCCCAACAAGTCCGAGATGTCCTGACTATCTTATCAGATGTAGGCTAAAAACTCACGTATTTTTTTTTTTTATAAATGGACAACCGGTTTGAGACGCAACATGTAATTCCGGCTATTACGATGAACACACACTGGCCATTAATCTGTTTTCATCTTTTCGTCCTAGGAACTTTCGCAGGAGTGAAGGGGGGGGGGGGGGGGGGGGAGAAAAATGACAACTGGCCATTTTGGGGGCAATTTCAGCTCTATTCTTTGTTTCTGTATGCGGGTTGTGCGTAAGAAAAACATGCATCAAGACACACATTTGATGTGGGGAGTCTGTACAGTTAATTGTATTACTTTATTTATTTATACAAGTATTTATGTCGATTATTTTGTCCGTCTTGCCTGGTCACCTTTTAATGTACGAGGCTGGAATTTGTGTGTGTTAGTTAAAATGAATTGAAACAAAGAGGGTATGCCATTTACACTTGTATTATTCGAACTAGTGGATTTGTGTGTGTTAGTTAAAATGAACTGAAACATAGAGGGTATGCCATTTACCCTTGTATTATTCGAACTAGTGGGTTAAAGAAAGTCTGTAACTTTCCCGAGGTCGGATCTTTTGTATAGAGCTGCAGTGTACTACATGAAATAATTAATGCAAGTGACAAACACATGAATAGAAAACACAGTTTCTCTGATCTTATTTCTAACCTTGACGAGCTGGCTTCACAGCTTACCCCTATCTTTCTTATGTTTTTTGAGTTGCTAGGTGTTCCTGTGATTAGGACCGACCGGATAATGGTTGTTGTACCCAGAGGCGTTACTAGCCAAAATGTTTGGGGGGGGGGGGGGTATTTACCAACTGGCTGGTAATTTTTACCGACTGTTTTTTGCAAATAAAAACGACTGTGTTGACGAAAAATTGGCTGATTTTAAGACCATTTTTTACGAGAAACTGACTGTTTTAAAAAAAAATCGACTGTTTCTAAGAACAACATCAACTGTTTGTACAAAAAATCGCGGCGCTTCGACTCGGCTATTTTTTTTTTACTGACTGGCCGACAACATTCGGGGGGGGGGGGGGGGGGGAGGGTCCCTGCTAGGACTTGTTTTTAACTACATTCCTTCAGCAGAAATAAGGTGCGAACGAAGGGATACCAACTTCCCAAAGTTGGGGTACTGTGTGCCCGACTGTGCCTGAGTGTGTTATAGAAGTCTTCAATTTTGTAAAAATTGGAGACAATGTACCAGAGCTTGTGGACTCGGACTCTGGACTCGTCTCGAGACGGTCTATAGACGCCTTTTTCAAGGACTCGTCTCGGATTCGTCTTTCATGGAGCTGTCCGTTCGCCAGAGCTGTGGACTCGGACTCTGGTCTCGCGTCGAGACGCCTTTTTGAAGGACTCGGACTCGCGTCAGCTCTGCAATGTAAACAACAATTGGTACACAGTGTACCCGACAGTTGGTACCACCCTCGAGTGCGAACCTCCCTGTTGTCTGTCGTCTTGAACCTCCAAGACGAGGATAGTCTTGCACGACCCTTCAGTTTAAAAAGTGAAGCCTTCTCTTTTCTGTCCATAACTCGGTAGATTTGGGGCGCTGAACTGGTAGATGGTCAGTACGAGGAAGCTCTTCTGTAAAAAAGGATCGTCGCTGCTGGTGGTCTCCTTTTTGCTCAGTATTTGTCTCCGCATGTCTGTACATTCACCTTACGTCTTATGTTTCGCTTTTGATGGGTCGCGCTCAGGCATTGAACGAGCGCAGTCTGGGGCCAAATTCGCCGTAAGTTAACGGCTTTTCGTGTGCAGCTTGTTTTTCTGTTTTCCTGCTTGGTGTCCAAACAACTTTTAGGCTACTTTAAAGGACCCCACTTGCTTATTCTGCCTTTTATAATATACCTAGCTCCCTTATGGAATTATAAGCTTCTAAAAGGCCCGCCTTTCTCCGTTGTTTCGTTTTGTGCCTATGAATTTGTATCGCTTTTTCGGCCGTGCCGAGTTTTGCCTGTCAAACAACGTAAAGTTGCCGGAATTTTCCACTGACAACTCTTCCACACATAAGGATATGAGAATCTGCTGTTAGTGACTTTTTTTATTTGCTTAGTTTCCGTCTTTTTTACCACGGCGCGTTCAGTTTTAAAATGTTTTGCGGCCAGCCGCCGCGTCGGAGAGCAGGAAGGCTGGAGAGAGTCGACAAGCGCTAACAAGAAAATCGCTAAATTAGGATGGAAAGTAATGGTATTTTCGAAAAACATTTTTTCTGAATTTCGTAGTGAAAAGGTCACTAGTAAGAGTTGTGCTTTAAGCTCTTCTGAAGCTTCCTGTTCAGACGAGAACAGGAAGCTTAAATGTAACAGGAAGCTCAACAATCATCAAACAAACAGTATAATTACTCCGTGTCTACACCGTGTGTGTATTTCGGGTAATAAATTTATTGATTGATTGATTGATTGAAGCTCAAACAGGAATCAAACAGGAAGCTCAATTTAAAGACATTGAAACTTAAAGGACCTGTCTTACCTATAATACTAACGCAACCTACTTCCATGATCACTCCAGATGTTTCTAAACAGACCCCAATTTTGTATGGTATATTCTAACCCCTCTAACGAAACCACGCTGATTTTCTTACTTGCCGTGTTTTGTTACCTTGGATGTATATCACGCTGTCGACGGTTGTCTGCGAGAAGTTTTTCCATCAGAAAAACGGTTATGTAAATTGTTTCCCTGTTTTCTCTACAGTTCAACGGGTCTCGGAAAAGGCTGAAAACAGCAAAAACGGTGTGACATTTGTCGAAAGCTGTTTTAAAATACTCTAAGTTGAAGAGTAAATATAGCGAGTGGTCCTTTCAGTCTTCGTTCAGTCGGCGATTTCCTTTTTTTTCGAGGGGTGGGCTACCCACTCCCAAAATAGCTGTACAGTAAGTGTCTACAGTGTCTGAAGTTTCATAAGAGATAGCACAAGGATGCGCGGTTTTAACACAACACTTCAGATGTTAGCTGTTATGTTTCTCAAACGTTACGCATTAAAATACTATGCATACAAGAATACCCGAAACACCACCGTCATCATGTCATCATGATATCGGAAAAGTCAACAGACGCTTTGTCGGCGGTTTTTCGGCTCGTCCTGGCAATGCTTGTTATGCGTAACGTTTGATGCACGACGTTCTTTAAAATTATGTGTTATCTGAAATTTTTGACAGCGTAGTCACCACGGTGTCTAACTGGTGCCGACGGTGTCCATGACGGTGCCCATAGTTCTCACGCAGGCTGTACAGTGGGGCCTAGTAAGTGAGTATCCCCTCGTTTTTTTTTATATTTATTGTTCTTAAAAGTGGATAACAAGCGAGTATTAAGAAAAAAATACATCGAATCGCACCCGAGCGAAGGGGAATACTTCAGTACAAACAAACGAACAAGCAAGCTACTGCAGTTCAAAGTACTCTACACCCTCATCCCCTCCGAAAAAAAGAAACTCATAGTAAATATTTTTTTTTCACACTCATTTTTTAAAATTAAATGGTTTTCCGGGTTCTCACAGAAAGTGAGAATTTCACTCGTTTTCACCGTCGGTACAAGTAAATAATCTGTATAACTGGCAGTAGGGCAACTGGTGGATATATGTGGTAAACCTAAAAATAAAAAATAATGATAATCTTATTTCCTGAATACATCAAATAAATCAGTCGCTATCGTCGGGTCGTCACAGAATTTAACTTGTTAAGTAAATCTACAGAAATACTAATTTTTGTTTCCTGAATAGCTCATATAAAAGTCTGTAGGCTACATAATTTGTAGAAACTCTAGAATAAAAATTTGCATAGGGTCATCAAGAATTGGCAGATACATAGGACAAAAGTAAAAATAAATAATTGGCAAATACGAACTTTTATTTCCTGAAAAGCTTAGATAAATTATTTCCTAGCGTCGGATCGTCATACGATTTAAAAACTTTGAAAATAAATTTAAGAAATATACAGTTTGCAATCAACCCCACACTAGACTTAACGGTTAAAGTTCAATGGGCACGTCAAACTACCCCAATCCCAGTCTGTAACAACCTAGGAACAATGCTTACCCCCTAGATCAGCAGCTTTTTCAACAGTTTCCTCTCTGTTATATTTCAAAGCGTAATTTTTGGGGCCAGTACATGCTCAGTTTACTAGCTTGGACAAAGATAAAAGTGATGTTTCTTACAATACTTAGTAGATCTTTATTTTATACATAAATCAGCTTGTATAATTCAGATTTGAATATTTTATTTGTTTTTGAATGATTTTTGTAGCTATGTTATTTTTTATAAGCTTATTGGATATTCTGGTACATTTTATAAAGCAAGTTAATCAAGCTTCACAACACTATTCCACAAAGAAAAACTTTTAATAGCCACTTTAAGCCATGGAACTTCTGACGAAACACTAGAACAATCAGGTAAACTGTACCTGCGGCTTGACTCTGGTGACATCTAAAATATATCCTTTTCTATCAAGCATTGCTGGGAGTTTTTGAATTTCCTGCCACGATATCCCAGCTCCTAAGATTTGGATCGCCGAAATGCCAGAGAGGTAAAGACAAGGGATAACAAGAAAACCGCCGATTTTCGTAGCGCCTTCTAAAGGAAGTCGGAAATGTTTATTTGTGAAGCATTTAATACGAAGTAAAGCATTAGAAGTGTCCATTGTGCTTTAAGGTATTGGGTCGAGCTATGGTTTGGTGCTTCAGTTCCGGTAGTATAGTTCCTTGGAGATCAGAGCCACTTACGTCCAAAAGTCAATTCTCAACCTTACGCTGAGTAAGATATTAGTTCTTAGGGGCAATAAGGACTACCTGACGATGTGATGTCCAGCGTTGTTCTCCCGACGTGTTGGGTTTGATAAGCTGTAATTCCAGTTCTTTATTGAGACTGTTCCAGGTTTTGATGATGCGACTGGCATCAGCTCGAAACGTGAACATGTGCCACCCTATTTGCGAATCCCGACACGACCTCCCCTCAAGGACCGGTAAGTAGCCTACATAAACTTAATTATTTTATGACAGTGAGACAATTATTCCTGGCTAGAATCTCAGACCTTAGCATTCTCTTTTCGCAATATTTCGTTCACAGGGGTTATACATTGCTTCTGAAATTGTTTACTAATAACATGGTTTTGACAGCGTTTCTGAGACATAAGTGTTTCAACGTTCAGTGTTGCCACTATAAAGACCAGGCTCGGACATAGAGGCCCAGGGCCCTGAGGCAGTTAGTCGTTTCCCCTTTTTTCTGTGTAATTTAGTGTAATGAACGAGGGGTTGCGCACTGGCCGATTTCGTGTACACCATGAGGCAGAGGCAGATGAGGCACGTGAGGCAGGCATGAGGCACTTGAGGCACGTGAGGCACGCGAGGCAGACATGAGGCACGTGAGGCAGACATGAGGCACGTGAGGCACACATGAGGCACGTGAGGCACGTGAGGCAGGCATGAGGCACGTGAGGCAGACATGAGGCACCTGAGGCAGACATGAGGCACGTGAGGCAGACGCGATGAAAATACAACTTGCGTAGAATTGAAGTCATCGGACCAAAAAATCTTAGCAATGTCAGTGTCAAAATGTCGCAACATTTTTGTTTGATATTACATATTGATTAAGCAATTCGTTTGTGGCTGAAAGTACCCAGTACCGACAGTACTGTTCAGGCCACAGAGTATCATGACAGTAATATAAGAGGTCTAACTCACCTATCTTGCAATGTAACGGATGGGATGGAAAAATACCCACGCGCCATCTGCATAAGATTCTCATTTGACCATTTGATTTTGGCCTACATTTGACGGTTCGTTTTGACATCATAGTCATTGAGCCATGTCTACGATTTCAATCATAGCCATAGTAGACCCAGGGGCATCACGAGCCCTTCCTTGTAGAGGGATGGGGTGGGGAGGGGCAGCTCCAAGATTATACCAGAATTGTTCGAGATTTTACCTTGGAATTTACCGGAATTTCTTTGCATTCCTACGTCATTTCTTAGAAGTTTATTCACTGCCCAGATCTTAAAATATTTTTCTACATCCGGAGAAGGGGGGGAAATAATCATTGAAAACATGCATCCATGTGCGACCCTGTATTCAGCCGAACGCCGAAACTTTGGTTGCCTTCTTAGCCATTTTTGACATGTTATTATGGCACTTGCCTTTCGGCCAAGTGCCATATAGCGATCGCAATTTCTGTCCGTCCGTCGGTCGGTCCGGATTTTGCTAGTTCGGGCACTTCCACATACGCTAGGACGATCAAACTTGGCAGGCATATCAGGGACCCCAAATGATTGTTGCATCATTTCCCCGATCCGAGCATCGTTGGGGGAGTGGAGGGAGGGGAATCCGGAATCTTGAGTTATTTATAACTTTTGAACGGGTGATCGGATAGCAATGAAAAACTAGACCTACGTTGCCTGGGCAACGTGAAGTGTTGCGAGAGCAACACTTTGGTTTTGTTTCTTCGCTTTCGGTTGAATGCTGGAGTTGTCAACTTATCGAAGCTTTTAGAAAGGTTTGTTCTAAAAAGAAGAATCACATGATCAATTAAAAGATATTCTTTAGCGTTTTCTAGTTGGTATTATAAAGCTATCCTTAACTTTTCAGGATTAAAATACCATAGATGACGCTATCAATTATTACGAAACTACCTCATTGTTTTACATTATCGTTTGTACCACTTGCGTAAACAGTTAATCTAGGTTTTAGTGATAGACCATCGATACAAACTTTCTTACCGTCATATTTACAGAAATCGAATACAATGTGCACTAATTTGCAAAAATTTCTAGCCCCTCGTGAACCGATTCCTACTTACAAGTCCCTCTCCCGTTATAGAAATCAAGTTCACGGGAAACAAATAATGGGTACACCAGCTAGCAAAAGTTGCAAACCCCTCATCGCTGAAGATGATTGTAGCATAACAGCCGATTATTACTTACAAGTCCCGTGCATGTCTTACAATTGGGAACAAAAGTGTTCTTACCATCGAATACACCGGAAACAAATAACAGGTAGCATAACAGCCGATTATTACTTCCAAGCCCCATGCATGTCTTACAATTGGGAACAAAAGTGTTCTTACCATCGAATACACCGGAAACAAATAACAGGTACACCATCTAGCAAAAGCTGCAAACTCCTCATTGCCGAAGATGATTATGAGCTAACAGTTGACTGTTGCTTACTAGTCCCTTACATGTCTCACAACTGGTATCGCCTGTTTTTGGTTTCAGTGTGTACCTTACTCCTGAAGTTGTCAACCCCTTGAAACTTTCAAACTGGTTTATCTCATGAAGGATTTTTGTTAAAAAAAAAAATGATGACATATACTTTGATCAGCTCATCAAGGGCTATCGATTGCCCTAACAACAACAAAAGAATATCGGAAAAAGGGACAATTGACTTCGCAGTCAGTTGAACTTTATCCTTTCCAATCGTAGACATCGTGACGGATGAAAACTTGGAACAATCTCTCATATAATCTAGTTGGTATTATAAAGCTATCCGTAACTTTTCAGGATTAAAATACCATAGATGACACTATTAATTATTACGAAACTACCTCATTGTTTTACATTATCGTTTGTACCCGTTGCGGAAACAGTTAATCCTAGGTTACAGCGATTGACCATCGATACGAACTTTCTTACCGTCAGATTTATATAAATCGAATACAAGATGCAACAATTTGCACAAAATCTAGCCGCTCGTGAACCGATTCTTACTTACAAGTCCGTCTCCCATGATCGACATCAAGTTCACCGTATAAAAATAATGGGTACACCAGGTAGCAAAAGTTGCAAACCCCTCATCGCTGAAGATTTTTGTAGCATAACAGCCGATTATTACTTACAAGTCCCTTGCATGTTTTACAATTGGGAACGAAATTGTTCTTACCATCAAATACAGCGGAAACAAATCACAGATACACCAACTGGCAAAAGCTGCAAACCCCTCATTGCCGAAGATGATTATGAGCTAACATATATCGACTGTCGCCTATAAGTCCCCTACATGTCTCACAGCTGGTATCGCCTATTGTTGGTTTCGTGTGTACATTCCTACTGAAGTTGTCAACCCTTGAAACTTTCAAACTGGTGTATCTCACGAAGGAATCTTTGTACCAAAACGGATGCCATTTACATTGATCAGCTCATCAACGGCTATCGATTGCCGTTGAAAAAAAACTTTCTACCTGTCTTAGTTCAAAAGTTGACTTTTTTGCCGTAGGCCAACTTTCTAACGTCACCACTTAGAAAGGAGCAAAGGATAAGCTACAATTTCTTTAGCAAGGAGAGAAGTTCTAAAGTTTAAGATGTACATCTGATACCATTTCTCTACCGCACACCCAAGTGCAAAAAAACGAATGATAAACTCAGCTGAAATCGCGAACACAAATGGATAGAAAAAATAGATGGCAGCACTTTCGGACCCGTGGTAAAAAGCCACTTTTTGATTTGCTATAGATTTTTCTATTTATCACTCAAAGAAGATATGTTGGCTATGGGGCCGGGTAACTGCCGCATATATTTAACACTTATATTTAAACCAGATTTTAACACTATATTTACCAGATCTTTTTTAGATTTTTAACCAGATCTAACACTATATTTAATCCATCTTCAATTTGTAACTGGTGCCTGCCTGCTTGTGTGCTAGAGCGGAGCTTTCCACTCGAAAGCAGAAACATGGTTTGATGAAACGAAAGGTTGGCTGCACAACTTCAGATAGTCCTCTCTGGCATAGGCTATATAACTCCTCTTCACTTCGCACACCGTAGGCTCTGGCTCGAGGACAAGTAAAAAACATCCTTTTTGGCCCAGGCAAGAGTTCTACGGAGCTTTCCAAAATGTAATGTCATATTCATCTATCCGGCCTAAGGTCCACACTTTCCGTAAAAACCGCACAGGTTAGACCCTTACCAATTACCAGGAATAAAATGAAATCGGCAGCATAGAAAAAAAAAAAAAAAAACAGGACAAAACCAAAGTGTTGCTCTCGCAACAAAATGATGTTTGGAGAGATCTCGTGCCTCAGACGACCCACTTAAAATCCGGACCGGATCCGGTGACTTTGGGGGGAGCTGGGGGGGGGGGGGAACCGGAAATCTTGGGAAACGCTTAGAGTGGAGGGATCGGGACGAAACTTGGTCGGAAGAACACGCACAAGTCCTAGATGTATCATTGAGTGGACCAGACCGGATTCGGGCACTGTGGCGGGAGTTTGGGGGGGGGGAATTAGGTGATCCCGCGAGTTCGGTACTAGGACGATGGAATTTGGTAGGCATATCAGGGACACGAACAGACTGCCTTAAGAATAGTCGTTGAGTAGTCTTTTGAATAGTCCTGAGTATACCTAAGTCTGTCAGAGATAATTTCCCAGGGTTTATTAAAGGCATTAATCAACTAACAAGAAATATTTATTTTACCTTTCAAATAATCCGCATGGACAACCCAGTTCAAATTTCCCGAGGGGATAAGAAGCTCCCTCTCTTTTTGTTATTCATCACAGATCTCGTAGCTGAGGAAATTTTTTTCAAAAATCCCTAAACGTGTCAACAGAACGGGCGATGAGGCACGTGAGGTAGGCATGAGGCACGTGAGGCAGGCATGAGGCACGTGAGGCAGGCATGAGGCACGTGAGGCAGGCATGAGGCACGTGAGGCAGGCATGAGGCACGTGAGGCAGACATGAGGCACGTGAGGCAGGCATGAGGCACGTGAGGCAGGCATGAGGCAGGGAACTTGTACACCATGAGGCACCAGCGCGCAACCCCTCGGTAATGAATTTACTTTATATTATTTATTTCTTAAACTTACCTTGAATTTAGAATATAAGGTTTGAAGCCAAGCTGACCATTCATTACGAAAGAAATATCAAACCGTGATTTTCGGGTTTTTCTCTTGATCAGCTACTTACCCCGCTAAGATGGTGTGCGAGGGATAACTAGCTGATCAAGAAAAACACCCCGAAAATCACGGTTTTCTATTTCTTTGAAATTAGAATATAGACAAGGAGACTTAAGAAGTGAAATAGCAAAGTCCGTAGTCTAATAGCAATAGTCTAAGTCTTCTCCGCACTCCATCTAGGAAGAAGATTTTTTAGACCCGATTAGTCCCTTTTCTTTTCTTCTTTTAAATGTTTATTTTTTTATCTCGTGCATTTACTACATGTATTGGAAGCTCAGTGTATTTTTTCCTTTTTTTTGTCTCTACTGCACTATTTCCTCTCCTTAAGTGCGTTAATAATATCATCATCGTCATCATCAGTACCAACTGTACGTTTCACACATTTTTAAATTTACCATTTCGACCCCTGGGCTTCTGAGCAGGCGCGCCCCCTAGAGTTAAAATCTTCGTTCTTGGTAATACTTTTTTGCCGATATATTGGTTTCAGAAGGCAAAGTGCAAAGAATGACTTTATTTTAAGGTATATTCTAAAACTGCTTTGAATTTACCACAAACACAGCAATTCAGTTTTGAGTCTGTATAGCAAAACTGGGGCCGGGGCCCAAAGTTGTTACCCCTCGCCCTCCCCCCTCCCGCCAAGGTTACCGAAATGGTGCCAGTGCTTTCGAGCTTGCTGTCCCTCCCCCCCAGCTGCGTAGGCAAGAAGTTCGCTAATGTTGATGACGGATGCGGATGACGCTTGTCACGATTCTTTGCGAAAAAAATCACCCTGTTCAAGTTTTAATTTTTTGGCTGACGCAGTGACTTTCTCCATCCCACGCAGTAGTTAATCTACGCGAGAAAACTGCCAAATTCAGATTAAGGGTAATGGCAGTTTTATCTTCCTTTGTTTCTGGACTGTTTAACAGACGAAAAAGCATTAGCAGTGCTTCATTTCCTGAACTATAAGTTCCTTGGAATGTTGGCGTTCTCTCTCAAATCCGAGCTTCCCATATTACTGTGAGCCAAGCGTCCAAGAGCTTGGAGTCGATTAAAAATTCCTGGCGCTAAAAATACTTCATCACCTTGCTTCGAATCCCACCAACATCTCGCGAGTCGTCTCGCCTTTGTTACTAAGAGAGTCTGAAATGATCTGGACTTGCGTGGTTCGTTCGGTTCCCCGTCACAACAGGCATAGCCGGACGGGCGACGCGGCTAAAAAACTCTCAGTTTCTCCTGTGGTTTCATCCTTTAACTTCCTGTATGAGCTCTGACAATATTTTTTTTACGGATTTGCTAGTGCCGTGCCTTTTCGAAAACCGTGACGATCTACGTTTGAAGTGGGTGGACTCACTGATCGGAAATGCGAGTGTCAAATGTGCGATCAATCATCATAAGAAGACAGCCCATGAACATGTTGGAATAATGTGAGAATCAAGTTCTCAGGAAGCGAAAAGCTCAGAAAGTACAGATGCTGGGACTGAATAATCGGATAAACAGATTTTGTTTGTCCCAGTTGTTCACCAGTTGTTGAGGTATGTTGTTTTAACCCCTTAGACTTCTGTACCTTCAAGAGCGCCTTTATTGCTCCAATCACTTTAGACTGTTCTGCCTGAATTCGAAAATATTAGCCAAAGGCTATACTGTACCGAACTCTGCCAGGCCAATTAGGGAGCTGCCTGGATGGATGGTGAAAAACTTTTTTTTTTAGTAAGTGTATTTCACTTCTGCGTCTGCTTGTCTAAATATGGTACGTTAAATAATACAGAAGTAAACTTAAAGTTAGTTTTACGAAAATAGAGCTTTTAAGTAAGCTGATTTGGGTTTTCGATGCGGGGAGGGGTGAGGGGAGGGTTTGTTGGACCTTATGAAGTCTTAATGCCTCGTTTTGTAGCCCAGAGTCTCATTGGGTGCTAGGGAATCTCATCGCTTGATTGTACTTTTGTTGAAGCTTTTGAGACAGCGGTTACTGCTCTTGCTTTCCCTCATTTTTATCAGCCGAGAATTTTTTTTTTCTGCCTGGATTTCATAATCCGCGAAGGGAATCGATCCATATGAACATCTTAATCCCTAAATGGTGACAACGTGTTTTCTTTCCATTTTTTTGTTTTGTTTTATCTAATGTCGATACTATATGCGAAAAAAAATTTCTCTCTTCTTTTTTTTATATATTCAGTAGATTTGTTGACTCTGTTTTGTTTTTTAAGTATTATTGGTTGTAGCAGCCTGGCTTATAGTCAGTCGCACCTTCTTATTCTTTCTGGGTTGGTTTAATAAAAATTAGTTGTGTTTTTTGTAGGATAAGAGAGATTGAAACTAAACACTGGGATTAGAACCCTGAATTTGTCGTCATGGTTGGGACAGTAATGTGTGAGGTTGTATCACAGCCAGTAACTTTATAACCTGTGAAAGTTGTTAACACAAAGTACGATGTAGAAGTAGGATTCGACCACGGATTCGATGGGATCCCAAAAATGTAGTATTTGATCCAGACAAATGGGTCTTGTAAATATGCGGTTTCGCCAGACTCCTTGAACAATTGTACTATTAAGATTTAGAAACAAGAGAAGGACAATGGCTAATCATCTGAGAAGACCAAGTTCAGATATGGATTCAGCATGTGTGTATTTACCCCTAGGGTATATGTCATATCTGCTTTGACGAAATTAATCAAATCTTCCTGTCTTACGTCTGCCAAATCTCCGGTTTTGACTGGATTCCGGGCAAACTACTTGTCTTGAAAACGAAAGCTCAAAAACAAATTCAGCGTATCTCCTTACCCCTATATTAAACATTCAATCAACTTCAGATAAAACTTTAACTTTTTAACAAATTTTTCGGTTTCAGCCGGATTCCGGGCGAACTATATGTCCTTGTAAAAAATGATTGTCAAAATGATTCTAGCATGTCTTCTACCCCTAAATCGAACATCTAATCAGCTTAAGATAAAACTTTTACTTTCAACAAATTTTTCGGTTTCGGCCGGATTCCGTGCGAACTACTTGTCCGACGAGAAAATGATTTTCATAGAAACGTTCAGCATGTCTTCTTACCCCTAAGTCGAACATCTAATCAATTTTAAATTAAACTTTGACTTTTAACAAACTATCCGGTTTTGACCGGATTCCGGGCGAACTACTTGTCCGGCGAGGAAATGGTTTTCATATCCGTGTTCCGCATGTCTTCTTAGTTCTTACTAAGAATTGACTATCTTATCGTCTGTAACAACAAAAATTCGTTCGCCTCTTATGAACCTCCTCCCCTAAATTTTGAGCTTCAGAGCCCTTCTACGAACTCGACCTCTCCCTTGACGTAAAGAATCCTCACACCATGTTTCATCAGAATACCTCATTCCCTTCGGTAGTTATCGCGCTGACAGACAGGCAGACGGACGGACGGACTGACGGACAACTTTTGGGATGTCATAGGTATCTCTCCACTTTTGTTTTGGGATCCCAAAAAGAAGGATTTCCAAACTACTAAAAGAACCTAGGCAACTCAACCAATATCATCCTGAAGAAAACCAACAGCTGGGCCACACACTCTCGTCAGATGCAGATTGGTGATATCTTGGATTTTAGTTTGAAAAAAAAAAATTATGGATTATTTACCTGTTTTTCTTATAGATAGCTATACTTATGTTTTTGCTCTATAAATGTAATTGTATCGACAAGCTTTTAGATTACCGTTTTTTTTGGAAATAATAATAAAAAATAATAAGGAGACGTGTTCACGGGACCAAGACGAGCAAAGGATAACGGAGCATCTCGTTCTTTCGCACTTCATCCACGAGAAAATTATCTTTGTCTGCAGTGAAACTGATCTTCAGAATTTAAGACCAAGTTCTCTTAGAGTTTCCCGCGTAAGTTACGCCCACGGGTCTCACCTACTTTAAGCAAGATAGGGCGAGCTAGACTGACAGCTTTTTAAACCTCACGCCCCAGACAGACGCTATTAAAGCGGCATAAAAAATTAATGGTCTTCATCTTTTGTGATGGTAAGAATGCGTCGTAAAAGTCAAGTTCTACTGAAACCACAAACCCGTGCTGGCTGGCTCTTTCTGACATGTAAATCGTAGGGACGAATCAGTACTGGTTTCATAAGGGTAGATAACCCAGTGATATTTAATGTCACAATAATATAATGCCACAAATAGATCATGGTCATCTACAAAGTTCGCCTCAAACACGACAAAGGGGTAAAGGTGCGTCAAGAACTTGATAGTCCACGCATAGATCTAGCCTTTTTTAGTAGTTTTTCCCAATACCGCCTTTCCTAATTGGCAGAGTAGGGACCTGCCCCTTGCCCCCACTCCTTATAGGGTCAAACAAAATAGAAAAGCGAGATTTTCGTGTTTTTTTTATTTTCTTGCAGCGTCTCCCGCCAGAGACCGAGGTTTTAATTATAGTCCGAAAAGTTTCATTTCTGAGTCTGCATGTCTACGTTAAATGAATAAAAGTAAAGTTATATTTTTGCTATAGTTAATGAAAAGGGTTAACTGCATAGGGGCCCCGACCTCGGAAGGGGGACCAGCCAGGACCCGAAGTGGTAATTATTATGTGTTAAAAATTATAGTTGTACGTGTTTATCTATAAGTCTACTTGTCTATTTTCTAAGGTGAAATACGTTCAATAATCAAACAAGAGCTGAAAGCTCATATGACACTTGTCGGATTCCCCATCCCTCTACTTCCCCCGCCATGGTTGGATCGGGGAAGGGGCTATTTGTAAGTTAATATGTTAAAGTCCCTAATAAGCCTGCCAAGTTTCATGGTCCTAGCAATCTGGAAGCACCCTAACCCGAGATCACCGGAATTCCGGGAAATCCCCTCCAACTTCCCCCACCTTGACACGATCCGGTCCTGTTTTGTCAGGAATGTATCTGGGATACGCTTGTTCTTCCAACTAAGTCCAATTCCGATCCCTCGACTTTAAACGATTCACGAGATTTCAGTGCCTCCTCCAGTTCCCGCCCCCCCCCCAGTGATCAGATCCGGTCCAGACTTGAAACTGAAAATCGGAGACACTTGTCTTTAATACTTAACAAGTTTCATGCACGTCCGGTCACCAGTTCCAAAGTTGTGAATTGCACTAGATTCCGGATTCCCCACAATGATCGGATCCGGGAAAGGACTATTTTCCCTAAAATGCCTGCTAAAGTTATCATGGTACTAGCACATCTGGAAGTACCCTAACTCGAAATCACCGGAATTCCGGTAAACCCCCTACAACTCCCCCCACTGTGACACGATAGAGTCCTGTTTTCTCTGTGATGTGTCTAGGGTTTAAGCTCGTTCTTCCCACCAAGTTCCATCCAGATCCCTCGACTCTGAGCCTTTCAGAAGATTTCCGCTGCCCCCTTCCAGCCCCCCCCCTAGTTATCGTATCCGGCCCTGATTTGAAAAGGAACATCTGAGCGAATCTGAGGCACTTGTTCTTGGCACTTGTCAAGTTTCATGCACGTCCGATTACCCGTTCGAAAGTTATGCATGTTACTAATTTCCGGATTCCCCATTCTTACAACCCCCTACGATGGTCGGATTGGGGAAACGACAAGCCTATTCTTAAGGCAGTCTGTTCGGGTCCCTGATATGCCTACCAAATTTGATCGTCCTAGTACTGAACTGGCGGGATTGCCGATTTCCGAACCCCCTCCCCAACTCCCCCCACAGTGCCTGAATTCGGTCCGGTTACGTCAGCGATGTATTTAGGACTTGTGCTTGTTCTTCTCACCGAGTTTCGTCCCGATCCCTCCACTCCAAGCGTTTCCCAAGATTTCCGGTTCCCCCCTCCCCCAAAGTCACCGGATCCGGTCCGGATTTTAAGTAGAACGTCTGAGGCACGAGACCTTTCCAAAAATAAAATTTTAATAAGATCCAATCACCCGTTCAAACGTTATGAATACCTCATGATTCCAGATTCCCTCTCCCTTCACTCCCCCACAATGCTCGGATCGGAGAAGTGAATATTTCCAATTTAATCATTTGGGGTCCCCGATATGCCTGCCAAGTTTCATAGTCCTAGCTTGTGTGGAAGTGCCCGAACTAGCAAAACCTGGACCGACCGACGGACTGACAGAAATTTCGATCGCTATATGATACTTGGCCAAAGGCCAAGTGCCATCAAATATAAGCAAAATCTTTGTCTACTCCCCAACCTAGGAAGGCTGCCGAAGTGGTAATTATAATCTGTATAAGAGTATAGTTGGCACTTGTCTATTTCATTTCTGATTCTGCTTGTCTGTTTTATAAAGTGGTACGTTAACTAATTTCACTACGAAAAATAAAAGTAAAGTTTCTTGTGTTATAATTATTGAAAAGGGCCTAGGGGCCCAAAACGGGGAAGGCTGCTAGGGTCGAAGTGGGAGTGATAAGATGTAGAAAACAAGTAGTTGGCACTTGTCTATTTTCGAAAGTACGTTAAAAGTAAAGTTTGTTTTTTCTATGGTTACCCGACTCTATTAACGGACTAGAGACCATTGATTTCTTTGTCCGGACATGACGGCACGGTATTAAAATAGTATTGGATTGATCGTGAGAGAAAGTCACAATCATTTTTTGTTAAATTATTTCGGTGCAGATTATATTTGTGTGATATATAGATTCGGATTCAGATTCAGATATTTTTTTACTTCACCAAAAAACACAACTACATTGTACAAAAAACTCGACAACCACATAAAAGACAAAAACCTTTTAGTTTGAAATTATTCAACAAATAATGACATAAAAACTAATCTAATATATTTTCAAAAAAAGAAAGAAAAAAGAGGTAAAGAAATAGAGAGAGAAAAAAGAAAATAAGAAAGAAAAATGATTCCCTCGTCACAACCTACCCACCGCCCCCATCTCACCACCCCCCACCCCACCTCTTCACTCCCCGCCTCCCTACACCCCATTCCAACAACCCACCAAATTCAACCAGATGTTTGCGATGGTCTCCATCTAGCATCCGACCTACACACAGCTTAGTTCAGAGTTATCCCGCGAGGCGGGGCCCCACAAGGTTTAAACTACCAAGCCAGGGTATATGTGAGATGGTGTTGTACCTCAAAGTCAAGATGGCTTGTGTTTCCTGTAACATATTCAGAAAAGTTCATTGAAATTTGAACCTTTTGTAATTACGTCAAACCAGCTTCTTCAGTAAAAGTGTGGGGGGGGGCTGCGGTCTGGTCCGCCGTGATGCAGATACTGGTCTTGTTTTTTTCGGTGGTCTTTTTTACAGGTGGTACAAGTCTTTCGTCTTCTTAATTGACTAAAAAGGGATCGGTTGCCTCGCCTCCTTTCTGGCTCCTTTCACCACCCCACCCGCCAGGATTAGCGTTGCTTTAACTTTGTCTCGAATCCGCCTAAAAAAAAAAAAAAAAATGTCTGTGCAGTGCGTTAGATCTGAGATCACCAGTCTCAAAGAAGTACCAGATTAGGTCGTTCGAGGTAGAAATTTTAATTTTAGTAATTTAATTGTGTAAAACAACTGTTATAAAGCAGATAGGCCTTCCTTTGATTGCGTGAAAGCCCGAATCTAGGGGTTGCCTGCCCTCGGTTTTAGTGTAAACAAGTGCTGGTTCCCGGTGCTGGTAACAGATCGCACCGATTTCACGTGTTGGAACATTAAAATGTGCATATTTAGAAGCGGGAATTACCCTTTATGGCGGGAGCCTGCACCGCTGGTTTGGCCGGTTCTCGGAAAGGGTGTACAGCAGGTGCAGGGCAGTGGCGAACCCCTTGGCCTGCTGGAATGTGTCTGTGAGGTCAGTAAATACAGATGGAACGACAAGAACCGAAAGAAAACCCAATTTGATTAGTGAGTGTCCTGGACTAGGTTGAATCTTCAGTCTCGAGTTCCCGTCGCACCTATTCTCATTTCGTTTTGTTTTTGTCATCACTTCTCTGTGCCATCAGGGACCCATACATTTCCTGTGCATTCAGGGGCTTGTCATTTCCTATGCTTCTATGTTGTTATGTTGCCCGAGCCTCACCTAGTTTCCAAAAATTTCACTTGGGTCGAATCGGCGTTCTTGCTCAGATATACCAAATTGCCAGCATGCCACCAGATACCTAAGCTAGGACAAAAGGTCCAGGATACTCTTCCATTACAGAGAAATATTTCTAGTTCAGCACAACAGCTGCGAAAAATTTCGTCTATCAGGATAGTGAGGTATTTTATCCCCGTGGGTATTTTTCGAACTACCTGACGCTCGGTCAAGAGCGCATCAGAAATCTTTTATTGACAAGCCCCCTGAATGGCGAGTCATTACAGGAAATGTATGGGTCCCTGGTGCCATTCGTATATCTTAGCGTTTCTGACCGGCTGCCTTCTGATGAAGCGGACAAATTGTATACGCACATGTCAGCCAGCGTTGCCACCGGCAGTAAAATCTAGTAAATATAGAGGATCTAGTAAAATTCCTTCTAATCTAGTAAAATTCCTTCTAATCTAGTAAAAAATTCCAATTTCTAGTAACAAAAAATGGTCCAACTAGAAGTTGTGTCATTTTTCACAAATTCTGAGGAAATGAACAGAGATATTAGGATCCATTCTTGCCCCTCACTCTCTGCAGCTGGCCCCATACACATTCAGAGGCCAGAGCGTCAGTTTTCAATTTCGTCTGTTAACCAACCAAAGCATCAGAGGTTTTTGCTAGATCTTTTGTACCCGATGAAAAAGAGCGAACCAACTATTTTCAGAAAAATCGGCTGTTTTTAAGAGAATCTGACCTGTTTAAAGAAAATATCGACTGTCTTTAGAAAATCGCGGCGCTTCGCGCCGATTGAGATTTTCTTTAATTTAGTTTATTTATCACACACACAATACATGAAGTAAATATGGTGGAGTAGGAATAAGTAAAGAAAAATAAAAAAAAAGAAAACGAAATATACACAAAATCAACGAAACCAATTTCACCAATTGGCGGACAATATTATACAAAATCAGTGTCTCAAAATATAACTGTCTTTCGATGTATTTGTTTATTGTTGAAATGTACTATGGGTTCCCTAAGTCAATGCACGTGTCGCGGCGAAATTTTGTTTGAGTTAGTAAATTTTATTATGATCTGGTAAAAAAAAAATCTCTTGATTCTAGTAAACTTAATTTTGGTTGGGTGGCAACACTGATGTCAGCAGTTCACGACTGAAGTGAAGTCAGACTAGTTGGAAGTCCACCTGAACAAGGTCAAGTTTTTGGTCGGAATTTCTTGTGAACTAACCGTCCAATCTAGTGAATGTTGTCAGGACCACGATAAGAGGTGAAACTAATAATGATAATGAATATGTATATATATGTATTTCTGCACTGCAAACAAATATTAAATATCTAGCTTAGGACTACGAGCCTCGTAGAAAGAAACACAAGTAGAGCAAACATGCAAGTAAGCACACGTACAAGACATAAATTGAAAATTCTTGTAAAATAACCAATTACTGGTTTAACTTTGTAGCGGCCGTTCATTTTCAAGTAGAGTGTAAACTTTACCGCAACATTGAAACTCGGTTTCCATTAAAATATGGTAATTTGGTGAAACAAGGTAAAATTGGGGTGAAATTAGGTATTTCGCAGACGGATGAACCGAAATCTGAGTTGCCCGACAAAACTGAGACAGGTTAAACACTAAACACCCCCAACTGGGCTTTCAGTCAATCGGTCTTTATTGTTTAAATACATTTCGTGCGGTAACGCAATAAAGAAACGAATATTTGTTATTTCGTCATCCATCAGGCAATTCAGTAATTAAACAAGAACAAAAATTGCAGCAATTTAATCACTGCACTTCACGTTTTAAAAACTCACAAAGGCGGGGACAAAACTTATCTCGTAGAGACAAGGCCGTATCCAGGTGGGGTTAGGGGGTTGACCCCCCCCCCCCCCCGAAACTTAAAAAATAGTCATTTTTATAGGCTTTTCCCTCTAATCTGTGCCTTTTTTGTACTTTTTTGTCCGACCCGCAGGCTAACCCCCCCCCCCCGAAAGGCGACCCCCCCCACTCCCGAAACGCATGGGTTAAATGGGTTTGCACCTTACCTAGGCTGGCTAGGCTAAAAAGCAACCAATCAGCAATATAACTGATGGGTGCGAGAAAAGGAAAAAGGGCACTACCAGCTGATAGGAACAGTCTTCGTGACTACAAGCACACCTTTTTTCCGCAAAACCTCAACACAAGCCAACACCATTCGCCAATATCGAATCGAATTATTGCATCGATGTTCCGTTTTTCTCCAGGGTTGGTCACCAAGAACCAGGGTGTACGAGTTACTTCAGGAGACTTTGGGTTACTCAGGGTTGTTTTGGGTTGGGTTACTATGGGTTACATTGCATTGGGTTACATTGGGTTACTTTGGGTTACATTGGGTTACTTTGGTTTACATTGGGTTACTTTGAAATACTTTTGGGTTACTTTCCAGGGTGTACGAAGTTACTTTTGGTGACCAACCCTGGGTTACTCTTTAGTTTAGTCGCGTGGCAAGTGGTAAGTAAGAGGAATGAAACTAATTTTCGAATCTAACCTGGTTAGAACAGAAGCAACAGCAGAAAAGAAAATCAAGTTTGATCAAAAGTTTGATAACGTTCAAGGAGTTTCTTTAATGTTCAAACATTTACTTCTAGAAAGGATTCTGAACTTTCAAAGCAGAACAGTAACCTTAGTAGATAATTGAAAGAAACAGTCAGTGGCAACTTTAGTTTTTTTACTATTTATTTATACACCAGCTATTTTGTCTTTTGAGTCTTTAAGGGGAGCTGTTTTGACAGCTTCCAGATATTTACATACGAATCACGCCGCTAGATCGCAGTTGTACCGAGATTTGGGTTGACCGGGGTGATTTAGGTAGCCTTTTGCAGGGACAAGAGGGCTTTCGAATCAACTCTCATAGAATTACATCAAAGAGGATCATGTTCTGTTTGTTTTTTTGCGGCAGTTGGCAGTATAATCGCGCAAATGGCGTAATATCGGTCACATAGTTTATGGCTTAATAATTCAGTTTTACGGGTGCGGATAAAGTTACGGTAAAATACCCCTCCCCCCCCCTTGAGCCCCCTGCAAAGTAGTTTGCCAACTGCATACAAATTAATCCAATCATTAATTATTTAAAGGGATGTTAAATTTGTGTGTGGTACGGTTGTGCTTACCTGTCTGTTGCCTTGGAGCCGTAAGAGAAGGACTTACAGTCTTTAGATCCCTTTTGTGATTTTCTTTTCAAACTGGATACGAGGGGTTGCACACTCTCAGAAACGATGTACACCAAGTGGCGCGTGCCGCGGTGCAGCGCTGAGGTGTACACCGGTGGCGGAGAGAGAGCAACCCCTCGACGAAATATCTCAACCCCTTCTATAGTTACTGCACTACAAGACCGACGGAAGAACAAGTTGTATAAAGTCAATGGAAGGCTATCCGTCACTAATTTTTTTTCCCAAAACTCGTTGGGGGGCACTAGATTATTTTTTTCTCACACAGAGCCAGTGCCCTGCCGGTGCCAACGAATGATGTACAGTGGTACCCACCAAGCGAGCAATCCGTCGGTTTCTCCGTTTGCCCGTCGGTCTGGTGATCATGCCAAGGGGCTACCCACTCCCCGGCAGTTTGAGTAAATCCTTTTCTGGCACCAGCGGTCCTGGTCGAAGTTTGAAACCATAGAGTTTCGTGCTAGATCACGAGCCTGTCACGAGCTTTCAAAAATATATAGGAATCGCCGTTGACTCGCCTAACGTATCTATAAGTATTCTAAAGTATACAGTGTTTCGTTTTCTTTGTATGTAATTCTTTTTTCTTTCTTTCTACTACTTCGCTCTTTCATTTGTTGTATAGCGGGCCTCAATAAATTATTATTATTATAAATTTAAGTCATTCATATTTCTACGCTTAAAAATATGCTCATTTTAATATTCTATCTCGTGGCAGTCTGTGCCGATGGGGCTCGAGTGGGCTCGGCGCAACGTCCGAGGGAACATCGTACTAGATACTAGATACTTTAAGGGTTGCTGTTTTACAGGGATGTATCAGATCCGATTTCCCCGACAAAGGTGCATTATCTGTGGACCGTCAACCAAGAAGTGAATCAATTGTGAAATGTCACTTGGCTGGTCAAAAGACTCTTCAGTGCGATTCGTTCAGTTTCATGCCATAGGTAGTGTTGGGCGATATTTGGATTTTTCGATATATCGATATTTTCACTTTCGATATTCGATAATCGATATATCGATATCAATATTTCTTTAGCATGTTTCACTCTAGGATATGTCTCGTTTCGCCCAAATTTACTAACAAAATTGTCGCTAAATCAGTCTACCACAAATCCCTGATTTTTGGATACCCTATGCCAAACGTAGGGTATATCTAGCATTTGGCATAGCCTATGCCTAACCCGGGATACCCTATGCCAAGCGCTGGATACCTGTTGGTAACCTAACCCTGACCTACCTCAAAATAAAGGAGTTCTGATTGGTTGATTTTTTAGCTTCACTCAAATCATCAATATTTTACTGGGTTACAGTATCCAACACCTGGCATAGGGTATTCCAAACGCTAGACATATCCAGCGTTTGGCATAGGGTATCCAGAAATTAGGGGTTTGTGGTTGACTGCGTTAAATATCATCTTGCATCATCTCAAACTCCGGATAAATAAGAACTGAATTACGGAAAACATATTGCTCCAGTTTCGGATATGTAAATGTAAGTTATGTTGGATTATTTACAATAATTTTGAGTGAAAAATATCGTTTTCGATATCGATGTTTGAGTTTCGATATTTGATACCGATATTTGGTCCGATATATCGATATATCGTTATCGATATCGAATATCGCCCAACACTAGCCATAGGCATCGCAACAGAAGGTGTTCAGTGGTTTCCAGAACGATACATTACTTACGGCCTAGATCTTCGGATCGTCCTATACCCTTTTCGAGAGACTTTTGTGGATGCGATGGGAGCAAAGTCTGACGACTAGCCTTCTTTCTTCCGTGTAATCGCCTTCTAATCTTCGCTGTCTAATATTGTTCTTTCCGTCTGAGCCCCGAGTAGAGCTTCCAAGGGCGGCTCACGGGCAGTTTTGGTGTACACCAAGAGGCACGGGGGCAGGGCCCCTTACGCCATTTGACGGAAGTGAGCAGCCCCTCGAACTTCAGTTCTTCAAGGGTAATTTTTCCGATGCAGACGGTGTTGTTGGACTTATCCCGGGTTTCTTGAAATGTAGAAAAGAGGACCTCCTTGATGGAATCGCCGTTTCTGTTTGTTTATGACGTCGAAATTCTGCAACGGAATCTACAGAGGCTGGCCGGGAGACTGGGACCCCTGTGCACCTTGTGACGCAAATGAGCAGCCCCTCGGTCCGGACCGAATCCGTCCACTGTGGGAAAGTTGGAGGAGGTTCCCCGACATCTTTTGACAAGCCTAACATTACGAGGACACACAGTCGGGTTTTCGCAATTTCCTCCTTCGCTCCCGGAGCAAAATAACACTAGCGAGTAGCGCCAAGCCTTTGACCAAATTGACACACACTCTAGTAACAGCGATACTAGCACCACTAGCGATAGAGAACGTTCCTACGGAAACTCATTCAGCCGTTCATCAGTGGTGGCTCCGATAACTTCATATTCTGAACATAGCGAAAAAATGATACAGCCTCCATTGTTTCCTTGGTGTGTGCAGACCGCACTTTTGTTTGACGAGAAATTTCTAAGCCCGCAAGTTTGTCTCGCTTTAAATGCCGCAAGCGTAATGGGTGTCGCTATGAATATGGCCCGTTTGCCTAGCATGGAAAGCATAGGGCTTGGCGTTACTGCTAGTGTTATTCTGCCCTGTTCGCTCCGAAGGTTTGACGCATATCATGCAGGTTTCCCCATACTAACAAGAACTTCGCTTGCGTATTTTCAGAGGGGTTACCCACTCATCGGCACTTGCTGTACGCCCTACCCCGGCACCGGCCAGGACCGACCTGAATCAGCGGTGCCGGCAACGGTGCCGTCCATAAGTTGTGCGATTTTTTGCTTCTAAACATGCTGATTTAACGTTCTCTGACACGTGGCAATCGGAGCCGGCTGATGTGCCACGCTGCGGGCACTGTGGCACCGGGCACCTGCTGTACACTACAATCGAGATTGGGCAACCCTTCGGTATTTTCGCATCCAAAATCTTATGGGACTGTGTGTCCACGAAGCTTAAATCGTCCTAGCCGTGTCTGCCCTGACATACTTGGAGGCTCCCATGAATAAATTATCTGCAAGCCTTCGTCTGGTGGGTGGTCAATCTTTTTGGCACCGAGTGGAATTGTAGAGTATGAGCGAGGGGTTACCCACTCCCCGTCACCTGAAGAATACCCTTTCTCCGCACCTGCTGCACCGACCTAAATCAGTGGTGCCAGGTCATGAATTAGGCTATTCACGGCTGTTGATCTTTCAATCGCTTCTAAACAGGCTTATTTTAATGTTCTAGCACGGGGCAACCGGTGCAAGCTAGGGTCAGCCAGTGCCGGCACCGTTCGCTTGCTACTAACTAGAATCGAGAGTGAACAACCCCTGGAGTATGGGTTGAACCAAGGTTACTGGGCTGACTATTCTCAATGAACAATTGAAATCTACAGTTGGGCCTCTTCAGTTTATAGCAGACTTTGAACCTCGAATATGCCCAGCGCATTTTCTTTCCAAGTTTTTTTACGGTTTGGACTAATTTTTGCTGATCAGTTTCAGTCTTACTTTGTGGGACAAGATTAAACGATCGCTGTTTTTTATTCCTTTGTAGGATCTCCTAACTGGGATGGTTCAGCAAATGTCCGTCTACTTTTATGTCCCTCTTGGAGCGAGAATGCAAAACGAGTTTTTCCCTATGTCTTGAAATCTTGCTTCGAGACATACCCATATAACATTTGGCCATGAAACAATTATTACAATCTGCTGTAATGAGCTGAGCGCTTTGCGAAATTGTCTATTTGTAATTATGTCCGAGAAACTCAGCGACGTCACGATTCCCAACCAATAGAGAACGTCCATGCAGAGGAATAATAGATCGCTCCTCCCAAGCGAATCTGGGGATTTGCAATTTCTTAGATTACAGTCCACCCAAAGACGGTTTGGGTTACTAAAGAAGTGAAAAGTTATTGAACTAACAAGTTCTTGCTAAGATATGTAAATGAATCTGTCTGTCGAGAACACGCCCCCGTTTGACCGCCTCTGGTGATGTGGCGTTGACGTTGCCATGCAATTCCTGTTCGTCAACGGTTCAGTCTCGTCTAGTTCTTCTCGTACCAAGGTGTCCATAGAATTTTCGGATTCGGACCATATGGCTCTAACCCGGCCTGGATCGACTTTGATTGTTGTACTCAACTTTGCTGAGGTGAGCTATTTCTGAAGCTTTCCACCTGTTTTCTGTTAGGATTATTTCACCTCTGCGGATCACGGATTTGTTTTCTATATTGGTATGGACTGAGGCGCCATTTCAGTAAGCTTTAGGAGGTGCGCGGGGAGGGGGGTGGGGGGGGGGGGTGAAGTTCAGTTTCAGGGCACCAGCCCTGGTTTATTTTTCAGACTATTTTCTGTTTAAATTCAAGGTAGTTTTCGAGTGTTTTTGTGTACCGTCATTGCTTCGCATCTTGCCTTTTTGAATCTGTTTAGGGGGAGAAATATAGTACGAATATGGAGGATTCATGTCCCTCAGAAATTTATGAGGTTGGGACCGAGGGGTTGCTCTCTCTCCGCCACCGGTGTACACCGCGGCACGCGCCACTTGGTGTACATCGTTTTTTGAAGTAAGCAGCCCCATCACTTGGGTCATTGCCCACCACCCTCCTGCCCCCCCCCCCTCAAATGGAGCCTCTATAATTGGATAACCCACAGCTTGGAATAGCCTATGCCAAACGCCTGTTACCCTATGCCAAATATTTGCTCCCTGACCTTGCCCGTAACCCACTAAAACACAATTGTGAGTGGTTGTTTACTGAATTTCACTCGTATGAAAACCTAGACAAACACACTGTGACAATTTTGACACTGTGACACTAATCCAATCTTCGCTTCTTCTTTAGACAAACCTACATTAGAGGTATGCTTCTTTGAACAACTGTCCGAGTTTAGACCATCTTGTTGTTTTTTTCGCCATGAAACAGTCGTATTGGACACTTACATGAAAAATTAAACAGATAACACTGGGATGTTATCTATTGTAATTTTACAAACGTTATGTGTAACAAGAATTGCTAGAAAGAACTGAAAAACTTTTTGGCCGTGTTTCTGCTCTTCTTCTCGGCTGTTCAACGTTTGAAAAACATAACAGCTAACACCCTAAGTCTTATCTGCTAAAACCGCACATCCATGTGTTATCTGTTGTGAAGCTTCTGAAGGGAAGAGCCAAGTCTTTCAGCTTTTTTTTTTTGCATAAGCAATGTTATCAAAATCCTTTGGTGCGATTTGTCATTTCTTAAATATTTCTTCAGTCCAAGCCGACTGCGAATGATCTTTGACACTGCTAAAGGGATACGTCATCTACAGTTTATTATAAATATAGCTCTTATAGAATGTAGCTGACTTATCCATTTTGAAGTGTCAAATGTATTATCATTTCTTTTTCAGTTCTCTTTTTCTTCTTTTGGGATACTTAGGACGGCTGCGAAAGTAATGCTAAACGCCGGAAGCCGTGACCTGATGCAGATTGAACTGAGCAACAGAGACAAAAAGATTAAAAAGACGTAACAGTTCTGGTTACAGCTTGTTATACATTTTTCTTAAATTGCTGTTTCCGCTCCGTAGCCTACTGTGGAGCTGTGGGTTTTACTTAAATTACTGTTTCCGCTCCGTCCTGTGCATGAAAATTTGCTAGATTGTATTTGCATCATTTTCCTCTGTGCCGTTTAGAGTTAACCGACGTTCAAAGAAGCATCTATCCTCGCCTGTGGGTCGCCTTCAATACCAGCCAAGTTTTCAGGCACACAAATTTGTGTCCCACCCCAATTTCGAGCGAGAACAGATATAAAAATGAAAGGAGACATCGAAGATATTCGCAAAGATGAACTTATCGCATTAAAGAATCCCATATACCACATTGCTAATTTTCATTGTGCGCATGAGAGAAATTAGAAATATCGGCGTCGCTGAACCGCATCCAGGCGGTTAGTGAAAGGGCTAGCCACTTGTGAGTAAGAGCCTATAGAAGCGTATGGTTTATGGCATTATGGTGGAAGTAAAAGGGTGATGGTGCCACAATACGGTCTTCTTGTAATTAAGCACTTGGGTTCCAAGCTGGAAACCTTTTGGCTTCAACCTTCTTTGTCCATTTACCACTTATTTATCCACATTTTTTTTTGTTCATTCTGCAGCTCCGCGTTTTACGACTCGGTTTTTAAACATTCATCCTTAGGACTTAAATTAATTTGTTCTTTCATTTGTATTATCTTTTTTGATCGAAAGTAGTTCTTGTTCCGTACCAGGATCTTTGATGCCTGAAATTTTGCCTCTTCTTAACCAAAACAGGAAATTTAGTTTTCGATGGAATAAGAGCTGATCAGATTAGAATTAAGAAGTCCAGGTTTGGATGTGGACTTTCAGCCATTCAGATGAGTTTTAAACGTAGCTAAATTGTGTCCAATATGTTTCTCGATACTGGAAACGCCCGGGTATAGCTTTAAAGTAGAATTTATTACTGGAACAGACGCAGGCGATTACCTGCTAAACCCATTTACTAATCGTTAATAATCATTCACACGAGGCCATCCACTAGCACGATTTATGATCATTGATTGACATACCCCACTTGTAAATTTCCTCGCTTTCAGCTAGATGGCACAGAGCTTTTGAGTAAAAATCCTGCATTGCACTGATCAATTATGTGATTACTGACTCAAATCCGTTCTCGTGGGGTAGGGTTCAATATATGGGTAGCTTATCTAGCTGTCATTAGCTTCTGTTGGGCTTTATGTCATCCTTTTACTGCTTTTGTATTATGCTATCACAGAAAAGGGGCATTAAATTTATGGGGCCCGTTTTAGCATGGTGGTAGCACGGGTCATTTAGGTTTGTTTTGGTGGTCTCTTCGAAAAGGCAAATGACGTCAACAAGTCGGAGTATTCGTCCACAAACGTTTGATTGCGGTTTTTGAATGGCGTTCTTTTGGTTTCTTGATGACTATCTCTCCTTGTCGATGCAAAATCTCCGGCTCTCCGGGTACCTAGCAGAAAAAAGGCATAAGTGGTGTCACATCTGCTCCCAAATATCGCGGTGATTGATTGCCACAGGATTTGAGTCGTACGGACACGCTTCCTCCTTCTTCCTGAGGATCAGTGGCGTGTTTTTGACTAAGTCATATAGAGTATTGGAAACCTATTCTCTATTCTCTTGTGATACGTTCGTCTTGATAATCGTGTCTCATTGATGTCTTTCTTTTTTTAAGTAATCGGTCTGTTTCTTCTAATCTTTGTTGCTTTCCGTGTCTTCATACTGACCTTATCTTTGCACGTTTTTGAATGAGTAACTCGAAAAGCATAATCTTAGAATCATACTCGATGAAGCCTCCTTCGCGTATGTACGAGTTTCGATAAATTCGAATAGATGTGAATGCCAAGTATCTACAAACTGTCAGCAAATGGCGCAGTTGTCGCTGAATCTTTAAAGGACCCCTCTTGCTTATTCTGCCTTTTATAATATACTTAGCTCCCTTATGGAATTATAAGCTTCTAAAATCCCCACCTTTCTCCATCGTTTCGTTTCGTAACTACGAATTTTTAGCGCTTTTCAGCCTTTCCGAGTTTTCCCGTGACCCAACGAAAAGTTTGCCGTAATCCTCAATGTACGCTGACAACTCTTTCACATATTAAGATGTGATACTCTCCTGTTTATTACTTCTTTTATTTGCTTAGTTTTCCCACTTCTTAACACAGGCACGGTTCAGTTTTCAAATGTTTTGCGCCCAGCCGCCGCGTCGGAGAGCAGGAAGGCTGGATATAATCGACAGGCAAGAGAATTGCCACAGGACAAGAGAATTGCTAGTTTTAGGTGGGAAGGAATTGTATTTCCGAAAGAGTTTTTTCTGATTTATTTCATAGGGAAAAGATCATTTCTAGTAAGAGTTGTGCTTTAAAGTTTAATCGAAAGGGCTGAGATCACGACCGGGTACGACAGTCTCCTTATCTCCAGTTATCCATCATGTATTCACTTAAATAGGTTTGAAGCCCGATGAAAATTCGTTAGTTTGCTGTTTCAGAGTAGATTGTATCAAATGAACTTATTCTTACCGACTTGTCGTATCTCTATGTCGTTGTACGGTTACGATCAGTATATTTTACTTCCATTCCTCAGACGCCCTCATCTTTTGCCCTGATCATTTGCTACGTTATCATAAGCTTCCCTCTGTTAATCCACGCTTTTGCTGATATTATCGCAAGCACCACATAAGGGGTATTCTCGCCGTTCCCCGAGGACTCCTTTTGAGGAGTCTCTGTGTTTTTGTTTGTCTCAGGGACTCGCTCTCCATATTCTCGCGAGTCCCCACCGACGGGGAATGCTCCGATTATCATCACCGTCATCAAAAAGGACTCCCTTTCAGATTCGGAGGAGAGTCAGTTTTTGCTTGTGTTGTGCAGTGTAAAATTAGTTAAAATCAATTAGAATAAAGAAAACAAAAATAAAGTGGATCCAGACTAATTTCATCAACTGCACCTTTTTTGTTTCGAACAAAATCCATTTTGGAAGCACTCCCCTGTTCTCGGTGTTTTGCGTACGCGGAGTCCGCATGGAGTGACTCCCTCTGTTCTCGCCGTTCCCCTTGATTTAATTCGTAATGCATGCGATGGAAATACTTCTTGAACTAGATACAGCATTTATAATTCAGTAATTATGATTCTGATACTAATGGAAATATGCGTGTCCTCCCGTCAGCCCCGGTCCCCAACACCACCTGGTTGAAACGTCCAGCGAAACGAAAAACAATAAAAAAGATAACAACTTAAAGATACAAGATCCGAGGAAAAGTGATCAGTCCAGGGAAAGATCCCGGACCGAATACTCTCTTTTCCCCCAGGTCGAGTAACTATCAAAACTTATTCCATCAACTAGGTACTGAATAGGATCTGTAAAGCGAATGACATGTGGCTTGATCATTTTAAAGACACAGTACACAACCATGTGCTCTAGTTATGATTACGCTATAGTTGTGATGCGAGAGTCCTCAGGAACCGGCGAGAATACGCCTATGTTCTGAGCGTCACTACCAGAGACCGAGATGAAAAATAAAAATACCTTTGAAGAGTCAAAATGATTCAGAGTATCCTAATTCCGGATATGAAAATAAGTTGACTTCTAGGCAAAGATGGGCGAATCCGGATTCGAATGAAGAAATCTTTTTTTTTGGCCGGCTTCCAATCCGGGTTCGAATCTTCTGCCTGTCAGGCTGGATTCTGACTCGGACTCGGATTCGAAACCTTCACTTTTAGGAATCCGCTCAAACTCCAGTTTTCGCTTCCCAATTTCTACACACTTTGTCTAGGCAATCGAACTTTTTGGTCTCCACCTTCAACCATCCTCAGTAATCTATCACGTTATCTGATTCTTTAGATATTACCTTAGATATCAGTGCCTTTTGTCACCTCTGATCTTTAAACTATAACCTGTGTACATGATTTGATTTTTGTTAAGGTCGGATTCGAATCCTCAGCATGAAATGGTGGATTCGGAATCGGATTCGTACCTAGCCCTAGATTCGGATTCGAATCCTCTCATGATCGGATTCACCCATCTCTGCTTCTAGGTTAAACTTTAAGGATTTCACTCATGTTCTTACGCCGGGGCTAAGCGAGGGATTTTCCACTCTCGATTTTGGTGTAAACTAAGTACCCGGTTCCCAGTTGGTGCATCACCGATTGCCGTTTGTTGAGATATTAAAATCAACACATTTTTGCGAATCGCCTAGTTGAATCGCATAGTTCATGGCCGGCGTCAGGAAATTGGTGTACCCCCTGTGTCGATGAGCGGGTAACCCCTCGGGCCAAGAGAAGACGTCAGTGTTGTCGCCTGTTTCTATGCAGGAAACTTGAAAATTAAAATTGCGAAAAAGATTTATGGAGAGAAAGTTGTCCAGTCGTGACTAGCTGACTATTTCAGATTGTTGAACTCTTGATTTGAAAGGATTTTAGTCATAAGGAGTTCGTTTAGCACAACTTTCTCCTGGCGAAAAGTGAACGTGAGAGTATGAAGCCATTGGACTAAATGTGACTCAGCCCTGTCGCCTTGTTTGGGATCCCAAAACGTAAGTGGAGGGATACCTATGACATCGCAAAAATGTTCGTCTGTCCGTCTGTCTGTAAGCACGATAACTCTCGAAGGAAATGAAATATTTTGATGAAACTGGGTGTGAGGATTCATTGGGTCAAGGGTAGGGGCAACTTCGTAGATGGGCTATGTAGCCCTACATTTAGGGGTTGGGGACGGGGTTCAAATTAAGGGACAAACTAAATACTTTTAAACAGCTAATGTGATAGTTGGCTATGGGGTAAGAAGGCGTTCTGAGCCCGATAGTGAAAACCATTTTCTCGCCGGACAAGCAGTTCGTCCGGAATCCGGCAAAAACCGTGAAGTTGGTTAAAAGTAAAAGTTTTATTTGAAGTTCATAAGACCTCTCTGGCATTTCGGCGATCCAAGTCTTAGGAGCTCGGATATCGTGGCAGGAAATTCAAAAACTCCCAGCAATGCTTGATAGAAAAGGATATATTTGAGATGTCACCAAAGTCAAGCCGCAGATGCAGTTTACCTGATTTTTCTAGTGTTTCATCAGAAGTTCCATGGCTTAAAGTGCCTATTAAAAGTTTTTCTTTGTGGAATAGTGTTGTGAAGTTTGACTAACTTGCTTTATAAAATGTACCAGAATATACAATAAGCAAATAAATAATAACATAGCTACAAAAATCATTCAAAAACAAATAACCCATTCAAATCTGAATCATACAAGCTGATTTATGCATAAAATAAAGATCTATTAAGTATTGTAAGAAACATCACTTTTATCTTTGTCCAAGCTAGTAAATTGAGCATGTAATGGCCCAAAAAATTACGCTTTGAAATATCACAGAGAGGAAACTGTGGAAAAAACTGCTGATCTAGGGGGGAAGCACATTTTTTTTTTTTTTTTACCATTCCCAACTTTTCGTTGTGCGTCAGTCCGTGCTAAATTTAAGCTGTAAGGATTTTAGGAAGATTCGGTGCATCAACAGTGACATAAAGGTCTCAGAAGTTTCTGGCAATACCCCAGCTTTTAATTTACATAGCTTCTTTGCTTTTTTTTTTGTTTAAATGTATTCGAAAATTCGTCAACGCTCTAACGCAAGAACTAAGGGATAACAAGTTCGGTAGCAAGCAGCCGGTTTGCTGCAGGTCTTTCATATTCTTGTGTGATCCGGGTCAGGGTCTGACCAAGGTTGCGTTCCCCAAACTTAACAATTGTTAACAATCGTTAACTTTACTTCAGGGCGGAGCTAACTGCAGCTTTAACGATCGTTAACTTTTCCCAGTTCTACAATTGTTAAAGTTCAATGGGCACATCAAACTACCCCAATCCCACTCTTTAACAATCTAGGAACAATGCTTACCCCCTAGATCAGCAGCTTCTTCAACAGTTTCCTCTCTGTGATATTTCAAAGCGTAATATTTTGGGCCAGTACATGCTCAATTTACTAGCTTGGACAAAGATAAAAGTGATGTTTCTTATAATACTTAGTAGATCTTTATTTTATGCATAAATCAGCTTGTATAGTTCAGATTTGAATAGGTTATTTGTTTTTGAATGATTTTTGTAGCTATGTTATATTTTACAAGCTTATTGCATATTCTGGTACATTTTATAAAGCAAGCTAATCAAGCTTCACAACACTATTCCACACAGAAAAACTTTTAGTAGGGACTTTAAGCCATGGAACTTCTGAGGACACGCTAGAACAATCAGGTAAACTGCATCTGCGGCTTGACTTTTGTGACGTCTCAAATATATCCTTTTATATCAAGCACTTCTGGGAGTTTCTGAATTTCGTGCCACGATATCCCAGCTCGTAAGATTTGGATCGCCGAAATGCCAGAGAGGTAAAGACAAGGGATAACAAGAAAACGGCCGATTTTCGTAGCGCCTTCTAAAGGAAGTTGGAAATGTTTATTTGTGAAGCATTGAATACAAAGTAAAGCATTAAAAGTGTCCATTGTGCTTTAACTATTTTGTAACGATGCTTACCGACCGTCGTTACAAAATAGTTAACAATTGTTAAGATCTAGAACGGAAATTGTACGTGGGCGGAGCTTAAATTTCGGAATCAGAAACGTGGAACGCAAAAAGTTAACAACTGTTAACAATTTGTTAACGATAGTTAAGTTCGGGAACGCAACCCAGTTGCTGCATCATGCCAGATTAGTTTCCGTTGGTCAGTTTTTTGTCCTTCCTTCATATCATTTACAAAGTTTGAATAGTGAGCTCGTACTGCAATTTCTAATCATTAATCAAGCAGGTAGTTATTTACTTTGTGTTCTACTATACCCTCAAAGGGGTAGTTGGAGCTTTTCCAAGATGTCATTTACGAGGGAGCTCTCGTGAGAAATTTTTGAAGAAAAGGCTAGCCATCTGTTCTTTCTACTACCAAAGCCATTATGTGAGTTGAATTCCTCGGTTTTTGCATATTAGGGTTAGCTCCAGGACACGGAGGAACTATAAAGAATAGCCGCCCGTCGTCTGCATATCTAGAGGAAAGTACTGGCAATTAGATCGAAAGGGTTGGTAGACACTGGGGGCTGCCATGTCCGATTTGACGTGGAGGAAATGCTGTGGCTTGGACCAGTAGGAAGAAGCCTACTGATAAAGTCTGGTTCTACCTCACCTCTCGAAGTGCTCCCACCCTCGTCACATTAGGAGGATTATAAATTTCGTCTTCGAGGATTGTTATCGCTCTTACAAATGACTAGGGAAGAGGGTAGCCGTGTGTTGTAGTTTCTGAATTGACTATAATCTTCGGAAGTCAGCTGTGCTCCGCCAGTACTCTCCTTAAGTTCTCATGCGGTTTTCTGAATATTATGGCAGTAAAGTTATTATCTTGCCCGGCTGCTCACGTTTCAGAAGAGTCGGCGATAGAAAAGAGGGGTCACACTAAAAACTTAATACCAAATGGAATAATGAATAAACAAAATTCCAAAACTATGTACTAGCCAGCCAGAGTGAAATGAATCCGGACCTTTCGCAAGAGAAACTCATTTCTGACTCGTCAATTCGACACATAATTTACGTGTTTATTTACAATTAGTTTATTTAAGAATGTAAGCCGTGACTAACAAACATCACCACCCTTACCTACCTCAACATAATTTCAAAACAGGTGTTTTGAGAAAAAAAAACGTATTTGAAAATGAATCAGTGGACTAATCCAAACTTTTTAGTTCTGCAACATTATAAGTAGTGCCTTTCACGTGGTAGCGGTGTGCTAATTTGAAATTTGGTAACTTCCTTTCAGAACAGATCTAAAAATGTATTTGATGTACTATTTGAACGAGAAAGCAGAGCTTGTATATACGCTAAAGACAATTGATCCCTCTGGACACCCGACTAAGTCTGCGCATCCAGCTCGATTCTCCCCGGAAGACAAGTACTCTGCACAGAGAATAACCATCAAGAGAAGGTTTGGCCTACTTCTGACACAACAGGCCAAGGTTGCTTACTAATATCTGACCGTTTTGATGTTTTTATTTTTTACAACAAGATGTTTCGATATTAAAAAAAAAAAAAAAAAAAAAAAAAAAGTAGTGCCTTTTTTAGTTCCATTTTTTATAAAGTTGAAGGCTGTTGCAAGTAACAAATAAATCGAGTAGAATCGCTTTTTATTACACCAAAATGTCTTTAATATATCCGCGGTCGTAGTTTACTAAAACAAAAATTCCTCATTCCTTTTTCTTTTCTAGCACCGATCACTGACTACATTAGGCTACTGCTCCCTCGATGATACTCGGTAAGCACTGTCCTTTCATTTACAACTTCAAGATTTACAAGCTGTTGCTTTTGTGCTTGTGACATGAAATTCTGCATCAAAACATGAACATATTAGTCTAACGAGGGGTTATACACTCCCGAGCACCGGCTGTACATCTTTTCCCGGCACGAGCAGAAACCAACGGTTCCAGCCATAAATTAGGCAATTCCGCTTCTAAACATGCTGATGTTAAAGTTTAACTGAAAAGCAAACTTATTTTTGTATCATTTAGTTCAATACACTGAGTTATTTGGATTCTGCAAAGAGATTTTTTGATTTTCCACTATCTGCTCTCGTAGTGAGGTTCAGAGTATCTACGGCTGTCCCCCAGCGTAAATTCTACTATGACGCGGAATATTTGAATCGGCACACAGACGTGGGTTTTTAGTGGGCGGTGATAAGCTTGGCGAAGACTGCTTAGTGCCTGAACAAAAAAATGTTGATAAATCTTTTTCGTCAAGCATGCGACACAGGTAGTACCACACATCTGACAGGGAAATTCCACTATTTGAAAATTGGTTATTCGTGAATAGTGGAGCAACAAAGTAACGCATTTTCATCGGGTCTTCAAGCCTCTCTAAGTGAATAAGTGAGGGGTAACAAGACTGTCCCTTCTCTGCCCTTTTCAGTTAAACTTTAATGTTATAACACGTGACAACCAGTGCCGGCTAGTTTCAGCCGGCACCGGCGGGGAACTGCTGTACCGGGCACTTGCTGTACACTAATGTCGAGAGTGAGCAGCCCCTCGGTTTTACCCCATCTTCAGCTTCTACCTAAAACGAACCTTCCCTCTCTTGTGGCTCACCGTCAAACCAGCCAAAAATTCAGGCATGAAACTCTCTTGTTCTACGAACAACTTTTTAAGCAAGAACAGAGACAAAAATCAAAGGTGTCATTGAAAATGTTCACAACGCATGCTGACATTTAAAAACAGATATGACGTCTCTGATTTTTCAGTGATGATTCACTATCCTTATGAAAGGAAACTAAGAACCCCGGCTTCGCTGGGCTCAGTCCAGGTGGTGAACAAAGAGTAGCAACGAGAAGGCAGTTAATGTATATAATTTTAAAAAGGTTGGAGCGGATGTATGCTTCTTTGAACAGTTACTTAAATCGTGTAATTTTATCCTTTCGCTGTGTCAATTGTCAGTCAGCCAAAGTAGCGAGGGGTTCCGAACTGTCGAGCACACTGTGCACAGGGGATTCGGGCAAAGTTGCGCTTACTTCGTGAACAAACAGTTATTTCGCTCCGTCTAATACGGCAAAACTTACCAGGCGGACACACTCAATTTTCTGGGACACTCTACTCCAATGTTTGTAAGCTGGCACCCCGTGCTAAGTACCTAATTAAGGGATCCTAAGAAATCTATTTTAGTTCAATTGGGATTACACAAAGAAAAATAACTCTTAGCTGAGACAATAGAACTATTAGTTACTATTTTCGTTCCAACCTCGTGAAAAGTTACTACGCTGACCGTTCGAACCTTCTTGAAATAGTAACTACGAACCCCTGTGACGCGATTAGCCAGAATAGCCCGTGGCACAATATTTTGCTGAATATAGAGAAATGTGCTCCAGCCTTGACGCTAAGAAGCTAGAATTCGTTACGTCATGCGTAGTAACTACGGTAAGTAGGGTGGAACAAGCCCCATATGTTTATTTGTGCCCACTTATAACAAGGGAAAAAGCGGAAGCTAAGAAGAAAACAATTAAAATAAAAAAGTACCTACACACAATATCTGTAAATACTAAGAGTTGAAACTTACACGGCGAACGGCTTAATGTTCTGTCTTACACTCAGTCTTGCACAGTTTAGCGCTCTGCCTCAAGTACTTAATTCTACCTTTGTGGCCTTCATTCGTTTTTCCGAGTTTAGTTTCCATTTCTACTGAAAATATTTGTTCCAGATTGTATGTGAGCTGGACTGAGTTTCTGGGAAACCATTTCGCACAATGCTTGCATTTAGCTGCCAGACAATTTTGAGAAAATCAAGTAATGAGAAGTTAGTGAGGTTCATCTCACTTTTCAACACGCACTGACGTGTTCGTTTCCGCCTTTGTTGTCTCCTTTGTAACATTATCCGATTTCTCTGTTGTCACCGTGTGCCGCCGGAGTAAGCCGATTCAACAAGTGTCGCGCTAATCTGTCATCGCTCTCCCCTTCTTTTGGACAAATCAGCTTTCTACCTTCTTCAGTCGCTGTCGCGAAATACACGGCCACGAAATTGTGCACCTGTTTTACAGTCCAAGGGGTTCCGCACTTCTTGAGACTGAAAGCTTGGTTCCCACAGGGCTTCTTGCAGGGTGTATGCAGGCCCGTATCCAGGATTTTTTTTTTCTGGGGGGGGGGGGGGGGGGGAGGGTGGGGGGGGGGGGGGGGGGGGGGGGGGGGGGTGCCTGCGGGCCGGTCAAAAAAGTACAAAAAAAGACATAGATCAGAGGGAAAAGCCAGTAAAAATAACCATTTTTGTGTGTTTGGGGGGGGGGGGGGGATTCAACCCGCTAACCCCCCCCCCCCTGGATACGGCCTTGGGTGTATGTCTTTTGCAAGCATTCGAAGTTGTTTACCGAAGTTACCCAGAATGACGAAAAAGGCAGCGAACAACAGAATATCCCACACGAAATACTCTGTAGGGTCCTGTTATCTGGCGAACGAGGGGTTGCCCACTTCCGGCACCTGCTGTACGCCCTTTCCCGGCACCGACCGAAGTCTGCTTTGCCGGCAATAAATTAGGCAGTTTGTCTTTCAAACGCTTCTTAAAAATACTTATTTTGATGTTCTAACACGTGGCAACCGGTGCCGGCACCGACCGGGCACTTGCTGTACACTCAAATCGAGAGTGGGCAACACCTCGGTGGGGAAGCGCAGATTCTATCATATTTCGAAGATATAGCATGAATTTTCCGTTCTGTCAAAGCCGGCTCCGGTGTACCTGTACAAACATAGTTAGGAACCCTCGAGATTCCTGTTCTGTCTGTATAGATTGCACAATTTGTGGCACCCGTCCAACAACCACTTTGTCTTAAGACTATCCACACTTGCACGGTTTGCGAGAGAGTCCTGTCTTTGTTCGGGGGTATAGAATGACAGTTATTATTTTGCAGTATCTATTTTCTTTCAGTAGTTGGTTTTGAAGTTTTTCTGTCACTTGTTCTGGAAAACGTACAAGAAAGGTTGTCTACCCTGAGCAAGTCAATGTTTCTGATCTATTGAATCATAAATTAGCGGGATCCATGACTTGTTGCTTTATTTTCTTCTTGCTTCTGTGATTAATGTTCGCTGGTGCTGGGGGATTTTAACAGAAAAAAATAGTGTCAGATTGTGCGAGGGGGTTGCTCACTCGCTGGGCACCACTGTACTACCCCTCCCCTGGGCACCGAGTACCACTGTACAACCATTTTGGGGAGTGAGGAACCCTCCTCTCTCGCAGTTGTGTTCCTAATAACCTTCCTAATGATTGCTTAGGATTTCTGTCCCATTTTCCCCCACGGACAGTGGACTTCTTTAACTTTCATCACAGCCCCACATTGCTGGTGCACTGCAAGGGGGTCCCAAGGGGGGTGGACCGCCGTTTGCATATTGGTATATTACAGTCTTAGATCCCCTCCATTCGGTTGCATACGGTTGCATACCGGTTCCTGGGTCATTCCTTTTTTTTTTGCAAACAAAAAGTAACCAGTTTCGTTGCTGAACACGGTATGCCGGGGTTTGAATTGCTACTTACTATCTTCATCTATGTTTTATTTTCCGCCAGTAGCTAAATAACGAAATAACTGAAAAAAATCGAGACAAAAATAAAATGGCAGCCAGGGGCAACTATTGGCCCTAAATATTTACCGATTGTTTATGCAAGAAAAAACGATTTTTTTTCAAAGAAAAAAAACAACACCCCTTAGATGAAAAATTTACCTGATTTTTCAGAAAAGACCGACTGTTTTGATGAATAATCTACTGATTTTTTTAGAAAAAAAAAACCACGGTTCTTCTTTCGTCGCCCGACTCTTCCTTATTTTTAACCTCGACTGGCTGACAACATTAGGGGGGTGGGGGGGGAATTAGGGAGGGGGGGGGGTGCGTCCCCCCCCCCCCCCCACCCGCGTAAGTCCCGCCGAGTGCCGCCCCTGGTAGTAGCAGGATTAGCCATGAGTAAGAGTTGGAAGTCTGTAGTAGCAGGATTAGCCATGAGAAGAGTTGGAAGTCCCCACAAACTTTGTACGGGAAATGTGTAGCCACACTGAGGAGTTTTATAGTTTAACCTCCGCCATTAGTAAAAGTAGAAAAAAATAATAGAATAGCTGATACAAAAATAAAATTCCAGGGCTAGCCATGAAACCGGCCTCCTTCTGTGTCCGTCAACATGACTCAGAAATTTTGTTGCCACATTTTAGCGGTGTTTTTTTTTTTTGTTAAATGAAAGGACGCCATGCTCATCAGAAGCGGGCCGTGTTACAAGAATGAGGGGATACTCCCTTGATTCCCTTCGAGATTTGCTTGATCCCGTGCCTACGACCAGCCTCGATGGTGTACTTCCCAGTTCGGACATATAGCCCCCTCGAACAAGACGAGCTTTCTAGATTGAGGCATACAAAATCTATGCAAAATCAGCCAACGATCGACCCCCGTATCAAAGCTGTGTACACCATCGTCGGTTGGAATCCCTCCACGCCCCTCGCTTGGCGCCTATGAGCCTGATACCCTAAGGCGTGCATAATCACAACATACTAATGATCACAATGAGGGGGGTTGAGAAACTTATCTTCTGTGGTAGCCGCCGCCGCTTCTTTAAATTCCTTTCCAGCGCATTGCCACGTTCCCAGCGTTCCTTTTTCTTCGATCGATACGGATTCCTCTCCTTCTGGCTCTTCTTGCCTGCCTGCTTTTCTGTATTTATTTCCGGACTCGGTTCGTTCGCATTGCTTGAATTGGACGTCTAGACGTGATGTCATCGCAACGGAAAGGCGGTTGTGGGAGTTGGCTCAGATCATATGGCCAGATGA